>JAYDZK010000169.1:44853850-44932796 GCA_034509185.1 Euphonia xanthogaster
AATATATCAATATGTTTTTCAGATTCTGTTGAAATACTAATTTTCAAAAGTGTTGAATGTGGCTAAGTGGAGTTATAAGGAGTTGCCATATGGCTTTGGTCTCTAAGAGGGACCTGCCTAGGCTGAATACTTGCGTTTTGTTTTCAATCATGAGTTTCCAGAACACTTTTGGAGAACATTTGAAGGAAGATTTTAACAGAAGCAAAATTAAATCACTGTTTTGTTTGAGTTTTGCAGTATGTTTTTTGGTGGTTTTTTTTTTTGTTTTTGTTTTTGTTTTTGTTTTGTTGTTGTTTTTTGTTTTGTTTTTGGTTTTGGTTTTTTTTGCATTTTAATTCTCTATCTTGTTCCAGGAAGCAACAATGTGATAATAGTAATACTTCTTAAGAATCTAAGGTAGAAAAAGAAAATACAATTTCAATACAAATGAACAAAGATAATCCAGGATGTAAATAACTTTTATAGTTAAAAGTTTTGTAATGAAAACTTACAGGGCAAATCAATTAAAAATCTTGTTATTTCCAAATTATGCAGTTTTCAAATTGTCATTGTTGATGGTGGAGTGGGTGCTTTAGACAATGTTTATTATAAATTCTTTTATTTGAGTCTGAAAAACAGAAAGAAAGCCTTTTTGAATTTTAAACTCCTTCATGAAAATGGGTTTAAATGAAAGTAAACCCTTCCTTAGCTTCAGCTTTTTTTAAAAGTTTAAATTTAAAGAATTATAGAGGTGTGATTAAATCAGTGTCCTGCAAGTTTTAATGATGGAAGATCAGATAAATTTATAAAAGATGAGTTAGTTAACTAAGAAAATTGAAGAGACAGATCTTAACCAGAATTACTTACTGCACAGTATAGAAGCTAAAACCACTGGTCAGCTATAACACTGAATGTCAAAGCATTCCATATGAAAACAATTCTGTTAAAGCAATTATATGCAAGCTAACAGAAGAAACATTATGTAGAGGTTGGTGAATCTCAGCACACTCCTTTTTGTGGTGTACTTCTTCCTCTTTCTTTCAATCCTTGTGAAGTAACTGTGGAGAGGTGTCCCAAATCCACAGAAATGCCATATACTTCAAGTTTGTGGAAGAATCTAACTGCATGAAAGTGGCCTGGGTTTTTTATAGCAGGAAGAAGTTGGCTGGCAGTCACAGGCCTCTAGGTCAGTTCAGCAGCTTATCTGTTAAGTCTGACTTCAAAGGGACAGGTGTGTGTTTAAAGATGGTAAGCCAGACCAGCCTTTTTGCATATTCAACACTAAGGAACAGCACAATGGTAGCTCACCACAGATGACTTGCACTGCTTTATCTCCTGACTGGGTTCCAGGCCAAACAGATCAGCTTTATCAAGGTAAAGCATCCTGCCACAGCCATAAAGTACCTTGGGTTTGTTGTACCACTCACTGAAGTCCAGCATTGCTCAAGTATTTGTTATCACTGGCATGATACACCAGTGTATCACTGAGGAAGAAATTAAGTAGTTGAATAATTCTATCCAGACAGACTCCAGGCAAGCGATATAGTAAACTCGGTAAACCCAATGAGATAAGAGGTGGCTAAAAAAAATCAATTTAATGCATGTCTAAGGCTCTACTAATGGAACTTTATTAATAAATATTTTAATATTTTATTTCAGCTTTTCTTTTTCCCTCCAAAAAGTTCAATGGCCTATAATGAATTGCTCATTTTGAATCATGTTATACTTTGAGCTCTATGTGCTACTGCTGTTTTTACAATTTTCCATGGCTGTAAACTTGATGACACCAAAAATGACAATATTTTAGCTGACAGGAAACATTACAGAAGCATCATCTGTGACCTTGACATACCCAGTTATTGCTTTAAATCTTTTATCATGTTCAGTTTTGTCTTTATTAAATTACTCTTTCTGAACAGATGATGGTTTAAATATACTGTGAGGAGTTGAGCAATTAAGTATATTTTCTCTGTATTACCATTTTTGACACTTCTAGCTTCTTAATTTCTAAGTCTGCTTTTTACAAGGTGAAATATGCATGCACATAAATGAATGTCAAAGAAAGCAATATATCATTTATATTTATATTTATATACTCTCTTTGTTGTTTAGGATTCCAGTCAAATTGAACTATTGAAGGAATTAATGGATCTTCAGAAAGATATGGTTGTCATGTTGCTGTCTATGCTGGAAGGTAGAAAAATGTGAAATCTCTTTCGTAGTTGTTCTAGCAAAGTTTTTACCTTTGTAATTTTCTTCATTTGAGAGATAGTGCTCTATATTTCTTTGCATTTTAATTTTCATGTCTCAATTGTGAGCAGATCTTTCAGGTCTGAAAGTAAATGGGAGATTTAAGTAGGGTAGTTGACATAGATTATATTAATTCTGAATGCCAGGGACTTTATAAAATCCAGAGCTAGCAGAAGTTTTGGTTTTTTTCTGTGAACTTGACTTATCTTTTGGGTTAGATGCAGAGGTTTTTTACATTTAAGTTGAAATCCTGAGTTCTGGGGGTGAAACTGTTGGTTGGTCATTTTTTTAACAACCTTAATATATTGTGTTTATTTTGGTAGGGATCTTAGCCATAAAGAACAGGCTTTATTCATCTAGTGAAGGTCCTGAAATTTTGATTCCCTAGGCTTTAGGCTCATGAGAAGCAATTTTTAGACAGTAAAATTTTAGTACTGTAGGCTGTGCTCTGTAAGGAACCTACTGAGCTGCTTATTAGATAATAGTGAACTAGTGACATTAGATCTGTCTGTGCTGCACTGTAGTGAAATTTATAATATGCTACCCCACTTTTAGTACTGCATTAAATGTATGATCTCGCTCTACAGAGCTTGTTTATTCTTCCTCTCTGTAATTGCAAATACTAAGTCACATTTTTTCCAAGTCTTAGGGTAGAGTTAATAGTAAAAGAGTCCAGATTTCATAGCTAGCTTTGTCATGTAAGTGTGTTATCCAATAGTTTATCATTCTTGCTCTTTGATTGCTTCACTAATCATTATAATACACTTCTCTTTGCCAAAATATTTGCTGATATTATCTCTAATATCCTGTCATTACCTCTAGGTAATGTTGTGAATGGAACTATTGGAAAGCAGATGGTCGATATGCTTGTGGAATCGTCAAACAATGTGGAGATGATTCTGAAGTTTTTTGATATGTTCTTAAAATTGAAAGATTTGACTTCCTCTGATGCGTTCAAAGAATATGACCCTGATGGTAAAGGGATAATTTCGAAGAGGGATTTTCACAGGGCAATGGAAAGCCATAAGCACTACACTCAGTCTGAAACGGAGTTTCTGCTGTCATGTGCTGAAACAGATGAGAATGAGACTTTGGACTATGAGGAGTTTGTGAAACGATTCCATGAGCCTGCAAAAGACATTGGTTTCAATGTCGCTGTTCTCCTGACCAACCTGTCAGAGCACATGCCCCATGACACGCGCTTGCAGACTTTCCTGGAGCTCTCAGAGAGTGTGCTGAATTACTTTCAGCCTTTCCTTGGACGTATAGAAATCATGGGCAGCGCAAAGCGCATTGAACGAGTTTATTTTGAAATAAGTGAGTCAAGTCGGACTCAGTGGGAAAAACCACAGGTAAAAGAGTCAAAGAGACAGTTTATCTTTGATGTTGTGAATGAAGGTGGGGAAAAAGAAAAGATGGAGCTTTTTGTTAACTTCTGTGAGGATACCATCTTTGAAATGCAACTGGCTGCCCAGATCTCTGAGTCAGATCTGAACGAAAGGTCAGCTAATAAAGAGGAGAATGAGAAAGATAATCCTGAGGAAGAAGATCCTAGAATGGGTTTCTTCTCTCTCGTGACCATGAAGTCAGCTTTAGTAGCTCTCAAGTATAATTTAATGACTCTTATGAAAATGCTCAGCATGAAGAGTCTAAAGAAACAAATGAAAAAAATGAAGAAAATGACCATGAAGGACATGGTCATGGCTTTGTTTTCTTCCTATTGGAGCATTTTGGTGGGCTTACTACATTTTGCTTGTAGTGTTGTCCGGGGCTTTTTTCGCATCATATGCAGTTTGCTGCTTGGAGGAAGCCTAGTAGAAGGAGCCAAGAAAATCAAGGTGGCTGAACTGTTGGCTAATATGCCAGATCCCACTCAGGATGAAGTGCGTGGGGAAGAAGAAGAAGGGGAGAGGAAACCAACGGAAGCTGCATTGCCTGCAGAGGACTTGACAGATCTGCAGACTCTAACAGAAGAGAGTGATCTACTCTCAGATATATTTGGTTTGGATTTGAAACGAGAAGGTGGACAGTATAAATTGATCCCTCACAATCCAAATGCTGGTTTGAGTGATTTGCTGAGCACTCCCTCCTTAGCCCCAATGCCTGAGGTACAGGAAAAAATCCAGGTAATTGTATCTTTTATTTCTGATATCTATTTCTCTCTTTCATATATTAAATGTAGTCTTGAAATAAAACTTTCATCTTTGTTTTTCTTGGTTTTCTGACTTTTTTTTTTTTTAAGAACCATGTATAATTACTGGTGTTTACTCTTTCTGGTGTCACAAACTTGAATTTCCACAGCCTTCTCTAAGTACATTTTTAAATTTAGTATTAAATTGCCTCTCTTTGTTAATGTAAATCAAATTATCGTTTTTTTTTAGGCTTTCTGTTGTTTAAGAAAAAAACCAAAACCCCCTAACATTCTGCATTCTGGGTATTCTTTTAACTAAGTCTACTGCATAATAATATTTACACACAGTTTATAATCCTGGTTTTCTGTAGGAGAAGGTGAAAGAAGATGAAAAGGAAGAGAAAGAAGAAACAAAATCAGAACCTGAAAAAGCTGAGTATGTATTACTTTAACCTCTGATCCTACCAAAAAAAAAGTGTTTTGTTTCACTGAAAGAAACCTCAGGTTCACTTGTACTCCTTTGCCTTTGATTTTTTGTCCATTCCCATTCCAGTTACTCTGGGATATTTTTTTTAACAATTCTCCTCATCTGTGCACATTTGCAAGGAAATACCAGGTAGTAAGCACCACTCTGATTCTATCATTTCTCTTCCCAGAAGCATCCTTTGTAATGTCCATTTAATTTATTTTAGAATGTGCTTAATTGATTTTTTTTTCTTGGCAAATCTTAAAGCTGGAAAAAAAAATTGTTGAAAACTTTGTAAGAGCACCTGAGTTCCAGAGACCTGCTATCTATCAGTGGTAGAGGCTGAATCTTCTTTACCCTTTCCTATTTGCTCTGACGTGTTTTGAGTTATTTGCATTTTGCAAAACCTTAACATTCCAGTACAATTTTAAATGAATTACAGAGTACTCTCACATCTTTATGAAGATATTTGATCAATAATAATTTAAACCCTTTTAGGACATGTTAAAATCTAATGTTAATGCCATTAGCTCAAAATAAAATAGTGAAAAGCAAAATATAGTGCTTGGTTTTAACCAGTAAAAACTGTGAATCTCCATCCCTGTATTTTATGGTTCCTGATACATGTACATTTCTGTGTACAGCTTCTGTAGCTGATTTATCACTGTCAAAATTCTAAGAAGATCCCTTAGTCTCAAATTCTAATAATTACTGCTCTTCTGGCATAACAAGCACTTGTCCATGACAAAAACTCTTGTTCTTAATCAGTGCAGCAAATTTCTAGCTTGGCCACTATAACTTAGTGAGGGAGAGTCTTCCTGACTTTTGAAGGTCATTCACTGTTGATTGCTCTGCTTGACTGTGTGAGTTGCAGTAATACTTGTATTCTCTGCCAAGAGTACAGTGCCTGGCCCTATTAGCTGCCCTGAAGCTATTTCTGACGTGACAAACTTTCAAGTAAAAGTTTATCAAATGTCTTCTAGGAAGAGCAGCCTGCTTTGGACATCAGTAATTCTGTTTGTAGATAGGAACAGAGAAATAAATAATGTAATTTAGAAGTTGCCTCTCACTCTGGTTTGGCTTCAAATGGACTTCTGTGAACTTTTCATCTATCATGCCGACAGTTCAAATTAACTTCTAAGACAACTCGCAGTTCTTTACATCGAGTGTTTGGAGAAGGCAGCCTGTGAACTCTGACTTTCTCTAATGAGACAGCATGGTGATACTCACACACCAGATGCTGATAAAATCTTACTTCATTTCCTCCTGGAGTGGATACTTGTGACTTCATCGGGTAGGCAGAAATGCAGAATTTAAAACTTGAGGTTTGAGTTTAAGTGCAAGAAGAACCAAAGATTTCTGCAGCCTTTGTGGGAACTAGATTGTTTGAGGCATGAGGTTGGAGGGGAGCATTTAAACATGTAGGCACTCCTGCAGACATAGAGCTGCCAGATTGCAGACATTTTGTCACTGCAAGAATCAGCCCTACAGTTGTGAGGAACCTTTGATAGCAATGTTGGCAGATTTTTGATTACCTGCCTCTACCAACTAGCATTCCCACTTCAGGGTGCCGAACCAGTAAGTTCATCTGTGGCCTTAACCAGACTGTCACCCTTACCAGCATTTTGGACTGAAGAGGGATATTTGTCATGTGCATGAACTGCATGAGTCATGGCAACTTGAGCCTGATTAAAAGATGGAATTTCAGGGTGTTTTTCACCAAAAAAAAAGCCTATTTCAGAGTGTGATTTTAATTTAGCAATTTTATTAATCTGATATTTTACCTTCATTTGTATCATAAGAGGAGAAGATGGAGAAAAAGAAGACAAAACCAAGGAAGATAAAGGGAAACAGAAATTAAGACAAATGCATACGCACAGATATGGAGAACCAGAAGTTCAGGAATCAGTTTTCTGGAAGAATATCATTGCATACCAGCAGAAGCTTCTTGTAAGTTATCTAACTTCTGTGTTTAACTGTTGGCAGAGACATGTACCACAATATTCTAACAGTATAAAGACAAATAGCATCTGGCGGACCACATTCTTCTATTCACCATTGTCCTTAAAAAGGACAATGAAGCAAAGGTTTAATGGGAATATTAGAGAAAAGAAACACACAAATAACTTAGTATACAAGATATTAATTCTTAGGAAGACAATTATTGTCTCAAACCTAGACATTCAGAGATGCCTGTGTATCATGAAAACATCCATGCAGTTTTATGGTAGTAAAATTCCTGAATTTTGACAGCAGCCAGTGAGACAGTAAGATTCCTCCTTCCCTGAGAGACACCTTTGGGAAATTACAAGCTCTCCTTTAAAAAGAATCAACTAAGATACAATGCTTAACCTGACGTGAATAAGAAAATGTGTTGCAGATTTTTCTTTTTTGTGAAATAACAAGTCAGTATTTATCAAACTTTTCAAAACCCGTAGAAAATGAGACTTTATGAAAATGTAAAACTGCATCTGAGAGTCTTTCAGTAAAATATCAGATAATATTTGCTCCATAACTGCCTGAAATGGATTCATATTCTCTGAGGCCAGAGTGAAATGCAAATCAAAAAGAAATACACTTTTTCTATGTGTACAGTATATAATTGTGTAGGGATGGCCTACTTTAGCATGAGAGCAAAACTACAAAACTGCAGTCAAAATCTTATTAAGAAATTAAGTGTTCAAATTTGGCTTTTGAACTGATGTGCATTTTTAGGCTGGTCCCTTTACAATCATGTGAATTTAGCTAATTTTTTTTCTAATAGTCTCATTTTATATTTCACTAATAGTCATCTATGATTAGGGCTGAAAAATGGCAGAATTCCTGTAGGAGTGTTAAAACATTCAAAATGTGTGCTGTAAAGGTTTGTGTGTTGGCAGGAAGGGAAAAGGTCCATTTCTGCAGTCCTTTTGATAGTGTCAAAATGTCATAAAAGCTTTCTATTAATGGTACTCAGGTCATGCACGATTTTTTGCTGGCCTGATAAAAATGCAGTTGATTTAGGAATAGAAAATGTTTAAGATAAACTTATATGCAGGGGTTTTTATTTTTTGATAAAAGTAGCAATTTGCTAAATGTATGAATGTATGAATGTATTGAACTACAGGGAAGATAGAGACTTCTGTATTATTACATTACTCTTACATTGTCATGTCTCTGTGTTGTTTCCAAGTGTATTGAGAGGATAATGAAAAATATGTAAGAGGCAATTAGCAATCCTTCATCTTTTATTAATAGAGTGAAACGAAAGGTCCTTTATTCATTATTGCATGTGTAGAGTAGGAGAGAACTTGAAAATCACTCAAAATGTTTGTTGGTTTGGTTTTTTTAATGTTTATAATTCTATTAAAAAGTTTCATCAGGGAAAAAAACACCAAAAAAACCCCTCTCAGCTTACTAATGATGGTTGAATCTTTATTAGGCAAAGTGTATTTATGTTCTGTCCTCTTTTCAGAATTATTTTGCACGAAACTTTTACAACATGAGGATGTTGGCGTTATTTGTTGCTTTTGCCATCAACTTCATCCTTCTTTTCTATAAGGTAAATTTCTGAAAATATTACTCTTTAAGTTGCACACTGGAAAACATCTGGGTTTATTTAGTCAATATGTTATGGTAAAACTGCCTGGCCTAACAGGTTAAATACCTGCTTCATCCTACTACTTCAGAAATCTAACATGGTGACAGCTGAAATGTTTGTGTTAAGTAAAAATAGACTTCCAGTACACAGATAGCTGTTGACAGAGCGTTGTGCTAGGACAAAGGCAGCGGGCTGAGAGGCACACCCTTGCCTCAGATGCTGCATTTCCCAGTACAGTGAACCTGCCAAGCTGAGCCTTCATAGGTAACTTACACTAATCCATGTCAGTTGAGATGTTTTCTTGTGCCATTGTGCTCTCCTGAAAGGGTTTTTACAGCCAGGAGTCACATGATCTTTAGCTGCCTAGAATATCACTGATATTGTCAAGATTTTAGTAACATTAATGCAACTCTAGAGTCTTTGGACTTGAATAATTTTCTAGCAGAGAGCTGTGATGATAAAGACTACTGTCAGGCATTTCTTCTAAGAGGGCTGAGCCCTTTTTTGAATTTGAAGTGATAAAATTCGTCATGGACCAGATTTGGTAACATGGACAGACAGTGGAAAAAAGGGAAAGAAAAAGCACATTTTCATGGGCTGGTGTAACAAGAAGAAAAGGTCATGCTGAGGTATTCTTTGTGGACATTTTTATGCAAAAAAAAAAAAAATCTTTAAAGTTTCTTTACAGTTAAATTGTCTCTGGTATCATTTTTTCAGCTCAACAACTTAGCTTGTAGAATTGTAAAGCTCCTGTCAAAGGAATACAGCTGCAATATTGTTTTAAACAGGTCTCCACATCTGCTGTGACAGAAGAAAAGGAGCTTCCTGTGGTATCTGGTGGTGAAAGTACCAAGTTGAACATCCTGGAAAGCGATGATGAGAGGGTCATTGCAGTGCATTATGTCCTGGAAGAAAGCAGTGGCTACATGGAGCCCACACTGAGGATTTTGGCCATCCTACACACAGTCATCTCATTCTTCTGCATCATAGGGTATTATTGTTTGAAAGTAAGAAAAAAAAAACCCTCTTTTTTTCTAGGTCTAAACTTTTTAATTTGTCTAGTAGTATAACTTAGAACAAAGTCAACCTGCTTAAGCAGGTTGGGCACTGTGTGAAAAAATCTGAGTTGTTAGTGTAATGTACACAGAAAGTGTCTGTTCAGGAAGCTGTAGGCCAGAGTCTGATTTGCTGTCAGTCAGATAGTTACAGCAGTAACCTGCTTCAGAAGCTGCTTGTGACTGTAAGACAAGGTGTGAATGCACATGACAGAGATGAGAGTTTTAGATGCTGTATTACTAGTCTGTCAATTAGGTCATTTGAAAAGAATGCAGCATTTCGGACTGCTGCTGCTGCATATTGTGTCTCTATAAAATGCCTGCTGTTCCTACACACACACTCTGCTGGTAGTGTTTTGGCAGCAGCCTAACAGGCTTAAAGGACTATCTCGGAGAAGATCTCTGTTAGGGATGTGAAAACTAAAGATGCCACTTCGGTGGGCAAAATGCTGATTGTGGTTTAAGAAAACCAAATTTCATAAATCTCTGGAGCTGGGAGAAGTATATCTGACATGTACTTCCCCGATTTCTATGTACTTCCAGGGCAAAAGCTGTAAGTCAAAGTGCAGGATAGTGCTGAATTAAATGGACCCTTGATATGACACAACTGCTCATTTGTCCTTATATCTCTATTAACGTCTTGTGTGGACCTTAATATTTTTCTTTTCCTCTTTCAATGACTAGTAATTTGCTCTGTGCTAAAAGACACAGTATGCATTTGTAGCTCAAGGAAATGTTCATCATGTTACTACTTTTTTTAGTGTTGATTTTCATCTCTACTTTAAGTATCCCTACAGGTCAATAGATAGTAAACCGCTTTTTTGTTGCATTAGTTGCCATGCAGCATGAAAGCTTAAGTTTCTGTGTTTTGAGATGTTTTCTTCTCTCGCCTCATACTTTTTTGTTTATTTCTACTATGACATTTTATAGCTTTTTTTTTTTGGAACATTTATTCTCTGACTAGAAGGGAAAAATATTGTTATCAATATTTATCTTAATTAATTGACTTCTTTCCAATTCTGAAAACAAAGTATGGTCCAAATATTATTTCAGTCTCAGTTTTGGAGATCTTTAAGTCCAAAATCTTCTGAACTGCAGGCCTGTATGTGATAGGTTTGCTTCTAAATATTACTTAGCATGAAATCCATTACATTTTTCTCATTAGCTGTCTGAAAATAGTGTTGGAACTCTTTTTTCTTACATCTAATGTAATCACCATATTGCTGGAGTAGTCTTGGTTTTCATTATTACTATTTCAGTATATTCATGTCCCTGAGTGTACTAAAATAGTAATAATCTTGACTACTATTGCAGCCAAGGTGGGTAATGGAAGGTGGGTGAATTTTGGGGATCTGTGAAATAGTTCCAGCAAAGAGTAGGATAAAGTAAAAAGTTTACTTTTTTTTTGATAGCACATTTCTTAGGAAAATTCATCAACTTGGACCACTATTTACATGTGCCTTCTTGAAATGTACTTTTGAAGTCATCCAGATGATAAAGGAGGGTTGTAGATAAAGCCTGGCTAGGTGTCTCAGCTGCTGACAATTCTTTTTTGTTGCTTACAGTCTTTGGTCTCTGAAGCAAAACACTTTGTTTCTCACTGTGAAACCTCAAAAATTCTTTAACAAGTAAAAGGAGCCTCTAACATCGCTGAGTACCAACATGAAATCAAAATTACCATCCCAAAATAATATTTGGAATTAGAATTTCAAAGGAGTAAAAAAAAAACATTTTAGGTCTCTTTACCTTGACTACCTCTAATCTTTTTGTGGCACTGAAAAACTGTTTTTATTTAAGGATCCCTCTTCAGTGTTTTGACCATCTTTTTGCAACTGTTTAGCACACAGCAGTTTAATGAATCTGAATTACCTGACCCTAGTGTATCAATATATTTTCTGTGTTCTGGTAAATTGTTAAGTCTTTTAATTTTTTCAAGTACTATTTTTTGCTTTGTTCGGTTTTGATACTCATTTCTTCATAACAGCCAGCTTTTCGTAAAGTTTGCAGACATATCAATGCATTTTATATAATTCCTGTATTTTCTTTCAACTGCAGGTTCCACTGGTTATTTTTAAGAGAGAAAAGGAAGTGGCAAGGAAATTGGAATTTGATGGGCTATATATAACTGAGCAGCCATCAGAGGACGATATTAAGGGACAGTGGGATAGACTTGTAATCAACACACAGTGAGTTTTTTACTTACTCTGTCTCATTATAGCCCTGTAAGTAATTGCTCTTCTGTTTCCTCAAGTAAATACTTATCATCCATCTTGTCTAATATAAACAATTATTAGAGATATATTTCTAGCAAGGATATACAAAATTTTCAGGCACCTGCAAGGCTAATGTTTACTGTCACTTTTACTATTACTATTTAATCTTATGCATTCCCAAATTTTTGCCTTGAAATTATTTCTCTTCATAACAGAAAAAAAGAAGTGAGATGGATTTGTTTTGGCAAGGACAGTGATGATGGTTGTGTGTTGCTGTTAGTTCAAAAGTGAGCTGTGCTTTGCATCACATATTTAAAGTTCTGTTTCTCTGCTTGGTGAGGCTGTGTGTGGGATGTAGCTGCTCTAGAATCCTGTGTGCAGGCATTGGTTCTGCTGTGCTTCTCACATTTACATGGTGGGCTGAACACCATTTGGCAACTTTCACTCCAGAGGGCTCGAAAGTGGCTGACTGGTGGTAGCCACCACATAGAGACTCATAGAAACAGAATTGGTTTATATTTCTGTAAAATGTAATCTTGTTTATCTGTGTTTTCCAGGTCTTTTCCAAATAACTATTGGGACAAGTTTGTGAAAAGAAAGGTAGGGCTTATTTTTAAAAAGAATTATGAGGTTAAAATAAAATTCTAAGGCATATTTCTGTTCATGTTGGGAGGAATGTGGACTACACTTTGAAATAAAACTTTGATTCAGTGTAGATTTTGATATTTACAATTTTGAAATACACAGAATTCCTTACCACGTTCTTACAATTATTTTTAATATATATTTCAAACTTTTTCTACATACATATTTTGTATAAAATAGGAATTCAAATGCATTCATGAAATTGCATAAAGAATTTTGTATGCGCTTGTATGTGTAATGCAAATTATGTAAAATGTCTTTTCTGTATTTATGTATTCACCTCCATACACAGAGAATGGTGTTGTCCCTCACCCAATAGAAGGTTAAAAAGTAATTAGTAGAAGACAGGACAAATTGAGATATTTAGGCACAGGGCATAATCAGGCTACTATAACTCCCTAAAAGGTATATAGATGCACTAGCCTTTTTTGTCCCTTACGTCTCTATTTTCCCATGGTTTTTGCTCCCCAAATCACCTAAATCCATCCCTTTCTCCATCTTTGCTTTCTCCCTGTAAGATCCAATTACATCCCATGTATGGGATGCATAGTGTATGCATCCCTTGGCAGTAATCCTCTTAGTCTTACCGGTGATCTGGAGAGTTTTTACCAGTGACTCATTTTGATGGATTTCAGATTTGGGTCTGAGGCTCTCCTGGGGCTGCCCTGGGAGGGACTAGGCAGAGCATCCATTCGCTGTCAATCCATAGTTTGGGTTCCTGCCTGCCACTGTAGTCCTCTAGGCTCCAGCACTCTTACAAATGCTATTTTGAATGTTTTCTCAGCTTGCTCCTAAGCACTAAATCTAATGCTTGTACAATAGCTTACAGCAAGAAGAATCTTTTTAGTGTGTTTGGTCACAATTGAAAAAGAGGGCATGCATGTTATTGGATATTTACCCCTCCTTCACACTTTAATGCCAATCTTGTATCATACTTTTGGAAACATTTTTTTTAATACTCTTAGCTCTTCTGCTTTGTAACAGTCTTAGGTCAACCTGACCAAAAAAAATTCCTTTGAGTTTTGCACTCATTTTGCTGTGGAATTTTTTTTTCATATTTTAGGTTATTGTATAGAGATTTCTACATGTCTGTCTAAGCAAAGAGGAAGCAGTAGCTCTCACAGAGTACTTGAGAAAGAAAATAAAATTCTGCATTGCTTCTGTCAATGTAGATGGTCAAGGAAGGCTCAAATCAAAAGGAAAGGAGTATGGTTTTTAGTTGTGTAGAAGACTTTGGCTGAGGAACTGTGCTGTATGATTTAATGGTCTTCAAATATACTATTTTGCAATTAATATCTTCTTTTATACATGTTTGTATTTTAATCCCCAGTCTACAAATTAATCCAAATAATGAAGCACTGTTTTCAGGCTTGCTACAGAAAAAGCTTCTTTAAAAATCTGAAAAAATATCAATAAATATTTAAGGCCTTTCCGATTAGAAAGCTGTCAAAATACCTCTTCACCTGCAGGAGTCACTGAGTTATGATCTTGGTATAGAAAAATTTGTACTTCTTTGACTCTTCTTTTTGAAATGAGAAGAGACAGATAATATTTAGGAAGGAGATGTGTGTTCAATCAGAATGAAAGCAAGTAAATGTTTATTTCCAGCAAAATTACTTATGAAACATGTTAGATTTTGTAAGAAAGAGATAGGGGCTAGTTTGAATTACTGAAAATGGTTTTTTGCCAAACTCTATGTTCAAGGTCTTGTGGTCACCATGTCATTCATAGTCATGAAGCACTGTTTTCAGACTCCTTATATGTTAAACATCTTGTCTTCAGATCCAAGCCAAATAACTGCTGATCTACCCCACTAATGAATATTTTTGAATATTCCTTCTAACTTTAGGTAATGGATAAATATGGTGAGTTCTATGGCCGTGACAGGATCAGTGAATTACTAGGAATGGACAAAGCTGCTCTTGATTTTAGTGATGCTCGAGAAAAGAAGAAACCAAAGAAGGATAGCTCCTTTTCTGCTGTGTAAGCATTTGCCTACAGTTTGTTTGTGATTGGGGTTTTTTGTTTGTTTCCTTTTTTTTAATTTTGGGGTTTTTTGTAAGTTAAAATCAAGCATTCAAAGTTTGTCATTCAGACAAAACATCTGTTACTCATTTATGTATATTTGCATAAGAAATCAAATCTTATGTTGAATGATACAGTAAATTTATTTAATTATAGGCCATCTATATGCAGGATTCCTCCAGTTTTTTATGCTTGAAGATTTAGCTTAGTGCACAGCAGCTTGAATACATCGCATTCCCACTCTTTTGATAGTGTCATCACAGATGGGCTGGAATCTCCTTTTCAAGTTCTCAGTTCAGCTCTGCTGGAAAGAATGAGCAAAAATGGCACTATGTATCCTGATTATTAGGAAATTATGAAATAAATTTAAGTGCTAGTGACCAGTAAAATCTGGGAATTGGATGATTAATCTTCACATCCTTTTATAACTTGTTTTCCCTAAACTATGCATTTATATATCATTTGGGAGACAGAAATAAAGAGAAGCCCCTAGACATTCAGAGTAGTAAATTCTCTTTTGTAGAACAGGCTTTTATAAAGCACTGCAAAAAATGTTTTTTCCAGTTCTGCTTTATAAAAAAGGTATTCAACTAGACAGAACATATTTTAACAGATGGAATTTTAATGCTACAGAGATTCTGATGTAAGGGTTTATTTCAAGTTCTCTCTAAAAGCAGTATTTTATCTATGGGTGTGCAAGGATTATGAGAAGTAGGCGGTGAGACTACTGGTAGTTTAGAAGTGCATTGAAGCAAGAGCTGACTTTGTAAGGATGGCTCTTTTATCCATCTTTATAAAAGATGGATATTAATAAATCAGGAGTCTGTCTGAACAATCAGCTGCAGTATAAAGGCTCAAGGACTCTGTGGCATTTCAGTACTAAATAAAATTGAATATTGTGGCAGAAGTACTTTCCTGAATGCTTTCTTCCATGCTGTTTTGCTGCTGCTGGATTACCGTAGGACCCATGCTTGAGTTTATGAAAAAACCTACTACTTCTATTATTGGTATAAAAAACAAAATTAAACTACTTTCCCTGTGGGAAATATAAAATATATATATCATACTCATATGAGGGGAAGAACATTTAAATAATGTTTCTGTGAATAATCTTGAAAAAACAGACCAGAATGAAACAGTTGAAGAAGGCTGATAAAATGTTTAATTTAAGCCTCATGTCTGAAGGATGCTTTTTTTTTTTTAACATCTCTAATATCTCCTTCATGTTGTATACAGTAAAAAAAATTTATGAACTCATCCATCTTTCCTCTTCTCCCTGGAGGAATCATTTCATGCTCATAACAGATTAATATATTGCAGGAAAATAAAAAAAAACAGTATAAAAATTTGCAGAACCAGTTGCATAAAAAATACACTCTTCAGGAGGGTGTGTTTATCCACTTTTTAACAGTTTCAAAAATGAGTACTAATGAACCTACTCAAACTTACACATATTCCAGATTCCAAATTTGACATGTATTTACTGTGCAGGGAAGAGAGAGGTGGAAAAAACGTTGGAACTGACCCCTTACTGCAGTACTTTGGGAAGAAAATAGAGAATGGTGTAACCTGGTGTAGGTTTCAGCTCTGGTGCTTCTGCTTCTGCCTGTGCCAGAAAGAGGTGGCACAGACCGGCTAGCTGTGTCTCACAACACAGAAGGGAAGTGCACTGAGCAGCATTTTCATCTTCAATACTATTGAACAAGTCTCTTTGACCCCTAGCTCCTACTTTTTCTCTCCCCTTCCTTTGGAAAAATAGCCTGGGATTTGCATCTGTCTTTTTGCAAGGGACTTAAAGCACACTACTTGCAGGTGACCATGCTTCAAAAGCTTCTGCCTGTCCCAGTGATATACTGCATTAAAAAAAACCTGCATTTTACTGACTCTTCAAGAGTCATCCCGCTCATTGATGCAGCCTTAAATATTTTTAAAGTGTATTTATTTAAATATATAAATATTTTATTATTTAAATTAGTTAAATATGTTGCAGTATTATATAACTCTAACCAGCTTAGAAGGATGATGTGGTTGGAGCTTTCCTGTAGATTAGACAGTAAAGACAGTTAAATTTTGCACACTGAGATTGAGAAAGTGCTGCTGTTTTTCCATTGAATTTGTTACTTCTTTTGGGTGGATTGTGTTAAATTAGATGCATCATGTATGTAGAATATTTGAGAAAATAATATGGAAGACACAAACATGAAAGTTAATTTTCAGAGGTGCCATTGTTATTTCCCTGTCCCTTTACCTTTCTAACTGCTGTTGTTTCTGGAATCATTAGTTTAGTCAGAGTCAATAGAAGAGGCAGATAAGGCTTAAGCGTCCGCAGCAAGCTTTGACATAAGGCTAATTTGGAAAATAAGCAGGGCTTCTGTCAAATACGTGGAAGAATAAGTTTTCCACTTTCAAGAATAGAAAAATTGTAAATTATTTTCTCCCAGAAGATCTGAATTTTTTTAGGTTGGTGAGAAACCATATCCTAAATGTGAAGTGTACAAACAATGAATGCAGTTGGCCTCAGAATGTGGAAGAATTAAAAAGTCTTGCTCTTTCTTTCCTTGACAAACAATGACCTAGGTTTTCAAAATATTCTGGAGTGGGTAACCCCCTTTTTTGTATTGTAGTTTCTCAGAGAGCAGAATTGTTCCTGGAAAAATAGTAGACTTTTCCCTCAAATGTCAGTATAACTCTTGCCCATGATGGCTAGTGAACAAGTAAGGAATTTTACCTGCAGTAGTTTTTTCCCCTGAAGTGTCAAGATTTGTACTTGCTATGATGACGCTATAGGATTTACAAAAGTGTGGACGTGCCTGTTTGTCCGAGTAGAAGTGTATATCTGCAGCTGGGTAGGGGCTTCAGCTGTTGTTGAGAGGCAGGCACAGTCACTGTTAATGTCCAAATTCCCAGCCTGTTCCTTTGATGCACATATAGGAATCTCAGTTTCAAACCTTTCCCCTCATGGATGCTAATGTAAAATAACTCCTCCTATGGTTATTTACTTGGGAATCTTAAGCCTAGTGGATCCTTGCAGAGGCTTTGTGCAGGTTACCTCAAAATAATCTGCTCTGTGCTCTGTCTTCAAGATACAGGGAAAGCTGACAGACACTCTATAACTCATTGTTATGTTTTGGTTCAATGGTTTCTTTTTTGTAATGGTCAAGTGGCACCGTTCTTGATGAAGTATCACCTGCTGATGTTGTTCAGTGCCTGGAACAAAATTTTGATACAGTGCAATAAAAAGGGTTTTTCCTACCTAGTTGACAGTTAATAAAGAATGTTTTTTATCTGATGGTATGCTTTCTATTTTTAAAAAAGTAACATGAATAGAAAATTTTCTGAAGTGCCTATGTCAAAACTCATTAAGGTAAGAATTATCCTATTTTCTTTAATGATTTTCCTTATATCCGTAGAAAAATGGGTCAATTTTCTGAACAAGCTGAGATTCATCTGATCTAATTTTGTCTGTCTTTAATGTCATCCAATTGTGTCACTCAAGGTATGCTATAATAGCTAAGGTAAAGAATTGGCATTTTAGGGGGCAAATTTGGTTACCTTTTTTGACTAGCTACTTCAGGTTAGGTGGATTGCATTAAGAAAAAAAAAAATATTTTTTCTCCATGGATTTTAAATACAGCTTATTTCACTTGTATGCATGATAACATTTTCGAAATCAATCAGCATTAGGTCTGATGAATTCAAAACAGTACTTTTGAATTTGATTTTTGCCTTTTTTTTTTTTGGACAGATTCATTCCACAGTAAAAGTCTGAATTACAACAAGGTTCTAATGTATTTCAGCTTTTGAAGAAATTTATCAGCTGTTGACTCCTGCTATGTGGCAATGCACTTCCTACAGCTTGTGTTTAATGTTTTCCAGATGTGTTTTGCCAAAAAATGCTTCTTTTTTTATTTTTACAGGCTAAATTCCATTGATGTTAAGTATCAGATGTGGAAATTAGGAGTTGTTTTCACTGATAATGTAAGTTTCTCAGTTTATACATATATGTATATATTCATGTTCTAAAATTGACTAAGCACTTGTTAATGCAAAGTGCTTTAATGAGAGGTGTGAAATACTCTGAATTGTATTTATTTTACTACAAGAAGAATATCTTGAAAGCTAAAAGAGACATTGTCAAAATATTTTCACAGTTACCTTGGTAGTAGTTAATAAAACCTCAGTCAATTCCTGCTCTATTTCTGATATGCCTTATTAGAAGCAATAAGAAAGCACTGCACTGTAGAATTAGAAAATTGACTGTATAAATGCTAATTGCCATTTTTTGTGTTGTTCATGAATATTATGAACACTTGAGTATTCCTGGAGCACAGTCAAATCAATATAGTTAATGTATCTCAAATTGCTAAATTTTTATCACTAAAATCAATAATAAGATGTGCCACAGAAGTATACAAATTATTTCAATTATTTGAAAAAGGGAGTCTTTAAAAGCAAAAAAAAAAAAAAACAAACCTAAGGAGAGATAAACAAGAATGTTAAAGTGTAGTTTAAGTCAGTCAGCATATGATTTTTCAGTCTTACAATTATTTTTTGCCTAGTTACTTAATTTATTGGTAAGAAAAATGGTTAGGGAAAAATTATTTTGGAGCTATGACAGATGGGAAATGAAAGGGTAATGTAAAGGTACTCAGGGAAGGTGGAAGCAGTAAGCCTCCAGGTCTAGAGACAGCAGGATCTGTAAACAGTGTTTGTTTGGGACTAGTATTTTTTTAAGGGATAGAGTATAATTTCTCTTATAAATACTTGTCTTTAAGTTCAATTAAAATTAACTGAGAGACAATCAGATGAAATTACATTCATGTTTACTTAAATATACATAATTATAAATTCCTTTTGTTGCCTGCACAGTTCTGTAATTGTCATTAGCTAACTTTGGGCATTAATATTTTAATGTAATTATTTAGAAATTATTTTAAAAAGTAATTAAAATCAGATTTTTTTTACAGTTGAGACATTTACAAATAAGAGTTTAATAATTTCAAAATTAGATTTTATACTATAAATTCTGAATTTCTTGATTTTGCCCATATCTTGTTGACTTTGTGTTTGAGGATTTAATATTGTTGCATGAATAGAAAATTCTCAACTATATCTATAAAATTCTCTCTTTTTAAAAGGAACTTTTTTCTACTTAAAGAAAAGCATGTTTGAGAAATTTCTACTTTTCATTATTATCTTGAATTAAGATGAAAGCCATGAATTTCATTTTGAATGTACTTGTTTTTTCTGTTAGTCTTTCCTTTACCTAGCGTGGTACATGACCATGTCAGTCCTTGGCCATTACAACAATTTTTTCTTTGCTGCTCATCTCCTTGACATTGCAATGGGATTCAAGACATTACGAACTATCCTGTCATCAGTTACCCACAATGGCAAACAGGTATCAACTGTCTTCTCTTTTCAGTTTTTTTACTTAAGGAGTACACAGGAAAAATCACTTCGTTACTTGAGTCAGGCACTCTGCAGGTTGACGACAGAAAAGTTCTTTCATCATGAGCTCTAGAACTTGAGTTGATGACAAAGCTAGATAATGGGATTTGTAAGCAAAGGTATTCTCCCTTCTGAAAATAGTCCTAAAGGTTTAGCAAATTACCTGTGAATTAAGGGGGCATTATTTATAAGGAACTTTTTAGATCTGGGAGCTACACAAGTGAAATATCAATTTACAGGATACTGAAGCTCCCTCCCAGCTGCTTTCCATTAAGCTCAGAGCGAAATCTGAATGATGCTACAGTTAAGCAGTGGAGTACTTGTTGCTGCTTTTCTAAGATATTAAAATATTAAGAACAGGGTTCTTTTTACATGTACTTTCATACATGTAAAAAATAAAGTTGCTTTCCTATTAAATTAGTAGATAACTGTATTTCAATTAATTATGTACATGGTGATAGTTATATTATGATAGGTAGTGAATTTTTAGATATTCCATCTGATTTTGGGGATTCTATATGATTCTAATCATTGTTTCCTTGTGTATCTATCCATAGGATTTGTCTTTGTAATTATGTTTCTGTGTAATTTGTCTTTGTAATTATGTTTGATCAAACAAAAAAGAAAATACACAATCTTTGTCTGAGAATGCACAGATATATTACTGTGTATTACAAAAATATGTAAAGAGTAAAAGTTTTCCTGCTGCTACTACATACAGTTTATTGTTAGTTTCCCTTTATTTTTTTTGGAAGAAAACATAAATCACAATTCCATAGTGGTGTTACACTACTCATTCTGTAATTTTGTCTTCCAGCTTGTCCTAACAGTGGGATTACTGGCAGTAGTGGTATACTTGTATACAGTAGTGGCATTCAATTTTTTCCGCAAGTTCTACAACAAGAGTGAAGATGGTGACATGCCAGACATGAAATGTGATGATATGCTGACAGTAAGTCTTGTTTTGCTTCCTGGTTTTTAGTTAGTTTTTTGGGTTTTTTTTTTCCCCCCAAGCTGTTGTGGTTTTGTCTTGACCTTCTTGTTAATTGGTATTCATACATTAATATCATTAGCCAGCAGGCATGAAATATTGCAGTTGAAAACAAAGGGAAAATATTATGAACATCCTCAACAAATAGATAGATCTTGTCTATTCTCAAAAAGCTCCTCTATAAAGGAGTAGAAGAAATGTGGTACTGTCCTTTGCTCTAGCTGTTCAAAAAAAATGAAAAACAGCTACAAGCTGTGAAGCTGAGCTGGCTAAACAGCAGTACTTCTGAATCTCAAAATTCAGCAGGTCATTCATCAGCAAGCATTTTCATAGGTAATGAAAATACTTAAACTCTCGTTTAAGCTTTGAAATCCATCAGTTTCTCTTAGCATGAATTGCCATAGTTATCTTTAATAGGCAGTTTGGTAACTACAGTGTTCAGAACTGTCTTAAATGATTTTGTACTAAGACAGTGACAGGCTTTGGAGTTATAACCGATAGAGTTTAAACAAAAAAGAATTTCCAAGATGCATTGTCCTTAATATCTCTAAAAAAAAAAAATGTAAAAATCATGGTAAATGTATTTCAGTGTGCTATGCAACATGAATCTCTTCCAGGGAATCAACAACATTTAAAAGCCAAATAAATAGATAAACTATTTATTTGATAAAATAAATTGATACATCTAAAAAAGATAAACCAAACTAAATAGATAAACTAGAGTAGTATGTCTTTATTTTTGTCTTGTTTGGGACATTCAGCACACCAAAACCAGATAAACTGGAATGTGAGTAAGTGAAGGACTGTTAGACTGTCGGGTACTGGAGCACTTGCTGTGGGAAGAGGCGGAGGGAGCTGGGTTTGTTTGGCTTAGGGAAGAGAAAGTCTCAGGGTAAAGGGTGGGTAAGAGGAGTTCCCAGTATCCGCAGAGAGATTATTGGGAAGACACATCCAAGCTCTTAACAGGAAATGCATGGCAGGAGACTGAAGATAAAGTGGAAAAAATGTGTTCTGACTGAGGGGAGCCAAACGGATCACATTGCTCAGAGAGGTTGTTGCAGTCTCCATCCTTAGGAAGTTGTAATGAAGTGACTTGGATAAAGCCTAAACATTATTTTCTGAGGTTGTAGTGGGCTCTGCTTGGAGTAGAGATCTCATGAAGTGATCTGATCTCATCTGACCTGCTCTGTAACTCTCTGAAAATACTCATACCACAAGGCTATAATATTGTAGAGGAGTTGTTAGAGTAACATGTGATATGCTGTAAAATCAGGGTTGTATCTTGTAAAAGCATTAAGACTTGAAATAGGATTGACAATTAATATACATAACTTCTTAGAAATAAAAAACCAAAACCTTTTACATATGTAACACTACATTGACTCATTAAGTTAATTATTACCTTTTAGTCTTGGAGTATAAACTATCTTTAGGAACTGTTAGATTTTTCACGCAAGGGTCACTCAGCATTATATGGTACTATATAAATTTCTTAGAGAAGGGATTTTGGGGACAGTGTGTCATAGAAAGAGAAGAATGGACTTTTTTTTGTATGGTGAGGTTTTAGGAGTTAGTTATTGTCATCGCTGTTTTCTGATAGAGGGTAAGAACCCTTTACCTATCGTTTTCAAAGGTGATTAAAGAAAAAAAAATTTCCTGCTCTAGACCTCTAGAGAGTGATACGATAATTTTCTATTAAATTATAACATGATAAAATTGGAAATTTTGCATTGTCAGCATTCCAGGCAACTGTTCTTGACAGACCTATTATGCTACTTTTCATATCATAGTTTCACAGTATTATTCTCAGATATTTTCAGTAATTAGCAGAGGCTATTTCTCTGCACAAGCATTTACAAAGATGTTTTGCTTGATTGTGGGTTTTTTTGTTTTATTTTGTCTTGAGGAAGAAGGTTGTTTATTTTTAAATTTGAATTCGATACACTAAAAACAGGGAAAATCATTCACTTTTGAGCTGAGAAATTGGAAAAGGAGATGGCTATGATGATGATGATATTTCCTATTTACACTGCTGAAATGATTTTACATGAATCATGGGGTGCTGCTGAGCTTCTGGTAGTTGAACTTTTGATCTTATTGAACTGCTTCATAATGATAGAACATTAAATACTGCAGCTTCAGCTGCACAGTAACATTTCCCCTCCACCAGAAATATGCATAATCTCAAAGGAGAGAAAAAGATGACTGGACACGTCATAGTTCCTAGACCATAGACCAGTTCTACCAATTACTGAATTTGTAACACTGGGTATTTTTGCTTTTAGCTGCAAACAGCCTTTGTATCCCTTTGTTTTGTCTTTTCTAGTGCTACATGTTTCATATGTACGTTGGAGTACGTGCAGGAGGAGGCATTGGTGATGAAATAGAAGATCCAGCAGGAGACGAATACGAAATCTATCGGATTATCTTTGACATCACTTTCTTCTTCTTTGTGATTGTCATCCTGCTTGCAATTATCCAAGGTATGCTTTTGTAATCCACAGTGGGGCTGAAAGCATTATTTAGCAGTACAAAGATCTCAGTGCTGTGGTAATCACAAACCTAAGATTCAGACAGAACAGCAGGGCAGATCACAAAGGATAGGTTGATATAGAAAATCACACCTGGCTGACTCTCATACACTGCTCTTCTGAGTCTCTGTAAAATCAACAGGCTCTAACTGGACCAATAGAAACAAAATAAATGTTTTGCTCTAAGAATACGGATGTGACTGCAGTTTTTCTTGTCGTTGCCCTTTCTGAAAGCCTCGTATAGAAATATTGTGGGACAACTTCAAATTGTCCTTCAGTGTAACCCATCCTACATGAGCTTTCATGGACAAAGTCAGTACTGCTGTCAGTATTCCCTCTGCCAACATCATAAGTTCTTGACCATCTGGCAGATCTTCAGATTGGTAATACTGGTGTGAAAATTGGACCATAGCTTTAAGTGGTTAAATATTTTCTTAACTAAAATTGCTCTTTTGTGTGATTCTTCCTTATTCGAACAATGTATAAGAGTAAAAAAGTGCTTTATATGAATCAGCTTTAGTATAGCCTGGTTAATGACAGTGGAAAGTTAGCTGCCATTAGTTAGCTTTGGAATTTCAGTGATACTATTTGACTATTTTTTTCTCACTGTTGTAATCTGGATAGTGGATACCTTATTTTGGCAGTCAAGGATTTTTTTTATTATGTTTATTGATATTACCTAAATTATTAAAACCCCTGTTTGTTTTACTTCTATACCTTTAATATATTGTCAAGAATGGCCTAAAGGTCATTTTTAATGAAAGTTCACACAAGTTAACAGAAGTATAATCTCAATTTTAGAAAAATTGATAAACAGTTTTGCTGGGTTCTCTTGCTGTCATAAATACTGATACTTCATTGCTTTCTTTCAACTGACAGCTAACTTAGGATAATTTTGACAGCAGTAAGGGTGCTTTCTCCCTCACTGCAAGGAAATTCAAAAGGCAACTTTGAGCTTCTTGTAAATTGTTTATTACTCTTACTCAAGCAACAGGTTTTTTTTTTTAAAGGGGTTTGGATGGGTGGAAATTTTTTTATACCCTGAGTTGGCATATTTCATTTGGCTCATTTCTTCATTTTGTGAGTGGCTGAAGAATAAAGTCCTTAACTGTCCAGATTTGGGTACAGAAGTGTCAATAGTAATTGTGGAGTTAGTCCTTATTTGTTTTGGAGTAAGTGAAGGGAAGGTTATAACCAGTTTACAGTGTGAGCCATAGAGCCTGTGATTCTTTTTGTTCTTCTTTCTGTATCTCCCTCAAATGACAACTTACTTTTGTCAGAGCTCCAATAGTGGAACCTTGTACTACATGAAACCATCTTGAGAGAGGATGCATGGAGCTCTGGGCCACTCTGCATCTACCATGTAATAAATATCTCATCTCTGTTAAATGTACACTATTATTTTTCTATACTAGGGCCTTAATCACTGTAAACCCACGTATATCTTAATGTACTAAGTCAAGATTAGAGCACTGGGAATAAAAGGAAGTCTGCTTGTCCCATTTTATAATTCAAAATGGTACTGCCAGCCATGTTACTGGTGTTTCTTTGGCTTGTTTTTTTTTTCTTCATGGTTTTGTTTTCTTCAGAATGTATATTGGTTTCTATTCTTTCTGCAAAGATTCTCCTTTAATATTCTTTATCAGAGTTATGTTATCCCTGGATTTCCAGATATTCTTTGTCATGATTGTTATTGAACATTAACCATCATTTTAACTTAAACCCTAGGTTTAATTATTGATGCTTTTGGTGAGTTAAGAGATCAGCAAGAGCAAGTTAAGGAAGACATGGAGGTAAGAAGATTCAGTTGCTGAACCATACCTATTTTCAGATTTCACTAGTATGTGTTTTCAGTCAAAATATGATTTAGCTAGTGGATAGTTTTTCAAACTAAGAGAAAAATACAGTCCTGTACATGGTCTGATACCATACAATGTGAATTATAATTAATTGCATGTTTGTGGCTATCTGAGTCTTTTGGATCTTCAAGCTGGAGGTTTCCAAAGCAGGCTGTTAACACTATCATGTTACATTCAGATGTAAATTTCTTTGCTTAATATATGTGTGAAAGTATCTTGTACTTTGTGGTTTTCTATTCTGTCATTGAAGTATATGCATAAGAAGTCAGGAAAGTGTTGCAAACCAGCTCCACTTTGTAATGTGAACTTGGAGCATATTCAGTTTCAGCTAGACAAGCGTTGAGGTAAATATTGTCCTGTGTCACAGTAAGTGCTGCTTAAGATTAAAAAAGTCAGCTATGATCATTGTATGCCATTCTGTCTCCTGATACCTGTTCACTTAGAGCTGGAAAAGATTTATTTTTTGAAACAGTAAGAAGCTATTCTAGTGGTAACTAAGCTACTATTCAAGTGTTTTTACTGAGGTATCCAGTCTGAATCATTTAAAGAAGAGCCTTTTTGTTCAGCACATGATATATATATGATGCATTGCCATTTTCAAGAAAAGTGTTACTTTTTTTTTTGCCTTTTCTGAAAGCAGGACAGGTGTTTTATGTAGTACTGAAGTGCTCTGTATTCTTTCTTTTAGACGAAGTGCTTTATCTGTGGAATAGGAAATGACTACTTTGATACAGTGCCTCATGGCTTTGAAACACACACACTACAGGAGCACAACTTGGCCAATTATTTGTGAGTACACTAGAAATGCACTCCTCACTAACTCATGATCCTTGCAGCCTCCGCAGGTACCTGATTACTTCTTTTGCATAAATAATAGTGCTGTTTGGCTTTGATGTGCGCTTGTACTTTCTGAACGTGTTATTCTGGGGAAGTGACAGCAAGGAATTAATTAATTAAGTTTCATATCCTGCTTTCCAGCTTGGTTGTGTCACAAGAAGTTTGTATGAGGTTGTAGCTAGAAATGAACTTGATATGTGGTTGCAGAGGCCACATAAATTGTAAAATTGAATGAGGTGTGTAAGGTACAGAGGAGCAGTATGACCTGGCCTGGAGACTGATGGAAAGAGAGAACAAACACAGCAGTAAGATGATAAAAACTTATATTGGGCAAAATATTTTGTATGGAGTGCTGAGGTTGTCCAAGAGAGCCGGGGACATAGGGAGGTAGGGGAACTGTAATGAGGAGCTGGAGATGAGAGGGATCAACCAAGGCCGTCAGGTCCACCTTTGGAAAATCCAAGCAGAGCACCAGTGACCACTAAATTAAATAAAGCAAATTATCAGGTCTACAACGACTCTATCATACTGTTTCTCTCTGTATGAAAATCCAGTGCCAGAGTGTATTTCATACTAGTGCTGTCAGGATGAAGCAGGGGATGGATTGTGTCTTTGTGTTTTTAAACTGGCATTGTATATGCACAAAATAATGAGACTGCAAAGTCAAACACGACTATAGAAACCTTCCACCTGAAAAACAGGTTATGCAAACAAAATACATTGGAAGCACTATCATACAGGGTTTTGTTCCTATTTAGTAAGTACTGAACAAATAGCATACTATAGCACACTTGCTTTAAAGTGCTTCAGCCTGAGGAATTGTTTTTTTGTCTTTTTGTGCATGATCCTAATTTATGTTTTAACATGTTTGGAGAGAATGTCTGAGTGAAATTTTGAATTTAGCACCCAGTGAATGTCAGCTCAAACCCTCAAGACTATTTTTTTTTTTTTTAATTACAAATTCTTTTCTGCTTATGTTGATCTTGCATGCACTACTAAAATATTCCCAACCTGTAATTCCAGCAACAGAAATCTCTTAGATATCTTCAGTATTTTTTATTCAGCATGGGAAGAGAAAAAAAAGAAATTTCCAATGACCATGTTCTGTCTGCTTCCAAGTGGGTTTTCATGGGCAAGAAAATGTTGTCTGTTGTAAGTTTTGCATTAGAAAGTTTAGAAAATCTTCATTTAAACTGAGTTGCTAACTACAGTAAGTCATATTGACTATCATGCATTTTAATATACAACTCGTTGAACAATGAATGTCAACAGTGTCAGGAAAGTGTTTAATCTTTCTCAGAATATTATCATTGATAAAAATCTGGAACTTGTAGGTCCTAGAACAGCATTATCACTGTACATGCTGAAGAATATCCATCTCCTTGTGGTTTGCCTAATGTTTCCAAACACACTATTGATAGCTGTTTCTTTGCTTGTAGGTTTTTTCTGATGTATCTTATTAACAAAGATGAAACCGAGCATACAGGACAGGTAGGTTGAACAACTCTATTAATGTCAGCTGATTCTAAAATAAAAATCATTCAGGCTTGGAAAAACTAAGATTTTTCTGATGGACAGCCCCCCTTATGGTATGGAACCTAATTCTCATTCTTCTAAGGAATTCTGAAGAATTTGGTTGCGTTAGTTAGGGTGTATCAATTCTGAAGCACTTTCTATTCCTTTTTTGGCATCTGAGCTGTTATTTTTAATTTGTTATTTCCACAATATTTAAATATATACTATAAACAAAGGTAATGAGAAACAGAACATTGAAGTATTCTGTGAAAGAAACAGTCTTCATTTCTCTCTTTTGATCCTTTTTTAAATAGTCTTTGTCTTTTATTATTATCATCTGCATATAATCTTCTATGTCTACATTCTGAATAAGTCCATATGAAAGAACTTGTGCATATATCTAAAATGAAAAATCTGTGAACTTTTCTCTGGAGGTTTCTACTGTGTTCTTCTCTGTGTTCTTCTCTGTTCTTTCAAACTCCTGGTACCCCCTTCAGCTTCCTTTAAGTATACTAAAAGTCACTAAGAAATGTATGACATTTACAGTCTTTTTCTTTCCTAGTGATAGTCTTTCAGCTGACTAAGCAAATGTTCCTGTGTTGCAGATCAAAACACAAAATAACTGAATAGTATCACATATATAACCCTACAGAAGGGTCAGAGGGATGATTTGCTATAAATCTATATAATTTACTCTTTCTGAACTCTGACATGTTTGCTGTAATCATCTTCTTTGTATCTCAGCCTTGTCTAGTATGAGATTTTGTGTGTCTGCTTTGCTATTTTTGAACATCCATTTGTCATTTGAGAATTTCATACTAACTGAGATTTTTGAAAGTCTTTTTTATTTGCACTTTCTGTTTTCTTGGCAGTTTGTCCTACTGTATTCACTGAAGAGAGATTTCTACAAACTATTCAGTTTTGATACTGTGGTAGTGATAAGTGATGGCTTGAAAATTGAGCGTACTTCATACCACATAACTTTTGGAACATGCTTTAGTGGTAGACCTGGCACTAGTTTATGGTTGGATTCAATGATCTAAAAGGTCTTTTCCAACCTAAATAATTCTATGGTTCTGTAACTGGTGTAACATATGTCATTATACCATGAAATTTTCATAATAAAAACCACATTTAAGTGGTGTGATTAAAATAGGAATAAATGGACATATTCTTTACTATTCTTTGGAATGTCTCGAGACGGAACCCTTCCCAAACAAATAATCAGAAAGGAAGAAATACTGAATGCTACTGACTCGGAAAATACTGACTATAAAGGTCCTTTTGGTTTTTGTATTGTTTGTAGATATATTTTGAAATGACTGATGCAAAAATTCAATCAAATTTCTATGACAGAAAATAATCTGCTTACCCTGCTATCTGTCTTGTGGCGGGCTTTGATTGAGCTTTACAGTCCTCCTTGATGTACAAAGAGAAATAAACTACCTGGTTCTCTTCTGTGCATTTCTATAGTGCTTTTTGACCAGGTGACAAGGACCTAAAAGCTATTCTAAACTAATCAAAATCATTAACATGATTTTGTAGATTGATGTTCAACAACCTTGCATGCACAGAATCAAAAAAAGTGATACATAAATAGAAGAGAAAAAAAAAAGTAATGGTTGATGATTTCTCATTAAGTCAGTTAAATAATTTTAACTGTGTTTCTTTCAGGAATCATATGTTTGGAAAATGTATCAAGAACGGTGTTGGGAATTTTTCCCTGCTGGTGATTGCTTCCGAAAACAGTATGAAGACCAGCTCAACTAAGCAAAAATGAGGATTTCTGGACATAAATGTCCATGTATTTCCCAGCTCTTTTTGGAATGTCTAAAAGATTTCTTAAATACCCAAAGCTGTGTGCATTTTGGAGCACCAAAGCTCTATTTTTAATGACCCAACTACACTTTTATTTTCTTGTGTATTTGCTTTGAGAACACTGGAGTAAAGAACAATGAAAAATTACAACTTTGGAACCAAACCAACCACTTGCACAGACAAAAGATGTCCCTATACATAACATGCACACACAAGTAGAGACTTGAGACAGCTTATTTTTGAAACTGCCAGATGATACCCTTGTCTAAAAGATCACACATGGGGTGACATGGTAGCAACACTCATTTGGTCTGTTTATTTCATCATCCTGGAAGGAACTATATATAGTTCACAGAGCACCGTAAAAAGATTGTTGTGGACACTAAGTTGTGGGGAAATAGTGCCTTACTATATGTGGGTTGAGCTATGCAGAAGATGAGTGCATGATGACATATTTTTTTTTTCTTTATGTCTTCCCTTCCAATTTAATATTTATTTTGTGGTTTTGGTGGGTTTGGGAGGAAGGGATTTGATTGTGCACATCTTTTTAACAAGACTGGAGTGTCTCAGGACAAGATTAGGTTATTATCATCAAGTTCATTTCACATTTACCTTCCTCTTTAGCTTTTTGCTCTTATTTTGGTAATGCTCTGATACAACACTGCTACTTTATGAAATCTTTGTATGAATACAAGACAGCTGCAAAAAACACTTTAACAAGAAATGTTTCATTGCATGTTTATTATGCAAGTTTAAAACAATCAAAAAACAACCTTCAGAAACAAGTTGATCAACATGAAAAAACATTCACAATAATTATATCCATAGTAATAAAGTGTTGTGGGCTTTATTGTACATCTGGAACAAGTGTCATCAACCAACATATGAATATATGTTATGAATTTGACAGTAATTTTAGTTTCTTTTTTTTTTTTCTTTCTTTCATTTCTGCCACCTGTGATCGATAGTGAAGTTGAAGATTTTCTTGTTAAATTATTTTTTAAAAGCAAAGCTGAAGCAATATCCATTCAGGGACTCCATCAGTTACATCATGAAACACCAATTATGTGTACATTACTCCATTTTGAGTCCTTTTCAATTGTAATGCCAGTCTTTACAAATAAAAAGAGACATTCAGAATGGAAACAAGCTGGTTTTGGTGGCATTTGAAGTCTTTGTTATAGAGTCTTTTTATCAATTCCTAAATTAATTTCAACTACTTCAAACCAGGATTAAGCTACTCTTCCCTTAATGACAAGCTTTGGTACTGTTTTTGGTTTTTTCTGCTGGAATTTTTGCTGTTCTATTGCTCTGCCTCATTTCTTTACAGGTCACATTTTTGTCATAAAAAAAAAATCTGTATCAATATTCAGTTTTAACTAAAAAAAAAAAGAAAAAAAATGCAATTAAGAGAATAATCACTTAAAAAATGCTAAGACTGTATTCTTAAAAGCCAGGCTTTCAGTTCTGTGAATTTTGCTGAATTTGGTATCCTGTTCACAGTTCTGGTAAAATTCTCTCAAACTTTGCAAGATTTGAAGACAGAGGCTGGGCATGCTGGTGACAGGGCAAGGGACAGGTACAGCAAACTCAATTTGTATTCAGTTTTTAAACCACTCCCACCCAGACTGGACTGTTCAGTACAGCTCTGTTTTCTCCCTATTTGGAACAACTTCATAAAGCACCTTTTTCAGCCTTTCTGGGATTTGTGTCTAAAATTTAGAAATGGGGAGTTATGCTGATGTTTCTTTTTGGATGTACAATGTGAGATTAGTTGTTATTTAGCACATGTAGGTACACAGGCTATTTCAGTTTTGCACAATTTGTAGAAAAACCTATAGCTAATGATTCTGAGGGATATTTCAAGATTGCTTTATCTTCAAAGCAAATTCAAGTGGGCTTTGTAGCTAAATACCAGAATAAATGTGGCATGTTTCTTTAACCTCAAGTTCCAACTCAATGAACTCCTGGGGCATCCTTCCTGTTGAATCCAGTATGCTGTTTAACAAATATTTGTGAAGTGAGGCTTAAACAATAGAGGCTTTTTTATGATGAGATCAACTGATGATATGGTGGTGTAAAAAGTTTAGGTATGAAAAATCTTCATTTATTAAATCAATTATAGCTTTAACACGAGCAAATTCCTACATCTAGGAGCTGGTCAGGAAAGTTTACAAGATTAGTGTTCAGTGCTGAAAAAGGATTTGGACTTCCTTTGGCAGACCTTCAGACTCTGGTTTATGCAGTCCCCTCTGCAGTGGCTGTAGGCTTTCTATGAGTCCCAGAACCTTAGCATTTCCTGTTTGATGCACTAAGTTTGTAATGGAGAGCCTTTATCTTAACAGGTAATTAAAAAAAACACCCTCTAATGTGCACTTTTAACAGAATAATATTATTCAAGTGGTCCACCTACTATATAATAAACCTTGTGGGATACTATTTAATGCAGTTAAATTTATTTTAGTCTTAGACAAAGTTGAAAAATATTCTTAGATTTTACTGAAAATTACTGAACTTCCTGTGACTGTTCCAAATGCAACTTCTTTGAATTTTTGTGTTTTAAACAGTCAACAAATACAGACAGTTCACGCCTTTAATAGTTGCATCAAAAGAAATCAACATTGACACAAGTGTCCTGTATACTAGCACAATGTACAGGAACAGGTGATAATAATATGTCACTTGAAAGTTACGGTTTTAAATCCAAGGAATTTAAAAATTCATGTTTATGCATGTTCTATTTAAGGTAAGGTTATACTTACACATACATTTGTGTATGCTAATGGTTTTTTTCATCTCTTAGTTCAATTTACTGATTGTGTCAGTAAAACAGTAAACAGTAATTTTCAGGGGAAAATAGTGTCTCCCACCCTTTATTGAAAAAAGCAAAGACAGAATTTTTGCTGTTTATCTCTGAATGTCAAAAAAATTGAGAAGACCTCCAAAACTGATGATCCCAGCACATCCACGTTGATTTCAGCAAAGGAATGACAAAATGAAAGGCGATGGAAAAACAAAGTAAGATGGAAGAGTAGTTGAGGTGTGATTTATTTATGGAAGCTGTTGCCTCATTTTCTATTTCTCCCTTTCAGCTGACAATTTTTACACCTTCTTCTGATGATCTGTTATTTTGTCTTTCCTATCCCTTTTAGTTTGAAGCTTATCTGTGTTTTTTTACTGAGACAATCACAGAAAATTGAAAGGAAGATAATGATCCTATAATATCCTTGGCCACTGCAAGGCTACAAGATTAATTCTAATTGCATTAATATGCTATTTAAGTTGTTCAATATTTTAATTTTTACTATCTTTCTACTGTTGCAGAGCTCTTACTAATAGGAATTGTTTTATTTTAATAATTAATATTTATTTCTATAGCTATGATAATATTCCTGCCCTCTTCAGAGGCACTAAATAATTCAGTTTACTTACATAATCACCTGTGAAGTATTTATAGGATGTCATGTTTTCTAAAGTAGAATATTTTAATTTTTTTTTTGTTCATTAGCCAAAACAAATAGAACTGATGTCCAAAACAATCTTTGTCAAATGATAAGACATCTATCACAGAGAGCATGGGTGGGTGTGTTTTTTGATTAAATCTGTCTAATATTTATGCTCAAAAATACAGCTTCTGCAATCTCTCTTCTTTAAGTCATAGCTGCTTTTATTTGTATGATTAGTTGCTTCTGTATCAGTTTTTTGTATGATTAGTTGCTTCTTTATCAGTTTTCTTTTCTAAAGCCACGCCGGACCATAGAAGCTAGGTTACAAAAAGAATTTCACAATATACATATCTTAAATAATTTCTTGAAGAAAATTTGCAAGATATTTAAGCAGAAACATATATTTATACCTTTTTTAGGGTTTTTGTGTGGTTTTTTTTTCTGGATTACACGTTTCATTTTCATCTGCATAATATTTTAAATGTATCCATGCAACTCCTTCCATTTTACTTCACAATTATCTTTTCGGTTTGAATATTGTGAATCGGATGTTTAGGCAAAAGGAAGTGTCTCTCTCATGTGGTAGGGAAGGCCCTTCTCAGCAGTTACTGAAGATCTCCGTCAGCCAAACAGCATCCTTCTGCCGTGTCAGTGGAGGTCAGGAGTTGAGGCAATTCTTGATATGAGCAGCTTGCTTCTCTAATAACATGGCTACAGTCTAATCTGCAGTTACAAAGGCTTAACCTAGTCATTTGCTGCTGAATGGGAACATCTGAGCTAAAATCCTCATGAAAAGAATGCATTGAAATTTTTGGAATGGAAGGGGGAAAAGCTGAAAACCTCACAATTAAAATAAACTGAAGGTCCTTGCTGTTGGTCCATTGTGTAAATGCTCCAAGTTTGCCTGCAAGATGCAGTTGCTGACTTTGTAGAAATTGCAGTTACACAAACTAAATAACTCTCTTTCTAGATATATGTTTTAATAAGACCCTTTGGAATGCTGAAGGAATGGCTAAAGAATTCTGGATCATGGAAATTGAGAACTGAAATAGATCAAAAGGTTTTGGTTAGTTGTTCTTTATGCAGTGCTAGGATAGAATGAAACTGCATGAATTGATGGCGCTGAAAAAAAAGAACCATGCTGTGAGAATCAGAGAAGGGAAAGTCCTCCAGTCCTGTAGCTACAAGTGAATTAATGGAAGAAGCATAAAGGGTCACGCGCTGTTGTTGTATTTCTTCAGAAATTAATAAATTGCAGTAATTTTGAAGAAGTGTTGTTCTCGGTGTGATCTGCACGACAGGCACAGTGAGGCTCAAAGAAGTGTTATTCTGTGGGCCATGCTGTGCCTGTCGTGCAGATCAGCAGGAAGGGAGGAGAACGGATGGCATCTGCCTTAAACAGTGGCAGCCAGAGAGGCTGCTCTTCCTTCCTGTGGTATTGTACTCATGCTATGCTCAGTGCATCCCGTTCTGAAGGGGTCCCTTCCCATCTCCCTCAGTGCCAGGGAAAGGAAGACAAGTGAACATCTGTGTTCTCTTGGTTGTGTTATTGGCTCAATCCTCTGGCAACAGACTGTGCATCACTGTACCTGCTGATACACACACACACACTTGCAGACACTTCCTTGTGAGAACAAATTGAAGTTAAATTGATTAAACAGCTGCTTGGTGCTGACAACAAGGCATGTCCTTTTATCGTGTGGTCTACCTAATGGAAGGAAAGTTGTAAATTCACTGAATAGAAAATAGAAAAAAATTAATACCACTAGATCATATAGTGGCAATTGATTTTTGGCTCTGTCCAAACAAGATAAAATTTCAGGCACTAAGTAAAATACTGTGAACTTTTTAGCTATCGACAATCTATATTAGAATAAGTAGCTTCATAGTTTTGATGTAACTACTGATCTGTTTTAAAGGGATTTACAATGTAACCCTAAATAATAAATAATAAAATTGTAATAAAATTAATAATAATATGTTAATATATAATAACCTTGTTTTAGAAAAGAGCAGTGCTTCGTAGTGTTCTGTGCACATCTGGAAGGCCACTCAGTGTTTAGATAAATCGGACAGAATGGAATGAGCTTTGGACAGGAAATACTGAATTTATTTTTTTCACTGGTTCTTTATGCTCGGACAAGTAGAATTAAGAATAATTTAAATACAAAAATGTAAAGATACATCCATTGAATGTGGAATGTGTCTCTCCCTGATTTAGATTTCATTGTTCTTGACAGTAATGAGGCAATTTTTATTTCTATTTGCTCAGATTTCTTCCCCATATCAGTAGGTTAATATCCCATACTTTGCAGCACTTCGATGTGATTATATACAAAGGCCAAAATAATCCTGGATCATTTCAGAGAAAAATACAATATAATTTTCCTAACTAGTAGTCCTTGGCAATATACAAAATCCATTTCTTGTTTAATTTTGCTTCTGCAAATGATTTCACAAATCTCTTGTATGTCACAGACTGGAAATATTTCTTTTTATCTTTTTCCAAATCTTTATTTGTCTGAATGATCCTTACCACCTAAAATGTGTGCAAATATAATTTAGGGACTTTCCAGTAGTGAGTATTAATAGCAATCTCCACAGTATGTAATCAATAATCTATATACTTTTTGCTTCTATATGCATCATGGAGCTCATGTATAATTACTTACTAATTAGTTATAACATTTTTGAAGGAAATCTTTGTGCAGTCTGAGTTACAGTAGCCTCTTATCTGGACTTACTTGGTTAAAAAACAAAATAATCAAAGTAATTAATATGCCTGCAAGACTAATATGCACATTTCACCTACATCATTTTTATGCAGGCTTTGGGTTCCTTGCCGTAGGAATCCAGAGTTACAAAAGGCTGGGTAAAATCACCTTCTGAGGAGCAATCTGAATAATACTGCTCAAAATGTTCTGCCTGGGAGAATTGCTAAAAGACAAGTCACGTTAAATTCTCCTCTATTGTTAGCTGCTTAATTTGTCAGTTGTGGCAATTTAAGTACGAGAAACTGTAACTCTGAAAGGAAACTACTCTACAAGTCTGTTTTATAGTTAACATTTTGCATACATGAGCAGCTCTTGACAAACTGTGTCAAGAGTTATACAGTTTGCAGTTTAACCGTTATTTGTGTCTAGAAACATCTGTGCAGGCATTGTTTTGACCAAGTTGACCTTGATGCTGTTAGCAAGCTTATTTGCTGTGCTTGTGGTCTTGCCACTGTAGGCTGGTGAAGCTCAGATGTCCCAGAGCCCTGCTCTCATTATCTGATATCTTTTTTTGGCTTTGCATCCTCATTGTATCTTGCTGTGGCTTAATATGTGTTCTCATGGTTTGGATTACTTTTATAACCTGAGATCCTCTAAAGTTTCTTCACTATATGTAAATTGTTACATGCTCCAGAAACTCAAAAGAGTATAGCCAGGGGGTCTAAGTAATGCACCAGAATTAACTGAACAGGGAGATGTTGGGATAAGATGGATTCTGGCTCAGGCAACTGGATCTAGGGTACCATATTTCTAGGTCAGATGCTCTCTTCTGTGTACAAGACATGCACAGAATAATTTTACAAACCTGTCCACTTGCATGGGAGCCATGACAGTTTCAAACAATCATAAAAGCAGGAAGTGGCAATCCCAAGAAAATAAATGGACCGACTCACAAAACTTTATACAAACCAGGGTGGTAAAGGGTCAGGAGCAAGCAAAATGAATTGTTTTGAGAAAACTAGCATTATTCTAGTAATATACCCAGAGACAGCTGAGGAACATAGAAGAACTAATGTGTGTGATGATATTTAGGGAAGTCTCAGACTTACTGTATATATTCTGACTATGCTATACATGGATGGCAGAGTTAGCTGTATGGCAGTGAAAGTACAATAACCTGTATTATAACATGTGTGGCATGACCAGCTGGAAAAGGGAAATTCTGGCATAAATACTAATTAGAGAAGAATTAACATTTTGAGTGGAAAATAAGACTTTTGGATGCATACAGATATTGTTAGATATTTTATCACTGTTATTACATGGTGAAATGATATAGTACCCTCTTAATATTCAAAATTAACTTACTCAATATGGGACCTGAAAAGATTGATATTTCTGTATATTGCTTTTGCAATACACCTGTATTCTTTATATGATTCAAATTAATCTGGTCTAGTTTAGAGGCATAGAATAAGTGTAAGAATAATTTTGGGAAGAAATGCTTATTTCTTTTTGAGTCTTGTAGCCTCACAGCTTTTTACAGTTAAACTGAGTGTATTTCCCAGATTTTCTCTTGAGTAATGAGAACATAAAATGTTGCAGACACAAAAGGAAATCAATTTCTAAGGAAAACAGTGTCTTAATTTCTGAAAATTCATGAGGACTATTGATCTGATAAGTATTTCTACTTTTCTCCAAGGAGAACAGCCTTTGAAAACTATTGTTTCTGTGTTCTTAAAGACAATTCTTTTCTGAGGAAGTAGTGGGGAGAAGTCAACAGTACAACAATATGAAGCTTAATTTCATTAAATCATAATAATAATTGCATCTTACTTAGTTTTGTTAAAGATTTGACTAACCATCTTCTGAACCATTTGCAGTAGCTTTGAAGGAAGGGCAGTTTCATTGGACAGGATTCTTCCATTTATAAAAGAGATTACTTTGGAGAAATATGCCAATTAAATAAAAGTAACAGAAGTCTAAAAAATCATGAGTCCTGCTCATAATGTATGGGAACGGTTGTGCTAAACCTAACCCTACATACAAAGGACAAGGAGAATAAACAGTGGTTCCTGGGATATAGTCTGGAAATTAGAAAAAAATCTTTCACCAGGAGAGGGCTGCAGCACTGCAAAAGTTGTCCAGGGACTCCCATCCTTGGAGATGTTCAAAGTTCATCTCTGAGTAGAAGCCTGGGTTAAATGCTCTCCAAAAGTGCTATCTGAGCAAGACTGCTTTGATTCTATTGGACAGAGACATCAAAAGTGTTCTTACTGTTTCCTAAGCCTCCAGTTGTAGGGGCATTTAATTTTGGATACAAATTGCTGGGCTTCATGTCCATTTAGTCAGACATAGTAAAGCCACTGTACTTTTGTGCTTTATTATCTGTTCTAAAAGTTTGTATAGAACTTTTTTTATTTTTTTCTCCAGAAGTTCACTGTGATTTAGAAAGGTCATGACAATGGGAAAGGCTTTAAAAATTAAAGTAACTTTTTTTTTTTAATCTGAAATAAATCTCCACATTCTCAAAAAATTTGAAAGTAATTCTGTGGCTTAAATTTTATTACTTTAATCCATGAAGAGGAATAGCACAACTCCTCTTTGAAGGTAATAATCTGGATGTATACTTGATGACAATGCCATTGTTGTGGGTCTGTGCCTGTTTGAAAGAGATTGAAGTGTGTCTGACTGAAGAGTTAGAATGCCTAATAGAAGGCTATTAGGAAACAAATTTGACAATAATTTTCATTTCTGATTTCTTCTGCTCCCTTTCAGCTGTCATGGTCTTTAAAATTCTGTTTCCCAAAATATCCTCCTGTAACCTATTACACTACTACATGAAACTGTTTATCCTTAAAACCAGAAAGAACAGGCCAACATTCTTTTAAAAATGCAAATTGTTGCCCTGTCAAGATTAATTGCAAAGAACACTATCAGAAACTAATATTGCAAATTACGTTTAAGGGAGTCTTTTAGTCATAACAGGTTTTATAGGATAAACCATGACTAAGCATTCATGGGGTTGCAGAAATAAATAGGTGAATTCAGTAAAATAAGATCCACAAACAAATCATAATCAATGGAATAAAAAAAAGATCACTAATTTTTATCAAAACCCTTTTTTGGGAAAAGGAAATTACTTAGAAAATTTACTTAATGACTTAGACAATTAGATGTGTTCTACAGAAGTGTAGAAAAGCATTCAAAACTGAAAACTCATTTATAAAGCAGTAAGGTTTCTAAAATGTATTTTTTTCTTTGGGGAAAATAATTTAAAATACAGGGTTTCTATTAGATTTTAGAATGGTTATTTTTTTAAGCAGAACAGGGAGCAACCTCTAGCTAAACAGGACTTGGAAAAATAAATCTAGAATACAATGAGAAAATGTTTGTGTTGCCCCCGCTTTAGAAAGAGCAGGATTTGATAAAGGGCAGATATACCCCTGAGCACTGTTTTGTGGAAGTATTCGAGCATGCCTTCTGCTTGTGGCTGAAAAAATTCATGGGCTGGATTGCAGCTGCCCTGCATGCTGAGAAATGCTAAACCTCTTTTATATGCTTGACTGCATGCCATCAGCAGGCATACAGCAAAGACCAACCAGTGGGGAATTAGAGACATAAAAATTATCTTCTCAGCTTCTCTGGCTTGTTACAGACACAGGTAGAACAGAATTATTACCAGGATTCACCCACTGGGAGATCTGCAGGCTTTGTAACCAAAATGAATTAATTGAACCATGCAGCCCGACTGTTAAAAGAGTTCTGGAAAAAAAAGGCACTGAAAAAGTAGAAGGCTTCCATACATCTTAGGGAGTTTTGAATAGGCCTCTAGCCCTTATGACAGTGAGCAGCTTGAGGAGACACCATCATTTTTGGAAAGGATATTGAAGAATTTATCTGTTAATGTTGTGAATGGTTACAACTGAGAATTTCTTTATTTAAACAGCAAGATAGAAAGATATAAAAGTAACCTGAGCTCTCTGATTCACAAGAATAATGAAAGAATAAATAACTTGCGTGTATAAAACTTGAAGATTGATATTTGCCAGTAACCTCAGTCCTTTTAATAATGTGATTATTTCTTTAGGAAAGTGACAGAAACATATTTTATTAAAAGAAAAAAAAATCATGGCGAAATTACCAGGTTGTCATTTTGCCCCTGCATTTAAACCTCAAAGTCCATTTGAGTTGTGGAAAGTCTGATTCCCAGAGTAAGGTGAGTTTTCAGCTGAACATGAGCTGCCATTCAGGCTGAGACCCTGGTGAGCACCTGTGTGGGGTGTCTGTGGTAGAGTCTCTTGAGGACCCTGTAGGTGTTGCACAACTCAGGGACATCAGTCTGGTAAATCAAATGAAAAACGCTCTGGCACCCTGTAGCAGAATGAGGCACAGTTATACAGATTTTAGTTTTTACTCCATTGTTTCAGAAAGAAAATAATTTTAAAAGCAACTGTTGATTCTTATAGTCTTAAATATTTTTTTTCTTATGAAACCATTGCAATATATGACTGTCTTGTCTAAGTAGATACATAATACTTACTTTCTCTGTTTGTTGTCTGGAAACCAATTCCCAATTGTCAACAAGCTGTGCAAAGAGATTCTGGTATTTTTTCTGTTTACTGATTTTCCATTTGTGATAATTTCTTGGCTATCAAAAGAGGAAAAAAGATTTCTATTCAGAACTACATACCTTTTCTTGAAACTTGATAGCAAACATATGTTAATTTGCTTCAAATGCTTTCTTTTACCAATACTTTTTCATTGTTTCAAATGCTAATTCTTTTTTCTGTGTCATATGTTTTTGCTTCTTTAGTGGTTAACCTTTTCCCCCCGAGGATTTTGCCATTCACAAAGCTGTTCAACTGTCTCCTGGAAAAACAGAATTATGACTTTTTTCACCTGCATATTTGTGAGGCTTATTTTCTCATATCTGTATTTATTATTTTGTTATTCCTGTTAATTTTTTTATTATTATTTAGTAATCTCTAAACTCTCTCTGGATACCGAAGCTTTAGAACAGAAAATTTAGAGTAACATGCTTACCACTTAAACGAATGCATTGTGTATCAGACATTAAGGAAGAGAATGCAATTAAAAATAAGGATCCAAAGCTATTCCAAATTTTTTATTACCCCCAACAATCACTAAATTTGGAATGTTATCACCTACAGCTGCAATGAAAACATCTTAAGCAGGCTATAGTGTTCTTGTTAATGTCAACTGTGTGTAGGCATTCATACATTTTGACTTAAAGATTCAAATATAAACCAATGAAATTGAGTTCCCTCTATAAGATTCTTTTCATGCCTCAAAAAAAAGCGACAGTGAAGAAACGAGTCAAAAATTCACTTTTTTTACTCAGTATCCTTTCATGCTTCATTTAACAAATATTGTTATGTTGTATCAAAGCAATGAAGACTTGTTAGTGTAATACCCTTGAAAAAATTACAGATGCGTTGATGTAGGGTGGATTGTCTCATATATATATAACAGAGATCCCGGTTTTTGATATGAAAAAGACTTTAGAAATCCTAAAAGAAGTAAAAAAATCTTGATCGTGAAAATAGTAACATTCAGATTCAGGGCTTTGTGTTTCATATGTTGTCCTTATGAAATATATTTAGATTTCGTTGCACACTATTATTGTTTTATGCTTTCACACTAGCTGGCTCCTTCAATTGCTTGTTTTGGTTCAAATAGAACCTCCTGCAGCCTTTTGCAGCCAAGGAGGTCTGTGACAGCTTTAAAGGAGGACAGGTTGTGAGAAAAAATGGCCTCTGAACTTTGTAAGATTACCCTGACTGAAAATGTTGAACTCACATTCTTTCACAAATTTTTGAAAGAAAGAGCATAGATTTAATGTTTTTTTTTAGTTTCTGTACAGAATAGACTTATGTTTTATACAGTTGCACATAACAAATTGTATTTGAAGAGAGCGTATCTCTCAAACATCCTTCTTTTCTTATATTAAGGTAACAGACTGTACAGAAACAAACTTTTCCTTATTTATTTCAATGTTTGATCAGCCTCAGTTATAGAAATCAAAACCTTATTTATAAAGGTGCTTTGTCAAGTACAATAAAAAAGAATTTTTCAATACTTTATCTATCTTAACCTAGTTTTTCTAAAGTGCTTTTTCACATTCTTTTTCATGATCACACAGGTGTTGTATTTCCTATTGAGTCATCTCTCAATTTTGTTTTGATAAATTAAGCACACTGAATTCTTTCCATCTTTCTCTGTAAGATGATTTCTTCAGACCTCATCAATTTTTTGAAAAGCATGTTTTTTCAAGCATGAGCTGGAGAATCATATGCACTGTAGAAGCATACACAGAGAATCAGGTGAGCACTCATATGACTTCTTTATGCTGCCAGGGTTTGGTTGAATCCTTTTGAAACAAGCATCATACTGAAAACGTGAGTGACTCTATTTGCTCAAACATGTATTTATCACATTTGCATATTTTGAAACCCCTGCTTTCCAGGTTAAGGTGAGATTGTATTTGTTATTTGTGAACCTGTGATTTCAAACTATGCAAAATGACCAGTCAATATACAAACCCTTATGTGATTGTCTTGTCTTCCTTGCTCTGCTGTTTTCCTCTTGTAAGAGGATTTGAGCTGTTTGGCAACGTTTTTAAACTAATTTCCATTAAAATACTGCTGCTGGTTACCCAACACTAATTCCAACAGAATACCTTATGGAACTTTTCACTTCTCTGTCTTCTAAAATGTTGCAAGAAAATATTCTAGGTTCAGTTTATAAAAGGAAAATAATTATTAGTTTATGCTCTCTCTTTATGCAAGTAGTCAGTCTTTTAAAGGTGTCTGAAAAACCTTTAGATATCAATATTCATCACCAATCCCACAGCTCCCTACCTTGCCTGGCCCAGCTACCCCTAGGTGCTTTCTCTTCCTTTCATCCTGCTTGCTTTCTGTAGGGTTCCTTTGGATGACATCATTTGGGTAATGACTTCTAGATATTAGAGCCCTAGGAGCTTCATTAGTATGAAAAGGGTGCTTTGCTTAACATTAGCTGAGTTTCCTCAAAGGGGCTGATACTGCGTTTTCAAGAATTATATTATGAATAGAAGCCATACCTCGCCTCTTTTGATGACACTTCTCTTCGAAGGATCTGATATTTCCATTGACATCTGTTATTGTCCCCACCTGAATTCCTCTTAAAATGCTTAGGGGGCCCAGAGGAAAAGACATTTTAGCTGACATTTGGAAGTCAGGTTTTTTACCAACTTAATTTCTTAATTGGTTTTGGATGCCTGGCGTTCTTGTTTCCATTGAAATGAATTCCTGTGTATGTAGCTGCACTGATATTTTAGCTGATATTTTGTGGCACCAGATGAATTCCGTGTGGAAGTGTGGCAACCACAGCATCTTCCTCAGGAAAGGCAGTACCCTCTGTGGGATGAAGCATGTGACCAAGTGTCAGACCTGCCTCCTCCAGACTGTTTCACTGGCAGCACAGGTGTAAGTTGTAGCAGAGCCATTTGCTGCCAAATTCCCGCCTTGGTGTAGCATAGCAAGAAGACATAGAGGTCAATGTCTGCAGTAGCTCTGTTCAGGACCACAGAGATGCCATCAATATCCTTTTCAGCAGTGTTCTATTCTCCAATTTCTTTGCAAGTACCATACAGCAATGCCAATAACACCTAAAATTATTCTATTTAGTGTTTCAGGGCTATTTTACTGGACAATTTGTACTTATCTCTTCCATGAACTTTGGCTACGGACTTAAGATGTTACTTGTTCGATTGCTGTTATTTTTCTTTGTGTTAGAAATGTTGTATCCAACTCCTGAACTCTTGCTGTGAATACTTGACAGTAATTCTAAAACCAGCATGTTGTGTTCATATGGTGTTTTCACTACAGATTCAGAAACCATTAAAAAAATTAAATTTATAAGGGAACCTGATTCCAGAGCTTAAAACAGGCAATTTCACATGTGAAAATAATTCAGTGGCACATTGGTTCTTAAAGACAAAAACCTGCATGATAATTTAAGCATTTATGTAGGCCTAACATCTTTCAATGGTCTGCTAGAACTGCTTGATTAAAGATGCCCAGAGAAGATTAATGACTGCAGTGAGTATACGACCTTATGGCATCTCATAAAATTGTTCTCTGAAAATTTAATGTAGGCTTAATAAACAGGAATTATTCCTTCCTACCATATGGATGATACCAGATACATGAGGGTGGAACCCACTTGAAATACTATTCATAGTCTCAGATAAGTTGAATGAAAACATTAATTACTTGTATCATGAAACATCAGAGGTGATTGCCCCTAGGGGAAATGTCATGTTAATAAAAATACTTGCTTTCAATGTCAGAAGAGTTGAGAAATGTGAAGAATTTTTATTTCAGTACAGATTCCTTTGTGAGAACATCAAAGCATTTGAAAGAGAAGTAATTATTATTTCACTTGCAAACAAATTAATATGAGAAATCACAAAAATAAGAGAATTAAATTTTTTTTGTATGTAAAGATAGTTATAACCAGCTGAAAGATGCTGATTTCATGAAACTGTGCATAAGAGTTTGGATGCCCATTCCTTTGAGTATCCATTGATTTCAATTGGAGGTAATCAAAACCAAACTTAGTGGCAAGCTAATAACCAGACTGTACTAACAGAACAGTAACTCAGATATTTCAGATTTTTCTGGAATTGGATTACACTGCTGCACACCAAAATCAGGAATCCAAGCCCTGGGGATTAACTGAAATTTCTGAATTTCTGTATTAGTTGAGTCTGAAAGTAGCATTACAGATTGCTTAACTTAAGCTGAGTGATAAGAGCCAAGTGATCTCCATAGGCTGCATATATGGAGCTTCCTTCAGATTATCTGGTCTATCCTCTGGAGAAGGGTGTTTTTTCTGGTTGTGATTTTACATTCACTTCAGACCATATAGCTCTCTCAATTGCTCATACTTTCACACAGGACAATACAGAATCATAATTTTTTATATCTTATTTTATGTGTGAAGTAAAGGTATGTTTTGAGTCAATAGCACAATAACAGAATAGAAGAAAATGCTCATTCTCTTCTGTGATTTTTTTTCTTATGTTACTCTGTCTTAAAATGCTCTTGCATGGTTTGAATTCCCTGCAGTAATAATAGTTACTTACTCAGAGTCTCAAAAAAGTGTATGTTTGTCAGATCATATTAATCAATGTCAGTCAGATTTATTTATCCTCATCCTCTCTCTTCAGCCTAGAGCTTGTTTCCCCCATCTTGTTTCTGTTTTCTTTCTTCTATGAAAGTGTATCAGATTTCTCCTGTGAAAAAATGGGTCAACAAATAATTTAAAATGAGAGTTTGACATAGTGCCCTTTAGAGAAATGCTCTTTCAGTGACTTTATAAATATAAATACACCAGTAAAGACCTAGTTCTGTGGTCACAGGTAATATATCAAAGACTGGCACTAATTGAAGACAAAATGAATCCCACTTTTTAATTCAGTAGAAGTGGAGTTAGTCTGCATGCATTAAAGTAATTTGTTTCCCTTAAACAGAGATGGATCTAGCTTCATTTACTGCTTGTATTGAGGTATTTCAAAGTACTTTTTTCTGCTGGTGAAGTGTGTGTGTATGCTGTATGTTGTCTTGGCTTTACAGATCAGATGTGCTCATTTTAGTGGATCCCAGGGGAAACTTGTCCTTATTGCTGCTGTGTTAAGGTTGGAAATTAATTTGTTGCAAAAGTTAATCTTATTGTAGTGCTTTTTCACTGGGAATCAGACAAAGTGAGCTTTCTTGTGAGTCCTGCTTGCTTGTGTACCAGCTGAGGTCTCGCTGAGGTTGATCTTTCTGCTCTCATTTCTGTGTGACTGGGGTAGAGGGCAGGACAGTAGTGCCAGACCTCAAGGCAGGCAAAAGTGGGAAACATAAGGTGCTGTCCAACAAGCTGTCCAAGGACTTCTCCCATGTCAGTGGAACAGCCTTCTGGTTTACTGTAGCTCAGTGAGAAGATTGTTGCTCATAGCACTAATTCCAAACCTTTTTGTCACTTTGATTTCACATAGTCATCAATCTGAAAGATAGTGTGTGTTAACTAGTCTTTATTCCATTCTGCATTGCAGGAAATCACACTCCCCCCCAGCAAGGTCACCAGCCCAGTAATAGACGTGTGTGAAAATATTCGCTGAAACTATTGCAACTTCTTGTACAGCAGAAGTTGACTTGAATACTTAATAACTATTGTTATTAAATCTTTGAGGAATATGTATTTACATAGTTATACAGACACATGGTTACTTCAGTGGTGGATATACTGTGGGAACTTTGAGAAGAAAGAAAAGGCCTGTAATAGCAATTCAAGAAACTTAAGAACATTGCCAGTGGAATCTTTTGAAACATGCAAGGAATGTTCAAATGAGAAGAGCAAGGAGCATAATGCCTGCTCTGCTACTTCAGACACACGTATTCATTTGCCTCAACATGTTTTTAGATTTACTTTTTCCAAGTGGTGCTGTGGTATTCAATTCTGTATGTCAGTAATGCCAAAGAGATGTAGTGGAGAGTTCATTAGCCTTATTTGGCAGGGCAGCTGCAGCCCAGGATAATAGTGAATGAATTAATCATGCTGGCAAAACAGAAGACAGGCAGCATTGCTTCACTGGCTTCATGACATTCTTCTGTCACTTTAGGGGGGTTGCCAGAATTGAACTTTGGTTGGAAATCACTCTTGTTAGCAAAAACAACTATTTGCCTTTTCCTTCTTCACAACTGTTCTGCTTTGTAATGGTCTAAAATCTGAGGGTGGCAGAGTGTCATGGATCATGTCCCAGGTGCCTGCTAGTGACAGCCACACAAGCCTCATTATAAAACCTTTTGTTAGAATGCAAATCAATTTATAAACTAATAACTCCTCTCTGTAAATTCCCCATCGACTCTATAATTATCTTTGCTACTTAATTATTGATTATTAGTGTGCCAAATCCTGGCTTAATTCCAGTGAGGATTATAGCCACTAGCAAGATAAGGATATAATTTGGAGATATTAGTGTACATTGATTTTTAAATAGCAATCTTTGCTTGAATGGAACAAAAAGATATTTATGTTATCTCTCAGCGGTTGTATATGCAGTAGTTGCTGACAGATTTGCATTGGCTTGCAACAATCAGATGAGAAAGTTGTAAGCTGTAGAAGTTATGGTTCAGTTTGTTTGAAGCTTTGTGTTATTTCTGTGAGATCAAGATTAGATTTTACTCAAGCTTCCTGCTCATTAAAATCTTATATATGAACCTTCCAAGATTTTTCCTAAATTTAAGAAACTAAATGCCTTCAGCCTGTACCTGAGAAGTGATGGCACAAGCTGGGAGAGTGATTTTTTTTCTAACTTTAGGCAATAGAGCAACAGAAGATATGCAAGAATAATCCTTTTGTCTTTCATTACCAAACCTGTGGTGTGTTTGTTTCTACAAAACACCTGCAGCACATTTGTTCTGTTGCGTGTCTATTTCTATTTGCCAAAATCTTCCTACTGTATGACCAAGTATGTCAATCAAACCCATGAGCTCTATGACCCAAATGATGCAAGTCTCTATACTGAATGTTTGTCTTGGCTTTTTTTGTGGAATTGGAGATGGATTCTTCGGAGTTTGGTCTGTCTGACAAAGGGATGTGGTCTAGACTGATGTCAGAATGAGTCATTATGGAGGTCTTTTTTCTTTTTCATCACAGTGAAGCCTAAGCACAAGATGTGAGGACCAGGGGCTTGATGCTACTTGCTCTGCTAAATGTTAAAGCAGAAGATGTGATGCAGTTTTTGGAAAAAGTTAGGGTGTGTTTGAAACAGCTATTGAACATTTGGGGTTTGTCCCTGTTTTAAGGATACATGCCTGCCATCCATTAAACTGGAATCAGCCTGCCTTGTAGGTTTAGGAAGTCTCATTTCAGGAAGGTGGTTTGCTTTTTACTACCTGATGTCTGTTTTACTCAGCTTTCAGTGGTTTTGGAACAACATTTAAACATGAGCAAAAAAGAAACTCTGTGCTTACACAAAGACAAGGAGAAGAGCAGAATAAAGGCTTACAGAGTAAAATGAACCTAAATTTAACCAGAGTAATGTTCTTTCTCTGTGACATGCCAACAAAAGTATTGTTTTTTTGGTCTATTCTGAAAACTGGTTGTTTTGAGAAAGGATTGTCTCAGTTTTCTTACCTTGAACTTCTATTTTTAACAACTACAAGAAATTCAAGAATTTATTTGAAAAGAATGAAAGGCTCTCTGTTTAGAAGTTTAACATAATGTGGCAGGATAAGAAGGCTTCAAAACAGCTGCAAATTATATTTTCAAAGGCACGACACTGCCTTTGAGAGAAGTTGCTCTTTGCAAAGAAGCATAACACATTTTGTGCCTTTCTTGCTAGAAGAAGTTTTATAATTACTAGGTGTGTGGCTCTTTTTATTCTGGGTCATTAGCACCAAGAAAATGTTCTACCAAAGAGGGAGATTTCCATCTTGTTGAAGTATTTTGGATATGAAATATAGGCAATTTTAACATTATTTTAATTTTCATATTTTTTCATTTAACAATATAATGTCTTTGTGTGTGAAATTCAAGTCATATGTATTTTCTGAGAGTGGAGAAGGACCACTCAGCCTTAGTACTGTTATTTTCTCTACAGGTAAATCTCATAAGTTTCACAGCAAAAAGTGGGGGGTTTTTGTCTCTAAAATTTTATCTATCTGTAATAATCATTTATTAGCAGTAGTTTCCTGTGAATAAGACAATTGTCTAATAAACAAACTTATCTGTGGGATTTTTTTCAGCAGGTGTGATTCTTGGCTGTTATTTACTGCTTTGCTTAATTTAAAGGAAATTATGCTAGTAGTTGTATAAAGTATTACTGATCAAAGAGGTATCTTATTCTGTTCTTGTTGATGTAATTTAGTTTTTATTTGATAAGTAATGGTAATTTTGCAGTCCAGTTTGAATAAAGTGTTTTCTTCCTTACTTCTAAGTCTCAAACAAGCAATAACTTGGTGTCAAAGATTGCACTCAAGAAAAAAATCCACACTGCAGATTGGTTCTACTCTCTTTAAATTGACAGACAGCACTAGCCCCACTCTCCCAGGCTTGCACTTGTCGCTGTAGCTCCGTGGCAGTGATGCAGCCACTCCAGATGGGGTTTGTGTCAGGGGAGCTGCTGTGGCGCTCACAGGCTGACAGTGAAGCAGAAACACCTGTGCTGCGGCTGTGCGAGGAGAGAAGAGCATGTGTGGGTGTTGGTACCACGGTTTGTGTTCATGTCTGACATCAGAAAGACCATCCAGAAACTAGACTGGCTGCTTCACTGCCCTAAGGGGGTACCCCTTGTCTGTCTCCACCTCCAGTTAAGTCATCAAGTCATCAATTCATTTGTCATCTTGTCCCTTCAGGTGACTTTGTTCAGCTTTCTCCTCACTGGTGAATTGATGATCTGTCTCCAGCGCTACCTCATCTAGATCTCTTCAGTCCTGCAGTCCAGACTAACTCTTTGGTGTCTGTTCTTGAGCTTGTTTTGTGGACTTCATGGTAACTCTAGCCATAAGTTTAGAAGAACCCTAACTCTAGAACAGATAAAGAAAATACAAGCAGTTTTCCATATTCCCCTGCTTATTGCCTTTGTACCCTTCCTCTTTGTGTGTAGTACAAATGGATAGTGACTATAAATCCAAGTTCTACCTACGTGTTACTTAACCTTTTTACTTAGTTCCTTTTTTTGATCTTTAAAATGCTGTGTGTGGATTTCACCCACAATGTTCTTCCACTAGAGACTTTATTGTATTTTATTTGCAAGATGCCTCAGTTTTCTAGAAAAAATTACTTTTTCATAACTGCTTTAGTTGTGCTGCTTTAAGTGGATCTGGTTGATAAATATAAGTTACATACTATTCTCCTCTTTTCTCACATCATGTCTTTACATGCTTTTTGTATTTTGTGCATCCATCAATGCAAGGATAATGATTTTCTGAATGCTCAAAGCATGCCTAGCACATAAATCTCAATTCCTGATGATGTCTTTGGAATGAAGGTGCTGATTAGGTCACACAGTGCTAAGTATTAGCACCTATTGGATCAGCTTTGATATACATTTAGTTGCAAATGAGGGAAGAAGGCTTATTGATCTCTGTCAGACAAGTGCTCCCCTAGGTCAGCAGAACCTCAGATTTGTAAAGGTTATCCACAAAACATAGAGATTTCCCCCTTTTTTTTCTTTTTTCCTTTTTTTTGACAAGCAGCCTTTTGTTCTGTGTATATTTCATTGTGTGAACTGTTTGTGAAACTCCTGGCCACTAATATACTGTTTTCTTACTCTCACTAGTACATCTGATCCTGCTCATTAACCACCTCTGTGCTGCTGGTTTGTGGTGTCACATCCCCAGAACAGCTATGTCTGGGTATTTAATTATCTTTTCAATTTCTGTCTTGGAACTCTTTAACGTTATTTTAGCATGCTCAGAGGCTTTGTTCCTGTCAGCAGCAGAACTATAGCTCAAATTTTTCTGAAATAAATTGGTAAAATCACAGTGTATAGACAGATAGAAGAAACAAAGTAGCCATATCTTGCACAGATCTGGGTAGAATAGGGTTCACACATGGTAATGTGTAATAATTTTTTATTTTAAAACAGTGGGATTTTAAAATAATGTAATATTTTATGGGATTTTGCTTCTGATATTTCTGCTCATTTTCCCACGCTCTCCTTCATCACTGGTACATCTTATAAATGTCAAATACTCCCTTCCCACCTAATACCTGCAGGTCAAATTTTATCTAGTTCATGCAATGTAGCTAGAAGGTATTCCAAAAAATAAAGCAAGCTGAACTTATGGGAGGACATTATCTTATAAAAATAATACCAGACATTTTTGTAAGCATATTTTCTTTTTTATGTATCCACAGGATTCTGCAAACTTGGTTTTATTTTCAAGCTGATTTTGAATGAGAAATTAACCTTAGTTCTCTTTATTATGTGAGATTTTTCTAGATCTGGTATAACTGAATCCTGAAATTAATATGAAGATATCCATGATATCCACTTGCCCAGTAGAGAATCAGAAAAAGAAAAGGTTTCTGTTGCTGCTAATTTCATAACATAGTAGCTGTGCCATTTAAAGGAAACACTGGCTAAAGGAGAAATCCTAGGATATTCTATACACTTCCTTTATGTGATGGGCTGTAACATTTAAGATGGCACAAGAAATTATCAAAGACAGAAAGACATATCATTCTTACAGTGAAAGGCAATTAAACATGAAGTATATTGAAATCACTGCCTCATTTCCTTTCTCTGCCTACAAAGTAATGTTTCTTTTCTCTCAACAATGATGGCCTACTGGTGATGCTTGTTTTCCTCCATCCAAGTCAGATATTTTTACTAAAGATCTTATCTCTTAGTGGCCCTTGGCTTTCTGTCCAGTCAAGCATATAACTGTGCAGGCAATTTCACAAAAATCAATCTGAGAGTAGAGACTGAAACTGGAAAAAAATATACTGATAGTGCAGGAAACACAAGCTGTAAATGAAATAAACCAGTGTTGTTTGGAGTTGGGAACAACAGTTAAATTGTACCTCAAGCTAACAGAGCTGTGAAGACATACCATCTTGTTGGCTAATGGTCTGCAAAGGTTTGTGTTTTTCAGTCTGCTGGGACTATTCCGAAACAATCAATGCAGTGCTGCTCTTCTCCAGATGTCCCTATTCATCTGCAAAACTTTTAGCACAGATTGTTCTCCTATTTGTAAACAAATTATTCAACAATCCCAGTGTATCACGAGAATGACAGACAAACAGATGTGATGTGCTATCAGAAGTGGCTAATTTGAGATTGGATAATTCTTCAGTGCATAGTGCCAATTAGCCTTAAAGAGTAAAAAAACGCCTGGTGGAAAAATGCTTCATTTTACAACCATCTGGTTTGTTATTGAGCCTTGAGAATCTTGTACATATTGATGATAAAATAGAAGAAACAATTTAAATACCTTTTCTTTCTTATTCTTCCCAGTCAATGTGATTTTAAAGAGCTTAAGTGATTTATGTTGGGCCTTCTGATCTTACTGCAAATTTTCCACAGTTACCTTGTTAAGAAAAAATTTGGAAAAGAAGGGAGTGACAAAGCCTGACATCCTTCACCACTTGCTATTGCCTATAAATTGTCATTTTCCTTTAGAAAAAGTGAAGCTAAAACCTGTATTTGTTTCATGGCCTATTCTTAGGCATCTCTTACTGTCTGTAAAAAATGTTACAGCCAGACAAGGCTTCTCCCTAGAAGACAGCAAAAGGCTAGATTTAATGAAATACGTATTTGTGTTTGTGTCTCTGAAGAAGGTTGTATTTCTGCATTTTACTTTTAAACATTCCCTTTTCTCTGATTCTGCAGACAAAGTTATTTGCTTTCCTCTTACCTAGATAATAGATGCACATGTGATCTAATAGCTTAGAATATATTATCCTCCATTTGGATGATCTTTAGCCTTGCTACACATAGATAGTGCTTTGAGCAGGGAAAAGCTAGGCTACCTAGTTTAATTGTTAAAGTCCATGGATGAGAGTGGAGAAGGAGGAATCTGGGAACTCTAGTTTTCTATGCTTTGACTGTATCACACTTTGCATTAAAAACTCATATGGAACCAGGTTTCACATAATTTTTTCTGTCTCTGGCTATTTTGTGTTCTATTCTTGGCTGCAAGCCTCAGAGGAATACCCTGGGATTTAGGAAAGGTCTTAAAGGTGGTGTGGGGAGAGTGGGATTCCAAGCAACAGTGAGCAGCATTTTCAATGAAAATAAGCTTGCTTCCAGTTCCTACCAGTTTTTAGTTGCTAAGTCCAGTATCTGCTGGGTCTGTGCTGTCCAGCCCATGACTCTAACTGAGAACCAGATATTTCAGATATCACCACCTCACTTTTCAGCTGTGTGATTTGCTTGTCTGCACAGGAATCTCACATGATACATAGTGCCAAATATGTGTAATATCCTCAAATTTTCTGGCTCCTGAAGCCTGGAATTTGAAGTCTTCCATTTAGGATATGAATTCCAGAGTCCTGTGTTAGCAGCTTATAAAGTCTCTCTAGATTAGTTTCTGTCTAAGAGCTAAATGCATTAAGGACATTTAGGCTGTGCTTTGTGGTGTTTAACTTGAGATGTTCAGAGTCCAGAGGAAGAGACTGAGAAAATGCCTGGTGTGACTTTTGTTGATGAGGAAGAAGGAGGCATTAAGTTCTTTACTGTCATTTATTGGCAGACACATAAGTAACTCCAGCATTCAATAGCTGTTAATTAAGAGCAGCTGGTTTGGACATGTAAACATCAGGCTTAGGCTTCATGCCCCTTGCTTCAGATACTTAAATTACTTTGTTGGTTTAGCTCTCAACTGTGTTCTACAAACAGGGAAAAGGAAACAATGTATGCTCTTCATGTATGCTCAGTTTTGTTTCATTTAACTCACAAAGGTGTAAAGGAGCAGAAGTTCATGAAGCTGCAAATCTAGTTCCCTAGTTGAAATAAACTGATATAACTTTGTTGAAGTTTTTTTTTTCATCACATTACATTGGATAGACTTTTATTTTATTATTACAAACCAGTGTCTCACAATTATTCCTACAGGGCTTGAGACAATAATGGGAGCAGTGCAATAGTGAAGATAAAAAATGCAACCTTAGGATGTAAATTGAGCATAAAATAAGTACTTGATTCTCTTTTCAGCTAGGATTCATCTTGTCTTACTTCTGATACATACTTTTTGCCAATTGCCAGAAATATATAATGCCTCTGGCTGAATTTTTAACCTTTTTTTTTGTACTTAGTCAAGGAGTTAAAAGCAAAGTAAGGCTGATTCAGTCTCCAGTGAGACTAAGGTAACTCAAGCATAACATGGAGAAGAAGATATATACTGTTATAAATTTCTTTGCCTAAGAATCAACCCAGGCATCAGTTCATGGGTACACCCAGCTTTGGTACAAGCTGTTCATTCTCTCAGAAATTCAAAACCAATCTTATCATCTTTCTGCCTGTTAAATTTTGTTTTAACAGTCCTGTAGACAACGATTGAATAATGCAGGAGAGATGTGGATATTTTCCTAAGACTTGGGTTGGTTTTTTTTGCCTTTAGTGGACTTCTGGATATTTTCTAAAAGTTTGTTGGAAGAAGTGTTCATCGTGATCCATTCTGTGGAATTGGACTTAAGAGATTTCTTCACCAGAATGGATTTTTTCTGAATGGAATAGTTGCAACCTCCAAAACCCATCAGTAATTTCTCTAGATATTAGACTGCCTGTGGCTTTTATTTTCTGCATAATTTTTCTTGACGTTTTACTGACTAAGAAATAAAATTTTAAAACTTTAGCTCTTTAAGCAGCAATTAGGAGAGAAAGCAAAAAATTACAGTCTCTGGAGACCATGTTTTGCTTATTGCATGTTTATTATTCATAAAAAGAACATCTCTCCCTTTGCTTTAGGTACCCTTTACATTATTTTCAATGCAGTCATCAAAGGATCAATCATCATTCCCATCTAATCCCTAGAAAAATGCAGGACAGTGAAAGAAAGAAACAGTTGTTATCATGTTCATCACTAACTTCTTTTGTTGTTCTTCATCTTTCAAACTTTTGGAAAGCGGGAAAGAGGCTTCTGCACTATCTCTTGGATTATTACACAGATGATGGAAATAAACCCTTTTCAGAGAAGGATTCACAGGCATGGCATGCTGTATGGTCATTTGGACTGCATGGGTGGGAGCAAATTGTGAGCATCTGGGCAGCAGTCCCATGGGAGTGAGAATACAAGTAACGCACTTCTGAGCAGTAGAATGACCATCATTTTCCCAGGTTGCCTCCCTGGACAAAGAGAGAAAGCTGGCGAAGGTTTACAACAGTCCACTGTGTGCTCAGGTTTCATTCAGCCACCCCTAGAGGTTTATCATGTTGAATTATATAATCTGGTGGTATAATCCTAGGGCAATGTTTTGCTGTCCTTCTCTTTTCTAAGGATGCAACTGCTACTCAGTGCCAGTAATGTCTGTGGTAGGGAGCCTGTGATAGGAAGCCCGCACTGATGTGTAGGATTGATGATATTTCAGCTCCCAGAAAGATTGTCCCCACAAGGTGATACAAGGGTTGGAGTCTGTCTTGTGTGTCACACAATTCACACTACTAATAGTGGTGCACTGGAGGTTACTCTAAGCACTGAAAGTGCCTGGAATTCTTCCTTTGCAGAGGAAGTCAGTCCCAAGGACACATCAACATAGAAGAAATTGACACAGGCACTTATTTTGGCCTGGGAGTGGCTTTAAACACTGGATGGAGCCACAGAGCTCCATCATCATTCTTATAAGTCATTATACCATTGACTTCTTGGTGCAATCAACTTATGGAATATATTTGATCTCTAACCGAGCCCATGGCCTTCTGAATTAATAGGTGATATGTGGATAGATACAGTCTGGATCCAGATTTCAGTTTCACATTTAAATTCTTATCAACCTGAATGACAGAAAAAGGTGTGTGTTTATTTCTCGTGTTATAAGACCCTCAGCCTGTTGCTTGAAAAGTGGTCCTAAATCTAGAAACTCATTTCCTCACTAGCTAGACAGTGTATACTTTTAGTGTGCAAACAGACTTTCATCTTAAGCATCTTAGCATTAGAAACCCGTGTTATTTCTGTTTGGATGGTCAAGATAAAGGCATGATTTGAGTTAATTCTTGTAGTCTGGGGTGAAGGAAAATCTCAACTGCATTGCAGGGGAAGAACTCTGTAAAGAAATTCAGCTGCTTTTTTTTTTTTTTTTCCTAATAAATAGTTGTATTGCACTAAGGGCCATTGGGAAACACTTTTTGTTTTGCAAGTACTTTGTTGTAAATTTTAGATCACTGAATTTTTTGTTTATTCTTTCTTTAAATAGCATTGGTATAATAAATAGAAAGCTCTAATTTGAAGTGCTAAATATGCTATCACAAATGGGGTGATAAATATTTGTTAATTAAACCTAAATATTTATTTCACTATGAGTCCCTGTTTGCTAAACAATTCAGCTTAGATTGGTCCGTTCTTTTGCTATGCAAACTTCTTAGAATTCTTCCAACAAGACAGGTCTGGAAAAAAGAAGGCTGGGTTTCTAATTCCTCCTCTATATCTCTTCTCTTTTGCATTTTTATGTTATGTGCAGACAGTAAATTTGGTAATGTACTCTGTTTCCCATGAAGAAAATCAATATGCTGTTACTTCAGGCTGTCTTCAAATTTTCATGAAAAAAATTAATCCCTAAGCCTCAATACTAACCTCTCAGTTATATTTTCTCTTCAACCTGTCCCATTTACTGCAGATCTTACTTTTGCTAGCAGTGTGTCACCTTTTTCCCTTTAAACTCCATCTATGTAAGTTTTCTTTCAGCTTTACTCTCTCTGCTCTGTCCGTCTCTTCAAGGAATCTGTTCTTTACTTTCCAGGTGGATTTCAGCCATTCAAATTTCTCTTTCCCAATGGAATTGGTTAGAAGCATAGGTCTTATTCAGAATTTCATATTGTTTTTCTGACAGAAGGATGTGAGGAAGAAGGTCTGAGCTGGAGAGTGTGGGGTCTGGCTCAACAGAACTGGTTTTATAAACTACCTCTTGCTCATCCCTCAAGCAATGCTGACTGCAACCATCAACGCTTGATTTCTTGCCTGTCTGAGAACATAGTGTAGACATTTCCACTCTTGTATTTCAACTCTGATATTTTATATGAAGTGGGATTTGCTCAGTGCATATCTGTCAGCCTGTTTATGTGAGAACATTCAGGAAAATTAAGCCTAATTAGTTTTCTACATGGATTAGTTAAGCAGTGTTGAATGCCTATATAGATGCCTCAAGTCAGATTCTGATGCTAGTCACTTTAATTTTTTTTTTTTTAAATAACAATACTAAAATTTAATTAAAGCCCTTTTATCATGAACTAGACTTTAATATGGTATATAAAAAACATTAAAAAGGAGCACCTTTAGATAATTTGGATTAATTTTCCTCAATGACTCCATGTTACTAAGTCCCTATTTGCAAAATTCCATCAAGAAAAGGGATCTTGATAAATAATTTCTTAAAATCACTCTCAAGTTTTAACAACACTTTTTCTGACATGAAATTTGTTTTCTGGATTCTCCAGACTGAAATATCTGTAATGACTACTGGAGAAATGTTCTTCTGTGACATTATGCTGTCACATGAAAATAAAAAAAATACCTGCTGAAATCAAACTCTTTATGATTTTAAGACAGGTAGAGAATCCAAGACAAATCTATGATGATGGTACCTGGGTGGTAATCATCTGAGAGGGATTTTGTAGTATGTTGTGAAAAAAATTCCCTTACCGTTCGGAGGTAAAATAGCTATCATACAGGAATAGGATGAAACAAAGTGGTTTGCAGAGGTTAACAGATGCTACCTGCCTTTAGCTGCTATTTTAGCATGGTCAGAAACAGGTAGAATGGCAGGAAAAAATTAAATCCATAGAGTTTTGAAGTTATTTTAAATAAAATAAACTTAAAGATTGAAAATGTAACTTGAACAAAAACAGCACTGAAAAAGGAAATGTAAACACTTACCCTATTACTTAAAGTCAGAAAAAAAACTGGGAAATTATGCTATTTTGTCAAAAAAGAGAAAGATGTAAAGCAAGTTTTAAAATTATGTGAAGAAAAAATGGAAAAATAATACTTTTAGGCATTCTGAAAATGTAAGAATCAAACGTCTGAATTCTAGCTTCTCAAGCACAAGAATATCACCACAAATTTACTGCAGTTTGTTTTAAGTTATTCTAGGAGACTGGTCTCAGACAGACAGTGTGGGAATAGCCAGAATCTTCTGCCATCACACAGAAGAAAAACACCCATCATGGGCCCATGATATTTGCAACAGAAGACTTTCCAAGAAATATCTTATGATGCTTGAAGTGCAGAACTGCTGAACTGCAGAAATTATTTTCAAAATGAAGAGATGTCACAATTCAGTTACTGTACTGTGGAGGAGACGAGGCAGAGAGCTATGCATCAAGGGGTCACTAAGCTGGATTTTCCATCCATTTCAGTTTTATCTTGGCACAAGAAGAAATAATGGCCCTATTTCAGTGGCTGGCAAAAATTATGTAAATGCAATATGTTTAGGTAGTGTGAAATTTAAGTGGCTTGTCATTCACCTAGATGAAAGGTACTACAGAGATGTGAAATCTTTGTCTTCATTATGACAAAGGACCATTGTATTGCACACAGCATGAATGATGAATGAAAAGACAGCCTGTTGGTTTGTGGTAGAAGTGCTTCAGATAGTCCCACAGGAAATATGACAAATAGACCCACCATACTGTAGCAGGAATCTGCTTCTCTGTACTTAATGCCTCTTCTCTTGTTTCCCTCCAGGAAGAGACACCTGTCTATAAAGATGCTGCACTTATTTTTTGTTAACCTCTGTCACTTCAAGCATTTCTTTATGCGTGTTTACCTATACCAGCAGGGAAATTTATGTGCCCATTTAGTCCAATCTCTACCCTGGAGCAGATTTTCATTATTTTTCAACAAATCATCATTTCATCTAATCTATGTGATGTAATCTTGTAGACCAGTGAAGGACCAGTGGTTCAGTATCATTTTCAGAGTGAAAGATTAACTCTTTCTGGTTCTTTTGGATGACTGCAAAGGGGAAACATCCTACAAATAATAACTTTTTTTCACCAGAACAGTAGCCTAACAAAAGGCAGGCATAGAAATCTCTTTTGTGTTCCCTTTGGTATTTATCAAATATTAGAGTATTTTCAATTATTGAAAATAGTAATTCATAATTTATTAAGGAAGGAAGCCAAGGAAGCTTGCTGTTTCCTGAATCTTCTGCATGTGTCCAAGACAACTGTTTTCCCCAATCTTGTCTTGTCTCTCTTAAAAGGACCTCAATTCTTCAGGAAAGAGCCAGACATCCAGAGACTGTGCTGAAACACTGTTTTTCCAGTTCTATCACTATGTGTTTGCATTTGCCTCATGAGGAAAAGTTCCCAAGTTCTCAAAGGATGTAAATCTATCTTTTCAATAGTCATGTTTGCTGTTTTTGTGCCTGAAAAGTGTCTGGTTTAGTTGTCACCAGAAAATTAAATGCTTTCCATAGAGTAGATAATGCAGCCCAAATTCAGTGTTCTCTTTGATCTTTATTTTACTTATAGCAGCTTTCAAATACTGAATACTTTAAAATATGTGCAACTAATATATTGTTGCACATTCACCAAGGAAATTAAGAATTTGCTTTAATTCTGTCTTTTATAAACCAGGTTTATATAAGCTAGGCACAATCACATACACAGTCCCTGTCATCTAAACATAAGGAATGCCAAATATAAGATCACTGATGTCACAGCACAATGCACTGCATGAAATACCCAAGACAGAAAAATTAACCTGTGTAGGTGGTTTCTCTGAAGGTTCTTGGCTTTCATGTACTCAGAAAAAGCTTGATCATATATGCAAAAAAGAATCACTTATTGAGCAGCTGTAGCAAAAAAAAAACCCAAAAACAAACACCCAGGAGACTTGGGTCTTACTACTTCTACATTATCCAAAACCTTGCCAAAATCCAGTACTTTGCAGACCAAACAGCATGATGTGCTCCATGTTTGGAACACTTATCTTCCTCTTTTGTTACTGATGTGGCTTATTTGAACTGTCTGATTGTTGTTTTTTTCTTTTTAATATAATACTTTTCATAGGTTGCTTTTGAAGGAATATCTTTAATAATTGGATAGAATTGGGAGGAAGAAAGGGATAAAGAAAGGAATCAAAGTAGAAATGGATTTTTCCAGAAAGAGTTAAAGGTACTGACCTTTTCTGAATCCTAAAATCAGAGATTAATCAAGGAAAATAGAAGCCAATATTTTTCAAAATAACAAAAGATTTTGGGTTTCTTCAATAGGAAAAGGCATCTGAGAAGCCCAGTTTGGGAATTAGGAGTTTAGTATTATTTCAGAGAAAAGATATTTGAATGGACATTAAGAATACTACAGTAAATTTCCTAAGTTATAAGTGATGTACTAATCAATGCTTGTGTTTATTTGCATGCATATTGCCAAAGAATTAGAATTATGAAGAATTCCTGCCCTTTGGATGTGGCTTCATGGACTCATCCCTGAAACACATTAGTACTTTTCCTACAAAGTAAATATCCTAATCAAGATATAATTAAAGCAGATTTTAGTAGAAAGTGTTAACATACATAGGTGAACAAACATCTGTCTTGAAAATCACTGACAAAACAGTGACAGTTAAACAATTTTGATCCAGTGCAGCCTTATACTGCTAAACTTTGAGTCTTAGTGACAGGATGATTGTGGTCTCACAGCATGAGGCTGAATTTTACATTAGCTCACACATTCAATGCTGAGAAGTGCAGTTTTATTTTAATTCTACTCCATAAGATTAATCTCTGTATTAAGATACCAATATTAACGGTGCTGTTAATGGTATGTTAATGTAATTTCAAGGGTCCGATGTTATGTAAAGGGGAATGATTAACTGAAGAAAAAGCAGTCCAGAAATCCTTCAAGAAGTGTGTTTTACTCAAAGAATAGGAAACTTAAGTCCAAGTTATAAAATTATAGAATCACAGAATGTTTTGCTTTGGAAGGGACCTTAAAGATAATCTAGTTCCAAACTCTCTGCATTTTTCTGTTAAAAGGGAGAAAGACTTTACAGTTCGTGCCAGCAATCAAATCCAATCTTAGAGTGTGTACTGTAGCGACCCACTTTTACTTTCCCAGCTTGGTTGTCACAAGTGAATCAGTTTTGTCTGTGTTCTCTATGAAGATTTTCATGGAAATACACAGGAAAAATCTTTTAATATGTGTGCCATGGGTAAGCTACTGCCTAGGCTGTCCTTACTCCACAGAGCTCCACTTCTGTCTATAAGTACTATATATGTGAGTTACTAATTATGAATTGAATATTAGAAGCTACAGATGTCTTCTTTTTTCTCATTCTGTCCAAATCTTTTCCCTTTCTTCCCCTTGTCTTCAGAGTCACCATGACAGTAGAGCTTTCTTCACTTAAGGGTACGTTTGAGCCTCTGTCCCCAAAGGTAATGAAATGGCAATACTATTACTGACTTTCAGGAGAACAGGATTTCATCTGTGTGGTCTCCTGAGAGAAATGCAAATATTAGTTCATTATGTTGGCAATCTTGCATGGTTGAAACATCCTCCTTGTTAAACTTTATGTTGAGGACATAGAGCTCAAAAATAGGATAAAGAACAAAGTTTTTAGGATTTGAATTCTAGGGATTCATTACAGAAAGTTTCTGCCACAGCACCTAGCTTTTAAAAGCACCTTGGTATTTAACAGTCCTGAGAGGAGCAGAATGCAATATTTTTGCAGAGAAAGCTGTGAACAGAAAATGCTGTATTATATAAAAGAGTGGTCTACCAGAGCTGGAAAGCATTGGTCAAGTGAACATGTAACGCTGTGAATATGTAATGCTGGTGCCCACTAGGGCTTAAGCACCATTCTTAAGGTCCATTTCTCGGCATCTGCGCAGCTCCACAGTCCAATTCATGATATTGATGCAAAAACTTAGACTGTAACTTGACAGGAGGATCTCAACTCCACTATTTCTGCTGGTGGATCTCACCAGTAGGCTGAAATGTCACATATTCCTTCACTCTTCTTCTACTCCAGCGAGGTAAGTGAGGTAAGATGGAAATCTGCAGTAACAGGGACAGACCAATCCAAAATCAATATAAGTAATGGTTATGGCATTTATTCTTCAGGTAGTTTCAAGGCTCTCTCCAGTCTTTGGGAAAGGAGACCTGCTGACCTGCAAAGGGGACAGAACCAATAGTAACTTTTCTTAAACCATGTATGGACCTAGCTGTAGGAATAACTTATTTTAGAGAAATACTGCCGTGCTCAGCAATACCAAGACTTACACAGATCTTTGGATAGTAAATCAATCAATCAATCTAACACAATTTTTACTAAGTCCCATTTAATAAGGGCCTGCTGGCTTCAGGTAGTTCTTGGATAAGTTCTTGAGGCTATAAAATCTCAATTTGTATGCCAAAAGGATATTTCTGTTGTCTAACCCAAAAAATGTAAGTGATTTAGAAAATTTCATTTTACCCCTCTGTGCTGGAACATGTGTCCAATCCCGCTGTAAGGGGAGTTGGGGAGGATTCTTTTTGATACATTTATTGGAGGAAAATAAAGCCCAGAAGCAGCAAATATTGTATCTGAGAACTGTTTATTGATAAGGGATATGGTCTGGACTGGAGAGGGATTCACTGCTTTCATGTCATAATCTCCCCCGCAGCCTGATTCCCTGGGAATTTTTTCCCAGGCATCCAGGGGTCTGCCAGCCTCCAAGGGATAAGTTGCTGGCAGCTCAGCTGTGGAAGTTTTCTCTCCTCTGAGGGGCTGTCAGGCAGAGTCTCCCCAGAGACAGAGCCTCCCTTGATTTTCTCCCAAATGCTCCCTAAACACGTGGCACCTGCTAAGGGTCCCAGCACATGCAGAGCCCCTGTAGTCATTTTTCACCCCATGTCAGAAGACAGATTTGTGACATATGTCGAGGCATAAATAAAAATGAAATTGGATTTTCACAGCATGTAAATTGCAAGAAAAAGTCAATACAATGAAGTGGTGTTTACAGGAAAAATAGAAAGAGTCTGAAATTGGTTTAGGGCATTGAAGTGATAGAAATTACCATTTTGGTTGTAATCTCCTGCTTTTAATGAGATTGTTTTGTGAAAATAGGGGAATTAGTTTTATGAGTGTGCAGTGACTAATACACAGATGGCCCATGTTTTGGAAAAGAAACCTCTAAGAAGACACACATCAGACTAAAAACTTACTTTGTAAGTTTTAAACAACATTGAGACACTACAGCCTAATCAACTTAGTTGTACACTTTAAAAAAAAAAAAAGCAAACTCTCACACATTTTTCACAACCCACAGAAACACCTGATGTTACTGAAATTTTGTCCCTTGTTTGCTGAAACTTTTCAACTTTCTATCTTTTCAGCTTCTACCTGCAGGTGTAGGATTTGACACCATTGAAATTTTATATCTATTGGCATGGGAGCTTTAAATGCTTTCATTTATGGTCTTGGGATGTAAAAAGAGAAAATTTTCTGTAACAAAGTAATTTAAATGGAAAAGTCTGTCCCAGAGGAGTTGAAATAAAGGTGTATCAGGGCAGGATTTGAGGGAACAGGCTGATGAATGAAGTCTGTGCAATAGTCCTTTAAGCACCTAGATCCATCTTAGCTTACAAAACCCACTAAATTAAATACATTTGATAAATTAGGTGCATGTAGACCATTTGTTGTGTTAAATCCATTTTTATGTGTAGTTCCATTTCTATAGATTAAATGCTTCACTTTGAGGAAATTGTTCTGAGTGTTTGCAGATCTACAGGTCATATAGCTGACTGAAAGGTTTTCTGGAGAACTAAATGCCATTTGGTCTGTTGCTTTATTGCATTTTATAAGCAGAGCTATAATAACCAAAAGTCTGAGTCTTGTTTTAGTCTCTTTTAAATGAGTTCATGCTGTGGTTTCATTAAGTCTAGTGGCAAAAGGGAGGGAGCAGTGCAGAATTTCTTCTGGTAATAATAATTCCAGGTTTTTCTTGTCTTCAACTCCTTTTTGTGAGGACAAGCATGGATATCATCCCCTTCCCTTTTCTTTTTCTCCTTCAGTCCAGAAATTTGGTTCCTGTGAAGACTTCATTTAGAGAAACACAAGATAGAAGGCTGAAACTAAGTCAGTAATAGATTATTTTTTATATGGGATTCTGATTTAAATATAGAAAATTAAATTATGGATAAATAGCTTGCCTGCCATTCCTTACTGATGGAGTTACCTTTGGATATACAAGCACTCATACTTCTGTGAGTGTGTATGCATAAATATAAATATACATTTGCATATTAAATAATCTCAGGTACATAAATTTAGCTAAGCAGTTCTGTTGTCATAATAGAGAGTTTTGTCTGTTTGTTTTAGCTTCAGCAGTAGGGGAAAAATACAAATGAAGGTGAAAAAAAGCCATGTGATGGATGCGAGTTTGTAACATTCAGTATCAAAAATTCTTCCAAACTGTTAGTTTATCAAAGGCTTTAAAAAATATAATACATTTGAGTTTTATGACTGATTACCACCTACCAGATCTTATTATTATGGTTTGGTTTTTTTTTGTAACTTGAGATATGAAGTTCTTTAACTGAATAATTAAGATCATTAAGAACAAAGTGAAATGTTTGCTACTTACTGTAGGAAACATAAAAGAAATTCAATTTAATTCACAACTGGAATCTTTATAGACTGTCATGGCACTATGGCCACCACTACAGCCTTGTGGCATAAGTATAACTCTGGGTGTAAAAATTACTGTAGGCATGTAAGAAATGAAAGAGAAAATATGTTTTTAGTTACGCTGTGATAAATCTATATGGTAAACATACAGTACTCTCCAGGCATAACAGTAAGACTAGTTGGAATATTTTTATGGGACAATGACATCTGAAAATATGATTATAAATAATAAAATTGTTTCTTCTATGTCATGATTGCACATGTCTAAATATGCAATATTTCAAGGTTTAAAATTCTTTCTTCCACAACTTTTCATGTGACTTTCGTTGCAAATGCAGTTTTAGTGCAATAGGAAGCATTAAAGTATTCCCGGATGGAGCACTGCTGTATTCTAAGACAGAATTGGCTTGGAAATTTAGCCAAGCTCTGAAGTAAACTAAATGACAGCTAGAAAAATAAGCTAAAATAAAATGCACAGTACTTTTCTACACTATCAGGGAAGGATTCCTATTTCCACAGAGGAATTAAGCAGACCACGCCTCAGTGCTTAACTTGCACTTACCCTCAGCTCTGGCACCTACCTCACATCTCAAAGCATGGTCAGCCACATTGGTGTATTAAAAGCATTACCTATCTCCCCTGATATGCACTGGGGTATTCCATTCTGTTCTCCCCCTGCTTCTGAGAGCTTCATCATCCAGGTCCTGTGGCCGTACATCTACCCATGGCAAACATCTCATGTCAGCAGGGCTCAGGAAACAGCTTCACAGGGCAGAGCTGGGCATCACAGGTGAGCTTGAACTCGTTTGGGCCTTTGTGGGAGTGGATAATGGGCATGGAGATACTGACAGATTAGCAATCAGAATTTAGATGGCATCAGCACATGGATCAGGGAGAGATTAAGCAGTGATAGTGTTTAGGAGGAGCATTAATGTGAGGGTATAGACAAAGACAAATGACAGTGCCCATTTCAAATTTTGCTCCTTAGTGCTGCAACCTCCACTATCTTGCTGTGTCTAAAGGCGGAAGCAGAAAGCAAAAATTTGCATACACTCCTTAAAGTCCTGACTTAACCCTGTTTTTAAATAGGGTTATAAAAGTTGTTACTTTTATATGTGATTGCTGAATATACAGTGGCAAAATGTGATGACTGGTAAATCATAGAAATAGTTCTTATTGAGAGAGAAAGGTTCAGAGCAAGGTTACTAATCCTATTATCCTCCCCTGACAAACTGTCTGTGAGCTCATCTCCTTTTAAGAGGTGCTTGCTCTATTGCCAGAGGTCAGTCCATTTCTGCTTCCATTTTCCTGGCTGCTGTACCAGATTCTTCTGACCTGTCTGTGATGCTCAGATTGACATGCTGTTAATTTGCCTTCAAAGTGAAAGACTCAAGAAATGTGCTACTGCTGCAAAATACAGAAGGAGAAGTCTCATAGTCACCTGAAAAGTTCCTGTGTAGGGTTTGGGGAAAGAGGGAGCCAGCAGCTGGTTTTTGATGAGGTGGATAAAGAAGAGCCTTCTATCAATGATTTTAATATTACATTGTCTTTGATGTGGAGTAATTTCTGCCTCTGGTGATTTGTGTTCACCCTATGGCTATTTTTCCTCTTCCATTGTGCTTGCTAGCTGGGACAGAAAAAAAGTGTGGCTGCAGTAATGTAGACATCAGAGTGATCCTCAGTCTTTTATTCTCCATGGATTTCTTTGGTGCTTCCCAGCAGGGTGAAAGCTGTGTGACCTCTTAACATGCTGTGTTTCTTGTCTCTAGCTGCCTTGAAATTTTCTGTTCTATGCAAATTTCTTGCTTTGTTAGAGATATTTCTCAGCCTCATGCCTGTTGAACAAATATCCAGTCATACATTTTTGTTACTATAAGTCTGAAGTTTAAAAACATTAATCCAAATCTTTATCCTTTTTAAATGCTCATAAGCAGGTATTCCAAGCTTCTGACTGTCTAATAGTACTACAAATTGTGAGACATTAGAAGCAGACCAACTCAAAATAGCATTATTGAAGCTCTAGAGATAAAATTGCACACATTAATTTCAGAAGCAAATATCTGTTTTCAAAATACTGAATTTAAAAATATAATAGGGATTTTATGGAAATTAAGGTGTTTAAAACAACAGCAGTAAGTCAAAGAGTATACTGAGGTTGTTAATATTGCTCTAATCAGCATGTCCTGAGGAAGGAAAACAGGGAATCTGTATAAATCAGTCCCTGCATACAGCCAGGTAAATTATCTTGATAGGATTCTCTCAGTCTGACTTTTCTGAGGCTCTTGGCTAGAGGAATTTTTTTTTTCTGTGAAGGTTACAATATCAATTTCATACCCCTACTCTCTCATATGTTCTCTACAATTCATCAGTGGGCTTAGATCCAACAAACTCATTGTCATCAAGAAAAATTCTGAAAGTTTTTTAAATTATAGTTTTCTAAGCATGAGTTCCAAGTCATTATCTTATTGCAGTCTAAGAATAAAATTCTATATGAACTTTACTCAAATAGGAGTAAATGGCAAATTTTGAGTAATGGTGAGTATTTGTTTTGAAGTTCAGAATAGGTAAAAATTAATAGAAGGACAGTGGTTGTATATATCACACCCTCCTCATCTGTTAGCAATGCAGATGATGTGGTCATTGAGATTTGTTCAAAATCAAATGCTAATTAACCATGGACTGTGAAGACAGAAAGCTGGTTTTTCCTTTCTTTCCTTGGTATCTTTGGTAGGCTGACACAGGTGTATAAGAAATTTTAACTTTTTTTCTCCTCAATGTCAGAAATCTCTCTGAAATATTTGCAGAAGTCAGGAAGTCTGTTCTTTCTGTCTGACTAATCTTTGTACTTTAAATGTTTTCATTTTACAACTGGCTTTTCTCACCCCACCTGTCTCCAACTACATCTAGCTCCTTTTTTTTTTTAATTCTTGATAATTGATTTCATTAAGAAGGAATTAGCTGATATCAAGCTGTGAATTGTCAGGACATGAAAGGACTAATTTTCACTCTGTTATGTAAATATAATAATCTTTATGCATGCACTCTGGCTATTCAGAGGTTTGTGAAACACAGATCTTGGGTGTTATTTAACATTTTGATGATTCTGGTGATATAAATAAGTACCTATTTCCCACACACATACATTCATGGTGTTCATGCTTATGCCCAGACTGTTAAAATGCACTCTGAGCTCAGATAAGTGCAAAGGAACCAGAAGCTTTTGCAGAGGCTCAAAAATCCCTGCATTTTTCTAACTGCCTGGTTGCCCGTGGACCACTTGCAAGCAAGGGAGGGTTTTGGCATGGATTGCAATAGGAAAGGATTTATAGCCTTTGCTGGAAATCAGTAAAAGGCTTGATGGTAATTACGTGCAATAAAGAAATATTTAGATTTAGAGACAAAATTATTGTCTCCTACCTTCTAATATGTTTTTTTTTTTCTTAAGAATGTATGCATTTAAGGAAGAGCATTTATCTCTGTTTTAGAAAAGTTAAAAGTTTAAATAATAGTCCTATGAAAATGTCATTTTATTTAAAACATCAGATCTCAAATCTAGTTTTAAATACATACATACATACATATATAGCTGCCAAAGACTTTCTAGCTGTTACAGCAAATTTTACTGAAGGCTGAATTCCCTCTTCAGCCATAGAAATTAGTCTTTCACTAGCATATTTCTGACACCATGGTTTTGTTTTTTTTTCAGTGTTCTACTTTGTATTAGGGACATTGGACTGTGTTGAAAGAACGAGTAGTTTTCTCTTTCTGATGCCTTCCTCATGACCTCAAAAGGCATAGGTGCAGGAAAGACATCACTCTATTAATTTATTTCAAATGTTACATCAGGCAAGAAAAAAAATAACTTAGTCACTTAACTTCAAGTGTTAAAACTTTGGAATGAAAGTAAGATAAGTTTCTGCAAAGAGGAGTGATAACAAAAGACATAGATAAAGACAGATGTGTGGGTATATTTACAGATTTTCTCTGTTGTGTCATCTTTTGAATGTCACTTTCTCTGATCAAAAATCTTGGATAGAGTTCATCAAGTCTGTCAGGCCCTCACATTACCAAGAGAAGAGACACCAGGACCAGGCCCAGCCTGCACCAAACCAGAGGTGCAGACCCCATGAAATGCCAATCAGAAAATCCAGCCCCCACTGTGCCACTACAATATATGTCATGATAATTCCCCTCATGTTCCTTTCAAATCTTTAACTGATTTCTAGATTTCATTGGGTATCATTTCAGTATGTTTGGATCCTTTTCACTGCACCTCACGTCATCCCATTCCATTTAACTGTATTCACTCAATTTACTTTTTTTTTTAAATAGCATTTCATTTCATCAAGAAAGGCAGAGAAACAATCTTGCTAGCAAAGAAAGCCATCTTGAAGAGGGATGAGTGGATAAAGACATCAACCTACCATAATTATTAATAGCTAAAACCACACAGTCTTTAATGTTGCACTTGAATGTGGCAGTTGGAACGATCTGTGTTTCATGGGCAAAAAGCCAGAGACTCTTTCTTTTCATGTTTTTTCTTCCATGGTTGAATTGGATAAAATGGAAAGTCATAGCCAATAGTATTCACTTTAATATTTACCAACATGAAACTGATTCTGGTAAAACACTGGGGCATATGATTAAAATCATCAGTGTTCTGAAACATATTTCAGCAATTATTAGCTGTAAGTAACTTTTAAATTCCTCCTGAAGCCATTGAAATTTGAGCATGTGTGTTCAGTTAAAGATATTGATGTGTACAAGAGGACTTTACAAAGGAAAGACATTTTTTGTTTGCTACAAATATGCTTTTTGCTCTTGTCCTCATTGTATCAATCCTTATGGCTCCAAACTATTTTTTCCTTTGTTTTTCACAGTTTTTCAAGATTCATGATAACATTTTACAGGGACAAATTTGAATAGTAGCTGGAGGCAGCTTGTTTTGGGAAAAGAGACTGGAATTGGCTGAGGTACTAGATAATAAATGGGTGTAATCTGTGTGATAGTAAAGGCTTGCCTTATTAAAATTCCCCACATTGGTGCTGATTTGATAAACACCTTTGTTAGGATATATCACAGAGTATATTAAGAAACTGTTAATGAAAAATTAATATTGCAGTGTCTTTTTGGCAGATTGAATCAATATGCTCTTTTTAATAATTCAGTTTATTCCTCAAAATATAATTTTACTTCTAGAACAGAAAATAAGAACATGACATAATTGCCAAACCTCACCTTTTCCCTTTCCTAGCAACACACATCTGACTGGTGCCCACCTCCCCTCAGTTTTTCTGAAGCTGTGCTACTATATAATGACTCAAAAAAGGCTCAGTTTTTGACATAAAGAAAGGTCTGTTATTTCCTGAGGAATGTCAGGTCTGAAGGATTGACCTTCACTATTTAGACATGATAGATATAATTTTCTCTGTAGCAGTCAGAACTTATAAATTTATGAAGCTTCCTGTGTTTCCTGCATTTAAGGGAAAATGAACATCTGATTTGACTTGCAGCCCATTTCCCTGTTTAAGAGGTCAGATAAAGTATGAACAGCAGAGATAGTATATATCACCTCCTGACCCTGACAGGTCCCACAAAATGCATAATTCTACTTTCCTGACCACTTATTTCTTCTGGTTATCTCTCTCTAGGCAGTCATATGATAGTATGACATTTCCTTGCTATTTTTGATGTGGATGTCTTCCTGGGATAAGAAGCTCTCTAGAAATCAGAGAAAGGTAAAAGAATGAAATTACCTGGAATATCACACTTGTTGATTTACATATCACATTTGATTTATCTTTAGCTTGGCTTTCTAAGAGTTGGCTTTTCTGGCTCTTGCTATCAAAGCTCTGGGGACCTGAGAGGAAACTGGAGATGTTTTTGTACGGCTCAAGGGACAGAAGGGATGATTGAGTTACGGTATAAGGTGGACACCCATCGTGTTAAGGGAGAAGCTGCATTTTTGTGAGAGCAGAGACAGTTTAGGTTGCATAAGGCTTGATAATGATCATACCAGCTAATAAAAGAAAGCTCCTCTCCTCCCCTCTTCTTGCTTCACCAGTTCTACCTCTGAAATGATACTGCAGCTTTCCATACGTCAGGATACAGAACTGGTGGTGGGCCCTGGTTTCAGCTGCGGTAGTTAATTTCCTTACCATGGCTGGTATGGGGCTGTGTTTTGGGTTTGGGCTGAACACAGGGTTGATAATGCAGACATGTTTTTGTTATTGCTGAGCAGGGCTTAGACACAGCCAAGGCCTTTTCTACTTTTTGTAAGGCCATGCTGGTGAGGAGGTTGGGGCTGCTTGGGACACTGGGAGGAGACACAGCCAGGACAGGTGGCTGAAACTGACCAGAGGGACATTCCAGACCATATTGCATTACACTCAGTATATAAAGTGGGGGGATAAAGGAGGAAGGCATGGATGTTTGGAGAGATGGCTGAACACCCACCTGCCCCTGGGAAGCAGGGAATTAAATCCCTTGTTTCACTTTGCTTTCATGCACAGCTTTTGCTTTCCCAATTAAACTGTCTTTGGTGCAGCCCATGTGTTTTCTATCTTTCACCCTTCTGCTGTCTCCCAGATCCCACTGATGGGGGAATGAGCAAGCAGCTGCGTTGGGCTTGGCTGCAGGCTGGGGTTAAACCATGATATGGGGTAGTGAGTTATCCCCATTATTTATGCTTTAAATATTGAAACTGTTTTCTTAGTGAGTGCATGTTATACTTCAAGATACCTCTGACCATTTCAGAAAACTACAGGGCATGAGCTTGAGATTCTCTGCTTACTCACAACATCTGAAAGTGTATTTAGATTGGTTACCGAATGACAACCAAAGTATCTGAAACTGAGCTGGTTGTAAGAGTCGCTATACTCTTCTGCATTCAATATGAGCCTCTTGCTAATTGTTCAGATGTCTGAGTCATGTATTGTAGCTGTCAAGCTGTAGGCATTCAGTTTCAAAACCTGTGGCCTTAGTGAATCAGCTTTAAAACTAAAACATGATAGAAATGTTTTGCCCTGGTGACACAAAGCCCAAGTAGTCCCTAATACATATTCATGTGCAGTCAGAGGAGAACTGAGGAAGAAACAAAAAGCATTGTTTTTTGTTAGCAATAAAGGCCAGAAATCAGAGTTTTGAAGATTCTTTTCCTTTAAGGTAAGAGAAAAATCCTTTAAATCAGACATTTTTAGCAGAAGGGAATACATCACTAAAATGTACGAGGAGCTATTTTTATTTTAAATGTTCACATTAAAACTACTTGCAGGATTCCTAACTGTAAGAAGTGATGTGCCCTTAAACATTGCCAACAAAGTATTGTTCAGGAAGCTTTCTATTTTAGCATGCTATAGGAATGTTAGTTTTGTTTGGTTCCTGTTTGCTCTTCTCCCCTCCGGAGCACTTGAATTAAACACAACTGAAGAGATATTGCTTCTTTCAGTTGTTGTTTTCATTGTCAGGTTTGGCAAATCTCTGAGCCAAAGGACATTTCCAGTAACATGTTATTAGACAAACACTTTCCAGGTGAGACTCCCTTCAACACTTGTGACATGTGAGTCGCTGTTTCTGAGCATGCTGAGCTCCCCCAGCCTGTGTGATAAGCTGGACCCATGAGCCTTGCTGTGCTTGTCAGGAAGGGTCACTGCCTGTCAGAAGCAAGTGCTGGATTTGCAGCTTGTGTTCAGGGTGATGAGAGGGCATTCCAAGCCCAATGCATCTGCTGTCCTGCAGGGCAAGCCAGGGAATATAACTGACTTCTTGAATGGAGAAACATGGATTGAAACTCTAGAGAGCCTCAACCATGGAAGAAGAAACAGCTCCTGTCATTAATTTTTTATGGATGTTTGTTGTAGGTACCATTCACTCAGGTGACTGAGATGACTTTCTATTATGCTGAAGGAGAGCAGTATTACCTCTGAATGCCTCAGACAGTCAGAATTTAAGGGTTCTTTGCTTTGGGGAAAATGGGAAGAACATTTATACAGTGTTATAACAATTTCATCAGATGATGAACACACTGAACAGATTGGAATAGAAGTGTTAGAGACTGCCTCAAGACATGGCTGTCTGCTTAAAAATTACATCTAGCATAAAACCATTAAAAGTTCATTTCTCCTGACTTATTAAAGCCCATAGTCATCATCCATTTTATTGAACACCCCTCTCTTGCACACAAAGACACTATTTTTGCTGCAAGTGGAATTAATGTCCTGTTTACATGGTTCAATGTTAGAAAAACCAGCCTGTGTTTCCACAGTTTTACAACTTAAAGAATGATGAATTGTATAAAAAGATGTGAAGATACAACTTGTCTCCCCTAAATGTGTAAGAAATGTTGATACTCAGTTGGAATTAATTTCTTAGTTTCTAGAAACAAAGTTTTATGAACAATAGAGGATGCAAGAGAGAAAAAGAGCAAGGTTTGCCCTACAGTTTAAGGGCAAAAAAGATGGAACCTGTGAGAGATTGGTTTATCCCTGGTTAGTGAGGATGACTTCTGTCACAAGAACTCAAGATGCAAGCGTGAGGACAGAAGAGAACTCAGCCTTTTTTGGCTAACACCTTGAAGCCCCACATATAATTTGCATAGAAATTACAGAATATGGTAATTACCACTGCATTTTTTCTTAATGCAGTTCCACCTGACAAAGGCAAATGGGGACCCTTTAGGAGGCTTTTACAGACTCCAGTGAAGTCTCTCAGTGTTATCTATGACCTTGGGAAGGGAAAAGAAATGATTGTTTTCAGGATTGTCACCCTGCATTCCTTGCATACTCTTTGTATTTCATAAATGCCCTGTATTTTCACTTGTCCCAAGATATGTCACCTGAAGAGTGCAATCTTTGGATGAAAAAAAGGATGCAAAATGATATAAAGCCTGAATATAATTTTTGTTATCAACTGCAAACTGAAGAGCAAAAGTGCCCTACATTTACTGTTAGCTGTTATATGTTAGTTTAATAACAGCCAATGTTGTTAAGAGGGTGATGGCAGCACCATCACCTTTTGATCAGCGAAAAAGATACTAAGGTAGTCATGAAGTTTTGCTAATTGCTGTGTTTGAACTTGGAGTGGGTGGATGCTGGCTGGATGCCAGGAACCCACAGAAGCTATTCAGTCTCTCCCTTCCACAGCTGGACAGCAGACAGAAAATATAACCAAGGTGCCATGGATTGAGTCAAGGACAGGGAGAGATTACACATCAAAGGGAAGTATTACTTTATTTTCTCTCTTTACATATATATAGTATTATGCATATACAGTGAGTAAGGGAGAAAATATACATCAGAGAGGCAACTTTTTTAAGGATGACTCTTCAAAGCTGTCCAGAATTTGAAATAAAATTGTCTTGTAAAATTTTGACTTAAGACACGGGAAGTGAGAAGATAAAAGATTTAACAAAAAAAAAAAAAGTATTAAAAAAAATATTAACCATATCTGTGAAATGTATCCAAGGAGTATATTTCAAAGTTGTGAATATACGTGTACGATCTCACACCATCTCACAAAGCACAGTCTTTTTATAGCGCTTATACAGCAGATAACCTTGATCTGGAAGATGTTTCCATCTTCAAAATAATACTTCTATTGGATTTGGGAGAATGCCAAATTTCTATTACCAGCAACATTATTCCAAATAAAATCAGGGAAACCAGAGTTCACACTTCAGGGCATAAACTGAGACCTCGCACAAAGGCTCAATGGCAATCTATTATGCTGGCTTAGTGAATAGAGGTATCTTCCTCCCCAGTATGAAGGATGCTGGACACAGCTAGCACGCTCACCAGTCTGATTGCCATGCATTTTTACATACCTTTCAATACTGCCTCTGACTTTCACCTCTCTGTTGTGCTTTTAAATTTAGAATTATTTGCACTTTAAGCTGTACTTAGTTTATTGATCTTCATGTTTTGATCTTGTTGCCCTGTAAATGATATTGGCCTTTTAAGGTTTCTGAAATCTGTGGAATGATTTTACACTAAGGATGTGACTAACTCCTGTGCAATTTGTGTTCCTATCATGCAGAACTGTCTCCTTTATTGTATAACTGAAAGCAAGAGAAACAAAAAAGAATGAAATGGAGCAGAAAAAAAAAAATGAAGTGGAATAAAAAGGTGAGAAAATTGTGGCACAATTGTGAATTACTGAAAGTTCACATACCCAAGAGGACATACAACAATACAGCCTTCCTGATGAGACTGTGTCTTCTGTGTGTCTTCTATTTTCCTTAATTTCCATAATGCTGAATTAGTGACCCATTCCTAAATAAGCAAAGTCAAGCTCAATCAATGTCTGGGTAAAAGACCTCTTAGGCTCTTGCATGTATTACAGTAATGGAGTAGATTTAGTCTCATGTGACGTTGAGGTAGTATTAAAGTGAGTCCTATTGCTTGTGTCAGGTATTTTGATTTTAGATGCATTATTAGGGATGTATCATTGTCCAGTTTTTTGTTTTTTTTTTCACTTTAGAACAGAGGTTAGTTCTGTTGTTGTGATAAAGTTATGATTTGAAATTTTACAGTTCTTGTCTTCATTTTTGAACTTATTGCATCGGTATCCATTTTCAGTCCTGAGCAGTTGTAGAATCTGTATGCATTATTTAAGCAACACTCTGTTTCCCTCCATTAATGGATGAGTGTACAGCTGAGACTATTTTAGTGCAGACACATGTGAACTTATGTTACTCATGTCTTTGCTACAAATTCCTGCAGAGGAGCACAGTGAATTTTAATGTGGCTTTTGCCTTTCATTGTGGCTGTATGATTTATAACATTCTTCATCTGCCAGAAGCTCCTCCATTGCAATGCAGATTCTTGAAACAAAATATATTTGGGAACTGGGATTTGAAAAATTAGAGGGGAAAGGTTGCTTGTAATCAGCTCAAAAACTGATCTGCAAAAATTTCAGGGTCCTCATATCCAGCCTATGTGATCACAGTTTCTAATCCGAGAGATTGTCTTTAGTGTTGTGATTTGGCCTTGGGTCTAAACTTGGATAACATGAAGGGATTGAACTTGTATTTACTTCAGTTTAAAGGCTTGATAAGGACAAATGGCATAATGGCTTAACTCAAATATTATTCCCTTGCATACCACAGCTGCAGATGAAATGTTATTAATACATTAGCCTAGTGGAAGTGGTAATGAGGTGTGACATAAGTACAAGGAAGGACCTGTAAAATAATGAGAGTTAGAGCAGTTGCCTGTAACTATTTAAATTAGAGGTCACTCTAAATGAAAAAAGGGAAGCCTTGTATAAGCATAATCCTTTATAGCTCAAATCCCTCTGAAGAAATTATTTTATGTGTGGCTATAAACACTGTGTTCTTAATAAAAATAATTTAACTAAACCAAAACAATTCAAGAGACATACATATTTTACACGGTCTCCCTTTTTCCCCGGTGCGCTTTTGCCTGTGGCGGAGCTATATTCTCCACAACCACAGCTCTCTCTTTCTATTTGCATTAGGCCTGGCTTACTGGTAGAGCTACTAGCGTGTACTCTTAACAGTATGTGAAGACCAACCACTCACACTTTCAGTATCTTATAGACTAGGACATAGATACTGCGTAATTTCGTCACCTGCTGAAGCACCTGGCAAGAGTATGTTTCCATAGTGCTGTAGTTTGTCACCTCTTGCAGAAGCTATAATGGGAGAGAGTAAGGATCCCATTAAGATTAACCATAATTACAGCTGCTGAAAATTTTTGTTGTTGCAGAGGACCAGTGTACAAAATCAGATATGCTTGTGGATGTTGCTGAGGTGAATTGTAGAGTTCCTTCCATATTTGTAAATTTAATGACCAAGTTCTTAATTCCGTTTTCTATTTGTGAGAGAAGGCCAAAGGCATCAATTACTTAAGAACAGAGATAGCAGTAGACGGAAACTGATGTGTCACTGTAGAGGTTTTGAAAACCTACTTCCTCTGTTTTCACCTATTTGTAGTTTTCTTCCTTAAGATACATCATTTTACTCATACTCCTAGCATGTGCTTGCTTTTTCTGGGATTATGCCTACATATGTTTGCAAATGCTGCTTTTTCAGTCTGAATGTACCCTTCTTATTGTAGGACAGCTATGATGTTGAGAATAGAGCTCTCTGAAAAGGAGGCAAATTTCTGTGTGCCACTTCAGATAATTTTATTCTTTGATTTGCTGTTTTGATGTCCTCAGTGTAGAGTGTAGGGGCTTTAGATGTGCATGTCTTTTGTCAAGTGAATTTCAAGAAAAGTAAAAAATCAAACTCCTTAAATATCCATCTGGGTTTTACAATCTTTAAAAAAGACTGTGTTCATTATAGGGGAAAAAACATACCATACAGGAGAGCTGGGACTCAGTGATCTTTAGGATCCCAATCCAAGCTACTCTATGATTCTAGATATGTTTACACTAAAGATAAAAAAGTAATATACTAAGTTTGAAAATTCTATGCTATTATGTCTGTGAAATTATTATTTTTTTATTTTGGGCAGATGTACATTGACTTTCCTGGCAAGATAATTTAAAGTCTTTCAGAAATAGCTGCTCCCTCTGGTATCACATAGGACCTTTTCCTAAATTATTCTCCAGGCACTTCAGTTATAAGAACCTTTAGTAAATAAACGATATGGGGAAGTACACATGTGTAAATCCAGCTTTGTAATTAATTTTGCTATGCCTATTTTGATTTACACAACTTGCTATAGAAGCATGACTGCACTTTGTACAACTGTAAATGACTGCAAGGAGTCGGAACTTTGAAGAATATAATCATGTAAAAAAGAGTTTCACATACCTCTGTATGTGAAACTGAAAAAAACTATTTGAACTTTCAAGTTTGGAATATACCTTTTCTCAGACCTGCCCTTTAGGTTTTCTGAACCTCACTGAAAATGAAGAGAACAACCCTGAGGCAATAGAAACTGCAGGAAGAAATTTAATAAAAGTTACAGACAAGTAACTTTTCAACTGATGCATTGAGGAAAGTTCAGATATTGTGCAGAGTCCACCACGAGTAGTAGGATTGCACTTAGAGCAGGTCAATACCGTTTAAACCTTTCTACCAATGTATGGCTAAGAAACCTTTACAGACTAAAAATATTTTTTGATGACCCTGGTGAAATGAAGGCATTCTGTAAGAAATAAAATCAAGAGCATGAGAGAGATGAAAGACAAGTACTGTGCAAGAAGTGAGGCAACATATTTTTAACTACAGATGATGTTTTATTTAGGTCATATTTGTTTATCCCTTTTTATTATAAAATGCAAACATAATTTCTAGAAGCTGTCTCTGGGAAAATTGACTATGCGCTGGCTGTACAAAAAACCCCCAACCCAATCCCCCAAGCCCAAACCCCCTAAACTGCAAACTAAGCAAATAAATTTAAAAAATCAGCACCCTCACGCCCCCAACCCCCACTTTCCCAAAAAAACAAGCCCAAAAAACCCCACAAAGAACAAAAAAGACTTGATGAAAAAAATTTCCTCCTCTAGTTGAAATGTCTTCAAGTCCTCTCACTTCCTCAAAGAGAGTAGATTCTCAAATCTGGTAAGTGGCTTTGTTAAAAATGTTTTGGATTTTTAGTTGATGCTAATAGCCCAACTCAGCCCTGATGATTGAACAATGCTGACTTGTTTATATTCTGTTGCTTCAGGTAAAGTGGCAGAGATCACAGTTATAGATATGATGTGTGGTGACAAATATAACATCTGGTATAGTTATGATCTTGTTGATCGGACTATGCCTCTGGCTTCCTCCTTAGGTGTTCCAGCTGTCTTCTCTCTTGCCTTACTAATTAAAAGTTACAGCTGAGGAAAAATGTCATTTGGAGGCTGATACTTAAATTATGATAGTAGACATCTATCTATCTATCTATCTATCTATCTATCTATCTATCTATCTATCTATCTATCTATCTATCATCTATCTATCTACTTATCAACCTCTGACAGACAAACAGCCCCTCTCACAGCCAGGCAGAAATCCTTGTATTAGTTTCAGTTTTTTGTTGACATGTGGTTCTCTGAACACGCCCCCTCAAGTGTCAGCTGAAAGTATTGCTTTCAAAGGCAAATGCAAGTGCTCATTACTAATATGGTTTTAATAACTTTTAGATGTGTTAATCTATGCCCTACCAAATTAAGAAAGAATGTGATCTTCCACTGTTCATCCCCCTCCCCATCTCATCCATCTCAGCGAACATTTTGAGCCTAGAAAACTTCATCAGAAGAGGCTCTGCAATGGAAGCACAATGTCTGGAAAAGTATAAACTTTTTTCAGGATTTGCTTCATTTTCCCTGGCAGTTACAGAACCTCATGGCTGGAATGAAGTACCTTCCCATGAACAGGGAATTCACTCACAGCATGAATTTCATGCTGCTCATTCTTTACCTGTAGAGCATTGGTCCAGGGCTCACAGACAAATGCAATGGTTGCTGAAGTCAGTATGGAGGAAGATGGATTATTGTAGATTCTAGTTCTTCTAAAAGTACTTCTATCCTGAATAGTCAAAGCAAAAAAAGCCCCAAACTGACTATGCTCAGCTCCTTGAAAAGGAGGCTTTCATGGTACAATAATCTTACAATGAGAATATACGATTGCAAAAAGTAATTTCCTCAGAGTAATCATGTTTGTAATATTGCAGAGTCAGACAGTCAAGTTTCTCTTAATAAAATTCTCTTTCACAGCTCAGCTGCTGCTTTTGCTTGCTCCTTCCATCATTATTCTGCATTTGTGAGAGCATCTATTCCTCTAGTTATGGATGTGATGTGAAAAAATCCATGGTTAGAACAGTGGGCTATTCAGTTTACTGATTGCATTTTAAGGGGCAAAATGTCTTCTAGACACCTCCTATCCAACTGTTTGTGTAAATAACTGCAGCTTCTCACATCAATGATTACATAGTATTCCCTCCAAATTTCAAAGGACAATTGTAACATGGATGTATAAAAACATATTACTAATAAGAAAATATTTTTGCTTTATTAAGTGTACAATAATTTAGTCAAAAAGCACTAAAGACAAACCGTTTGTCTGTGAGCCCTGGACCAATGCTCAACAGGTAAAGAATGAGCAGCATGAAATTCATGCTGTGAGTGAATTCCCTGTTCATGGGAAGGTACT
>JAYDZK010000169.1:44932896-44951426 GCA_034509185.1 Euphonia xanthogaster
TTCATTCCAGCCATGAGGTTCTGTAACTGCCAGGGAAAATGAAGCAAATCCTGAAAAAAGTTTATACTTTTCCAGACGTTGTGCTTCCATGGCAACGCAGCAGACCAGCTCTATCTGCTGAAAACATGTGAAGTGATTCCATGACATGCCTGTGCAGCACAGTAGCTGCTTCTTGAGCTGTGTGAGGTAAATCATGAGGCACACTAATAATGTAAAAGCTGATTCATTTTGTCTCACTTTCTAAAACTATTAGAAGTTCTACCATTTTAATGTACTCACAGGTTGTTATTTCATCAAAGAAATACTGAAATTAGTAAGAATAATATTAAAAATTCTTATGCCATGCAGTATATATAAGCACCACATCTCCCTACAGTACCTTGATGGAGAAAAAGGTCTGTGGCTGTGATTAACTCTTACATGAAAAGCAGAAAGTTGGTTGTTCTTTTGGACTTGTTTTGTGAACTCCTAAGATTATGAAGTACAATCTGGCTCTGAGGAAGGAGGCAATCATTGTATTTATAGATTTTTGCTCTTACTAATTTTCTGTGAAAATTCAAACCAGTTGTCAAAGAATATACCTCTGCATGAACAATAAGTCATTGTAGATGTTTTTAAAACGTAATTTATTTTTGAGCAGAATGTATGACAATGTTTCTTTTGTGATTATACTGGTATGAAAGACAAATACCAATACCTGAGGTAGAGTGGTGACCCTACTGTCTGGTAAAATGCAGTGGAAACTGGAAATAAGAAAAATTCAGACAATATGTTTAGCTGAGAAGTCAATTAACTGTTGTAACAACTCACATTTTTGCTGTGTTCTGTCACTGGAAATAAAAAAAAAAAAAAAAAAGGGTCAAATAACACCAATTAAAATTGACACCAGGAGAAATTCAGGGAAAGTCCAAGTGTTAGGTGGAAGACCAGAGTGTGGTGATAAGGTTGCTCCTGTCTGGCTTTCGAATATACTAATCTTAATGAAGAATGCAAGTGTAAGCTATTTGTACTTGTATGGTGAGCTCTGTTTACAGCTGCCTGAAGAGATTATGGGTTTCTCTTTCTGTATCCTGGACCTTTGTGGGAACAGGGAAGTTATAAGTTACTGAGCCAGATCTTGTGACTGTCCTACCAAAAAAAAAAAAAAAAAAACACCCACAAAACCCCAAATAAAGCTGCCAAGTTTACAATGGCTAGAGTTATTCCTAAGATACCATTCTCTGGTTGAGTGCTCCAGCTCTATCTGTAGTTTCCACCAGAGTGAGAATAATTCTATTGCATGATGGGGACAGGGTCCCTGTGAGATCATCAGCAACAAGGCAAAAGAATTTTGATTTTTGAAAGACTATGAACGGGGGATCCTATCTACCACTGTAGAAAATGGTTTAGAATTGGCAAAGGCCAGATATATGGAATATATGAAATTTTGAAAGTCTACATATGTTTTCACATTTCAGCTCTTATAAAGTTTTTCTTTGCTAGTGTTTCATTTAATCTATAGATTTAATTCACTACATTTCATTCAGCAGCTAAGAAATAACAAAGGTATTGTTCTCAATTAGCTGATCTTTATTGGTTCTTATTAGTTGTTAATGCTACTTAGCAGAGTAAGACACTACGTCCTCCACAAATCAGGCCATTTAATAATTCACCTTAATTCTTTCCCCTTTTCTTAATTTTTTCAAATAATTTCATTTCCTATAGCAAAATTTTATTTGAACTGTATGTATAAAGCTGTGATGGGCAATGACATATAAACATTTACAATTAAAATTTCAGCTTCCAAGCTGAAAATATTTTGCCAGCTGTACATGCACAGGTGTGTGCCTGCATACACGCAGGCATACTGGTGCTGCAGAAAGCAAGACTGGGGAAAATATAAATTCTTCTGCTAATAAAAGTAGTGAACAGTCAGTACAGCACAGCCTAGCTCTGCATAGGCTTAGGGAATCTTTTAAAACCCCTGGATTAAAATTCAGGAGCTGCCTTTTGTAAATAAACTTTTTTTTTTTTTTTTAAGGATTTGCTTTTTAAAAGGCCAGGGATTAAACTCAAGGTAAATTACAGGTACTAGGTTCAGCAAAAGGTTCAGGAGAGACACATGAATCAATATAATGAGTGAATGAGACTTGGCTGATGGAAACAGATACCCTGTCAGGTCATCAGTGCAATCTCCTGAGGAAGCAGGTTTATCCTCTGATGTTTATCTTCCAGTTTTTCTCCTAGTGCATGGGGCAGATAGCCCATTTTATAGCGACATGTAACTCTGAATCCTGATCCTACAGTAACTTTTCTGTAGAAAATAGTTGCTGAACACTTTGAATTCCCTGAGTGTTAGCAGTTTGGGCTTATGTGACAAAGGCACTACAGTCTGACAGATATCATCTATTATTCCTTTAATTTTTGTATGTATTGCAGTGGGTACTGCTATAGTACCAGAGGTATGAACCAGAGCTGACAAGAGAACTGAATGTGGCTAAAGGGTTTTCTGGTTTTGTTGCTCAGTAAGAGTTACCATAAAGATGACTTTAGGAATTCAGATAGATGATTTAAGAAAAAGTACAAGTTGTGTGTCTCTTCAGGAAGACTGTATTTTATTTCCTCGTATTTTGTATTGCTTCTAAGCTAGAGGGTTTCATCAGACTGATGAAAAGCTTCATGCTTTCAAGTCTGCAGGCAAAAAAGAATCGTTGATCACCATTACCCCCAAGAAATAAATCACATATTTTCTGTAAGTATTCAAATATCCACCTTGTAGATTACCCTTAGACTTAAGCTCAGCACTCTTGTGAGTGCTTAATCGGGTAGTAGCCAGACTGCTCTGCAGTATGTAGGATATATGAGAGCAAGAAAGGGTAGTAGGCATGAAATTCATTGTTGTTGGAACCTGAAGTTCTATGGACTGTACGCACCTGGGCAAGCTTTACTTGTTTGCAAACAGGGTCATAGCCAAACTGTAAGCGCAAATTGAATTTTTTTTCTTGGCTACCACACAGAGTGAGAGGCTGAGATAAAGACACTTCTGTGCAGACAACCCCAGCACAAACTCCTGCTGGGAAGGCTGTCATCAGCCAGGTGGAGAAGTGTCAGCCTTGCCTGCTCCTTAGCACAGTTTGAAGCTTGATGTGCTGTCTTCTGACTTCCCTCCATCTTTCTAAGGACTTTTTACAGTGGTGTTGGTTTACTACTTGAGTTTCTGCTACCTATTCAGAATTTTTCCTATTGTGTAAGTAAGAAAATACTTAATTCTCTGAATGTATGAATTACCATTCTATAGAGACCCTAAAGTCCTTCTAGAAGTCCCATAGGCATATCATAGAGTTTCACATTATTTCTTTTCATCCTTTGTTGAATATGAGAAGAGCCATTTTAAAGCTGACTGAAAGACAAGTTAATTTCACAGCTTTGAACCAAGTTCTAGAGCCTTCTTTCGCTGAGATGCTTGTTTAGATTCATTCTGCATGAGTAGTCAACAAAATTCACAGTGAGGTGATTATCCTTTGGGGACTTCCATGAAATGAATCTGATTTTTGTGGCTAGTCCTGTGGGTAATTATTCCTGACAAAACTCCTGCTGTGGCTGATTCAGAGCACGAGCATGTCCAATATGGCCATGATGAACTACTCCTTTAATGGTGCAAATCACATCTTTCCCTTATGGAATGAGTAATTGATTAATCATTTTGTAGGTACTTTCTTTGCAGAAACCCTCAGTCAGTATGTATTGGGTATAGCCTCTGTTCCTTTCCCTTGCACCTCTTAAAACAGTGTGAAAATCGCAGTTAAGTGTTTGCAAAAAATCCATGAAAAATATAAAAGCTATAGATGAGTCTTATTACCATCAAATCTGTAAGGCCAGAGCACTCAGAGGCAAGTGTATGTAAATAGGAGCACAAAAAAAAATTGCTAATGATAATCTATGAATAATATAGGTCAGTTTTCCCCTGTAGACTATCCTGCGGGTTAAATATTATTCTGCCCTTTCCAGTCCTTTTGGAATTTCTTTGATGTATGTACTTTGACACACTAGACTGCAGTCTCAAGAGAGAAAGTGTTAAGTTCATATTTGACACTTCACTGTGTACATTCAAGGACCCCATTTATGATTCTGGTTGACCATTTCACACTGTGCTTCTGACAGCTTGGCACTGGCACAGGCTATGTGTCACAAACAGCTGAGGCAGCTCTGTGAAAATGACAACCATCTGGAGCTTTCTGCCTTTTCTGCCTTTTTTCAAAGTGGCAGCCTTGTTGTTCTCCTTCTTTGAGTACTTTATTGAGTTCTACTTCTCTATTGCCAATGGAGATGAGAAACAATAGCAACATTTTGCTCTCCGCCCTCCTTGCCATAATTTCTCTGGATAATCATCTGACATTTCTGTGCTTATGTGGGCTTTTGATGCCAAGTGGGCAGAGAGCATTAGAGAGCAAAGCTGTTGTTCTTTCTGCTATTAACCAGCAGAGATAGGATAAATGATTAACTTGGCACAGTCATGTCAGAAAAGTGAAGTGGTGGCAGGCTTCTTGGGTCAGTGTTTAAATCTTCTTGTATAACTGAAAAAATGCCATGCAAGCTTTATGTCATGCTTGCCTTGTGCTGGCAGTAGCAGCACTGTGGACCACAAAGCAATTGAGATGCAGGCCCTTAAATCTCATCGCTGAGGCAGCTCCACTGGTGCCCCATAAATGGCTTCAGCCTCAGTCCTCTGACATAATTTAGTGAAGCGTGATTCTCTTGATGTTGTGCATTATTTTTATTGTCACTCATTGTGCCATTGGCTTCCTTTGCTAGGCATTTCATTATATGTTCACACACACATCTGTTGCTGAACAGAAACACTGGGAGCTGCTCTAGATGCCATTATTCTGCTATGGCCATATTTTGGTAGCAGTAACAATCTCAGGCAAAAACTAGGCATACTTATCTGTTTTGTTAAAGCTGGGGTTCAAAACTGTAGTGTAATATTACAGATAATTAGCTTTTTACAGGTATCCAAATATCTTTTTGTTGCTCCATTGTTCTTTAGAACCTAATGTTAGAGCCATTGTTTGCCAAGGTTCACCTTTGGTTCACAAGTGTGCTGTGGCATTGAACATAAGAAGTTATGTCTGCACTGACTGCTAGTAACAGTGAAGTTTCCTGTGCTGGAACTGTTGGTGTTATCAAGGACCTTATTCAGAACTCAAAAGTGTGAAATCTACTCAGATTTCAATGAATGTGAAATAATTTATTTTATCTTTGGCTCTGCTTGTCCTATTTCTGTTTTCAGGATGTATTTCAGGACGTATTTCAGGCAGCTGTGCTAAAATAGCTGAGGATCTTCGTCTGTTGGGAGTACTGGAAAGTGTTAGAGACATTAAAGCAGTGACAGCTCTGTGGGTTGGCTGCACATGAACCTCACACAGTTGTAAGTCTGGCTTCCCTGGTAAGGCCTGAACTGAGACCTTGAGTTCAAAAGGAGTAAACCCCACTCACAGCATCTAAGAAATCATAGTTACATATTCATTGTTGCACCTCTAGATATTCTGGCAGGGTTTTGTGTGTTGATAGACATAGTGTTACTTTTAAGGCATTTTTCAGAAAATAAAAGTTAAGCATTGCTTCTGAAGAAAGATCAGTAGTCAAATTTGAGCAGATAACCTTCTCCTGGCTTCTGGAATCCCTGTGGAGGTGTGATAGCACGGTACACTGCTAAGGGGGGAAAGCGCGCTGAGAACTGAGGCTTCTTTTCACTTCTGCTGTCAAGTCTTTGCACTCTGAGGGGAAAGTTCAGTCTGAGAGGACACTGCTGTTGTGTCATTCTCTTTTATGTCACAATGTAAAGCTGCCTCATTTGGTTATGAAGTCTTTTTAAGTCCTAACTTTCCATTCAGATGAAGTTCCTCTCAGCTGTTATAGCTGTTTCTGTTATCAAGCATCCCATAGAGAGCTGGATTAATATGTCCTTCAAAAACATCCACTAAAAATGTTTTTTGTCAAGTTTTTGTGACATCGGGTAGAGATATTTTTACTTGGAAGTCAGTTTAAAAGTGTGTTATTTTTTTAATATATATCTAAATCATGGAGGAAGGGCCAGTGCAAGACAGTTTGCAAATCTCTCACAGAAACTCTCACAGGCACTGATATGCTCATAATTACTTATAGGACAGAGGGACATATTTCAGGGATTTTCTGGAAGGATGATAGTAAGTCTTTGTTTGGATGAAGAAAGGTTCTGCCCTGCCTGGCTCTGCCTCTAATCACACCCTCTATATCCCTGATATATCCTAGCATATATATCCTAGGATATAGCAGGGATATAGAGGGTGTGATTAGAGGCAGAGCCAGGCAGGGCAGAATGAAGCTTGGCCAAACTGGTATTTGTGCTTGGGATACCACTAATTCAGAAAGAAGTATCTAGAGTTTCACCAGAAATCAGTGGAAGCAAGATTCTGAACTGTCTCTTAAATATGGAACTCAGACTCCCAAGTTACTCATTCACTTTTGAAAATATTTAGCATTTACAAATCATTTGGTGTCTGTGGTTGAGTTTATCTGTGGTAGGCACCTACCAGATGAATATTCCTTTATACTTGCTTGTAATTATTTATTTTTTATTGAACAGACTTAGGAAAAAGATTTTTTTTATTACCAGATGAATTAATTAAAAGTCTTAAGGAAACTCAGAGATCTGGGGAAGAGGCTGGTTGAAGAGAAAAAAAAAAAATTCCACTGTGTTACATTTATCAGAGGCCTCTCTAGTACTTCTGTATTTCTTGGCTGTGCAGTCCCAAAGCATAAAGTCTGTAAAAATAAATTCAAATGTGGAAACAATCACACTTTCTTTCCTTCTTTACCCTTTCATTAGAAATAGAGAATGAAGCGAACAAGAAAAAAAAAACTCAAAAAACCAAAACCCCAAACCCAAACCCGCACTACATTTATTTTTGAAGACATGGAAAAATGAATCAAAACATAAATGCTGTATGCATCTGCTGTATGCAGATCTTTTGAGATAGGCTTGCAGACAGTTTTTGATGGCCAGGATAAAAAAAAAAGATAAAACTTATCTAAGTCTCTGTTGCACCTAAAGAGCAAAGAAATCTGGTCTTTGCCATTTAGGTGGTTGCTATTTCTTGCTTTATCAGGTATCTCATGACACTTGTGTGTTGAACACTGGAATGGTGATTTTGTGGGAATCTGAGTAATTTTTTTTTTTCAAAATATGTTTCTCATTGTAGAAAGTAAGTGGAAAGCTTGAATTCTAAGAGCTCAGAAGAAAATAAAAGAGAGACCCCAACTTCACTGGTTTGAGAATGAGATTTCAACATATAATGGGCTTGATATATTTTGGAGAACATCTGACTCAAATTTCTCAACCCCGCAGACCCCCTTTCCTCTGTTCCAAAGTACATCTTCAAATATTTGAAAGAACTCTTGGAGTGACAGCTCTTCATGAAGAAATAGGGAATGATACTAAAAATCCCAAGGTTGTGGGTTCAACCCAGATGTGCCAGTCTCTTAAGATTTGGACTTGATGATCCCTGTGGGTTCCTTCCAGCTCAGAATATCATGTGATCTGAAAATATTTGCTGAGGTTGGCTGGAGAGGGACACAGAGTCTAGTTTGAATGGCTCCAACCATTTGGAACCAATATCCTGCAGCTTCACTGTCTGTGGCTCTTTCTATAGTGCCACAGTAACACTGAGATTGCTTGGGAGGGTGCTGGTTTAGGTCTGCGCTATAACTCCCGCTGTGTATTTCATCTAGGTCAAGTATTGTTGGGAAAACGGGCTGGTTCCTTCTTTTCTTTTCTTTTTTTTCTTTTTTTTCAGACTACTGTCTGAAGTTTCTGGATGTTGTTCATGTCCTTCCTGCAGTATGAGGTGGTACAGTTTCTGTTTGCAGGAATAAGAGACTATATATATGTATATATATATATATATGTGTGTGTGTGTGTGTGTGTGTGTGTGTATAATCAGAGGAACAACATAATTTTTTAAGTACTTCAGAGGCAGCCAAATTATTAATAGTGAAAAGTGAAAGGATACAGATTTTATTTTCAGCTCTCTTGCATTTGTACCACTTCCATGTTCTCCAAAATAGCATCACCTTTCTGGGGAAAGCTTAGGAGGAGCTTGGAAGCCATTTTTGCAAGTTGAAATGCTTCTGAATGAAAGTGAGCATGTTTTTATTGCAAAAGAATTTTTACTGGGGGAAATGATACAGCAGGATCTCTTCCACTGCCATGCATTCTACAAAACTAAAAGAGAAAGATGGAGCTACATTAATTAGTTATTTTCCTTCTCGATGGTTCCTGTCAAGTTCTCCATGATGCTGGGGATTTACTGTTTTTTTTTCTTTTTTTCTTTTGTAGTTACGCTGCAATTTAAAATTGTAACATAACCAGTTAGCTAATTCAGGCTATATTAGCAAATTTGTGTCCAATATGTTGTTTGAAAAGCACTGGCAGAATGATTATGTTGCTGCCATTAGTTTTAATCAGTTTTGTTTGAATCTGGAAGTTTTCCCCATTACCCAATGGATGACTGGTGTTATAGGCACCTGCTACATTCTCTCACATTGCAGCCTATTAAACTAATGTTTACTCCACAGAGTTTGTATACAGGATGCTGTTGCAGCTCTGCTGAGGCCCTTTGGGTGTATCTTGACAATGCCTGTTTAGGGAGACATTAGACTGTTAAATATTGATGTGATACACTGCAATAGTTCCTTGGGCGCACTTAGTGTGTGAATTTAGGAATTCTTTATTGACTGATGCAAAAGAATTATTACTTAGCATGGTAGGTGCAGTTGTTGATTATACACAGTGCCACCATCATTTATAGGGGGTTAAATTAGTCCATTCAGCATGTTATTTTTCCAGTATTCTGAAAGAATTAACTGATGCAAAGGTTTTTTGCTTCCTTAATGGGCCTATGCCTGCTTCCACTTACCACCTCTCCCACAGGATCCTGCCACCAATCTTGTGCTGACTCTGTCTCCTTTCTGGCAGTGTCCTCACTGACACCTACAGCTCTGTTTGCCCGGTTCTCTTGTGATAGTGCTACTCTGCACTACCCATAGGACTCCTTGGGTCTATCATTTTTTCTGTTTTTTGTCCTAGCATGGCTTTTTTTTCCCTGCTAGAAACATCTCATGTGTCTGGTCCTTTTGCTTCTTTTCCTGATTCAGTCTAATTCCTTTCTGTCCTTCTCTGACTTTGGTCTTTCTTAATTACTCCCTATTATCTTTCTGGCTGCTTGGCTGGGACCCCAGGGAAACACATCATCTCTCATGTGTCTCTCTACTTTCTTGAAGTGTGTTGAAGTTGCTCCCCTGACGATCCAGATCCCTTAAGCATCTGATTATGATTATGAATTTGTCCTGGCGTACTCTTTGTTTCATTCATTTCTTACACTGATGACTCTCTTCCCAGCCCCTGAAAAAAGGCTGCACAGCTGTATGGGAATGGAAAAGATTTTTTCCTTTTCACACCTGTAATAATAAGGACAAAAGAATGATGTGCTGCGTTTTCACAACAAAACCTGAAAATGAAACACATTTCACATCAGTTTTATTTTTCCTGCTACTCTATTCCCTTTTCAACCTCACCCTTCTTGAAAACCTCACAGTTAAAATGTTTTAAAGGAACATTTTTGTATTGTTTGTAATGACTTGGCCACTTTCCTCCTTTATTCCTCATTTCTTCATACATCTTATCCTCTTCCTCCTCCAGATCTGGCTGCTCTGTTTGAACCTTGCCACTCATCATGTTAGGTGGTGACTGCTGGAGCTCTGAGGGACTCTTGGCAGATTGGAGCTCTCAGAGCACTGCCTGCAGAAAGAAAAAGATCTGCCCTTTTCATTCTTCAAAAGCTGACATTTTAATGTCTTCCCTGGCTTAGTATCTTCTTTTTAGTACCTTACCTAGCTCACATTCAGGGAAATTACTGCAGCTTTCTTCAAGTTTTTGCTACTGTTGCTGGGACATTTCATCTAAGCCCCAATGATAAATCTTTTGACAATATGTTCTTGATTATCCTTATGACACTTTCTCACCCCATTCTCAAATACTCGTGGTGAAAACCACTCTCTTTTGACCTTTGTCTTCCTGTCTGACTTACAATTGATGTCCCACAAAATTGAGTCTGGTCTGGGTTGAAATATTATCTCACAGTTCTCTGTTGCAATTAATTCCAGATTAGTTAGGGTTGGAAGGGACCTCTGGAGATCATTGAGTTCGACCTTGCTGCCAAGGCAGGGTGACCTCAAGCAGGTGACACACATGTCCAAGTGGGTTTTGAATGTCTCCAAAGAGGGAGAAGATTCCATGAACTCCCTGGGCAGCCAGTTCCAGTGCTCCGCTACCCTCAGCCTAAAGAAGTTCTCCCTCATGTTGAGTTGGAACTTCTTGTGTTTTAGCTTATGGTCATTGAAACTTCCTGAGTTTTAGTAAATTCTGTTTCATTACCTTTCTTATTCTAAAATACAGAAATGTCAAATCTATCTATTCTTCTGTTTCCAAAAGTAGCTATAATTTTGAATTCTTTCACAGTGTTTTAGGGAAACAAGTGTTACTGTTAGGATTGTTAATCTCTTAGGGTCACTGAGGCAGTAAATTTTTATTATGCATCAGGGAAATTTGTAGTTTGTAATGTTCTGCATGATCAATGAAAATAGTTTAGCCAGTGTCAGATGGCTTTTCAGTCTAACAAGAACTGGCTGTTAATCTCTCATCAAAACCTTCCCTTTCTGTACAGGATAGAAACAAGAGTTGACATATCAGAGTTTTTCTCAGGACTGAATTTTCAATTTAAACTCACCTATAATTCAAATTTTGTCTCCTAGTTTAGTGATCTGTCTGTGAGCATACTCCATAAAATGCCCAGTTGGCTTTAAAATAAGCCTGATATGGATATTGACCCTTGAACTAATTCCCTGGAAAATGAGAGTCAAAAGACTTTCACTTCACTTTTACTTGTGATCAAATATCTTCTCCCCTCTACCTTCCTGCTCTTTTACCTTCTTACTCTAGCTTCTTATTTTCATAGGAGATTCAAAATCAATTCCTAATAAAATCAGGACAAAAATCACAGGTAAGTGAAACCATTTAGTATTATCAGAGAAAACAATCTCAGCGAGAAATCTAGCATAGGTTTACAATATTTCTTAGTTTTCATCATTGAGACTGTTCACTATTTCTTGACATTTTGTTTTATGCACTTACTAAAGAAAACCTTGCTTCACTCATTACATCCGTTTCAGAGCGACTAATTTGATTAAATTTCTGCTCTTGGTTTAAGTACCAGTTTGTGAAAATTAGTAGCTGAAAAGCTACTACAGACTAGATAGAGTTTTCAAAACAATCATCCTGCTTCCTTTTACAAGCAAAACTGATAAATTGCCAGTAGCCCTACTGACAAAAGTTGAGATACAGGAAAGAGAAAAAAAAGTTAGCCTTCTCCTTGAGGCTAGGAAAGGAGAATTATTTCACATCTCTAGAAGAGCATTAGTGTGGGAAGCAGCTTGTGTAGGAGTTGCAAGTCATGCTGCTTTCCCTCTTGCCTCTAATGTGTGCGCCCTGGGGTTATGGCCGCTTGGGGGATACTTTCTGCAGCACAGACTCTTCCAGAACAGCAAGCAGACAAAAGGACTCTCACTGAAAACAACCTCCTCATCCAAAATCAAGTTCCTTTTTCTTTCTTGAAAACAAATGAGAGTTAGTATCTCAGTGATTAGCTAATGTGAGTTAGCTGCTAATTGGTGATACTGGCATCTGGAACCTGACTGTAACTAATAGTGCAAATAAAGGATGGGAAGGTAGCTTCCAGTATGGATCTACAGATCCATACATGGATTTGTTGGCAGATCTGCAAACAAATCCATGCATACCTGAAGAAATGTGGATGAAAGAGCACTGAGAAGATTTGTACCAGTAAGATAATTTAAATAATTTGGAAAGGCAAGGATTTGTTGTGAGTCTGCTTATTAGAGTGCTGGCTCCTTCACGGTCTACAGGAATATGCACACAAAAACCCCAAAGGCAAAGAGTTTTTTTGGCACAAAAAATGTTTTTAGTGCTTCTGAAAATATAACCTGAGTTGCTCTAAAATGCTTAAACAGTTTTTATGGCTATCTTAGAGCCATGAATTTGCCATCCACCTTAAAAGTTGTTCAAGTTGCTGAGAGAAGCTAAAATATATGTCAATGGGAAAAGTCTGTGCCTTAATCTTTTCCAAGGCTTTCAGTGCATTTTCTTTTCTTTAGTTCACTCTGCAGCAGCATTTGATGTCAATTGTTGAGGGAACCTTAGCCCAAATTTGTTAGCTTGAATTAAATTTGTAGTGAAGGCACAGAGTGAAAAAGGACTCTAAGACCAAGGCAAATGTTTTTTAAATGGTTAGGAATGGCTAGTGTACAAGGACACACTATGAATAAATTATATGGACAAGGCAGAACACTTCACCTCTCTTTGCCTACCGTTTTGTTTTTTTTTTTCAGTTTTATACACATGCACACATATTCACACTCAAAAACTTTGAGTAATTTCAATCAGAATGAAATCCATATACAATTGAGACCTTCACATATTAAAGTAATGGTAATGTACAAGAAAATTCCAAATAAATACTTCCTGGTAATATAAGCAAGCATCTGAAACAGATTTCCTCTTCAAAATACTATTTAAAATTTGTTTGGAGTAACTAATTTTAAATTGCCACTCTCTTCTTTACTGTATCAAAACAATGTTGGGTTTTTTGGCTTTGAGAATTCATACAGGTTAAATATTAACACAGCAATTTAAGACTTTTTAGTAAATTTATACTTCCTAAGTGTTTGAATAAAACTGTGTCCTTTTAAGGCAGAGCAGTTTCAAAAACAGCCATGAAGATTTTAAAGGTATGTGATGCTGTCAGTTGTGGAAGGAAAGAAATCTGTACAAAGACAGACCAGAAATGAGTGATATCCCTGACATGTTGTAGTTCCTAAAGAGAGGATTGTTAACTTTAAAAACTACATAGCTTTAAGCAATGAAGAGAACCAGAGAGTAGTATTTACTCTATAAAATAGAAAGTTAATAAAATGAGTATATCTCTTGGGTCTGGTAGAGTTTATGTAGAGTTAAAACCTTGATATTTCATATTAAACATATATATAAGATTGCTTCTAAATTGCCTGGTTGTGCTTTTGGTTTTTTTTTTGTTTGTTTGTTTTGTTTTGTTTTTTTTTTTAGTTTTGTTTGGTTTTTTGTTTTGTTTTTGTTTGTTTGTTTTGTTTTTGTGGTTTTTGTTTGTTTTGTTTTTGTTTTTGTGGTTTTTTGTTTGTTTTGTTTTGTTTTGGTGGAGGTTTTTTTTTTTTTTGTGATAACACCTTTTCTATGAGACTTCAAGTTTAACATTTACATTTATAATTGTTTCCACTCTTTCCCCTCACACATGCAATGAGGACACTGGATGTCGAAGAAGTGGTTGAAAGTCATCCAAAGAGAGAAAAGAAGTTAATTCATAGAGAGACTGAGGAAGGGATTTGAGCATTATTGAAGGTAAAGTGTTGAATTTATTTTTTTATCACTCTCCTTAGGAAGAGATAAGTGATCTCAGTTGAAAGTATTCAAAGACTTTTAATCTGAACGAAGGCATCCAACTTGAATATTATAATGTGGCAAAGATAAACACCTGAAAGCCAAGTTTTACAACAGACACTGACAGGTAATTGTAAATTGTGAATAACAAACACTAGAGTAATTAAACTGTGAATCCATAATTTCACTAAGAATAAACCACCTGGCAAAAGTAGTATGTGTACTATTATCAATCTCAAATTGAATAAGCTATATCAATAGTTCAATAAATCACAAAGAAAAAAACAAGGTCGTAGTAAGGCATGGTTGTCATAGCACCACTTAAGAATATTTTGTATGCAGACATGTATGTGGTGTTGGACAGATTTTTAATTGCAGTCATAAAGAGATTAATGTTCTACAGATAGGAATATTTTTGGAGAGCTCAAAAGAAATCCTGTATTTGCTTACAATACTGTTTTTTGCTAGGAGTGACAGCTAGGAAAACAAAATTAAATTTTACGGTAACATTCATAATGGATGAAAATACAGAAGGGAAGTGATGGTGTATTGAAGAGTGACTCACACTAAAAGGCAACCAAAACTTGTCCTACCATTCAAATTCATTGCCTGTGCTGCATGAAAAAGCTTAGAGTCTGCTTCATGCTGTGGGACTTAGAGATTTCAGGCCGCCTTGTTCTACAGTGAGGGCCTCTCATCAAACAGCAAAAACCCGGTAGTGCAGGTCTTCCAGAGTCCTCCTGCATTGGCAGTGTGAGGAGGGAGAACTACAGTAAAAAATACCTTCTGTGTTGATCTAGCAGGATCTGAGAGGATCTGAGATACGCTGAGTTTATGTGGAGGGACGGGATGACCTGCAGCAATGCAATCTCTATGCTATTCCCAGGAGATATGCTGGAAGCATCTTCATTGTACTTGGGCATCTAATCCAGTAATTATAACCCAAATCCCACTTCAAAGCAGAAACAGCAGGATGTGCAGGGACTGAAAAGTTAAGTGGATACCCTAACCACAGAGTTGAAATGTGGCTGAGAGTATAAGGTGGTGTTTCTCCCAGAAAGATGAGACAAATGGACAATCTTTTCACCAGCCACTTTTGTAGCAACCCAGAGGAACTCTTCAAGCCAGAAGAACAGTGGTTTACACAGCCTGTAAAAAAATTAAATGCTGCCTCAGGAAAAATATTTCTTTTAAAATTGAAATTTAATACTCCAAAAGCATTTTTTTTGCATTGACTCAGGGATTCAATCCAGTTGCATAAGCATTGCTAACAATAAAGAAGAAACATTGAATATTTTGCTGTCAGATGTTATCTGGATTTTTGAAAACAAGAGCTTGATACTGAAAACAAGATGGGGATTACTGTAGAAATTAAACAAAAGCAGTAATTCCCCTCTAAGTAATGAGGCCCAGTGGTAACTTGGATCTGCTGAAGGTTCTGCACTATGAGGAAGGGAAATGAGCAAGCAGCTTTTTCACATAGCTGCTCCAAGGTTTAATGACAAGAAGTACACATACACACAGTCTTTGGATTTACATGAATAACTTGTTGGAGTTTTGGCTCTCAGTTCTCCTTCCCTAAAAGAGTGAAAGTTTGATTATTTTGAAGAAAGACAAAGTTGAAGATGTCATAAATTATTTTTCAGCAGACAAGTTGGGAGTGTTGCTGGCTCTGAGCAATAGGAAAAGGAGGCCAGGAGTTCTCAGTTATTTTTGAGGAAAGTACCTTTCAGCATTTCTGTTTTCCTGCAGTTCTGAATCAGACAAAATTCAATTTGTCTGTAGGAAAGGAATGAGAAAAAGCTGTAATTGCAATTGAAGTACAAATATTTATCCTTCGAGCTCTAAGCCAGTTACAGTGTTTTGACTTTTTCCATTAGAAATTGCATCTTTCATGTAAAATTTGATTGAAGTCAGCTCCCTTAAAAGATAAGGGTGGGGAAATAAGTCACATAACAGAGAAATGAAAGCAACCTTTTTCTTTCATGTCTAAATGAAATATTTCAAGTTAACCCAAAATACAAATTTCCAGAGTTTTTTTCCCTCTGTTTCTTCCTCCCTACAGTGTTGGTTTTACTTAAACAATTACCTTCTCATCAACTATTTAAAATTCTAATTTAACCTCAAAACGAAAACACATAATGTTATAACAGCCTTAAAATAAAAGTTCAATTTTTCTTTCTTAGTCCACTTCCCAAGTTCATTTTTTCTCCTGTTGTGGTGCACTTCAAAAGCTGCAACACCAAACAGAGATGGATCCAGCTGCACAGACAGTTTCATATATACATTTGAATTAAGATGAGCTCTATTTCAAATAGCATACAAAATCCTCTCTAAATTTTACTGTTGAATTGGAGGAGGACAGCTGTTAGTCACACTGATGGGTTTTAGTTTAACCTCAACTACATGTTTCGTTCTGACCCTCGCAAATCCATTGAAATGACAAGAGTGTTACAAAAGGCTGAAATTCAATGTGTTATTTTCAGCATGCCGAAATGAAATGTTTTGATGCTGTCAAAATGTCTTCCCCTCATTATTTTTCTTAAAAACATAACATTTGTGGAATTTGACCTTAACTATAACAAGTGTTAATGTTCCCACATTCATATGTAAAGCCTTATTATTCTAGTCACTGAACTGATCCTGTAGTCTAGTTCATGACATCAGCAATAACAGAATAAGAATAGAAAGAAACAACATCACATTTAAGGGAAAACAATGAGAGAGAATATGGCAGCTGGGCAGAGCAAAAGCATGAAGATATACTTTCATGGATACCCCTAAGAACGAAGCTGTCCCCCAATCTCTTACTACATGTTGGAGAGCTGGCAGGTGCTACCAACAGGCTCTGCAGGATGTTTCTGAGCCTCCTGTCCCTGATACTACTTTCTGCCAGATCTGGGCAGTTCAGATGCATCACCTTCAGGAGACCTTGGTTGTGCTGGGAAGACAAGGTATGGTGTCCCAGTTATCCATTTGTAATTTTGCTACACTCCTTTGAGGAGTGCATTGTTTCCATTCAGTTAGCCTACATGTAGGTCAAGCTAAGTAAAACAGATTAAAATGTGTCCACAATACCTAGAACAGATAATGTGTTACAGTACATGTTTTCTTTCATGCTTTCATTACAGTTTATTTGTGGATATCTGTGACTGTCCTAGAGTAGATAATATGGATAACCAAAACTGTGAAAGATTAGATTTTTCTCTTTCTCATTAACTGTCATGCTGTCTTGCTACTGAATGGCTATCCAATGGGGCATATTATTTCCTGGTTTTCCTCTGTTTTCCTCTGAAGCTAGATTGGTAAGGACCTTGTGAACCATAAGAAGAGTTTGAGACAATGCTACAAACATTTTCTCTTTCCATCTTATGGCACATGACTAGCCAGTGAATTGCAGAAACTTTCTGCTCAGCTGCTAGAATTGGCCATGAGTTTTTTGTTTGCAAGGGACAGGTCTCCAATGCATTTTGAACAACAGGTAGTGGCCCCTAGCCAGAGGCAGGAACTCTACTCTGTAAAGATCTCCAACCTGTTGCTTACCCAGTTATTCCCCCTTTGGTTTTTCACATCTTTTGCCAAGCACTTCTTTTTTTTTGTGCCAGAAGTCAGTGCAATGCTTTCCTATTTTGAACCTGGCTGTCATGAGCTTAATAGGACAGAAAGATAAGAGTGAATACAGAATAAAACTTCAGAGCCTACTGAATAGGGAATTTTCATGAGAATGATGCTACAGGGAAACACAGAAGTCAATGGTGACAGCATATACTGGAGAAGTTGGATGACAATAAAGAGAAAAATTAGGGAAAGCTGACCATTTCTCTCTTTCCAGTAGTAAATAAAGCAAGAAATCATCAAACATTCTCAATTTTAAAAAGTGCTAATAAATTTCCAATTCAAATAGTCCATGTAGACTGAATGAACATTGGCAAAGCTGTAGCCCACATTTGTACCACCTGTAACCAACCTTTCTTTGGATTTAATCAGGCATTGTTGTATACCAATCAAATAATCACCGAAAAGGGAGTAAACTGACTTTAACTACATAGGGTAAATCCTTTCTACATAGGGTAAATTTTTTCTGTGTCTTTAGATTAAAAATAAAAAAAAAACCCACTGAATGTAAAAAAATTATATCCTTTATTCCTTGCTGCAAAATCAGTGCAGGATGAATAGGTTCTAGTCATTAAAACTCAAGTAGTAAATTAGATGGTATCTTCTCAAATTAGAAACTAGCATCCAAAAATCTATCTTAATATTTTTCTTTTTCTATCTGTTATTTAGGTAGCAGTTTAAATGTGTTGAAATAACATTTTTACTCATAATATGGGCAAAGTTACAGTATGGGTGTTGCTAAACAGCAAATTTTGTTAATAGGGAAAGCCTGATAAATCATTGGACTACTTCTTGACTATTCTTTTTTGTCTGCTTTCAAGCAATAACTTCATCTTGAGCTAATGATTTTGTAGAAAGAAATCTCCAGGTGAAAAAAATAAACTCTGGCTCATTTTGCCTGAGAAGGATGATTAACAGGGAGGAGATTATTAGGAAACCTTCCAGAGAGATATGAAATCCTCTTTTGTTTAGTGCAAGGGTTTGTATCACGATGTCAGTTTTTGAACATTTCTGGTTTTTCTGTCTCTCCTTTTTAGGGCCATCAAGAATCCTGTAGTGCCCCTGGAGTTGGCTATCTAGTGTGTAGAAAAAGATGCAACTGATCCATGCATATTCACATCAGCCGTCTCTTTGCTGGCTAGGTAGTCCAGCTTATCAGCACTGGATAGATGGTCAGTAGAAAGGGTAAATCTTTACTGAAGGTCAGCCTAAGCAGGAGCTGATTTTATATCCTTGAATTGCTTTCTGGAAATCTTCTTTTTGTTTTGTTTTTTTTTTTTTTTTTTTTTCCTGGGTTTTTTTTCCCACTAAATAGAGATATAAGAAAAAAAAAAAAAAAAAAAAAAATGGT
>JAYDZK010000169.1:44951526-44977701 GCA_034509185.1 Euphonia xanthogaster
AAGAAAAAAAAAAAAAAAAAAAAAAGATGGTGTTAAATGCACAATCCTGCTTTGTGTGGATAAATTCTTGTTCTTGTTTCAGCTGAAGACTCAGCATGGAATTCTATTCTTACTGTTTTCCCCCCAAAAAAGTTTATGCAGCCCTGCTTGTTATGTCTGTGTCACACATGCTGACACCACGAGTCCTTTGTGATCTGCTAAGTGCTCTTCCACCTAGACAGGCGATAACATCTAATAGACAGCTTGCCAGGGATTTTAAGACAATTCTCAGAGCCCAACTACAGCTGAGAAAAGGCCTTTATCAAAAAAAAAAAAAGGCAAAGTGCTTCCAAAGCTCCCAGTGTGTGTGATGTTATACAAGGTTAACTTTCACATGAGCCTATTAAGCTGTAGCTTTCACCCTAACTGAACATGGTAAGGAGCAACTTATCCCCGGGCTATTATGCTGTGAGACAACAGGTTCAGAAGGAGCAGTTTTGCTAGCAATGGTGCACTCTGTGGAGGTTTGTGGGAGATTTTTTTTTTTTTTGGGGGGGGGGAGGTTTTTTTCTTTGTCTTGCGTGATAATTTTTTTGTTTTTGTTTTTGTTTTGTTTTCTGTAGAAGAAAGTAGCAATGCTCAATGGAGCTTTTGTGAGGAACACTTCAAGGTGTGTTAACTGAAAACTGGAATTAAGGAGAGGGCACACTGAGTTCACAGCAAAGAGTCTGAGGCCAAGGCTTAGTAATGAAAAAAAGGCTCCTCCTGGGTCTGTGAGGTGACAGATTTTCACTCTGGAGACCTGTGGATTTTTTACATGCAGCAGCTGAAGCAGGTGTTTGGTAGAACATTAAAAGAAAGAAGCAAAGGTCTTTCACCTGGAAAGTTCTTTATGGCTTTTTAATGATTTTGTAAATGTACCTATTAAGCTACTTTGCTTCATATCAACAAGCTTCTGTCAATCTGCAGTAATTTATTTACTGCATTGTGGGATAAGTAGGCTCAACTATAGACTAATAATGTGTTCTGATTTAGAGGGGTTAATGCTAAGAAGCACAGCCACACTTGGTAATGTAAAACACTCTATTTTTCCTATGCCCATATAGAAATGCTGATGCTTATTGAACTTTAAGGAATTTTGTTGTGTCATTTGTGTGGACATCAAAATTCTGGAGACAAATTAAAATCTTGCAGGTATTATTTTGGCCTTATATAAAATTTGTGTTGGGCTGAGAAAAAAGCAACTTGCATGGAATTAATGAACAAGAGATACTAATGGAAGGGATGTTTTCCTTATTCTTTGTAAAACTGAACAAAAACCCCATTTACTAGAAAAATGGTCTGATCAAAACTTTATTTAATATTATTTACTCTTAATAACTCGGTATTGTAGTGCTGTTCCGTGACTTTGTGTGGACATGGAATTTTGTTCTGAAAATTACTTCAGGAATATTTTCTAGCATATTAATTTTTAATGTCACCCACTTTGCACTTGAGTTTTAGTTATCTATCTAGCAATAGACAGAAAGCTCAGTTTTTGGAGCTGATTAAGGCTTCGACTTGCTTTCAGGCCAATCATGACAGCTGTTTATTATATGGCTTACCTTAACCCCATCGTGATTAACACTTAATTCCAAAGTGATACGGCTGTGATACAGCACACTCCTTTTGAAACACATAAGTACTGAAACCAGGACAGCCTTAGAGTATCTAAATTTTTAGCTAGCCTATTTTTTTTTCCCTCTAAATATGATTTCATTCATACAGTTAGAATGGCAGCATGTGGTCATTGTAAATTAAGCACAGCATATAAAATGGGAAAGAATTATGCCTTAATTTCATAGGCTTGAGGTTCTTTAATTCTTTCTTAGCCTCCTTGGAGAAATGTGGACTATTTCTCTTCACAGGGAATCTTTTAGCTTGCTGATGGCTTTTTTGAAGAGATTCTACAACATATGCTTCTGAAGGGCAGTCAAAGTGTGTCTCTAGATTTTTGAAGGGTAACATGCTGACTATGTGGAAACAAAGCTGGAGTGAAATAAACTCCAATTTTGGTAGGGTTGTCTTGTAAAAGGTAGCCAATTCATTGAATGCTTTTCTCATGTGAAAAAATGTGAGGGAGAATCCATCTCATTTTTCCTAAGCATTTTTATGTTTAAATGGAAGTAATCCTTGGTGCTGCAGGAGCTCTCAGATCAACATTTTCTTAGCCAGCTTAATTTGTATAAAAAAGGCCCTCTTGAAGATGGTCCAAGTCTACTTATTCAGCTTTCTACATCTTAAATGCAAAGGAATGAATTCCCTGCAAGCTGGTGGTGATGAGCTATGGCTTATTTTTCTGACAAGCACAGTGTCATCACTGACAAGTGACTCAACTGTGGCCAGGTAAGAGGCTGCACTTCTGTAACCTGTAGTCTGTTACTGCCTAATTACTGCAGGTGTTCCAACTGCTTTCTTACACCTTAGCTTTTCCTCTTACAGAACACCCTGCAAACCACAAAGGTAAGAGTTAATCCATTTACTTTCGGTAAGAAATCCATGGGTTAATCTATTGCCACCTCAGTCAGAATCTCTTTCCTGAAGTAAAGAGAAATTTGTTTAGTCTATACCCCTGAAACTCTCTATAGGCATTGTCTGTGTCTCCTTTTGCAAGCAGTGTGGTCAAGCAGGAGCAGATTAGAAAGGTGATACCTTTGATACTGAGCTTGAAATGTCCACAGAGGTTTCAAGGATTCTAGTTTTTGAACTAGAATGAAAGAAGATTTAAATTAGCTTTCCTTAAAGAGAAATTACTCCATATTTCTTCAGGATAGCAGCTCCCTCATTTTCCCCTCAAAAATCTGTTTTTTTCTTCTGGTGGGTGGATCACTGGGAATGCTTATGCTCAGCCAATAAATTATTCTTGCAGTCTTAAAGACACATAAGACAAACAGTAAGCAAGGTGTCATGATTGTCCTTGTGGCTTTCTTTGATTTGTTTTTATCAACATTCAGCCACCCAGGTGATGTTTCCTTTTCACTATTGCCTCTTAAAGGCATTGTCCTTAAACCATTTTCTTGCATGTGCATCAAGTGGCTTACAATTCTTCTAGGATTTTGAGCTGAGATTTTAAGCACCACAAAATGAAAATATTTTTGTCCAGTCTATGACTTCAAAATTAGATCAAGACATGGTTATACAAATCTATTCCCAACATGAGATGATTTATGAGATTCCTTGCTTATTCTATATTTTTCAACTTTTAAAAATAGATAATATTTGCAGATAATTTGCAGAGGGATAAGACCTGTGAAATATTATGGCATGTATTTTTTTCTTTGCCTTGCTTTTGCAATTTTTTTTTGTGTCAAAAAATGTTTTTTACAGTTTCTGGTAATTTATAAGTTTTTATCTCTGTTCATATGTGGAAGAATTAATGAGTTTTCCTGTATAAAAAAATTCAAATTTATATAAGGAGATAAAGTCAGACAAATCAACCTACTGTTTTCCTTTTCTTACTACACATGTGAATGCCAGAAATGGACAAGATGGACTAGATGAACTGCTCTTTCCAGTCTTGATTCTTGTACAGAGAGACGTGTGAAAATACCCAAATTTGGCCAATTAATTTTGTTCATGAATGTGAATAACTGAATATTGATCATCTACTCTGATAATAATGGGGTTTTTTTTACTCTCTACACTCAACCCTGCAAACATCTTCTCTGAAAACCTGTTCTGATGTTACTCATCTGAAAATATGTTGCTCCTCACAACAAAGACAACTGGCTATATCCAGCCAAAAAATCTAAGAAGCAACGTTAGAATAAAAAAAAAATATTGCCCAACTGACTGACTTTTATGAGACAGAATTTTCAGGTCAATAGAAACTCACTGTTTCATTTTCAAAGGACTTTTTATATCCTTTATTGTTTACTGGAAAACACAGAGAAGATGTCTTTAGACACTGACACCCCTCTTCCCACTGAAGTCCACTAAAATAAGGGACATGGTGGGATTCAGTTTCTTAAACACTGTGTTTGATGGCACTGCAATGGCTTTAAAGCATCCTTCCTGTTCTCCAGCCTCCACTCTGGCCAGCCATGTGCCTCTCCCAGATCCTCAGGCAGGCCTGGGCTTTAGCCAAATGGTTCCAGTTATTATCAACCAGACCTTATGTTTCAGGGATTTAGTTATACTCTCATTGTCTGAACTATTACCATTGCCTCTACTGAAGGATGCTATTTTACTTTTTAAGAAAAAAAAAAAGCAAGATAATAAGGACTGCTCTACCTTTGTGTATGTAACTAGCTTAAATTCAATTTATCTTCCCATGGAAATGCTTTTTTGTAACCTGAAGACAAGTCTGAAATAATTTGCAATTATAGCAGAACATAAGGTCTTCCAAATATATGCTGCATGGCAGTTTACTGGACTTAGATAGCTCTTATTCCAATTTTGCTGAGACTTCATTTAAATCTAAACCCACGAATAACAATTATTTCCAACCTCAATGTCAAATGTTGAATTCTAATAACTTGGCACCCTGCTTGGCTGTAATTGAGAACATTACCATGAGCAGTAAAATTTAAATATTCCTTCTGATATAACCAGGTGGAAGTACTGTAGTTTTAAGGTAAAAAAAAGGTGTGATGATTTGTGGCTGATTCTTTGGCATGCTGATGGCTGCCAGCTCTTGCAGTCAATGCAAGTGGAAGCCTTTAGACCCTGGCAGAAAATGGTCTGTGCCTTTCAGCACTGAGTCCTGGGTTGCATGCACATCCTGCATGCCTGTGACCTTTATGTAGGGAGGCAGACTCACAGTTGGTCCTGCCATATCAAGAGAAACAACATTTCCAAATCAATTTTGAACTCTCAGGTGTGAAATAAACAACTTAAAATGACATACATCTATTTTGGTACCTCTTTATCCTGGCTCTGCTGTCAGCTGGGTGGACTTCCATCCATTCAGTGCAGCAATGGAGGCTTGAGATTGGGGGCTGTAGTGAAGTCCAATGAACAGAAATGAGGAAAGGCTTGAAGCTAGACAAGAGTTCATTTTTATTTTAATGATGAGTTTGGAGCTAGTCTACCTCCTTTCTAGTCTGTCTGGTCTAGTGCTGAGTTGTGAGTTTATTGAAATGCATTTGAAAATGGAGGTCTGAGAGTACAGTTTATGAAATGTGGTGCATCAGGCGTAGTGGTGGGGACAAGCAGGCTTAACTTGTTGAGCTGTAACTCTCTCTTCTTTCCCAATGGTATCTCTTTTTTTCCCCTCTGCACTTCATAAACAGAGGTGCAGTAACACAATAGAAGATTTTTGTTTTGTGCCTCTGTTCTTTAATCTCTTTTGCCTTCCAGGCAAGGAGAGAGCTGTCTTTATTTTCTGGAAGAAAGTAAAGCTTCCTCATGAACCCAAGAGACAAGATTCAGCTGGGTTACAGAATAAAAACTGCCCTGGTTAAAATAGCTGTCAGAGAAGTGTGGAATAGTCTTGTTTTTATTTTCCTGCCATATTTGAGCGAAGTGTAGGGCTTGACAGTGTAGTGTTTTGGGGATTTTGTTAGCCTTTTTTTGAAGCCCAAAGTTAATGGAAAAAAAATCACTTGTCCTCTTTCACAGTTCTTTCTTGGCTGTTACCTGGAAAAATTTCAACAGAAATCTGGAAGGAAGTGCATAAGAATTCTTGTAATAAGGTACTGTGAAATCTGCTTTTAGTTACATATAATTCTTGCTATTGGCTGTGACCAGTGAGAGAAACTCACTTTGTTTTAGAGTGCTGACTGAATTGAACAACTATAATTGCCTGATCTCATTTAGGTGAACAGTATAAATCTATACTTTACTTTTAATTTACTTTATGTCTGCTTTTTTAGTAGTATTATTATTTATAAAGATTCTGCTTTCATGGTAATGAGGGTCTACCTTCTGAGTTTCCAGCTGTCCTACTCTTGTTGTCCCTTATAAGACTCTGTTGGAGAAGCAGCAAAGCCACTAGAAGCAAATAGGGCCCAAGGAGCTGGGAAATGGTCTTATTCTGATCCCTTAGCTGTCACCTATATTTTCTTGATGGCACAGAGAAGCCAGAGAATGGTTAGCGGATGTACCACAGGAGTTCCCCTCTCACCTAAGGGGGTTCCCCAGGGCCTATAAATCTCTAAGAGTCAGCACCTTCCTGGAAGAGAAACAGGTAAGTGTGGCTTTGAGCATCACTGGCTGCTGAAAAGCCTCAGGGCAGGGGAGAGAGGCAGAGGGCAGAAGGCTGCTTTGTCCATAGGAGCACAGAGCTTTACCTTAAAGCAGATGTTCAGGCCAGTAAAGGCTTTAAGCCCTTATTGCGATGGTGGCCAGAAATCCAGGCGTGGCAGGAATATCACATAAAGCTGTTCTCTTTTCCCTTCTGACCAAAAGAAGCAGTGGTGCACAATAAAGATGTGTTGCACTTCAACAAACACACCCTGAAGCCTGGGAGAATGGCTAGTGACTTTACGATATTTTTGTAATTGTTTTGCTCATCCTCAATTGGCAACAAGATAAATTTATGGAAAACAAAAAATAAATAATTTTTCTAATATAAATATCTATGTGACTGAATTGCAATGGTTGGTATTTTGTAAAAAGTATAATTCAAAATTCTAAACACTCCTGCCCCAATGTTGACTGACACTTGAATTTCATTAATGAAAACATATTCAATCTCTATATTTTTAATTTTCTGTATTATCCAACAAGCAGCAGAGAGTGATCGTTACTATTTAAATTTCAGTACTGGCGATATTTTCAAACTATCTCTTGGGTCATATTCATGTAGACTTCAAAGCAATCAAAGAGAAATGTGAGAAGGTATGAAGCAGTCACTCAACAATTTCTTATCCTATGTGTGTGAACTCAAATCTGCCCTGCCTTAAGGAGAAATCACTGCACAGACAATAAATATGATGAAGTACCTGCCAGAGCAACTCAGCAGCTGTAGAACTGAATGTATCCAAAGAAATTTAAAATTCATTCCAAGATGTAATGAATGAACAGAAGGGGCTTTTTCAGGGAGGGCAGGAAATGAGATTGTAGATGACGTGGCTTTACAAATTGCACAAAGCTCTCTCTTAACATTAGGCCTAAAATCATATGTTGTTAACAACTGTAAAATATGGCAGCCAACTGATGGACTTTAATCACTTTCCAGGGAAAGGGCAATGCAGCAGGACACAAATAATGCAGGAGGTTTCTGTGGTGCATTGTGGAAAATTTATGAACATACATGGAGAATCTGATAAAGGAAAATGCTCTGCTGGACCTTGCACTTTCAGAAGAGCTGGTTGGGAATGTGAAGCTTGGTCTTCAGGATTCTGGCACAAACATGCCTTACTCTTAGTGGAAGAGGACCTGGTTGAGAAAAGTTTTTAAAAAGGTGGACATGCACAAGTGTGTGAAACATTTAAAAAGACTTATGAAGCATGGGCTAGGGAAGTGGACAGTGAGGTAGATTGCAAACTGGATAGATGGATGAACGGTGAAGCTCAAAGTTGTGTGAACCAGCAGCACAAAGATGAGTTGGAGGCCAGTCCCTAGCAGTGCTCCCCAGGTGTCAATGCCGGAACAGTACACATGAATGATGTGGACAGTGGGGCAAAATGTACTCTAAGTTCACAAGTGATGCAAAAGAAGGATGGGTGGCTTATACACCATGTGGTTTTGCTGCCATTCAGAGAGATCTCAACAGACTGGAGAACAGGACTAAGAGCAACTTCATGCAGCTCAACATAGTTTTGCATCTGGGGAGGCATAATCCCCATGCAACATAGACTGTTGTAATGGGAAAATAGCTCTGCAGAAAAATTGCAGAGGTCTGACCTGATGGTCAGCAAAGTGAACACGAGCAGCAGTGTGCCCTTGGAGCTATGGTGTCCAACTGCATCAGGGGCTGCCTTGATGCATGGTGCTGCTAGCAGGTTCAGGGAGGTGGTCCTTCACCACTACTCAGCACTGAGTGCTGGGTCCAGTTCTGGGCTCCTCAGTTGAAGACAAATAGGCACTTTTGGGGATTGAGTCCAGTGGAAGATCATAGAGCATCTGACAGAGGAAGAAAGCATCTGAGCATCTGACATAAGAAGAAGGTCTAAGAGAGCTGGGTCTAAAACTTATGTGTCTTTGCTCTTCCACCCCTCAGGAAGCTGCAGCCTGCTGATGCTGCCCCACAGTGCTTGTTACCCCTCCATTTGTGTCAGAGAGTCCTGAATAACACACAAGTGAAAGCTGAATCCTTGACCTTGTTTGTCCTTTCACTGTCATTTGATCTGTTCTCTTCCTTATTGCTTACCTGGCCCTAAGGCTCCCTGCAGACTTTACGGAAGTCTGGCTTTGGCACTCAGGAGAGTCAAAACTTTTTTTATGCCTCTTTGTATCTGTGGCCAAAAAAAGAGCTAGAAGTAAACAACTAAACCATCTGAGAACCAGTACGGCCCAGGGGAGGTCAGTTCATGCCTTGGAGCCTGGAAAAACTGTGCTCTGTCAATATTTCTCCCAAAACTGTGTTGAAAACATCACAGTTTAAGAGGCAGAAATTGCCTTGTCATCTTTGTAATTGTTTTTGTTAGACTTTGTGTATAGATTTGACATTAGTAACAATATTAAGTGGAGCTTAATATACTACAGCAGATATCACACTTTTGCCTCCCACAAGTATCATCCATAGAACCATTGGAAAAGGAGAAGGAAAGTCCTTTCTCCTGTTCTTCTGTCAGCTCTCAGATTCTACATTCGTAGAGAATCACAATGTACAGTTAAAATTCAGAGCAGATTTAATGCTTCAATGAAATATTTTGTTTTCCTTTCACTGAAGCATAAAATAAGAATAATAGACACTGTTGTCTGTTTTCCCACTGACAAAGGAGATCAAGAGTTTGTATTCACAATCTTAATCAGGATTTAAATGCCTGGACATGTTGCATGAGAACATTAGGAATGTAAGAACAGCCACAATTTGATACTTAACAGGTCAAGAGTAAGATAGGTGTATTTCTCTTGTGATAACTTGCCAAGAGCTCTTGAGATGGATGATGTCTCTATCTATTTCTATATATCACACCCTTCCACTGATTTGTGTAGTGCCACTATCTGGCACTATCAGGCTATAGAATCCTTTATTATCCTTGACAGATTTGACAATGAGTTTAAGATTTGTGCCTATTTTTTCCATTAGAATTAGTATAGTAGCACCAGGCAAAGGGATGCAGGATTTAAGGCAGAGAGAGCAACATAAGGGACGGATCACAGTGCCTATGGCAATGTAGAGAAGGAGGGATGCTGAATGAAAAACAGCTTTTTTTCTCTTATCATATGTCACAACAATTTTCACTGAAGTTTATTAATAATTTATTTAGTACTTCCATTTTCTGTTTTGGGAGACTGCACCTTTTTAAAAAAAATGTGCCTTTTTAAAAATTACTGTCTTTAATGATACTTCTCCAGGCTGCAAATGACTGAGGCAGGGGTAGTTTCCCAGGCAGGTGAGTACAAATTGAAGTGTCATCTGCTTCTCTGTTGCTGTGTCAGAATTGGACTCATTTGTGACCAGGAAATATCTAATTTGAAATGCACTGACTCAAATCTACCTCAAGGCTGTGGGCAGGGGGAAAGTGGGGAAATCTACTGAGCAGAATATGTAGGGATTTCTTTCCTTTTAGCGTGTTAGCTCAGAACAAGAGTATCCTTTCAGTGTTGATTTTGGATGAGGATGCTGCCTGAAAGATTCCTTTTTGGTTTTTTTTAAAGAGTTGGAAAGTAATTGAAAAAGTTACTCACTGGAGTGTTATAGCTTAAAGACTTGAGGCACTTGAAGCTGTCATCCTTACTTTCTAGTAAGTAAGAGTTATCAAACATGTTCATCAAGAACTTTCTATAGTGAGGATTATATCACTAGAAGGCCAAGGCAGAGGCAAGAAGAAGTTATTTACTGGGTGAGGATTAAAATCTATGTAGGAAGCATTGCAATGAGTACCCAGGTTATGGTCTAAACATCACATAATACATTTGACCTCACTGCTAAGCTATTAGTCACAATCTTTATTTCTTAATAATTACATAACTTCAAGGGTAATGTGTCTGATTTGTTATTAAGCCTTTGATTTTCTATTGATTTGAGAGTAAAATTGCATTGCATTTATTTGAATATTATATCTGTATAAAAAGTTGAGAGTACCTTAACTTTCATATAAAAGAAAAATAAAAAAACTTGGTCAGGGAACAGCTCTGGGTTTGAAAAATATCAATAGAGCAGTAACAGCAAAAAATTATTTTTAACCTGAATCAGTTCCCTTGTGGCTCTCAGTGTAGTGCCACAATTAGTGATTGCTGGCATTGCAAAAAAGTTATGAAATAAAGGAAGGGAGATGAAGGAAAACGGGAAGGTTTTAAAATCTGCTTCAAATCATGGCTGAATGAACAGAGGTCTTCTACATAGCAGAGGCGGATATAATTTCTGAAGGACATTGTGACCCAAAGGGAGTCTTGCACACTCTTTGTTGCATTTGATTCCTGCCCCACAAAAGATGTCTAAGAACATGTCTCAGGAAAATTCCTTGGGATTTTCAGTGAGATGAATGATGATAGCATGAGTCTATGTTAGAATTACAGTGAAGATACCTTCTGAGGGCTTTCCAACTATATAGCAAAGCTGAAAGGATTTATTGCATCATTACCTTGGCTAGAGATATTCCCTGCTAAAAGCATATATTGCACATTGAGCAGTTTTTCTTTTAGCCCTATCAAAGCACTGCTGAAACTATACTGGGGTGAGGATCTGGACCCCAAACTGAAATTTCTCTACTGTTATAATTTGCCATACATTACATTGTCATCTGTTGACCAAATGTATTCATGAGACTTGAGAGATTTATTTAAACCATTTCTCCTAAGCCTGTTATTTCTTATTGCATTGTATTAAAACAAGCAGCAACAGCTTGACAGCTTGTTGGTTGCCAGTCATTGCTGGAGAGTGAATCACTCATGGTGACATGAGGGAGATTCCTAGCTATCATCCCTGAGATTTACTCATGTCATTAAGAGAGGTGATGCATGGCCACTTGGGAGAAGCAGTTTGAAAAGATGTGTGCACAGGTGGGTAGGTGGAGGGATTAGAGGAGGACTAGAATTAGTTTCAAAGGTGATCTACATTTATTCTATATGGTTTTGTCCTTGATGGATTGATCCTTTCTGGGGGGCTGATTGCAGCTCTGTGCTGCTTGAAATTCTTCTCTTTTTGATTTCTGTGTTTTATACCTTTCAACATCTAAAGCTGTACCTGCTTGCAGGTACCATATCTTTTCTTCTTAGCAACCTGCCAAAGGTTTACTGACTTTGGGGCTTGGGTATAAAGTCCACCTAAAGATAAAATAATTCATTTAAATACCACTCCATTAGGTGAAAACTATGGTACAGAGAGAGTTCCAGCAAATCCCTGTATCCACTGTGACTTTTTTTGAAGGGAGTCTGTATCCTTAAAATATGGTGAAAAATATGGCTCTCATAGCTATACAACTGACTTCACAGGATCATATGGATCACATCCATGAGTTTGCTTGAACAAACCAGAAAAAAAATCTTATTTTTTTCTTTCATACAAGTCTTTTCCTTAGAATTTCAAATAACTTGGTGACTTTTAATATGACATTCATTATGAATATTGATACCAATAGCAACAAGGGTCATATGCTTGCTGTAAATATATATATTTTTACAGTGTAAGTTAAGGCATTTAAATGGCCTTCCAAATGCTAGATGTCCCTGTTATTTAGTTCCTGATTTGTTACAAATACAAAGTGCATTGAAAAAAGTCCTTCATCAGCCATAGGAGTGACTTCTTTGAAATATAAAAAGAACATAAAGTCTCAAATCTGTTTTTTAATAAACAGATTTTTCCTTTTTAGAAATAGGCTTTTCAACTACTGCATTTTCTCCTAGTTTGAACAGGCTTCATGCTGGAAAGCCTCGTATCTTATTCCCTAAATACTTGCAAAAATTCCAATGTTTATTGATCACAGCAGGGCTCCATAATTGGACTCACTTACTTGGGTTGCAGAAAAAGACCAATAACAGCATAAGCAAATTGAGAAAAAACCTCCCACAGAAGAAGACTGTGTCAGACTCCTGACCTCCCAAAGTTAGGATCTGCATATGCTCTGCAGCTCACACAGAGAAAACACAGGATTGCATGGAGAGAAAAGAAATAACATTGCTTGGTACTTTAAAACAGAAACTGTCATCATAAAATAATACTATTTAACACTTTTTGTCTCCAGAGCTGAAAAATGGTTCTCTGAATAAGGTGGTTGTCAGCTACTGGAAGAGTAACCTTGTGCTGAGATTAGATTAAATTTCCTCTTAAACCTCTTTGTCGTTGACCATGTCTATCTACCTAAAGACTGCTTTCTGTATGCTAGATGTGAACAGTCAAGTGCCCCTGGATAATTATGATCTGATATTAGGTTTCTAGCATATGAAAATTAACTCCACATGAGTATATTTATCTTCATTAGCATACAAAAAAGATTCAAGAATCTTTTTTGTGTATTAGTGAAGGGGGTGCATATTTTCTGTAATAATCTGTGAATTTTAATGGATTTTCTTAGATTTTGGATGTGATTTGTCTACCGTGGTAAATTTTATGCTGATTCTTTTCTTTCTCTTTACAGGTTTCCTAAATTGAACATTCACTAATTTATCTAAATTATCTCCTAAGAGTAAACCTGATGAGCTCTTGCACTTGCATCGACATAATTACTATAGCAAGTTTGACATGTCCAGTTTGGACTTGATTGCACATTACTAAGAGAACTGTATTTCTTTTCTTGATGGGAGTGCCCTGTCACAGGAAAGACTTTGGATGTATCCTGGTGATGTTTTCCTCCTGTCCAGAGATGAAAGACTTCAGGAGTGCAGGATATTGACAGAGGAAGGCAGCACAAGTCATGACCAGCACAAGGGTAAATTGTCTTACTTTGCTTTCAGATTTTCAAAATAAAAGAGGAAATTCTTTGATAGACGGCTCTGCCTTCCTTTTCCTTCCTCTCCCTCTCTGTCCTCTCCAGACAATCTGAGAATTGACGTTCCTGCCAATACAAAAATCAGACTCCAGGTAAGCCCTGTTCAGCTTGCCTCATGCTCGAAGATACTGGATGAGTGCCCTGCCCAGTACTCTCTGTGTCATTTATGTCACAAAATGAATGTGATGAGGAATAATTTTTTTCATTTGGAGACTTGTGGTTAAGGCAGTGAAGTTAGAACACATTCTCTGCCAATCTATTTAAAGCTTTATAAGAAAACCGCATTCCTCATTGACCCTTTTTTTCCTGCTCAGCCTGCACATTTTCCTTACCTCAGCAAAGCTGGGAAATACCAATCTCACAAAATCCAAAGTGCTTCATGATAATTTATTGATTCTATCTAAACCTTCATATGAAATAATTTGGGAAGATGGGCCAACCAGCCCTCTCCCCTGCCTCATGTTTTTCCAGTCTTTTCTGGTTTCCAGGAGGTTCTCCCCTCCCTCACCTAGCCAGGGAAATTTTGGTGCTTCCTGGCCAGGTGAGCTGATGCAAAGGGAGGAGGCACCACCCTGGCCCCTGCCCAAGCCCCTCTGCCCTGCTGACCCCCACAATGTGTCCAGAGAGCAGCTTCATATATGGTCTGGATCAGCTGTCCCCTGGGCTGCTCAGCTTTCTGCTCTTTTTTCTCAGTGATCTGGATAAAAAAAAAGGAAAAATGTTGGCTCACTATGCTGGACACCTTCTTGCTGGCTCTGAAACAACAAAATGCAGTGAAATTCTGTAATCTTTTTGGCTGTTTTTTCTTTTCAAAATCTGATGCAAGATGACATTGCTCTTTAAGATTGCTTGTTCCTTGAATGATTTTAGTTTTATTTCCAAATCAGCTGGGAATAGATCAAGAAAATAGTATTTAAATTCTTTCTAGATAAAGAAAGGTGCATATTAAGCTATCTCACCACAGCTTCAAGAAGATCAAAAGAAGCAATGAGTTGTTTTAGCAGGAATAATTAGCTGTGGGAAAGTTAGTTGTGAAAATTGGAGATGATCTTTGTCTTTTATGTGCATCTTCTTCTCCTTGAAACTGAGAAAGGATTTAGAAAATATCCTTTTTTGGTTTTGCTTCACAAAGTTCAGAAAAGATCTTTATATTGTATTGAATTGAAAGAATTGCAATTTTTACTTTATTCCTCTATTTACTTTCATTAGGTGACAGTTTCTCAACTTATTCTTTCCTTCCTGGTGAAGGATTTTTAGAGGTAAGCCTTATGAGGAGTGGCTGAGGGAGCTGGGGGTGTTTAGCCTGCAGAAGAGATTTTATTGCTCCCTATAACTCCCTAAAAGGAGTGTGTAGCCAGGTGAGGGTTAGCCTCTTCTTCCAAGCAACCAATGACAAGACAAAAGGACATAGCCTCAAGCTCTGGCAGGAGAGATTCAGACTGGACATTAGGGTGGATTTCTTGATCGAAGAGGTTGTCAGGCAGAATGGGCTGCCCAAGAAGGTTGTGGAGCCATTAAATAGGAGAAGGGTTTAACCCAAAATGCTTGGCAGCAATTTTCCATCATATTGATATTTAACTTCCACCATGAGACTCCCCTGAATTCAAGGCCCATCCAAAGAGATTGGCCAAACTCAGCAGTAATCAGGGGGAATCAGGAGGGGAACTATAAATTCCCACAAGCTGGGTGGGTGATCCTTGTCCTTCCACACAGCTGTAGGACCTGAGGAATGCCACCATCTTTGGCTTCTCTGCAGTCAAGGGACTGGTAAAGGCAGCCATCTGTTTCCAAAGGGCAGGTCTGTGGGGTGTACTGTCGTGGATTTTCTATACATCCCAGTCTCCATGGTCATTTCTCTTAACTCCCACTGAAAGGGCTCAGTCGGCATTTTCCTAACGTTCAACTTTTATATTCTTCCTTATGTTCACTTCCTACAAATGCCCACTGCGATTAGAGAATATAACCCAACAGTGTAACAATCTGCACAATCACTGCTCTTATGCCAAATCCTTAAAAAAGGTAATTCCCTGAAGAAAAATGAAAGAAATGCTCTACTGCCTTCTCCTCTACGTTCAGTTTGCCTTATTAACATTGCCACAGCTCTTGGGATAATTAATATGTTGTCACTTTTGCACATCATTAATTTGGTAATTCACAGTAGGAGATGTATTTTATAGTGGCTTAAAGTAGAATTCATTAATTGAGGTCAATCCCTGCTTATAAGCATGGAGATGGCTCCATCACTATCTTAGCTAGCTGCCTAAATAGCAATATTTGCTCATTTCTAAGCTTGTCATAAAACATGAGTTAGAGCAGATAAGAAATGCTTTCTATTTATTTTACAGTCCATTGCAGAGTGTTTGCCAGCAGAGAAAAGAAAGATCCCTGATCCTCATGTGCTTATGTGAAATTCAAAGCCCAGCCTCTGCCATGCTTGGTGTAATGCATCTGGAAAACCAGGGCCTTCACCAGACAAGTGGCCTAAAGCTATATGCTGAGTAAGGAGCTTGTTTAATGCTGTTTAATGCTGTGAACTCCCAGGGTCAGCATGCAAACTGATGTGATAAGTCTGATCCCTGCTCTGAAAGTGTTTTTTATCCCCTTAGAATGTGCATGGGGAGACCTAGGAGTCTAGTGATGTTGTGAAAAGTGTACATGCTAATTAGCAAGTTTCTTGAATTTTTCAGTTGGAAATAAGTTAACCACTGTGATGGCTGGACTGCCCTTAGCACAGGGATAGATAGCAGTGGTTCAAGTACTCCAGCCCTGAATGGCTGAAACTCCTTGGTTAGAAGTACCCCAACCTTTGGGCAAAAAAGTGAGAGGAGGCAGCAGAGTACTTTCATGCTGTCTGGTTGAAGGTAGAACATAGTCCATCCAAAATTGCCAAATAATGAAACTACTTGGAGAATTAACAAAATGGAGTCTGATTCTGTGGGAAGTTACCAGCTTATTTTCTGGAAACCTTGTGTTTTTGCCTCTGTTCTGAAGGGAAAAATCTATAAACTGCCTGAAATCCCAGAGTTAAAAAAAAAAAATTAAATGTGAATGAAAGAGGGGAAAAATCCCCAGCATGACACACTGATTCTTAGCATTCACTCTACATGCAGGGAAATATTTAAAGAGTTTGCTCTTGCTGTTATAGAGCTCCTTGCTTTCCAGGGGCAAAATGATTACGTTTCAGCAAAAAAAAGCATACAGATGACTCAACCATTTTCTTGGAAGAATTTCATGTCTATGATATGTCTTTTCAGAAATCATTGTCAGTGATACTGTATAATTTGATGGTACTCTTGATGGGGAGTGCTGTTTTGTCTTAATGAAGTGTATTATTCATTAGTATTTTATTCCTGATAGCTTGTTTGGTTCTGAGAGCCAAGTTCCCACTGTGTATCATTTTCCTTTATTGCTGTTATTATCACAAGATAATCCAGTGTGATTCATGGATTAAATTTGGCTTTATTGTTGTAGGTATTAGAGTGATAATTAACTTCAAAAGACATGGAGATCAAACTAATTTAAACTTTAATTAGTTGAACTAGTGTTACCAGTTCTACTTGGCTGTTTTCACAGCTCTAGTGACTATAACTGCAAAGAAAAACTAGCAATTAAAAATATTACAGAAGTATTGCAGTGATCAATAAATATTCCTCTTAAGTCTTATCTGTAATAGGCTCTATGCCTTAGTGAAGCATGTGTTAGATTAATGATTAAATATTGAGTCTCCTGAGCATGAGACTCCACATCATTAATCTCTTCAATTATTTACAAGAGCTTCTGATGAGGATGGGTATGAGCACAGGCTGACTGAGTGCACTTGCAGGGCTCCTCTGCATCTCAGGGCCTTATCTGAATGATCTGCAGCACAAAGGGGACAAAGGGGCAGAGAAAGGAGAGGACTTCAGGCTGATTTACAAAGATGTGGAACTGAGTCATTGCCACCCACTTTACATGTGCTTTGGGAAGCATGGGAGGTGGGTGGGGACATCTGTTGCTGCACAAGTTCCTGACTGCAAACTTTAGTCATCCAGACCAAACTGCCTGAATCCAAGCTAAGAACCTTTTTTCTGTAAATTGGTCACTATCATATTAATAAGAAATTATTACTTTTATTTTGGTTTTGTTTTCACAAATTCCAATTAAACACTATTCCAAAAAAATAAGTGATTTGGAAATACCTCAATATTTTCAGTGCAATTTTAAAGCCACTATCCATCTATTCATTTTATAACATTAGTTCCTCTTTTATCCTTGGGGTTCCTCTTTCCTCTATGTATTTGAAATGTGTTCTGGAACTGATCTTTCCAAGCATGTATAACACCAAAGATTTATGATTTTTTTTTTTGCCTGACAATTATACAGAGGTACTTTTCCTCTTTCATTGCCTCCAATCTCTAAGGCTGGAGCTCACAGCAGAAGTTCTGTCTCTGTTTCTAATGGTAGACATTTGGTTCTTACACAGGTTATGCCAGCCCTCAGGATTTGCTAGTTCTTTCTGTACACAGCGATGCTCTTCTGAACTTTCAATCCTGGTGCACTGCAATTTTGCAGCACCATTTTAAACACTCTGGTTCTTACAAGAAGAAATGGCTGTATGCCCTTCTTTTCACCTGTCTGGGAAAGACCGGAGGAGGCAAAGGGGATTTAGTTCACTGTTGAGTTTACTACATCTCAAATTTACCTACTCTGTGTAACTCTGTAATTGCTGATACCTTTCTGCCTCTTTTGACAATGTTGCATTTGTTATAAAGCATAATTTTGCACTTTGTTGGCAGGAGTGATTTGTTGATCCAGAAGGTTTCACTGGTGCCATGGGATTGCATTCACAGTTTCAGCTCTGAGCTGAGAATGATAAACATTCACACTAGCAAGAGGATAGTATGTGTGAGAACTCACATGTTTTCTCCTTGCAAATTGTGCCACAAGAAAGAGAGGCTGACTTCTGCCACAGGCTAAATGCAGCTTGTGCAAACAGTTCAGTGGTCTGATGGCTGGTTCCTTTCCACCCTCTTTCCTCAGTGGCCCATGGCAGCAGGACCCCCTACACCAGCCTTCCCCCAATCACACTGCAAATGAACCATTCAGAGATGAACTTCCAGCTCATTAGAAAACTGCACATCATGAATAGCTGTCAGGAGTGCCTGTTGGCTCTGGGACAAGCACACATCTGGTCAAAAATTGAAAATTTACAGTGCTGTGTTCTTCTTGAATGCTCCTATGAGAGGATGTGAGGCATAACCTGGCCAAAAGTTTCAGCACCTCTATGCTGCTACCTAAGAAATTTGAAGAAAGATGACTAAAAGGGAAAAATAGAGATGTCATCAGTCTTACTCTTTCAAGTATTTTAAATTAAAAGGGGAAACATACATCCTATGTGGGATTATAACAGCCTGGCTTTTCTGTTCTATGGATTGCTAATAGGACAAGTAAGATTTACAGCAAATCTTTTCTAATAACATTTCTTTAATGGCTGGATTTGTAATGGAAGAACTGCAATGGCAGCAGGCTAACAAATAAGGCAAATATTGATTGCAAATGTCAAAAGGTAGAAGAATAGAGGGGGGGTAGGTGTCAACTTCTGCTGGGGATGCTATGACAAGTCTGAAGCCCTTGTGGTCAGATCAAGGCTATCCAAATGAAAATGCAATGATATGGGCAGTACTCCTCATCCTATCACAGCAGGCCCTGCTGAAAAGTCTATCCCCATTTTCCATAGCTCCTTTTAAGTACTGAAAATCCTCAATAAGGCCTTCCCGGAGCTTCTTTCTCTCCCGGCTGAACAACCTGAGCTGTAACTCTTTCCAAGAGCTGTAACTCTTTCCAACTTCAATGACTGGAGAGGTGTTCTGTCCAGTTGTTAATTTTTGTGCCTCTCCTCTGGGCCTGCTCCAACAGGTCCATGCCTTCCTTCTGCTGTGGACCCCACAGCTGGACACAGTTCTCCAGGTAGGGAGTATCTATGCAAACAGCAAAGACTGCCACAGGCATGACCAGGATATGCAGGTTAGGGCTTTCAAACACAGGGAGAGAGCAGCTCTTTCTAGCAGAGACTGGGACTTTTAAAGTTTGATCCTCTCTGGGCACTTGGGAAGCCATTACTCAGGACTTGGAGGGTTGCCAGATTCACAGCAGTTGTACAACATAGACAGACAATGCAGACAGCACAAGTTGCATTTGTGGTTTATTGTCCCTGCAATCCTGGAGTTCCATATTCAGATTCCCTGAGAGTGAAATATTGCACAACAAAGGAAAACAATGTTTTTAACAAAAAAAAAAAAAAAAAAAAATCATGTGAAATCGTCATTAGGACATTTATGGGTCCTAATCAACAGAGAGATATTCTCATCTCTGCTGACATGAACTGAACAATTTTCACTGGTGAAAATGAAATCAGAATCCAGTAGACCATTTCTGTGGGACATTTTGAGAGTTCATTACTTTGGGATATGAATTATTTTTCCCTTTTATGGACCAAATTGCCAAGCCCTCTTCATGCAAGTAATTTACCTGCCTGTACTGAGTGCACAGGAATTGCCTGTCCCTGCCTTATGGACTGTTAATGTTTGTAAAGGTGCCTACATGGCCAGCGATTCTCTTCCAAAATGCACTGCCAGGGAGACAGCCCAGTCATTTTTTAGCAATATAAGTTAATTACTAAACATAACAGCTCAAAAGATGTTTCATCCTCTTTGATTACTTAATATCTTTGTTTAACTTTCATTCTATCTTGTTATTTTACCTTCTGGGTAGGGAAGTGGAGGAACTCATGCACGGAAGCACAGATGGCACCTATCAAGATTGGTGCAATCTGCAAAATCTGCAGTTAAAAGCCAGTTCTTGTCATTCCTTGCAGCCACTATTAGAGATGCCTGCTGGTACACCACTTAGTTTTCTCTTGTGAAAGGTGCACCTGCATTCCCTCCCACAGGATTTAATAATGAAGACTTGAGGCTCTGAGAACTTCACATGCCTTATAGATGGGTACTGCTAGCAAAAGCACTCTGTGGTGATACTGAGGTCGTTTATTTACTGTAAAATGGCAAAAGTGCTGCCACAAATCAAAACTGCTGTAAGACCCAACAGTAATCATGCAGTCTTCTCTGTATCTTTCTGTGAGCCTGCTCCTGGGGCGCTTGATACTTGAACGTTTTATTGTGTGGAGTACAGATTAGTTGCCAACAATTCTCAAACAAAACAACTGTAAACAGAGACTAGTTTTGCGCAGGCATTTTTCAGAGTGCATCATATTTTGATAGCAGCTATTAGTGTTCTTCACAAGGGACGCAATAAATTGACTCTTCATAGATCTGTGAAATAATTCCCCACTGGATTGCCACTCATTTGTAACGAGAATTGTATAAATGTTCAATGTTATTCAGTACCACTCTGGGGAATAGGTCCACTCCTTAGACAATGTCCCCAGGTCTTGTTGGACAAGCTTCTGTCTGGCCTTGGTTCAGTGAAGCAATATCAATTTAGAGTTGCTATCTCTCCTACCTGCTTAAGGCCTTTGAAAATTACAGTTTTTGTAGGAAAGTGATTAAATTATTACTAAGAAATAGCCACCAGGTTGAAAGAGGCCTAATCAGGTACTACTATCCTGCTGACACCACTATAGCTCAGAAAGATTCTTTACTAGTGAAGTATGAAAGGGTTGAAGTTTGACAATTATTTTCTGTCATAAGGCAAGATAACAGTGGTGATATAAGAAGAAACTGAAACTGATTTGATGTTAGGGAATTCACAGTCATTTTTCACAATCATTTAGCAACAGACCTCAGAAAATTTTCAATCATTCTCCATAAGCATTTTAGTTTGAACCAAAAATGCATTTCAGACATAATTCTACATTTTCCCCCATTTGTGGTGTTTTATCTCACATCAAAGAATGGTTTCACAGTCTGAAAGTTAGATTTCTTTTAATTAAACTAAACTAGAAGTGTCCCAATAATGAGTTTCAGCCAGTAGAGACAGATTAAAACTAATCACAAGTAATTCCCTTACCTCAGAAATGTGTGAAGAATAGACAACAGGATCTTAGAGATTTGACACTGACTTCTTTCTGCCTTTAGATCTTCTCTTAGTGGGCTGTAAGACTTGTTTGTGTTAACGTGATTTGTCATTTTAGTGCTTCGTTTGGTTTCTCCTTTTTTTCAAATCTGCCAATATCTAAAAACTTTCAGACAAGTTACACATGATTTTTTCCAGTCTTCTGCTTTCCAGACAGATGCCAACTCTATACTTTTTTCTCACTGGGAGCAAGGACCCATGAAAATATCAGACATAAAAACACACGGCAGGGGGGGGTGATTTTTAAGTTCAATCAACTCATTCCACCTGTCTGTCTCCCTGTCACTGAAAAATGTCTAATTGAACACAGGCACTTGGTTAAGCAGCAATGACACTCAGACCTCTTCAGCACTGGCTGTGCATGGTGAGGCGTACAAAATCCAGGCACTACCACCCACCCCATTAGTGACATTCACCATGGCTGCTACATGACTGTGCTTACTCCTCTGTGGAGCTCTTGCTTCAGAATTAGTATTTCCTAGTTTTCACAGCTGGTCATCTCCTTGTAGCATTAAAGTCTGGTGGGAATCTTATACCCTTTCTATGACTTACAAAAATCCCTTAGAACCGGGAAGGAAATATCAGGGGTGGATTTTGGTTTGAAAATGCTGAGCTTGTATGACATCCAGCTGTCATCTGAGAGCTTAATAAAGGTGTTAGTAGAATAGCTGCCAAAAAAGCAGCCAATTAGGTTAACAATGGAATAATAAGCATAAAAGCTTTCTCCAAAAGGCTAAATGCCGTTTTGAATAACTATTGACAAAAAGAAACTTTACTAATTTTGTTGAGTTTTTTTCCTCCTCTCAGTTAAGTGGTCTGCAAACTTGTGAATGAGTGATGTAGAATTGCCATCAAGGGTATTAGCAAAAGTAATTTTTACATGAACTTATAAAAGTGAGACTTGACAAAGTTCCATGGCAAGGTTATGTAATTTACTGCATGGGTGAAACACATAAAGGAAAATTCGATACTAGCTGATTCAGAGTGAATTACACAGAGACTGAAGATGCAAAAGGCCCAGTCTCCTGCTCAGTCATGAGGCTGAGGGTAGACCCCCTTACTTTCTAAACTCCTGATAGAGTTTAGGTCAAGCTAGGTCTAATCTTAGTCTCAGACTTGGAAAACAGTTTATATCTAATGGAAGAAATGTATGAATTTCATTAGTGTTGATTTAGCATGTTATCAGCAACCTGCCAAGGATCTCTTGTGAATAATGGGTCCCTGCCTTGGGGAAAGAAGGATCTCAGCCTCAGATAAAGAATCTCAAAACTGGAGAATTGTCCCAGCATCGAGGGAGACCACAGCCATGCATCCACACTACTGCGCAGAGAGAGATCGAAGAAGGCTTAATTATGGACAGCTGTCATATTTTTGGGATAAAGTGCTTGGCCAATAAATAGCATGGAAAGGGTGTACATTAGACTCTGTTTACTGACAATATTCTTTGTGATTCTTAGAAAAAGAATTTGCTATTCATATGTTCGTCACACAGTGTTCCAAACTCATACGCGCTGATGCTCACTGGGTTAATTTGTGGGATTTCTGGAGGAGTTCTTGGCCTGTCTATGCCTCAGGCCTTTGCCTCCTTTGGAGTCTGTACCAAACTATGGCTATTTTGATTAAGGGGATCAAGCACATCCACTACACTAACTTAGTTGTTTGAATCATATTAGTTCTGTTCACAAATTCTCTCAGAATCTGTCCTACTATTTTTAACAATAAATGTAAAATAGAATCAACTATTTCCACCCCCCCTATTTTAAGCTCCTCCAAGCAGGATGGATTTGAATATTCAAATCAGCCCAGAAGTTCTCAATAGTGTCTCCTTTTTTCTTGACAAGCTGAATGAGGAAAAAACCCATGTACAGAAACTTGGCTGGCAGGTAATGCTGAAGCTGATCTAAAAGTTCTACTAATAAGGCTCAAGAGAGGGAGAGGCAGGGAACCGGGAGGTTTGGATTAAAGCAGGCATATGATACACAAACACCTCTGTGTGTGTGGGGGAAGATTCTCAGCTGCTCAGCCCACACCGTGGAGCTCAGCATTCAGCAACTCCTTATATAATGTTTAAAACTAGATTTTCAAGGAAGTTGGCAGTGGCACTGAGTGAAGGTGTCACTTTCCTAATAGAGAAACACAGTCTTGCATTTGGTGAGCTGGGGTTCATTTCATCAAGTTTTTAGGGTAGGCAAAGTGGAAGAAAACTAACTGTAAAGTTTCAAATTCAAAGTTAATAAGGTTTTAAATGTTTGATTTGAAATTAAGATTGTACCTTTGAGAATTAATTTAATTATTTTTAAAGGTCAAAACAAGCCCAAAAGGCTTGGGGTTTTTTACAGGTAGCTGAAAAATGTTAAATTTCTCATTGTTTAAAAACATATTTAGGCTCACAATGCTCTTTGATATCCAGCACTGTGCTCTTTGGAAAGCCTGATAAGAGCAAGGCAACTTGTCCGTGATTGCCTTTTTCAGAATATTCCTGTGTCTTTATTCATAGAGTGTAGAGAAACCTTTTCATACACTAAAAAAACCCCAAAACCAAAAATACCCAAACCAGAAAAAAACCACCAAAAACATGGTAAGAAAAATAGAACTGTATTTGCAAAGAAAGCCTGGAATGCAGAGTGACCTTATGCAGAATGCTCCTGTCCAGCTGGACTTGTGCAGATTGAGAGATCTTAGAAATGGCGGTGTTGGATACTGAATGTGGGTCTATATTACAAAAGGAGAGAGAATTTTCTGGTAAATCATGTTCTACTTGGACTTGAAACCTTTTTTTTCCTTCCCTGTACATTGTGGAACTAGGAAATCTTGCCTGGGTCTTTGCTGGTTCCTGACAGAAGCATAGGTCCTTTTAAACCTATGTGCCGGGGAACAGTCTTGTGCCAGGTTCTGTGATCTCTGAAATAACCCCCAGTATGTTTCTACGTTGGTGTGCATTATGTTCACATTTTATAATACCCGAGGTTTACTTGTGTTAAGGAACCCAGAAGCAATTAATTAAGTTGCCTGTTTTGTTTATATAACACAAATACTGAGTGAATGCCAGAATTGCAAGGTACTGATCATAAGTGACATTTTTGGATGTGGCGCTTGTATTTCCATATTTTTAAAACTTTGTATGTTGGGGAAACTCTCGTTTATTTAAACTTGTGATCTTATTTATAGATAATCTGTCATTAACAAGCCTCTGCTTAGAAAATTAATTCTAGCTAGACCAGAGATGGCAATCTGGAAATCCTTACAGTGTTTGGGCTAATTAATGCATCATTTAATTTGTTCACATGTTAATAAGCTCTTGAGGATCAATAAATTCTCATTCAGTATAAATAAATTGGATTGGGGAAGCAGTTAATGCTGTAAAAACCATGGTGACCATATGGGCTGGTTTGTGTACATGTTTCACTAGTTAATCACCAGTCAATTTGAAATGAAATGTGCTGCTGTGTCTGAATTAGTTTATTTTCTTTCCACTGGCTGAGAAACAGAATGATCTGGTGTGAAAGACTTGGGACACTGCCTAGCAAAAAACTTAGTCTGACTTACCACAGAACCTTTTAGTTTGACCTTAAAATGCAGATGACCGATCAGGTAATTTTCACCTTTTAATCCTCACATCATGTAAATGTTGTTCATTTAAGCCTCTGAAATTTATTCCAGTGGTTTGGGTTGAGAATATTTAATCCTCATCATGGATGCCCTGTGCCCATTTTCTTTCTTGTCAATATTTTTAAGACGTGCACATTGGTAATGAAGACTGGTGGAAACAGAAGACATTTTCATAAGGTGTTACAAATCCTTGAGGACAAATGTCCCCTGTGAATTTTATTTTTCTCTTAAAAAATATTCATTTATTATTTGAGTGCACTTGAAAGCTGCTGTAATGATAATTTTTTAGAGCAAGGGGTTTTCAAACAACATCCTGTGTTTGTGACATCTCTCACATAAACAGAATCCCCATCTATAAGAAATGTCTCAGAAATCTTATCACAGGATAAATATAACATAGGATTATTTGTATTGCAATTATCCTAATAGGAAGGAAAATGAATCCTAAAATTATAAAAATAATAACAAAACCTAGATTCAATCATCCCACTTGCCCAGAATTTTCTAAATATTTTAAAATGTGGATTATGAAATTAATGTTATGGAGATAATTAAAAGGTACTGAAAATCATCTGAAGTCACATACCTGAGTCAGCTGATGCTTATCTGTCTTTGTAAATTTTAATATTATCCAGTGAGAACTTATCTTCCTTTTTATAACTTTATTTGCATTCCTTTCTTTCTATGTACGTCACACAGCTCCCTCATTCTACAGTCTTTTTGCTCTAAAAATGCTGCTGCTTCTATGGCATTTCTCTTCAAAAGCCTATGTACAATGACATTGACACCAAATCACCAGTGTACTTATAATTAGTATTTTTTTTTATCTTATACTATTTGACTGCTAACATCTCTTGTGTTAGGATTAGCAGATTTTAGGGGGATGCATTGCACCGTGATCTTTGATTCATTAAATCCTGGAAACAGATCTAAGGTCAGATGCCACAATGAGCACCTTGGCTTCTGCAGTTCTTTGTATGTGCAAATTGCATGAAAATCAATCACCCTTCAAGACATTAAGAGGTGTTAATGATATTGACAGCTTATGAAGCTGATGTAATTGGCTCCAGCTAAACAGAAGAGATTACATGCTCTTTTGCTAGTGAAGAATCTGAGGCACTGGGTTCTTTCCCCCTGTGCTGCATTAGCATGTGTTCCCTCTTAGTGGGGTGTCTTTGCTCTTCACAATGTACTTGTTAATTTTTCAAGATTTGCACTCTTGAAAATTCAAGCAGATAAACCTCAAGCTCATTACTAGAGGTCACAGTTAAACAGGCTTCACAGACTGAACATTTTGCCCTTATGTTCAAACAAAAGTGCCTTCAGTCAATTTTACACCATTACATTTATTATTAACTGTGCTGGTCTAATGGTCATCTTAAAACATTAAACATAGCTGCAAATCATGCCATTAGTTTAAAACCCCAATATGCTGCTAAATGATTATTTTATTCCACGTTAGCAAGACAAGGACAGAGGAATGTCCTCTACTGATTTC
>JAYDZK010000169.1:44977801-44997231 GCA_034509185.1 Euphonia xanthogaster
ACACCATTACATTTAATTATTACCTTCGTGCTGGTCTAATGGTCATCTTAAAACATTAAACATAGCTGCAAATCATGGCATTAGTATAAAAACCCCAATATACTGCTAAATGATTATTTTATTCCACGTTAGCATGACAAGGACAGAGGAATGTCCTCTACTGATTTCACTGCCAGGCAGACAGGATCATTTTTTCACCTTCTATTCACCTTTGCTGCTTGCCATCCCCAGAATTTCCACATCTATGCTTGTTTCCCTGTTCTGGAACTGGAAGGTGATTGGGGTTGGCTGTGGGAGCTGTGCAGTCCCCCTTTAGGGTGCAGGATCTGATGCAGCTGCTGCAAAGGGTGAGAAGGGTCCCTCATTGCGAGGGAGCAGAGGTGCAGGTGTGGGTGGCAGACACCTGCAAGGTCTCTGGGGGTGTGTGGGACATGTAGCCCTTAGCCAAGCCTGCTGGGCTGCTGGCAGGTAAAGTCATCAGGTGTGATGTGCTACACAGCTGGCAGGTGCTATGGTTCCTGTTTGTGGTTACACGTTTTGGAAACTGGAGAGTGCAACAAAGCTGAATGTTAAGGGTATCTAGGAGGGAATTTCTGACCTTTGATTTTGAGTCAGTCTGGTATTTTTTTTTAATGCCACATTGTCTGGTTTAAGCTCAAGCCAATAGGACAAGTCCTGGCTGTCACAGTTTGAATGATGGATGATTATGACCTTTGCTGGAAGAGGAGACCTTGAGGTTTTCCTTTGCCATAAGTGGGTTTGTATTTTAAGGCTTCCCTGCTGAAAAGTTTTTTTTTTTAACAAAGATTATTGTTAAGGAAGAATGCAACTGCATTCTGCCTGCTATTTTGCTAACCAATTTCTATGGGAATCTTTCCTTGCTAGTCTCTCTTGCAAATTACAGTGAGAGGAAGAAGAAAACTTGTATTGATCTCATGTGTTGGTCAATGAGTTTGTGTAAGGAGTCATGTCATGTAGCGGATAAACTAACACTGATCTTTGTAATCAATTGCCCCTTGATTGCTCCCAGGAGATATATGTTTTGATATGAAAAAGGGACTTGTCTTCAATTCAATTATGGTATGCAAACAAAGTTCAGGATTTATCTGAAGGAGATTGAAAAGGCGATGGGGGAAGTTCATGGTTTATGTTCACTTCAGAGAAAGTTGATTTTATTTGAAATTACCTACTGCCTATCAATGCATACACTTTCCAGTATGCTGTAATGTTAAGAGCATTGTGCTTTTTCATGCCAGCACACTTGCTATCAATAAAAAAATAATTTTAACAATTAACTAAGTGATTCAACCTAGCCATACTTGCTCTGCTTGGAGTGGATAACCAGAAACTCAAAAATGATGACTTTATGTACCTGGAGTGAAGGCTTAAGCTGTGAAGTTTGGGGCTGGCTGAGTCACACTATTCGACTGCATTTCTTTGAGCTACTTGATTTGTAAATTATTTTAGTTTGAGATTTCTGTAATACCATATTGGAATTGGCTGGAAATAACTTTCTGGCTCCAGCTGATCACTGTGTTGAAAATGGTTGCTTAATGCAATCCTACTTTACAGATCCCAACAGGTTACCCAAGCCAACAGATCTAAAAAAGCAAATTTCAGTTAACGTCTATTCGAGCTGGAAAACAGCTTGTGCCTGCTTTTACATTCAAAGAAGAAAAGGAATTCATACGTATAAGGCTAAGAATTTATATAACTGGAACCTAAACACTCTAATGAAATAACTATTGTTAATGCAGATCTAAGCAGAAAAAAAATAAAAGAATGTTACTGCACAGAAAAGGTCTCAACAATAAAAAGTAAGTGAAAATGGTTATGCATATTTTGTGGTATTTAACCCTTTCCCAGATGTTATGATGTTCCTCATGGCACTGCCCTTTGTGTTCTAAGGTTGATGGTGGGGTCTCTTTGAAAGAGTACAGTGGGAAATCAGCATCCTGAGCCTTTGCCAAGAGGAAGATGGTGTTAAAGTAAATGCTTTCCTCATCTTCATTCTAGGATCTGCTGGGGGTAATTTTTATATTTTTTTCTTACAAGTTTTTACATCCTATTATTTCTTCACTGCTCTGAAAGTCCAGGTCACTCAGTACCTGATTATGGTGACTTTGGTAGGTGCTCTTCTCATACAAAGAATGGCTTTTACAGCTAAGCCAAGCAGCAGTGAAGCCACAGAGCTTGGCAAGCTCAGAATGGGACAAGCAGCAAACCTCAGGGATTACACCAGGCACACTGAGGTATGAGCTGCATTATATGGCTTAGTGACCTGGTGACATGTAGTGACAATAAGGACATGGCTTAGTATTTGACTTGACAGTGCTGGGTAATTGTTGGACTTGATTATCTTGGAGGTATTTAACTTTTACAATTCTATGATTCTATGATTACTGAGCTGAAGCGCTGTTGTGCCTCCTGTGGAGGATGGATCAGCTAGAAAAAACAATAGCACCTACATTTATGAGGGCAGTCAATGACTGATCCAGGATGAATATCCCAGATTAGACTATATGTTTTGAACTGTGAAATTGAAGATTTTTCTTGAATAATTGTGGCTTTGATGCTGTCAATGTTTTGTGTAAATAATAGTGTATTTTGTTCTCAAAGAATGTGACACATTGGCATCAACAGCATGATATGTCTTTCCTTTGTAAATTATTGTAAATATAGGGAATTCCATAGGAACATCTTGTACAATATTTCTGCTATAGTACACAAATTTAGCTATTAGCCATAACATTTTCAAATTGGTAAATCCACTTATTATCAAGAAGTAATTTTCCAAATATTAAAAATTAAGTCAAAGTACTGTACAGATGAAGAAATTTAAGAGTGTAGGGGTCTGTGAGAATAATACAGGTAATTTAAACACTTGGAATGGTAGAACATTCTATTTTAAACTCTGATTTTCACAGGATTTGGTGGGATCAGAAAGAAACACACTTGTGCTGACATACCCAAGATAATGGTGACAGAAAAGTAACCCCTGAATTATTTCACATGGTGCTGTACCATAATTCCCAGTGAAGCATTTAGGAGCAGCCCTTGGACTAGAGGGGCTGCCCTCTGGAGCAGGTCATCTGGACTGAAAGCTATGGAAAACTGGTGAAGGGTAGGCTGATATATTGCTTAGGTTTTACTGATACTTTGCAAGCTCTAGCAATGTTCTAACTCCTTTGTTTTTCTTTTGTGCTGTACTTTTGTCCATTCCCCTTGAAGAAGCTGGCATGTGTCCTGTTCTCTCTATTGAAAACTGTATTCATGTATCACAAAATTCCTTACCATTCTTGTTTAATGAAGTTTGGTCATTTTATAGATTCTTTACACATTGCATCACAGATGGTTGCTTTTCAAGGGATATCAGAAAGCGGCATTTTTGACATGGGCCAGATGTGCCAAGTAACAGTGACATTGCAAATATAAAACATATGCTAGCAGGAATTTTTTTTGTTATTTGTGCACCTGACAGCTGTTAAATTCTAGACAATCCTTGGGGCAAATGGCAAGTGTCCCCTATTTCCTAAAAGACCTCAAATAAAAAAAAAATGCAAACACTGTTTTTTGGCATTGTTGCAAAGGTAATTGTTCCTATTTTGGAATCAAACCCTGTTTGGTTTCTGTCACCCAAATAGCCTTCTTTATTTAAAAAGCAATTAGAATTTCCTCCATTAGCATCTGGAAATACAATTTCTGTTACTGTATGCTTCTCTAAACAAAGTATTGTTTGGTAAAGAATGATGGTAATTGGGTTTCTTTTAAAATTTCTGATAGGTAGAATGTCTCTTTTTTTTTTTCCTGCTGGAAGCTCTCATGTCCTATTTATTCTTTAACCCTTTTCTTTTTCCTTAGTTTTTTGATGATGTGTCTTTTTTTTTTCTTCTTCTTCATATTCCACATGCTTCCTGAAGGAAAAGGAAGAGGGTGTTAGGGACATAGAATAATTTGGCATGCTAATAAAAAGTAGGAGCAGGAACTGAGGTGAAATGCCACAGACTTGAAACAGGCAATAGAGAGTTTTCCTGAGGAATGAGACTTTCTAAATATATGATAAGGATTTCTTTGTTTAGGAAAGAACTTCTCATGCAAGACTGCCTCTGTTGCTTACAGCATCACTTGTGGAGTTGCACAATATCGGATACTTATAGCATAGATGTTCTTAACCACATGGGTTAATTGTGCCTATGGTGCTTGGGGTTTGCAATAAAAAAGACCAGGTGGTAATGCTTTTCAAAACTTCCATCGGCATGAAAGGGGGCTGAATGAGAGGAAAGAATAACTTATCTGGGAAACACATGCTTGACCAGACACATCCTACAACTTTTTCTTTTTTTTTTTTTTTTTTTACTGAAATCCAGGAAGAATTCCTTCTGTATGCAAGCCTGAATTCCTCCTTTACCCACTAGTGTTTGCCATGTTTCATGGGAAACAGTCAGGCAAATTGTCTGAAAGTTTCTGATACTTGTTAGACGAAAGAGTTTTCTTTACATGCTGCACAGTCCAAATCTGTTAATCTTCTATCTTCACTTATAATAGTACTCATTGTATTGCATTAAGCTCTCTCCTATAAAGATATTATCTTGTATATAGGTTTTTCTACAAAAATCTCACTATGTTTAACTAGATATGGCGCCGCTGTATCATATTTAAGCTTTTTAGGTATTTCAAATAATTATGAATCTATCAACTTGAACAAAATATGTGAATATTTTGTCTCCTTTCTTTTAAATTAGCTTAGTTTAGAATTGACTGTACTAAGCAAAATAACAGTTATTTCAAGGGCAAGATTAACTTAAGCAAAAATGCTACCACTGAATATACTTATGATCTGTGAATTAAGTCTTTGTCAAAAAAGCTGGTTCAGTTCAATTTAGAGGTTTGCTACATGTGAAAATAAAAATTTTAAATAAAACCAAAAGATCTCTGGACTTCAGAAAATCTTCAGAGAACATGAAGAAAAGAGTGCATGATATATGAGACAGAAAGTATGGTACTGTGAAAAGTAAGATCAAAGTTAAAATTCTTTCTCCGTCTCTTTTTGAGCCTTGTTCCTAAGCCAGGAAAAATAAAACGTAATTTCCGAAATGACAAAAATGGAACATAATAAAAGAGATTACTTGTAATCAATGTGAAATTTGAATGCAGTGGTCAAGAATATAAAGAAAACAAAATATTTATGTTCTTTTCAGAGTTTTCTTCCTAGATTTATTAGTATTAGAACCTAACACATTTTTATCCTGCTGTCAGGTTTTGACTGTACTGAAATAAGTAAAGCTACACCGATCTCAGTACTGGAAGACTCTGAGCCCTGTTCTCTTTGACTTGGAAAGTGAAAGGTACAGCCGTATTTTTCATAAAGTATATGCTCCTTTCTGGACACTTTTTTACAATGTAAGATAAATTAACTTTTTAATTATGAGTTTGTCACCAAAATGTGTACACTGTTGGTTTGAAAATACTGAAGATAATTTAAACCCTTAAACAACAAGATATAAATGGATTTTGCAGATGTCATTCATTTTCAGTGCTGGCAGTGACATTGTTTCTCTTTTCTTTTTGTATGGCTTTCCTTTCTCTCTTCTTTCTGTTTTATTTTTAGAGGCAGGATTTCTTCTGTCATTTTTTATCTTCAGTGTGCACCATGCAAAATAGGAGAAAATCTAATTAACCAAGTATTAAAAAAGATTGCTCAAGGGAGAAAAAAAAAAAAACAACTCATTACCACTAAGAAGAAATCATCAAGTCCTAAAGATTTTTGTAAAGTAAAAGCAAATATTGCAAAGAAGGCATCCAGAACAATGCAAAACTGTTCCTCAGTATTCATCTAACGCTAGTCACCTGCATTGCCAATCACATTTATCTTTATAGTAGTATTTCTTTTTATTTTTCATAAATAGTAATTTTTTGATAAATACTATTGCTTTAGATCATCTTATATATACTATAAAAGTTACATTTATAAATATATATATTTGAATTTATGGTCTCATTTTTACAGTTTTGAAGAACACAGAAAGTAGGTCTGATGTCTGGCTGTGCAGATTAGATAACTTGGGACCTAAACTATGTCTTACTTTCTTCTTCTGATATATGTATCAACTTGGTTGGTGATGGCTTAGTGAAATATTTTGCCATAGTAATGCAAGATAGGTTGTTGGTTTTGACTTTCAGATCTATAACACCAGCAAATACGGCATAACTGTCATATTTCTTTCTAATTCCTTGTAAACAAAGTTTCATAAGTTAGATCTGTGAAAGTTGGTTTTCTTTTTCTTTTTCTCTTTTTTCTTCTTTTTTTTTTAATTTTATGTCTTAATTCGGATCTTTCTTAAAAAAAAAAACAGCAGCCAGAATAGGCTTTTTGGAAAAAAAAAAGGCAGCTCTGTAATTTTCCAACTTACTTTCTGTTTTGTTTGTTGTTAGACAGATTTTTTATAATGAGTTCAAAGCAATATTATTTGTATAAAACCAAACACTTGTAATGAAAGTCACTGGTAAGGGTGAGAGATCTGTACAGTTTTGCAGCCTCTTACCCATCATTGACACAAGCAGATGTCACAGAGACCGGTGCTGAAGTTTCTCCCAGTCCAAAATGGGCTTAAGAATCTGGAATAAACATTCTAAGATGGGTCCAAAGTGTACAGACTTATTTCTTTCATAATTCTTCCCCTGCCAAGAGTTCATTCTGTAACATGGTGTTCAAGTTCTTGGACATTCAAGGTCACAGCAAAGCCTTCAGAAAAGTGCAAGACTTTATCCTGCTGGTATTATGGTATGTCTTTGCAACATTTGCGAAGGCTGCATGGATCAAATAAGTCTAAACATGAGTAAAATACGTCAAGAAGTCAAAAAAACCCGTTTAATAATTTCTACAGAATTTATATGTGTGTCTTTTCTATGTGTGTATGTTTAAGAATAAACTGAATTAATGGCAAAAGTCCTTGGGAAGTGTATCATAAAATCCATGGTTGAAAGACTTCTACCAAGTGTTACAGGCTTTAGATGCATATATTTTGAAAGCTGGGAATGAAAGTGGTGATTAAGCTTTACTTAGCCTCACTGCCTTCCAGCCTTATCCCAGTTTTAAGTGGATTGCTGCCTGGGAGGAAGAAGAGGAAGTTGGTTATTTGGGAGCGATTCAGCTCCTTTTACCAGTTTGATTGTCTCCTGGTGGCAGAGGTACTGCCGGATGCTTACCGAGGGCGACTGAATTGTCAATGCAGACACAGGCTTAGCTGGGCTGGGCAGGCAGAGCAAGTCCAGTGCTCTCTAGGAATCTGGCATTTACCACCAGTTCTTTTCCATGGTGTGCCTGCTCATATTTCTGCTCAGGAGATCACGCTAAAATGGGAGCCTGCATACAGTTTATCTCTCAGTCCAAACAAATGAGTCATATCCCCGGGTTCTGTGTGCTCTCTGCTTTATCTTGCTTTGGATCTGTCCTTGAAGTATTCCCAGTTTCCCAAAAAGCCCTTAGGAAAGCTTGGTGAAAACAGATCCCCTTGGCTTTGCCTCAAGACAGAAACAGTGTGCTGCAGTCTTAGCTGGTAAAAACAACCTTTTTTTTTTTTTTTTCTTCACCCAGGGCTTTACTTTTAGAAAGTGCATTTGCTGTCTCTTCATCCTCTGAGTCTGCTAAGGGTCTCCTTAATTTTTTTCCCTCTTTTCCATTTTTCTGTTCAAGCAAATGATAACCCAGTTGAGTTGAAAGAAAAAGCAATTTATAGGCTTGAAAATGTGATTCTCTCCAGTCTCTCAGGTGCTTGCAAAACAGCCAGCAGGTACACTGGGGCATGTGGTGGAATAGAAAGTGCTCTAATAAATTTAGTTGTGGTTACCAAAAAGAAATCCTGTGCTTATGCCTGCAGAGGCATTTTGCTTTCAGAGATAGTTCTTTAATTTTTTTTTTAAAAAGGAGACATTTTCTTTGTCTGAAGGAAGAGGATTTGCCCAAGTAAGAGGATTTGCTAAAGACTATGTTAATTTATTTGTTTTCACCCAGTGGTATCATTGTATTGCCTGCCATATTTGCATATTTCTGTTGCATATCTTTCAGGGGATTTTGCACAAAATAAAGGGGAGCTATGTGCATGTTTTTATTTTGGAAGTTCTGGGAATGAGAACACCGTATAAAGGGGAATTCATTAGGATACAAGTGGATATTGCTATTATATTCTGCAGTGTGAACTCAGCAAACTGGTGCCACCCACCTGTAATCCTTCTCAGTTAAGACTGAGACTGCAGAATGAACAAGAACTGGATTTAGCATATCATTAAAAGTGAGCTGGGGTAGGGATCTGGGGCCCTGCTCCATTCCACTTATTCAAAATCAAACTACTTCCCACCTCAAAATCTTTATGCAGAAACCCATAAACGTAGAAATAAAAGCAAGGTTCTAACTCTTAATCTTTTGTGTAGCATATGCTGTAAATATAGCTCTAACTCTGCAGGACACTGCCCCTGGAGTAATTTTTGAGTTCAGGGAACTACAGGAGTTTCCCAGCAGTAAGGTGAGGCACTCCAGCCATATGGGGCTGGGGTATACTCAGAGATCTTCAGTCTTGAGTGGTTTACTTCTGATTTTTTTTATTCAGGAGAAAATATGCTTTCTCTGGCATGATTGTTTTCTCCAAGTATCCAGGATATTGAGGAGAAATTCACAGTAGGAACTCTGAATACTTTCAACGTACCCCTGGAGTTACCTGAAGCTCTCCAGCAACTGTAGGAGAAGCCAGGAGACACCAGAGAGGTAGTGAGAAGCCCTTGGTTTTTCTTTGTTCTCCCATCTTGAACTGCATGTCCAGGGGATCACCTCCATGTCTGAATATCATCTTTAAATTTCTGTTTACCTGTTGTAGTAAGTTATAGGTTCCAACCTGTTCCCAGTCAAGAAAGATATTTGGCTTCTGGTCATTCATTACCTCAGATTTCTGCAAAACAAGGTGCCATATAAACTACAGCATAAAAAGAAAGGATAAAACGAGTCCCACAGAACTGAGAAATACCTGTTAAATACATAGAATTTTTCAGTGTTTGTTATTTTGTTGTTTTTTTTTTTTTTTTTGGGGGGGGGGAGGGTGTTGTATTTTTTTCAGGTTTTTTGTGGGTTGGTTTGGGAGGTTTTTTGGTTTGTGTTTTTGGTGGTGGAGTTTTGTCATCAGTTTGGGGTTTTCTTTTTAAAGTTTGCCTCTGTAACTTGGTGTGTGGTAATGGCTACAGTTCATATGATGCCTTTAGTTCATGCAAAATCCCAATGAGCAGTGCCAAAATACTTTTTCCAATTTAAGACTGCTATTGTTCGCCACTATCTACCAATGGTAGAAGTAATTTTCTGTGCACAGGAACACATAAAATGTCTTCTATCAGTTTTCTTTATTTTTTCTCCCTGTCTGAAAGAAGCATGATGCTAGGGAGGAGGTGATGCCTCATCTCACTTTGCAGCCTCAAGAGCTGTCCACTTGTGGATCCACAGCCAGCAGCAGCCCCTATCCCAGCCTCTGAATCTCTGCTTCCATAGCACATTGCAGTCACTGAGGGCTTGACTCACATGCTGTGGATATGAATACCATCTTGCTTGGGTGTATGGGAGGGGAAGGGCTATCCTTCTGGAACCATATGGAATTAAAAACTATGACAAAATAACTTTTGAATGTGGAAGACAAAGCATGGTGACTCACCTGGTCCTGATCTCTTTTCAGTTATTTCTCATAATTTTCTAATTTCTGGTCACAAATGCTAATTTCTATCATAAATAGATGACATGAAAACAAGGTATCAGTGAGTCAGAGAGGAGATAAAATAGTTTCTAAATTTAGAGGGGTTTATTCTCTCCCTGCTATTAGTCGCTATGGTTTTTTGGTGTCTTAGTATGGAGTCATTGGTCTGTTCTGACACTGCTATTTTGATTTGATTCCCATTTTGAGCAGAAAATTAATTTAATGTATAGAAAGCTCTGTCTGTTATGTTGTGGCTAATAGCAGAGCTGCCTTTGCATTGTGAGTGGCAGTACAACTGGTAGACAGAAGTGTCCTTAACTGAGGTTATATTCTGAATTAAAATAGGAAGAAAAAAAATCTGTCGTCTGGTGAGAAGATATTTATTATATCCCTAATTGACTGTTAGAGAATGGATTTGGACTACAATATTTTAATTGTATACATTCCAATCAGTCTTCAGGCTGGTCATATGAGGTGTAGTATGGGTGAGAAAGCTGGACCATCTTCCCACACCAGACAAAGAAATATCATTGAAGCAGAAAATTATGTCTGTAGAAACACAGGTAAGAATTTAACTAGTTGTTAAACAACGAAGTGGCAGTAAATATGACATTGTTTTTTTCTTTTAAATACAAAGAGGCTTAACCAGCCTTCCCTATATAAATCAGGGACAATCTTTTGTTATGTAACTTCCTGGGATGGAGGAGGTTGAAACCCACCCAAACTTGAAATGAGACTAAAGTACTTTTTCAGGACTGCTGTTTCATTTCATGTGTAGGTGCTTATTGTATCCAGATCAAAATACTGCAGCCCATTTTCTGACTTGCCTCCCTCCTCTCCCAAATACACTCCTATATTTCTGTGTCACCAAAGCACTCTGTAGTGAGGAAACTCTTCCACAGATGAGGTCCTGTGCATATGCAAGGAGGCACCCAGGGTGGGAAGGAATAGGTCAGGGAGTGTAAGGATGCTGAGATAGTATCTGCATCCTCAGAGGAACTTTATTCCAAATGTTCATTAAAGGACAGAAAATATTTATGGTTTTGTTGATCCTTGAGAAAAATCTGGCATGGTAATGCTGTAAAAGCTTTTTAAAGTGGCAATAAATAATAATTATTTTAAATAAGCCTTGGAGTCATAAAAATCCCTCCTTGGCCACCTGAAAGCTTCTTTATTACCATTATTTCAGTATAAATAATAGTGCTTTACTTAGACCAAAATATATCATACAAATGAGTGCTTTGATCCAAGTCCCCTTATTTTCCTAAAGGGTAATGAGCGATACATTATTTATTGTAAGACTCAGGTTAATCCTAGTTTTTCCCAGTTTCTGAAGAGAAGTTTAGGTCAATCTCCAATTTTTTAGCTGCAAATGTTTACAAGCACAAAGAAATACTGGTGCAATCAGTGGCAGAATATGTATCAGGTTTTTTAAATCAGACTTTTTTTTTTTTTTTTCAGAAGGTAAGTAGAGACTGTGAAGCACTTCAAAGCAGAACAGAGTTGTCCATGAAAGGACAGGTTGTCTGTTCCTCTGTAGCAGAATGATTGATACTGAATAGTGTGGAAAACAGCTACCAGAGAGCTATTTAAGCCTTTCAAGGCTTAAACTTTGATAAGCAGGAGCAAAATTGTAACTCTTTTATGTACATATACGCTGCAGCACACTCCTGCCTCAGAAACACTATCACCATCAAGATTTTTATCAATATTTATCAAAATACCTCTCTCTATATATACATATTTAGATGTGGCAGCATCAGGCCACAGCTACTCCTGTCATTACTGGTGGCTGTAGTTGGTCAATAACTGTATAGAAGGGTGCATGTGTTAGAGCAAGTATTACAGTGACCTGGTAGGCATTTCTAGTTTGGCAGAGCATGAGGGCTTGTTGTGATCTGATTGGTGGGAGGTGCCTCTGCATCCTTTTCCCCCATCTTTGTTAACCTCCTCCTAGGCCTGAGATAACTTCTGGACAAAAGTACCACCTTTACCTTTATCTCAAATTCCCATTGTGGTGGCTTGGCTTACAGTCCAAATTTCAAGTCATATTCGAGGGGATGAGCTTCAGTGGTGGTCACAGATGCCCTCTGTCCCATAATTTGGGGTGATCTTTGTTTCACTGGTGATATGCACACAAGCAGTTGCTTCTTTGCACAGTTTGCCATGGGGGAATTTTTGTAAGTATGCATTACATAGTTTGTACTAACAGGATCTCTGCCAGGCCTACAGTTTGTGCCGTCCTGTTGCTCCATTCTGTGCTTGTCTTATTGCAAAGTTCTTCTGGCCTTAAGAGTGTTTGAGATGGGCAGCTTTGCTCTTTAAGTCCTTGCAGGACTGTGCCTCCATGTTGAGAGAAAAGATAACAGCAAACTTTGAGTCATATGCTGGCTGCCAGCAGAAACACTTTTGGGATTCAGTTTTCAGATCTCCTGTTTTCTTTTGGCACCTCAGCACATGAAAAGCTTCCAGGAGCTTCTCAGTGCTTAAGATAATTTTCCCTAGGAACATTCTTGACAAATGAAATCCCCAGCATGCTGCCTGTCCATGTGACTGTCAGTCAGTATGGGGAAACAGAGTGAAACAGACACTAAATTGCACCATAATTTTCCAGGCAAAGCTAAATGTTATAATGTATTTTTTCCCCAAAAATATTTATGTGTGCATTACAGCATTCACAGAACTGCAAAGCATCAGCTGTTGGCCAGCTGAATGTATTATATTACTACCCACATCACACTTCAAAATGACAACTTTAGCCACCAGTATGAAGTTTGCCTACTTTAGACTTCTGTTAAGAAACAGCAAAATTGCTAGTAGAAAAACTGTTATTCATCCCAGAGTTGACACACATGGAATAGAACACAGAACTCATTCTTTGCCCTTGAAAGCAACCAGAATGTTTTGACTATGCCTACATCTTTGAAACATTCAAAACAGAAGGGCTGTATGCAGACAGCCTAGTGGAAATGGTCCCCAATTCATCAGAAACCCCAGATTGTCTTCCAGTGGTTATGCAGTGATTATGTACCAAGATGCTGACATTAATGAACTTGCCCATTTAGATGTAAGAGCTGTATGCCTCTTAAAATTCAGTTTTCTAGATGAATACATCATGAGAATCATATCTGAGTATAAAAGCACTTGCATGCTGTCATGTGAAAGAGTGACTGTTTGCTGTGGGCTGTACATTTTTCCTGGTTTAACTGCTCCCACAAAGGACAGAATAGTTTCCCAGGCACTTTTCTGGTTGCCAGATCCTGCTAGCTAGACTACTACAGCAGGCATTGTCATCTTTCTCTACAGTCCTTTGGACAATCATTGGGTAGAGGGACTCTCAACCCATTTCTCAGAGAGTTTTTTGGGGCTCTTGGTAGTTTCTGTGACCCTGGTCTTGCAGGACTACAGGACCTCAAACCACAAATGCTTGGCAAAGAGGGCATCTTGAATGAATTCAGCACCCACTATTGACTCCTGAGCTTGGATGCACTGAAGCTGTGACTCACCTGCACGTCAGTAGGACAGGGATGATCAGTTTATTGTGTGTTACTGAGGTGTTTCTCCATTCAGACACCTTTAGACAGCTTCTCTTTCAACCTCTGTGGCTCTTTTCTGACTGTTGGATGTTCATCCTGGATGATCTGGAAGATAAACTGCAGGCTTCCATCCCAGCTGGCAATGTCTGAGAGACACTCTATCCTGAATATCCAGGTATTCAGGTATCTAAGTCTAGACAGATGAATTTCAGGACGTGTGCTTGCCTCTACTTTCTGGGGATCCAGCTTAGTGATGTATAACCACAATGAAGAGTACCTGGTCTCCTTAGCCCTCCCTGCTACTTCCTTTCTGCTCACCAAGAACAGCACCACATTTCTTGGATCTCAGAATTGTCTTCAGAGCCCCGGCCCAGGGCTGACCTGAACTTCAGTTTCCTCTTCCCTAATGTCTTTAAAACACAGATGCTGCTCCATTCCTTCCAGTAGCTACACATTCAGCCTTTTGTAACTTGACTATTGCAGCCTCTTCTCTTCTTGCATCCCACATTGCTCACATTTATCCATAAGATTGCTAGCTCCCTGCTTTCCCAGTTAAGAACTTTGGCCCTATCTTCCCTCTCCCTGTGCCATTCTTCTTTGTTCATCCTTTGTCCATTCTTTCTTTGCCCATCACACCTCACAAGCATCTGGTTTTGGCCAGGAGGTCATTAATAGCTCTGTTTTATCTGCTAAATGAACAGTGCCAGGGGACAGAATTAGGCTGCCTGCACTGTTAAACTGTTCAAAAGTCCTATGCACAGCCATGGTGCATTAGCAGTCTTCCAGGTAATTCCTGGGATAGTTTGAGAATTAATATAGAAAAAACTATTAATTCTGGGCAGTTTGGATATGGCCATCCTATTTCCAAGGCAAGTTTACCATTCCAGGGTGGGTATGGTTATACTGTGCCAACTGGTCCCAGGACCAGAGAAAGGGCTCAGGACATCTGTGGAGTGCTTCAGAGTTTCAAAGGTCTTAAATAGTGGTAGATTTCTGCTGAAGAAAGCTAAATTGTACAGTAAGAAATAATTGAGATGTGTAAAAAAAATTGTCATTGTAACAAGTTTTCTCTTGGGACTCCCACTGTGTTACTTAATTACTTCTGCTTAATATCCCTGCTCTAAACAAGCTCTTGGTTCCCCTGAGATTATTTCAGTCACCTTTGCCAAAGTTTAATGGTCCAGGCAGAGATTATACTTTTGTTATTAGTAATTACTCTGTAAAGAAAATGAGTCTCCAGACTTTTAAAATGCATAGACATCTGCCTACAAGTTACCTTTTCATGAGTAAAGGAAGGATACTTTTGCAAAAGATTCACCGGTGCTATACTTGGAATCATACTGCTGTTATATATTAAATTGCATATATCATATGCAATTTAATTTATATATTTCCCACAGATGCTTCATTTGTCAAATCTGTTTTTGCACATAAAGTATTATTGAATTAAAATTTTGCCTATGAAAGAATGGCTAGATAACTAAGCCTCATGAGAATAAGCCTCCAGAGTGAAAATTTCAAAATCATATTAATACGTAGGAAAGTGTCTGGGTGGCAAATGTTGTTACAACTAATTATGGAGTTCAGCCATTTCTCTCTTGGTAATCACTAGTTTGCTTTAAAAATGTCTTTACAAACAATTAATTTTAATTAATTAATTAGACACTGCAGAGACCACAGAACTGTAAATACCTAGTGTTTTTCAGTGGGCCTTTGGTTTCAGAGAGATGTGAATGGTTGGGTAAAGTGGTCCTTTGGTGGCTAAGGTATTGAGTCATTTACTGCTAAGGACAAAACACCAGGCTGGGATTCAGGAAACTTGGATTTATTTCCAAATGTGTATTGGCCTGATGGATCACTCTGGGCAGTCAATCCACCTTCTGTGCTTCATTTCTCCTCTGGAAAAGCAAGGCTGACCCTGAAACCTATTGATGAGAAGTGAAATATAATAAATGGCCATTTTTATTACTACTTAGAATATGTTACATAATCCTTTTTTTTAAAATATTTTTGGAATAGATGAGGAATTTTACGTCTCTTTCACAAAGTAAATGTGATGCCATAATGAGAACAGCTAGTTTTCTTCTGTTCCTTTTTCTGCTTTAAACAAAGCCTGTGCCTTTGAAGACAAGCCTATGGAATCAATCCTTCATTAGCATGGGTTATTTTATGTATCAAAATTTGTAACAATTACTATTTATTACAGATTTCACTTACTTGTTGGTACTTTTCCACTCTCTTCAGTCATCTACCTTAGCCGTAGTACTTATATCTAAAGACTGCTCACTGTATTCAAAAAGTACTTATACTATCTATAGCACTAATTAAGCTACAGAAGTAAAGTTAGACGGTTATTGATCACTGAAAATTATTTACACTTCTATGGGGAGGAAGGGTGAGATGAATCTGGGAAGATTCTGTTGCAGTCTGGGCTCTCTGTATGGTCCATCTTCCTCTTCCTTCTGAGGCTGCAGAAGTGGAAAACAAACTGAACTCTGGATTGTGACTGCTGAATTGAGTTGTGCAAACAACGTGGCAGATATTGTCACTTTCTCATCTCCCCACAGCATCATAGGGCTGTTTCCCTTGGAAAAGACCCTTAAGATCATCAGTTACAACCACTGACCCAGCAATGACAAGTCCAGCGCTGAGTCATGTCTCCAAGTTCCACACCTACACATCTTTTAAATACCTCCAGAGTTGATGATACAACCACTTCCCTGAGCAGCCTGTTTCAATGCTTGACAACTCTTTTGGTGAAGAAAATTTTCCTAATATCCAATCTAAACCTCCTCCAGTGCAACTTGGGGGCAAGGGACTCTGTCAACCAGTTTCCTACACAGGACAAAGTGTGCCCTACAGAAGTGAACAGTTCTGCTAACTCTTCTTCTTACTTTTCCAAGAATCTCTTACCATTTTATGGTAACTATGCCCAAGACAGCCTCCAACTGTCCTGTCACCTGCCAGTCCTTCTCCCTCACAAGAAACAGATCTGATGGGACACTTTCCCTAGTTGTCTCCCTCGTCTGCTGTCTCAGGATACCGTCTTTCACACACTCCAGGAATGCCCCAGACTCCTTCCTCTCTGCTGCGTGCCATTACCAGCGCACATCTGGTAAGTTCCTCATGAGAAAAAGGACTGGCAATTGTGAAACTTATTGCAGCTTCTTAGAGAGCATTTCATCTGCCTGTTCACCTGGTTGGGTGGTCTATAACAGACTCTTACCATGACATCTGCCTTATTGGCCTTCCTCTTCTGAACTTCATCATCCTCATCGTAAAGCTCTAGCTTTCTAACATAAAGGGCTAACCCACCACTTCTTCTTTGCATATTGCTTCTGGAGTGTTTATAGTCACTCACTGCAGAAGCCTTAGGGTCTGGATCCTTCAGAGGATCTGCCCCAAAACCTGAAGGGCATCTTTTTAAGTGGAATTGATCTGCAGATCTCTTGTGATTACTCACAGATGGGAACTGGAAGAGAGGAGAGAATATATTTTTCATGTCCTGGTTCTAACCCATAAAAACTTTGAGGCTTAGGAGAGGAATGTCTCTCATCCAAAAGGCATAAGTTGAAAGTTGTTTGTAGTTTCAAAATGCATTTTTTCTCTCCCACTTAGGATCTTTTCCCTTTATCGTCATCACCTTACCCTAGAACGTTTTCTTTCTTAGCCAGCAGCAAATCCTTACGGCTTAGGCAGTAGAATGATCGATGTAATTTTTCAGAGAAATGAAAGAAGTGCAGGCACTTCTGTATTTCCTATGTTTTTCTGTTTTCCAGATGAGTGTAGGTTCTGCACTGCCCTGAGAGATACAGCTGAGTTTGCCATGGGAAAATCCACAGCCACCTTTTGGCTTTGTGTGCTGAGATACAAGTTGTTGGAGTGCAAATTTTGGTGTGTGTTACAGTGTTGTCTAGGGGCCCTTGTTACTGACCCAGGTGCTGTTGTAGTAGATTTTGCAGAGACTCAGCTCTTTCTGTCACCTGCCTCTTCTCTGACAGCTGTGTAACATCGTACAAAACCTTTCCTTCCTTGTGCCAGGCTGAGTGTGTAGGTGGGTGAATCTTGTTTGGTACCATGCTTCAGAGGGATCAGCAGAGCTACAGAGGGATCAGCAGGGCCTTGGAACTTTATAGCTCTTTCCCGTGTGTGTGATATCTGGTTCTGAGTCAGGACTCTTCTGAGACAGAAGGATAGGAGTTCAAATATGTACCCTTGTACCTCCTGTTTTCTCCTGGCTTTGTCTAAGTAGCTGTGGATTCATCCTCGCCATCTGAGAAGGCAATGTCTATGTTCTTCCAGGCATGATCTCACAACTCCTGAATCCTCAGGGCACTCGCATAAGTATTTATATCTTCCAGTAGTTTCGTTACACCTGGGCAATGCCTTAAAGTCATGCTTGTTGCAATTTCTCAGGAAAAACAAACAAACCAAACAAAAGGGCTTTGGAACTCCTTAATAATTTGTGGAAGTTATGTGGTTAGTTGGAAATGCTGGTTATGTTGTGGTTTTTGGAAGAACAAATAACGCAGTAGATAAAGAGTAAAGTCTCTTCCCATGGAGGAAATCTGAGAAAAGAAGTCTTGGAAGCTACTGATCCAAGACTGACTGCCTGGGCTTTGTCTCATTGTGAAGGCACAGATACAAGCTGCAGCAGTGACAGAAGAGAGTGCATTTACCTCAGGTGCTGGCTTCAGGACATTGGCTATTTCCCATAACAGATTCATCCAGATTTTTCTCAAGGTCTGCACGTTAGGTATTCATGTGAGAGAGCTCCATTTAGTTAGAATAAGCACCACAGGAAATCTTGTAACCCTCCAACAATGTACTGCGAGTGACTGGTTAAGAAAAACCAAACCAAACCAAAGCCAAATGAAAAACCAACCTTGTATGAAAAGATGTATTTTAAAATTCTGTATTTAACTATATTTTTGTGATATCCAGCTATCTGCTGTCTTCCTCCCTTTAACCTCGTTAACATATCTATCAAAAGACACTGAAGACCCTATTGATTGATCCTGCTAACACAGTTGTCCATGAAAACAAAACAATCAAGCAGCCTTTAACTCAAACCACTCAAGTTCAAATGAGATGTCTATTGCAGCATATGAGAAAAAATAAAAAGAGGAAGACTGAAGTGTCCTTTGACTAATATTTTTACTCTAATAGTTCTGGAAAATTCTACAGGGAGGTTTATGTTTCCATAGCACAGCAAAGTCATCAGGCAGTACATATGAGAGCAGATGAAGCACGTTTCTGTGAGTCAGAAGCCAGTTGACATGAAATAAATTCAGCCTGAGGCTAAAGAAAAGGTTTGGCTCTGTTATTGGAGAGTGAAGGTTATTATTATTATCATTTTATCTAAGACCTTTTAAGAACTCAATATATTATGAGTCACTTTCCCTATTTTGTGTTATTTTCCATTTTCATAGTACCTCCCTTCCTGATTTTAGCAAAGCAAGTTCCTAAGCACTGTGAGAAAGGCTGTGCTCCTAATGATAACACTGATGATGTTTTCAGAGTTGGAAGCTTAATGAGGAAACTTGTTATGCAGATTCAGAAGGATCAGATAAGCTTCTACTTCAATGGGATCAAAAGTGGAGTCACCTTTTAAGAAAGAATTCAATATGTGTTTTCAGATTTTTGAGTCTAGTTTACGCAGACATGAAGAGAGGTTTGGCTGAGATGTATCATGCTGGGAAGCTCTGCCAGTCTAGATCTGCTTAATACCTGCTGCTGCAAAGTTCTCCCAGTCTTCTCTAGATAATAATTCAGCTCACACAAAAAAAACCCTGGAACTAACTCAGTGGAATGGCTTAAATGATAATATATATAAAGGTGACTTGTGGTGTCTGCAGACAAATATATCTGTTTCTTACTTGGTGTGAAGTAGTCAGAGGATATAAAGGCAAACAAGAGAGGTAAAAGGGATGCATTGCCTAGAAACATATTTGAGAAATAAAATTAATGGAATTTTGTAGAATTCACAATTCAAGACTTATTTAATCAAGAATTACATGTTTAATCAGGTAGTATCAGTACACCTTATGAAGAGGGACTTCAAAACTATCTAACAATTTTGGTATAGCTTTTACTTTATAATAGACAACATGACACGAGCAATACACCACATTCTACTTACTTTTTTTTTCTGTTTTGGTTGGGTTTT
>JAYDZK010000169.1:44997331-45016286 GCA_034509185.1 Euphonia xanthogaster
CATTCTACTTACTTTTTTTTTTCTGTTTTGGTTGGGTTTTTTTGTTTTTGCTTTTTTTGTTTTGGTTTGGTTTTTTGTTTTGTTTTGGTTTGGTTTTTTGGGGGGGGTGGGGGGGGTTCCATTACATATAAGTGACTGTTTCAGCAGTTTTAAAATCAGAACAGGTAGCATTTGCCTGCAACAAAGACTATAGATTTTCCCCTTTGGTGCATTAGAATGAATAGTTTCAATTCTTCTAGCCATTAATTTCCTCTGTTAATGGGCTTTGCGGCAGATGGACAAATCTATTATTTAGTGAATATGTTTGATTAGCAGCTAAGTAATTTCTGTCATTTTCTTAGCACTCATGATGTCTGCTTTCAAAACAATACGTATATCCTTGAGTCATCTTTCAGTATATATGCCAGACTTACTGCTTTTTGTGGTAGCCTCTTTGTTTGCACAGTAATCTAGTTTATGATGGATACTCAGGAATCTGGGGTTGATAACAAGATGGGTGCCCTGATTTATTGGAGTGTTCTGACTATTTGCACCTGTGTAGGTTTACCATGGGCAGCAAATACAAGACTCCACATGGTTCATGAAGTTTGGCTGCATAGCCCGGAGCCAAAGAAGGTACTCTTTAATTCTGGCAGTCTGTGATAACTATGTAATTGTATGTATGAATAATAACATTTTCTTATATAATAAGCTCTGCTTCATGAGCTGTTATTTATGACTGCATAGAGTTGTGATAATTCTATGGGGCTTTCACTGTAATTTTTATCAGTTGCACTTTCCTGAGGCTAGCAGATGTTTTGATGCCATATCTTACCTGTGAACACACTTTATATTAGTTCCTGCTTTCATTCTGGCCTTCACATTCCAGTGCTTTTACTGAAGCCAAGTTCGTGTATACTATTGTGTTGCAGTTGTACCCCGTAAATTTTCACCTTGCTGACACACCAGAAGAAAACACACAGAAAGGAAATTGAAACTGTTCTCCTTTTAGCAGTGACTATAGAATTCTTCCTCTTTTCTGAAAGTACTTTGTGGCCATCTCATAAAAGGTACTATCTGTGTGACAACAATAGGCAGTAAGGTATATAAGGAGCATTTGATACATGCTTTGAAATTCTTCAGACATTTTTACAAGCAGATGTGCACCCAGTTTTTCAAAAGTGTTGAAGACAGAGGGAAGCATAATAAGGCTTTGTAGTTCTTTTGTAACAAATGCAGTGTTCTGTACATTATCAAATATATGCTGAAGATTAAGAACAGAATAAACCTAAAGGAAGGGATAATAGAGGGGACATGGGCATATGCCTCAAATGGCTTTTGAAGCTCTTTGTTTGGAGCTCTTTGACAGGGAGGGGTGTTTGAGACAGGGCTGGGGATAAGGTTGTAGGTGCTTGGAAAAGGTGGGAGCCCTTGCCTGTGGCTGTCCCTTCATGGTCAGAAGGCAGAAATTGCAGTGATTATTCACAATAAGGAGGAACCTGCAGTTTGCATGGTCCTCTTCACATGCTGCTTTCTGTTACACCCATGCCCTTTCCAGCCATAACAAATCCACCCTCTGACCATCCCAGCACCTCCTACTGTGTTTTGCCCCAATATGTTTAATAGTGCTGTAATTTTTCCTATCTACCAATGGACTTTGATCTGCTGGTTTTATATTGGACAGAACCTAAAATGAGATGCAGGGTGATTTAAACAAAAGCAAGCTTCCCTGATGCTCAGGAAGGTGTGTTTGGAGCTCAGAGCCAATGGAACTGCTTTATTTATCTTTCTGAAATAATTGAGAAGCTAATCTCAAGCACATCTGCTGCTGCCGTACTGCCAAAGACATTCAGGAGTTTGAGAAGACATTCAATATAGGAATGTATCTCCTCATGCGGAGCTTACAGAGTTATTTCCATAAATATATTAATTTACCAAAATGGTAACACAACACCTTGGGGAAATGACAGTACACATACATTAGTCCTGCTAACTTGACTGGTCATGTCTAAGGGGAGTAGCTGACGAATACAACCCAGTCAGTGGAAGATCAGAGGTATTGGTATGAATCAACATTTTTTTATAATGTAAAGCCATCAGATTGCATTTTACTGTTAATAAAACATGTGCAGATATGTTGGATAGAGCAATAGAAACTAAATTTTAATTCGGGCCCATCTCAGAAATTGCCATCTACTTCTTGTGTTGTTCTCATTTTATTGCTGTGACCTACTTTTGTCTTTTTATCACTTAGATTTATTATTATTCTATACCCACCGTAATCCAAAAAGAGACAAAAATACTGAATCTGTGCAAAAATTCTCTCAATTTTATTTTTCCACCAGAAAGCTGGCAATAACTACAAGAATATTAATCAATTTTGTAACTTCTTTTGTAATCTAAAATGTCATGCAAAATTTTTTATTTTCAGAAGCATGAGGAATTTGGAGAAAAATTCTGTTATTTTCTTCTCTTAAATGTAAGAAATTGCAAAGTGAAACTGAAAAAAAAGTTGTTTTTGTTCAGTATAAAAATTAACTGTTGCAAGTGTCTGAACCACCTGGCAAAGAACGTTGCTACAAGCTAGAAGTAATTAAAATGTAGAAGTACTTTTAGCAATTTCATTAAAAATAACATTTTTTTAAACAAACAAACTGTAGGCAGGAAATGACAGGGAGAAAGAATTTGTACCAGAGGAAGTTAAAAGACTTGGGCCATACATGTAGTTCTGTTATTAGCCGGTGAAGATTAAGTTTTATTGCAATGTCTCCAGCTGAAAAAACAGGAATATCAAATACAGACATAATTTGAAGAGCTTCAAGATTACAAATAGCAGGGCCTAAATGATTAAAGGATGTTGGTATTACTATGCATCTTACAATGTGTGTTCTAGGATGAGAACCAACAGTGAAATTCTCCTTCTCAAATTTCATCTGTTAAAGCTAGATCTAACAGTGAGCCAATATTGTGAAAAGACAGGTCTGATCTAGAAACCCAAGTGTTTAGTTACTGTGTTATTAAGTTGCATGAGGTGTTTTGAGACATGTCCTTTCCTTCTGACTCAGTCTGAAAACTGGCACACAGTCCTAATTTTTCATTCCCACAGAAAGCTAAATTTGTAAGGTGAATCACCTGATTGAGGAACAAGTAATTGTTTATTAGAGACTGTGAATATATCTTGACATAGAGCCGGATGCTTCATATTAATTTAAATGCATTTACCCATGAAAGTATCTACAGTGCTTCTGCCTGTCAGAATGGACTGGAAAATACCTTTCCCTCTTCAAACTCAATAATGTTCCATGGGAAGTGTTAGAAACTTCCTGTAATTTCAGTTTTCTCCAGTGGGAAGGATTTGCTGAACCTGGTGAAAAGGGAAACTCAGAAACCACAACAGCAACATGTTATGATTATGAACAAACATGACACCAAGTTGTCTGTATCTAAACAGAGGTGAGGTAGTACAGAAACGTGCACCAAAGATGGTAATGGACAATACAGGAGAAATTAAAATGGAGCAAAAAAAGAAAAAAATCCAGCTGCTTTTTATTAAGTCAAAGAAAACCTACCTAGAGTAGTCAAAGCTTTCAAGTGAGCTTGGGATTTGGGGACTGACTGGTGGTTTTGTAGATTTCTTTCTGCCTGGAGTAGGTGCCTTCAGATTTAAGTCTTCCCTTTGTTTTTGGTCACAACACAGGAAATGGCTGGTATGTTCAGAGGCAAAATAACAATAGTCATTAAAATGGTGAAAAAATAGAACTGTGTTCTAAAAATATGGTTAATGGAAGTGAATGAGCTCTTTATCACAGAGGCCAGATTTTTCTAGCACATTGCTTGTACAAACACTACTGTATGAAGTTGAATGCCTGACTTGCATTGCTTTTTCATTGCACTTTTTAAGATGTCAAATGGGAAAAATAAAGAGAAACTTTGAAATATGTTATTCTTTAAATGTATAGCAGGGTTCTAATGCTCATAATGAAATTGAATGTCCAAATAAATGTAGGAAGAAAGTAAAGGTTGTTACTCTATCTCTTAAAGACATAAAATTAAACTGCTGTTTTACTAAAGTTTAGGCCTTTACACTGAGAAAATAAAAACCTGTTCAGTTTCAACCCAGTTCCAAAAACTTTTAATTGGTTAGCTAATTGGAAATGCTTAAATTAAATGGTATTTCCTAACAATTCCCAGGGTGTAGTTTGGGAGTGCATTCTTCCCTGTGAGTTGAATGGCTCAGGGGACTATACAGCCCAGAACATAATGAAGAATTCCACCCTGAATAATGTTGTTCTATATGCTCTGAGATGAGCATAAAAATGGAGAGAGTTTGATGAAGTGGGTTGCACTTCAGCTCCTGGAAACTATTGCAATTTAACATACTCAAAATGAAATCCTGTGCATCTGCCCTAGACTAAATTGGAAGCTTTCTTTTGCTCAGCATTTTTGAAATGAAAATTTTCAGCATATTTGAAACAAAAGTATAAACATTTGATATTCTAGATCCTGTCTATGCAAAGAGCAATTGCTGAAATACAGATCTCCTGGACTGGAAATTTGAAATTTGTTTGATATTAGGTTGGCAAGTAGTCTGAGATATAGTGATCCAAAAGGGGGGGTAAAATGTCTGCTGAAATATGTGTTTATTCATCCTTCTCACTGTTGTTCAGGGCAAAGGAGACTGTATTCCTCTGGAAAAGGCATTGCTAGCTAAATGATGGGGCTAAATTAGCATTTCTTCAGGCCCATCCACAGAAGGGCAAAAAAGTCAAGTTTTCAGTATCAAGAATTAGAGTGGCAATGAATATTCCCTGTGATATGAAGGACTTCCCCCAGGTCTCTCCTTTGGGCCAACCCTGAGTGGACAAAGTCATTTCAGAAATGAAAAACTGGGGCCAGCATCTGACTTGGTAACTCCTGTTGGCTACAGTCACTGTGCACTTGCCTTTTTAGAGGACTACAGGAAGTGCATTTCATTATGTTCTGTGTAACCAGGTAGTGCAATAGAGATGAACTCCATTGAACACTCTCAAAATGTTGAAACAAGCAGAGCCGACGAATGCTGAGAATTGACAGAGTCACAGGCACTACAGGAACTGACTTTATGGCAAACATTTTCTTGCCTCTATAAATTGGAACAATTATAGTTAAACTGTCAAGAAAATTAACCTTGTTTAAATTGTTCTCAATAGCACCACTGTATGTTTCAGTAACTTGATTTGTGTTCCATATAATCGAGAAGGAGAGTTCTGATTTATGTGTTGAAAACATATTAACAAAATGATGCTTTTTCTGCAAACTTAGCTGCTTCCAATGCATTGCCACCTTCTTCAGTCTCAAATTATGCACTGAGCATAAGACCATAATTTCAATGAAGTTATGATAATTTATATCAGTTTAGTACTTTGATCCCCTATATTCCATAATCAGAGAAAAAAACCACAGATTTGTGGAATTATTTTCTTTCACAACTCCTCAGTTTCTCATTGCTGAATTTGTGAGTAATTGACTCATAAACCAGTCTCAATTAAATTAAATTAAATATAATTACTAAGTCCTACCTCTACATCGGCAGCTCAGAGATTGCTTTAAGGGAACATTCTGCTGGTTTTTTTCAGTGTAAATCTACCAGATGCATCATCATCTGTAAATCCCCCTGTTTCTTCAGACACATGAGCAAAAGGAATTAGGAGTACTTTTTTGTGAAATGTGGCCCCTAAGCCCCCCAGTTCTCCTCTTTAAGACTTGTGCAACCATCTACACTGTTCAGAAGGAAAATAATTGGAACTTTCGATAACTGACTTAGAAAGAACTGCCCAAAGTGAGCAGAAGGAAACATCCTGTTTTGGAAAATACAAACTTCAAATGCAATAACTTATTTATTTGGGATAATTACTTTTTTTCTTCTGTGAGTATAAAATATGCTGTAACCAGAAGCTGAATCTTGGATACAGGCTGAAGTATTTTTTTTTTAATGCTATCTTCACTGTAAAAAAAAAAAAAGACTATAAAAAAGATTAGACACCATAAATCTCTGCCAAGCACTTTTTCCATGAGCTATATATTCAGTTCTTCACTATTTGGACAGTTTCAGAATAGACTTGATGCTATATTATTTAGCTAAAATATGCCATAAGGCAGACCTGAATTCATTTTACAGTGGAAAAATATTCCATAGATTCAGAGAATTTCCAGAGATTCAGAGACCTTACCATTAGGTAGACTTAGCCAAATATTCAATCTATATGGACCTTCTCCCAGCTTCATCCTAATTATTTGTTTGTAAATATCAATACTGAAAGTTCAAATCCTTGATTCCAACTCAAATTTAAAAACTAAAATGAAAATAAGATTACTGAATTTAAAACTATGAGGTACTGAAAATGCACTTACCTTTTTTGGTGTTTGGATGGTAGATATTTAAGGACTCAAATCAGTTTTTTACAGGTTTTTGCCCTGTGTTACCATGGTAGCTTGTCATGCTCTATGCTGTAGAGTTTTACCTACGCCCCTTTCTGAGCTGGGCTGCACTTGCAAGCATTTACAGAATTTGTATCCTAATATAAAAACTAGGCTACATTTAAATTACAGTGTCATTTGGACTGGCCAAGAGTACCCTATCAAATAATTGCCTTTAAGCCAACAAGATTTGTACAATGATACTGTTAAAATCTACAGCAAACAAAAGGCTTCAAGGCCTTTCTTTAATGGATGAGCTGTACAGCAGAACCATTTATTTGGGTAAAGAGTCTGGCCCTGATGAGCTTCCAAGCTTCAGAACATAATTGCATTATTTACTATGATACAGCAGTGGGCAAAGCAAGTGAAAAACAAAATTACATCAAAGGAGAACATTTAAGCTAGAAAGCAGCCTTTGTATTACAAGTTACTTTCATTTCCTTTTGTTTAATAATTCTTTTGTGATACTGATGTACAGAGACAGCCCGATGCACTAAACTCTATGAACTGTAGAAGCTGCACAAATGTTATCACTTGACAAAAACTAATTCCCAGAGAACATCCCACGACAAGATGATTCACATTTCTAGTGTTTTGAACCATTTTACTAAAAGGATGCTTCGTATTAAAAATTCACTTACTCTTACTCATTTTCAGAAAGCATTTTTTCAAAGCTCAACAGATAAAGGTTTTATAAACACTGAAAGGAAAATAGTGACAGAATAAGAAAAATAAATTTGCTACTTTATAACGCAATTAAGACAGATTATATTTAGATTTTTGTTGATTCTTCTATTTTTTTCTGCTAATCTCAGAACTGTTTTCTGTCTGATGAAAAGGCCATCACAAAGTGTTAAAACAGCATGCCAGAAACAAGCAGCAAAAAGTGAAGTTACCCTAATTCTACTATCCCTAACCTGCCAAAAACATTGAAAGATACTGAAAAAAAAAAAATTAGGAATGTTATGTTTGTTTCGTTTTCTTTTTTTATAACTTTCACAATTGTGTTTTTTGTCAGAAATGCAAGCCAGACTTTGGAAAAGCTTAGAAGGTGTGTGATACAATATAGTTTGGAATAAATACAGCATGTTCAGGGACTGTGTTCACACAGACAAGTATGATAGGAAAATGCTTCCTCATTTTTCAGACAGGTTAAACAACTAAATTTTACTGAATGCTAATGGCTAATCATATAAATGAGAAAGAACAGCCCAGATTCATTTTACTATTAGGGCAACATGGCAAAATTTCTTTTGGACACATGGCTATGAAAACACATCATGGGCAAAATAACTTCAGAGTAAATAGATGTCAGTGCATTTCTTGAAGATTTTATTGTGTCTGGATTTTTTTTTTTTTCAAACAGATGCATGTTCAAAATTTGCACTGGTGTCAGTATCGCATGGAAGCAGCTATCTCTGGAGGCAGTCATATATCAGCTCATACTTGGGCTGTCCCTATTAAAGGTTGGGTTTTTGCAGTGTTTAATGACAAAAGAAAGGTCACACAAAACATAAATATGAGTAAAAATAATACGAATAGGTTTTCTAGGCATAGGTTTTTTGTACTGAATAATATTTACACAAAGGCTGCACCACCTCATTTAGTACCTATGGTGAAAGGTTGTGAACAACTGTTTCCCCTTTTCTGGGTTGCATTTCCTTCACAGACATTTGAAATTTTGGATTTATCTGTAATATTTTAGGAGAAGTAAACTTGTCTGAACAGCTTGTTTTCTGGGAATACTGTACTACAGATCTAGATACCACTATAACAATCTCCTCTTTCTAATGCAAGATCACATAGGAGCTGCGTTGAAAGTCTCAATAAGAGGTTTGTTAATTTGTCTTTATCAAAATAGTGATTGAGATATAATCCATCACTAAATCTCACTATTGAATGCCAGATGTAAAAGGGTTTTAACTGGAGAACAGTCTAAAGCACCCATAAGTAAGGACTGTCTGGTCTGGTCTTAACCTGATGAAGTGAGTCCATTAATTAATCTGGCTTGGGATTCAATCTCTGTGAGCAGAATCAGTATTGCAATACTTAGTGATTATTTGCAAGTAGTTGGGGTTATCATAATATTTACATAATATATTTGGTTGCTCTCTGAACATTAAACTTCTTGCACAGGCTTTTCTTTATCCTCTTCATGAGAATTCCACCCCACCTGGCACTTCTAGCCTGTCTCAGGAAAGCAAGTACTTAAAGATTTTTGAAGATGCCCTGCGCTCTGGACTGCCTTTCTTGCGCATCCATAAACAGTTTTTTACATGATGACCGAGGGGAAAGGTGATCAAAGACATCTTTACACCAGATCTGGGCACATTTGAACAAATTGAGATCCACAGCTATGCTCTTTCTGATAGCAGAGGCACTATGAAAGACCAAGCACGATGTATATCTTTTTAAGATGCATAAAGACTGGGATGTGCAACTTGTTAAGTTATTTTAACTTGATTAGGTTATTGGGATAGGTGTTGGGTACATACAATTAAAAGGAACAAACTTAAAAAGAATTTTGTGTTATTAAGTGATACGGAATGTGTTTCTTACAATAAAATATATTTTATCAAATGTCCGTGATTCTGAGTCCAGATCACTGGATTAAGGTTGACAGCAATAAGATATATTCATTGTTTTGTTGAAAAATATGTCTGATATTGGGGAAAATGTGCACCAGGCAGCTTTAAAGTAAAGCAATGGGATTCTTCAGAGAAAGCAGACATATTTTCTTAGTTTTTTTTAATTGGCAAGTGATGTAATTTATATTTTAATTTTTTCTTTTATTTATGCTTGATTTTCACAGTAATAGTAATTGTGAAAATAATTCCTTCCTCTATAGATTTGCAGAAAGTATAACAGAAGTAGGATCTAGAAAGACTCTTGGAATGAAAGAAGTGTCACTCGCCTCCTCTATGAATACGTTGATGGTGTCCAGAAAGGATAAATGGGAAAAAAAGGAGCTAATTTCACTTGCTGGTCATAGCAGCCAGATGGTCAGATGTCTCAGGCACTGTTTGCTGTGTACAGTTAATTTGAGTCAGTGATGTGCTGTGCTAGATCTGGGTAGGATTCAAGAGTCTTATTTCCATAAGGGAAAAGGATCTACGAGCCCATCTCTTCTGTGTGTGCCAGGGTCCAGCAGAGGAAGAACTGTGGCTGAGCACTGATGTGGCCTGGTACCCTAAGCAAAAATGGTAAAGAAATAATGATTTTGAGCAGTGACTTATCAGAAACTTGGTGGAAGCATGCCCACAATATCAGAGACCCCTGAGCTAAAAAAGACTTCTTCCCTGCTAGAAAGCATGTCTGTGCTGCTTCCCATCTGGTAATGTTTGAATGGTAAGTGCCCCCAAACTTAGCTCTTGGGTTTAAAAGCACAGTTTATTTAATGTGGAAACAGTGCAAGCAAATCTTACTGTTTTCAGTTATGCTTGGGATCCTTCACAATTTATGTCTTTTCTGTGCAGAGCCAGGGCTAGATCCAGCTGCTCCATGGACGAGCCATTGTATGTCTGGCAGCAAAACCACACTAGAGCGTGCTGGTTCTCCCGGCAGGCTGTGTGTTTCTCTGTTTCAGTAAGTTTAAGATCTTTAAATATTTACTTGGCTTTTGTTTTGCTAATAGAAAATGGTGAAGTAGTTTGTTTCAAAGAGGCAAAGAATGCATACAGATGTTTGCCAGATCTTTATGCTTCAGAAATACAGTCAGACTATAGAAACCTTGATATCCTTGACCCCACTAACTGAAAAATGCTTCAGCTTTTTAGTCTTTGTTCATTATATTAATATCAAGTGTGTCTTCAGTAATCACATTACTATGTGGCAGATGGGGGAATTCAGACATGTGAAGTTCAACGATTACTGTGAAGAAAAGAGAAGAGTTTTCCTGGTGCAGATGTGATCAAAGACTAAAAAGTACCACAGCACCTGCAGAACCATTATGTTTTGTATTTATGTCTGAGTTAGTCTTGGCAAATAGAAAATGATACCTTACTGGGGGCAGACCAAGTCCTGGGATCAGATTCATTGGTATGCTCTGGCTGCTCAGGGCTCCATCAGAGAGTGCAGCTGGTTTATGTTGTCAGAGCAACAGGACAGTCAGGAGTTACAAGAGAGACTGGACCAGACTGGGGGCTTTTAGGATTATTATATTTTAAAGTAAAATAAAGAAAAGCAAACGCTGTTAAGCATCACAAAGCCGATATTAGCTCTGTAGTTAATTTGACATAACAGACTGACTGTTCAGAGGCTGATACAGTTACTTAAAACCAAACTACTGTTGAATATAATTGCTGCAGCAAGTGTCCAGCCACTAGCCATGTACAGGAATGTTGTTCACCATTTCTCTGCAAGCAGCCAGGAGCCTGATGTACAGCCAGGAGTTTCATCCTGGATTTGGTAAGGTATTTTCAGGCCATAATTCCTGCCCTTTCTGTGCTTCGTGAGCAAATTCTCCTGGCATGAGGAAATTCAGATACCAAAGTGCTGTGCCAGACCCTGAAATTCTGATTTAATAGGTGCTGAAAATGAGGCTGGGAAAGGGTTAGCTGCTTTGAAAGTACTGATCTCTGACACATTGAGGCAAAGGTGTCACCTCAGTACCGCTTCAGTCTCTTGCACCCTTTACACTTTAAAGGTAATTTGTGATTATTTGTGGTTATTTATAACTGATTATAAAAATTAAAACTTGTGGCAATATTATTGGTTTTGTTGTTGCCTTAGGTTTTCTCTTCAGAAATCTCTATTACCTCACCTGCCAGTAGTGATTCTTGTGTGCCTGTTTCAGTTTGCTCCAATTCAAATGACTTCACTTGCAGACATGCTGTGTTTTGACTGCTTAAAGCAACCGAAGTAACTTTGACAAAAACAAATTATGGACTGATTGCCTCAGAGAGGTTGATCAGCAGATGTGACTGAGAAGTGTCTTCCAACTGAGGTCAGTCAAGAGCTTTAGCATCTTTAGCCAGCATATGGGCCAGAGGACTGTGTGTGTGCACTGGCGCATCAAGCCTTCTGGTCATCTGCCCTGTGCCAGCTGCTGGGCTCTGCTTGGGATTCAAAGCCCTGCTGAAACAGAAATAAAGGCAAACAATCTGGTTTCTATCATCATGCAAAAATCTTCCTGTAATTGTTTTGGAAATTGTCATCCCTTTGATATTAACTTATCTCCACACAGGGAAGACCCATCAAAGACAACATTGCCAAATTTTGCAGAAAAATGCATTGAATGGTAACTGTATTAGGTCTAGGTGAGCAGAGGAGCTGAGAATTGCTGTAAAGCAAATACCCAGAACAGGAACATTAGATGACAGTATTACTCAGAGAAGTATTGCCATCTTCTGTGTCAGATACCTGAGTAATAGAAGAGATTTTATTATTTTTTTTCAGTTAGTTGGATCCTTTTGTTTAGTTCTTAGATGTACAGGAAGTACGTGCTTAAGAGCCCCACTTTCTCTACACCTGAAGAGTTCATAGGCCCAATTTTATGATGTACCAGTACCATCCTGGTTAGCTGAGTCCTACCATGGTCATTTAGGAAGTAGCCACACTCTTAAACAGACCCTGTAAAGCTGGATAGTAGAGAAAATCTGATTGTGTCATAGTTGACACTAGGATAACAAAGATACTGATATGGCTTGCTATTTTTATAGGCATGCGGACAAGAATATTAAAACCCTTGCTTTATTTTTTGTTTTGCTGATTAGTGAAAACAGAGGGTGAGATGACTTAGTGATGCTTGAGATCAGATCAGTAATTGAGACAAATTCCAGGCATGAAAGGAGTGCCTGATGCTTAGAAATTATTAAAGGCTGAAAATTACTCTCTGTGAGAGAGGGCTGCAATGAAACAGTTCTTTGGAAAATAAACAAAAACTTTAGAAATTGCTTTCAGAAATTATGCTGTAAGGTTGATTGTGTAGTTGCTGGGTTTGTAAACACTTAAATTGTATGCTAACAGGCAGCAAAGGGCAACTGATCCTGCTTCTAATTCTGTGATGATCAATGACTCATTAATTGGCTTTGTAAAATTAAAATCTGATGCTTATTTTTACTAATCAGACTGGAGTTACTGCTGGTGTTACTATGTAATGTATGCAAATAAACAAATATTACCTTTTGCGGTATACAATTTGTGAATGATTTTTTGACACTTTATGATTCATTATCCTAATTACCAGTGTATGCAAAAAGTCATGCCTAGGAGGGGTCCATGTCTTTTTGGGTTTTGCTTTCTGTTTTCTTTTGGTTTTCCTTAGTTAAGCTGAGTGAGGGCTTTATGCTAAACCCTGATAAAAATGAGTTTTGTAGTGTGTCTGTTCTTTGATGCATTTCAGAGAAATATCATCCTTATAAATAAATAAATATCATATTTACCTGGGGAGAGCAGCTTATGAGATCTCCTGCAAAAGTGTTGCAGTTCTCAAGAGAGCTGATTAAATGGGAGGCATCGCTCTCTTTCAGAAATAGAGAGCACTTGCTATACTGCAGGACTTAATGTTATAGGGCATTACTTCCTCTTTCCTGCTGCAGGTTTTTCCCTAGTTCCCTTAATAGCTCATGTAGCAAAAACACTTGCCAACTTATGGTAGGTTCTACTGAACTGGGAGACCTAGGAATTAGTCTGTGTTGGCTGAACAGAGGGCTGGTAACCTGTGATGGCTGAGCTGACCATCTGGTCGGTGGCCACCTGACTTCCACACTGTCAGGAATGGTGTTGTGCCTGTCTGTGGAGCCTGGGATGCTGCAGCAAGCTAAACTCTTGTGCTTTGTCTCCTGATGATACCTGGGGAAGGCCTGGGGCAACAGCTTCAGTCAGTGCATGCACTGGCTGCCTCTCTGCTGCCACACAACAGGCGAACCTCATTGTTCACCCTATAGTGTGTTCATTTTTATTTCTTTGGAAGTAACTTTCTTCTGGAATCAGGAGAGACAGCACTAATCATAAAACATTTTTTCTATATCCTTTCCCTTTCTCATTCACTTGCCACAGCTTCTTCTTTGAAGTGTTACAATTTGTCCAGGGCCTCTTTGTAACTTAAGAGGATAAGCAGATCTCTACATAATGCTGTCCCTATTTCCCTAAAAATCAGAAATCTTCAAGACTTCCTGACACTACAGTCAAAATCTCCATCATAATTAGAGTGACTTCCAAAGCTATTAGTTCTCCTGCTGTATTATGTCAGGTTATAATGATATAAGGAGTATAGAAGTCTTTTTGCACAGGAGTTTTATGACCTGTAGAAGGTACAGGAACTAAACGAAGACCTTCATTTTCTGCCTCCTTTCTAGCAGAGCTCTAAGAGATATTGTCAAGGGGGGGTTCTTGGGAAGATGTGCCATCATAAAATTTGCCACAGTGCAAATTCAGTTCATTTCTCAGCGTGTAAGTGCTTTGGACACAGGCAAAGACCCACACCTTGTGTTCCAGAACAGAGGGAAGGGCAGATAAAAACCTTAAGCCATTTGGCTGAGGGGTCAGCCCGATCAGTTTTCTTGGTTCACACTCGTCATCAGCTTATCATTCTATTTCAATGAGTAGCATTAATACCTCCCTAAAATAATTAATAATTAGCCTAAAGACTTTATCCAAGAGCAGAAACTCATGCAAATAGGTATTTGAGATTCTTTCTTGCTGTGAAACTGCAGTGTTATAGAAACAAGCAAACTGTGCAGCACAGCCAGCTGCTGGTAACCATGCGCAGCTTGTGCTGTTGGCACCTTGAAATTGTCTAAACCAACAGCTGCCTAGCAGGGCAAAATGGTCATACATGTGGATTCAAATACCCCAAATTAATCCTACTTAATTATATACCTCAGAGGTTAAGGACGTTTATGGATATGAATTGAATATCATACCATAAATGGAAATATCATATGATATTGTAATACTACCTCTGAAGCTAATGTAGACTGTTTAACATGTTTTCCTTCTTTGGAGGTTATATGATTGGCTTGTTTTTATTCAGATGGCAGGATGATTGACAGATAGCGTGAATCCAGCCAAAATACTTGCACAGTTACTAGATTACAATGAATTCTGTTCACCCACCTTCGCTTTAATTTTGGGTTTGTTTCTCACAAATGTTTAGCTTCTGCAGTTTCTAGAGAAAACATTTCCAGACAATGGATTTCAAAACAATTTTCCTGAAATTGCCCAGCGCTTTCCTCCCTGGGTAACCAGACAGCACCTGCACACCTTGCTCAGGGCCAGTCTGTCAGGGAGGAAGAGGGGGCCCCATGTGTGAAAAAAAAGACCCAGGAGCCAGAATGGATAATCAGCCTGGCATTGTAATATAATGTCCATTTGCTGTGGGGAAGAAATGCAATAGGTCTCTCTAGTCTGTAAAACAAAGAGAGGAGCATCTAATTGTACAACAGTGACTTTACTGTCTCTCAACATACGCATCTGGGTGAAGTTCAAGATGTTATGATCAATCCATTCTGTAAAGATCTAAAAGATAACCAAATGAAAATATTTTTGATGCTGTCACATTGTGAGTAGAGGAAAGAGCCAAACCAAGGAGTACCTTCATGCATTTGTGGTGCATTATTATTCACCTCTTGTTTTGCTTGCAGGAATTCAGTCTGGTATCTCTGCTTGTAAGCATATTTCCACAGTTTTGAAGTGAAGCCTAAAAAAAACCAAAATGTTTTTAAGGATAAATTAATTTAAAAAAAATATAAAAATGTGTGATAAAGATATTACTACATATTTCTATTTATTTTCTGGTCTTCATCTGTGCTTTGACAAGCAGAGCTGACATTTAAAAGCAGCAATGGCCAATCTCATTTCCTTGAAAATCAGTCCTCGAAGTCCTGTTGCAGTAACATGAATTCAAGAGGGGGTTTTAATTTCTGTAAGCCCCAGAAGGACTTCTGTGCTTAATTTAAATGGATAAATGACAGGATTTAAAGTTTTTATTGCTTTTAGTACAACAAGTTCTGATTAGACATTATAAATTGTCTGTAAAACCATGGTTAGATGTTTGCACATAAATTTAAGTATGCTTCTATTTTCTCCTCAGAGGCATTTGTCACTTTCCTCTCAAATTCCCTGCTGAAATAAATTATTACTTCATACAGAAAGAATGATTGAAAGCATATATTAAACAATTTATATTTTTATTAAATATATAAAATATTTTAAGAGGAAGAAAGCCTAGCCATTCTTTCACTAGCTCAAATGGTAGCACTTTTTCTTTCAAAAGTAGCTGGCAGCCATCCACTAAATGGCACTAAATGGCTGAGTCCTTTGGTGACAGTCTGGAGATGTCTTGGTCCATGAGTGCTTTAGGGAGAATCTGACTAAATAAATTAATTTGCCAAAACTGAATCAGGTAGTTCCCATTGAAAAAGTTTGTCAGACCTATAGCAGACTTCATATACAGCCCAAGTGGCAGTAGATTGAAAAAAAAAAAAAGAAGTTTAGACTGAACCAGAAAAGCAGACTAGGCTAATGCAGTGATGGTAGGAAAAGAAAGTTCTTTGACTTCAGGTCATCCTTAAACCTCACATGAACTCCCTGGGCCACGTCTGTGAGTCATGCAATCATACCTTCTGAGATATTCTAGATGTACGCCTGTAAGCAATCAGTAATTTTAGAATATGGTGGAAATAATGAATTTAGGGAGCCTAACAGCAAAGACTTGCATAATTTAAAAGTAAAAGCACTGCAAAATTCATATTTGTCCTCTTCCTCTACTACATCTATTTCGCCTGGTTTCATAAATTCTGCTGCTTGTCCAGGGGCCAAAAAACATTAAAATTCCAGCTCACTGCACATAGGACAATGTATATTCACACAATCACAGTTGTGTATGAAGATATAATCCCATTCTTACACTGTCTGATATCAATAAAAGTTAGATTAATAACTTTTTCTTACATCTTTTCATTTTGAGACTCTTTTAAATCAATTTATGTAAGCCACCTGGAAATTAAGTATGCTCAATTATTTAGCTCCATGTTTACATCTGTTTTAGTCTGGATGCATTTATTAATCACTCTTAATCCCTATGAAATGCTTGACAGTCTCAGCAAATAATGATATATTGTGGAAACAATTGAAGCTGAAGTAAAAATATTGTTTTCTTTTGTAACAATTATACCATGGGATGACGAATTGTTGACCTCGTAACTAAGGGAAGATTGCTATTGTTTTATATCAAAATGATACTGAAGTTGTTTTGCTATAGCTGTGCTCTTCATCGCCACAGTCATATCTATCTTCTTGTCTGTCTTACCATCCAGTTACTAGGTAGTGGTTTTAATAACCAGAGAAACAGATTTTCTTCCTGCCACACCACTCTTCAGCTCTTACTGAGGAAACAATGAAATGGGGAAATATTACAGCACAGCAGTATTTGTACTCTCCAAGTAGCTCAGTGGAACTGTTCTTTATTTTAAAAAATTCCTCCTCTCCTTTTCAACCCTGCCACCACTCTTGATACAGCTGATCTGTGCTGGGGGTGTTACCAGGGTACCAGGTTCAACTACAGAACTGAAACACAAGTTAAAGGAGAGGCACTGGTCATGTGGAGTAATTTTTACTATCTTGGTACACTTGCTCCAATGGCTTTGTATCATTTTCCTCAGGCAGAGCATGAGATATCTGTGGAAGCTGTTTTTGTGAGGCAATTTGCAATTTTTTTGGGGGAGAGGAAATTCTTTAAGTTTATACTGTCTATCCTTGGATTTCAGTAACAAATGGCGAGGAAAAAAAGTATTGTAATTCTTAGCATGCTGAGCTAAGGTTAATCTTGGCTTTGCTCAGCTTACTTTATTTCAAAATCAACTGAAATGTGGCAGTAAGGAAAAGAAATAATGAATATGTACATATTGAAATATTTTTATATCACAACCTGGGACATGTAGTCAAAAAAAAATTGCTGGTATACAAAATACTCACTTATATACAGACATTGATAGCAAAACACATAAAGCATGGGCTGCAAGTGAAGCTTTTCAACTGGGCCCTTCTTCGGTGTCCAAGCTCCTTCCAAAGGGCACCTTTGCTTTTTTACTATTGGAAAGCAATCCTGTTAAAGCAAAGCTTCTTTCAGCCATGGAGTCTGTAAAACCTCTTGATTTTCTGTCTCACTGACACCTGCTTCACTTCTTCAAGTTGCGTGGCTTTACCTGCAGGAGAAGGGTGAGAAGGAAGGGCTACACTGTCCAGGGGGAGGGGGGGAGAGATGGTCTCTGGGTAGATCTTAAGGTGGTCACTCCTCTCTTGCAACAAAGGAAGACCATGAAAGGGGATCAGCATAAATAAAAAAAGCATTGAAGAAAACTAAAGAGGACTTCTGTTTCTCTTGGAAATTCTCTTAGAGAATGAGAAACTACAAAAAAGTCAAGCTTTTGTGGAATGCATTACAGAAACTTGTCCTATTTTTGAGGTATGACATTTTTTCAGGGAGCACAAGAAAAGTATTTTTCTATTGCTACTCAATGGGTTTTTTCCCCGGCTTCCCTACTGTATCGCACAAGTGGATTCTTGAAAGTAACTCACTCAGTTTTCCCTAAAATTAAGAGAACAGCATTATATTGATTTCATGCTAATAATTTCTCTGACTTGCACAAGGAGATAGCTAATTTATTTGCAGAGAGAGACATGTCCTTAAAGCTGTTTTGATTATAATGTGGATGAAAGATTATGTTTGTGGCAAGAAAAATTTCTATAAATATTTTGGTGAAAGTATGTGGCAAGGAAGGTATTTCTTATGTTGTTTAAAATAATTGTAAACTATTAGTCTTCCTTATAAATCTCTTGAATGAGACCATTTATATGCATGAACTTGTTAAAATACAGTGTACAGCGTCAGCAAATTTGAAGACACAGGACAAAATTTGCTCTCAATCATTCTTTCTGTATGCTCTTGTTATCTACTATAAATTGCTATCAGGATGGACTGGTCTTTTTTTTTGGCATAATTATGCTTTAGTCAAAGCTGCATTTTCTCCCTCTTAATATGGGGTTGATACTTATTGAAACCAAAGCGTGGTGTGCTCCTTTATACCTGGGACTTCATGTCCTGTTTAGCAGTAGTTTCCTGGAGGTAAATGAACAGCTGGGCAAAGGCATTGCTACTAGGATAGATTGTAACCTGAATTTTGCACACAGAGGGAGCTCATCAAGATCAGACGAACTAGTTTAATGTCTGTGCCTTTAGCCCCACATTAAGGCAGACCCTTAGGGTCCCAGTCTCAGCCGTAGCTTGCTTACCCACGCAGTCCACACTTCTCTGTGTCTCATGGGGAGAGGGAAAATGGTACAGCTATGTACTGTGGTTTTTTTCTGTCCTTGATGCAGTAGCTTTTCCACTTGTGGGGTATTTTGAGCCATATCTGTCAAGAGAATGTGGCCATAGATGCTGTTGACTCTCTCTGCACACCAAGGCATTGGGTGCCAGGCTCTGAGCCTTTGCCTCAGTACAACCGCGGTTGCTGGATCTGCACTTGGCAAAATGGTGAGTCCAAAATGTTTTCTTATTCTCCTAGAAAGAGGAAAA
>JAYDZK010000169.1:45016392-45030873 GCA_034509185.1 Euphonia xanthogaster
TGCTATGTTTGGGGGTGGGGCTATTCCTTGAATGGAGCCATCTGTACTGGAGTGTTCTTAACGCCCAGTGCAATGCAGAATAAATAATTGACAGAACTAACTTTATGATATACACCAAGTAACACAGATGCTCTGTGTTATTTCTGAGGAATCACTAAAAGATCCTACCAGGCTTTCCAAATTCTACCTTAAGCCTCAGATTGTAAGCCAAACACAGCTTTTGAAGAAGTGTGTTTATTTGTACGCTTTCCAAGTCAAGCAACCCACCCCAACTTTCATGGCTGATAGCAGATGTTGTCCCTTTATAACATGTGCTCCAATATTTCAGAAGAAATAGAATGTGTGAAATTCTGCCATGTGAGGTCAGGCATTAGGAAATCCAATGGGGATGGAAGTGAAAGGAATTATACAACTTTAATTGTGGAGCCTGCTGTCTGTGGTGTCTGGCCTGCTGTGTGTCATCAGGACAGCCTACTCCGTTGAGAGAAAAAATTCTGTTTAGGCTGGTATCAGAAATCAGGTGAGGATGGATGCTGCTTCCACCTGCTTCAAATTTTTCAGATTGGACAGGCATAATTTCAAATGACAACACATGTTCTAGCTGTCAAAACAATATTTAAAATTATGAATTATGCCACATAACCAGGATTTCATAAACTAACATTAAATTATACATATCTTTAAATCAGCCATCACTAACCACACAGACATGTGCTTCTGCATTAGATGACTTGTTCCACGAAACAAAGAGAAATGCTCCATTTCATGAATTACATAATCACTGGCATATAATTTCTCTTTCTAATGCCTTTTGTGAAAACTCCTATTCAACTTTCTCCTCATTATATTCTGATTTTATTAGTCCAGCTAAGTCAGATTTGGCTTTCTGGGGTGTGAAGTAAGCTGTTGTTCACATGCTGGTGTTATGCCTTAAAATTTATTTTTCTGATCTTTCACAGATTTATTTTTTGGTGTTACTGTATTGGTGTCAGAAATACATAGGTATTAAATTGAGGCTTCACAAAATCTCCAGGAATGCTTGCTAGATGCATTTCAAATAATTCCATTTCCTCCTTTATCCTCTTTATTAGTTTTTTTATATCCTTAATTTTGGCTTCAATTCAGGGAAGCACTTAAGCAAGTACTTAGCTTTAGGAATGTGCTTGAATTCAGCTTTTTTTCCTTTTTTTTTTATTAAGTAGAAATGCAGGCTAACACTAAGTGCTTTTCAAAGCAAGACATGTTGCCATTTTTCCATAAGGTGTCCCCCATATTTAATTCATGTTCTTGCCACTTACTTTAAATTAAGATTTCTGTACTTGTACATGAAATACAGAAAATAAGCCTAGAAGGGGATTGGATGAATTCAAACCTGTTTTCCTATCTTTCCTCATAACTTTTAACTTGCTCTTAATCCTGTAAAAGGAAGAAATTTTTTTAAAATAGAGTCCAACAGAGCTTGAATATTTTTTCATCTACCTTTAAAAATGGTATTACTGTGCAGTTCTAACAGCAACTCTTCCACAAGGGATGCTATCTTCCTGGGAGTAACTGATCATCAATGAATCTCACAAGATTGGACAATTTTTTGTATTATTCAAATTTGTTAACATAAAATTTGCATGACAAAGCTGATTGTAGGTTGCATATTTTCTTCATCACAGCTAACAGGTAAGATGGGAAAAAAAAGCCTCAAAACCATATGTGGAATATTTAATAGTCTGAATTCTTGCAGTCTCTGGAACCCTATCTTAAACATGGTTTTAAGCCTTCAGTTAGGGGAATTATCTATCCAAACTATGTTCAAAGGGTTCATAATTGAGAGATCTTGCTATAGTAAATGAGATTTTTTTTTCCTTGTTTAACAGTCTAACTACTGAAAAGAGGGAAGGACAGCAGTCATTTAATTCCTTTCACTCAACAAGATGTGGTGGTAAAACAGGACATTTATATTTTATACATTTAAAAGGATCTAAAGTTCTGAATAACATTTTTTATTTCTTTAATCAGTTGTGATAGGACTTGTTTGGAAGGCCTGAAAAGTTAGACTTTTTAGAAATTATTTTGCTGCTGTATTTGATATCTTCAGTCTTGGGCTGTCTGTTCTTAAAATGCTAAATTTATGTAGGTGATTAACAGAATTGTTGTTTAATGAAATAGTATTTGGAGGTGGTTCTAGAGGTAAGACACAAATATTGAGAAGAAACTGTACTGACAAAATAAAATTAACACATTGAAATATGTGTCACTTATTAGACTATTATCAGAAATATTGTAAACACCAAAATTAGCACCTCAAAAATGAGTTGTTAGAGCAAAGAAAGAAGTATGATTTTATGAGTATTTTGTGGATGAAGGGCTACATATGCATGGATGGTTTTCCTTTAAGGACTGGTTAGTTAATTACATGACCTTTTGAGATTTTCTTTAGTGGAGCATCAGAAATGGGAGTTTGGGGTGTGGAATCAGTTCTTGAAGATGATGGAAAAGCATATGCAAAGACTGATAAATGGACTGGACAGCACACTTTTGTAGGTGATAAACAAGCAGAAAAAAATCCTTTCCCACATCTTCTAGAATAAATCATGATTATTAAATAAAAATTTTAATTTTTATTTAATAATCATGATTTATTCTAGAAGATGTGGGAAAGGATTTTTTCAGAATATTACAGACATTTTTAAAAAAAGTAGAAATGCAATTTACAGATGTAAAATACAATTCCTGACTAAATTTCCAAATAGGGACGGTTTTGGTAGTTTTTTTTTTTTTCTTTTTTTTGTTTGTTTGTTTGGTTTGTTTTGTTTTTTTTTAATTCATGAGATACAATTTTATATATATGTAATCACACATTTGATTGATTATTGGAAGATTTTTAATAGCAATTTAGATCATTCTGTGGATCTGCACAGATTATCTGTGCAGTTTTGAGTGGGTGACAGAGCTAAGTATTATTGAAAGCAGTTCTACAGTTTTATTTCACGTCCCTGTGGGCAGGGATATGCTCGCTGCTCTCCTTCTGTACAGTCAAAGCATCTCTGGATACACAGAAATTAACAAAGACGTTGTCATCCAGACTCATTCTGCTCTTATTTAGACTCCAATTAACCTGCATGCAGCCACAGGAGAGGGATAATTGCTTCCACATGGCAATTCCTGTAGCCTGCTCTGCGTGCTATCTTGAGATGGGTTGCTGTGTCTCTCTCCTAGCTGAATGCTCCTGATGATTTCAGAAGATGTTGGACTAGATGACATTTAAAGGTCCTTTCCAACTCAAACTATTCTATGCTTCTATAATTAGATAAAGATAATAGATAGAAAGATAAATATCCAGTTTCCAAGTATCTATATTTATGGAAGAAAATTTGTACTGTTTAGGTACATCTACGCACAGAAGAGAGTGAGCAAATGTAAATAAGTAATTACTTCCCTGTTTTGGGGAATAACTTGCACTCTGAGTAATTTCTGAAATTAACGAGAAACACAATCCCCAATGAATGATTTACTTCATCACACCACTGAGGGCTGTCTTTAAAAGTTCTGCCTTCTCTTCTGCTGGCCCCAGATTAGACGATGCATTGGTACAGTAATCGGGATTTGTTTGTTTTATTTTTAAGCCCTGGGTAGTTTGTTTGAAGATCACTCTAGTGTAAACATTTTTAAGTAATCATTTTTGTGTGGATGTCCTACAGGCAGAACTTGTGAAGATAATAGTATGTATGTGTGAATATTGTAGATATATTTCCATTGCAAACATGGATGATAACTTTAAAAGGACCATCCTTGTTCCAATTACTCATGGATATAGAACTGACGTGCTGTGCAAGCAAAAGCAGTGTCAGACTCAAAAAAAGATGCTGAGGTAAAAAAGTTATAGCTGAATAGGAGAACTGGCAGAAAATCAATTAATAGAACAATGCCTGAAGACAGCTTTATCCACTTTTTCAGCTGATGAAGGATAGTATTATTCCCTATAAATATTGTCTCAGACACCCTCCAACCACCATGGAGGCAAAGGAATTGGTACTAATGAACCTCAGAAACTGCTGTGAGAAATATTTCTTCAAGATTTAAAAGGATGCATGGTGCTTGACTGAAATTATTCATGTTTACTTCGGCCATGTTGTATCATGAACAAATGCATCTAGAACAGTGTCTGGCAGCAAATACAGTGCTTGACTACTCAACAGAAGGTTATTTGGAGACAAACTGGCATTCATACATCCCTAAAGGCAGCCCCTGAAACATGTTTGTTTCTATTTTCCAGAATGCAGAATGATCGATGGTCTGGTCCAAGGAGCAAGAAGGAGGAAGTTAGATCTTAAAGACTGAAAGCAATGCAAAAGCAAATTGCATGACATGTCTTTCTTCCAAATAAACTCGAAGTCCCACTGGCATGGAAAGATATGGATGCTCAGTGCTACAGAAAACGATAATGTGCTTTCTGAAATGTGTTCTCTCTTATATTCCAGAGAACCCGGTGGTAAGTTTAACTGTCAGAAACTGTAGAAAGAAATTTGGTCTCCTTACAGTTACAGCTATTATTCTTTTCTTTCTGAACTGAGGGTTTTCTCTAATCTCTAATTTTTTAAATTATTACTATAATATAAAAAAAAAAACATTATAGATTTCAGGATTAATGCTTTAGGTTCTGTAAACTAAGACAAGATTGGCTGAATAGGTCCTGTGCGGGTGGTCAGACATACAAGGGGCTTGTGCAAAAGGATTAATCATTGGGGCCATAGTCAGCAGTGACAACACTGCCACAGAGACTAACTCCTGCTTCACTTGAGGTGGCAGAGAAGAATGAGAGGAACGAGAGAAGCATCTCTGTCTCACTAATCAGTTCATCTACAAATCTGCTGTCCTCTGCAGGACACGAGGAGAAAGCAAATTGCAGCCAGCCAAAACTCTCTCACAGAAGCAGAGATAAAAAAGCAAGTGGAATGTAGCGTATGGTTTCAGGTGGGTTCTTTTTGTTTTATGAGGCTCTTCATCATTCCATTGTCAAAGTGCAAAGTGTTTCTACTTTGAAAGGCATGTTTATCTAAGGTTTCAGAAAAGTCATAATGAAGTCATTATTAATCAGAAAGGTTTTGGAAGACTGTTAGAAGAGGAAAATAATAGGATCATGGCTGCATGGAATTTTTGGTGACAATCTAGTTTGTCCTGACAGCAGGACAGGAATCTGTCTTTCTCAGAGGCAGTACTTAAAGTTGGAGGAAAGAAAAGTTTTCTTGGTCAAATTTCCTAAAGCTAGGAAATGGAAATAGTGGTTTTGGAAAGAAGGAATTACTTAGCATCCACTGCTACAAAACACTTTAAACGTGATCACACTTCTAGAAATCTGTATAAAATTGTTGATTTTTATTGCACAGAAATCACTTCCCTACAGGAGTGTAGGGGACCAGAGAAATGATTGCTGGCTCAAAATAATTAAAAGTGTGGGGTTGGAGAGGGGCAGGGCAAGTTCAGTGAAGGTGGGGCAGTGTGGTGCTCCACGCCCCACCCACTGAAGCCTCTAGTCCAGCTCCAGAGTGGCTACCGAGCCGCTGGCACACAAAAAGCCCCACCTGTGGGGCAGGACCAGAGCAGAGAAAAGGCTGTGAAATGGGTTTGCACCCTTGTGAAGTCCTACTGCCTCAGACATTGTAGGAGCTGGGATTGTGTTTGGATCCAAGATACTCTCTTTCTTTCTTTCTTTCTTGCTAGCTTTCTTTCTTGCCTTTTTTTTTTCTTGCTTTCCAGAACTTCCCTTCCCGGAACTTCCCTTCCTGGAACTTCCCTTCCCAGGACTTCCCTTCTCTTTTCTCTCTCCCTCTCTCTCTCTTTCTTCTCCTAACATTCTTTTCTCAAAATCTGTGTAACTTAAAGTTGGATGAGTTAGAGTTTGCTAAGTCAGTGCCTTGTGGAGTGCTTTACTTTTACTGGATGTTGATTTAAAATTTGCTTAGATGTTTGCTCTCTGAAGTTTGCAAGTAAAAGTTTGCAATTCAACCTCCTAAGAAGTTTGTTGTCTTCTCCTGCACTCCACCCAGTGGTGTCAAAGCACTTAGGCCCCTTTAAAACACTCTGGGCGAACTTAGGGTGTAACAAGGCAAGAGAAAAAATGTTTTGAAAAAATTTAGTATTCTACGCCTCGGATTCTTTCTATTGGCCAATTAACCTCCTTTAGGTCCTGCCAAAATGGAAACTGTTTGGGACAGTCTCCATCATGGCAAAGGAAGTGATACAAAATTTAAATCCGGTGTAATTCCTTTCTATTAACTCAAGGGCAGAATCTGATCATCTAAATGATGTTTTGCTCATCTGTTCTGCACTTCTGTGGCATTCATTCATTTGCAGAAAACGGTTTGGAGCATGTTTAATTTACTAGTCATGGCTAGCAAGTGCACAGAGAAACTATGTTAGGTGGGGACACGAGGCCCATCTCCTGACTGTACAGTAACCCACATCCTCAGGGATCTGTACTTTTCCTTGATTTGAAAAGCCTGTTGGAACAGGAGGAAAACAGCGCACATACCAGCATTGTCAAATAGCTCTTCTGACAAGTTTGAATAGGCTGCTTTAAATTTTAAATGAAGTGAATATCAGAACCATTATGTTTCAATTTTTAAAGTAATATGAAACAAAACATTTGCCATAGTGTTATTTTCTGTGTGAGGTTTTTTGTGCTGAAAGTTTTCAGACAAATTCAGACTCCATCACATGAAAGTCAAACCTATAACTAAATTATGGAGGGATTATAAGCAAATTAAAACCAGACTTCCTAATATAAACTGTTGCACATATTTAACAAGATACAGCTCGCCAATGAAAATCTGTCTTAATCATTGATGTCTTTCAGGTCCACTTTTCGAAATAAACTACTCAGGCCTTTGTATTTTCTATTCTGATGCTCACCTATTCAAATAACTAATTTATAATACAATCATTTGGGTTCCAGTAGGATTAGGGCATTCTGAGGTGGTATAATATATATAAAAAAAAATAGGATTTTTCTTTAAAATCTTAGTAGTTATTTTTCTACTAACATCAAGACTCTTTGGTATATTCTAATTTTATTCATAATAACCTAAATTATTATTATTTTATGATCTGAAATATATTTATCTGAGACTACTTGAGTGAATTAGCGTAGAAGTCAAAATATGGCCAATATACTCTGTGCAAGCTTACCAGACAGTAATTGATTCATTACATGTTTTAGGGTAAAGTGAAAATTTGCAATGTTTAAGATGAATAACAAAAACTTACCAATGGCATGACTTATTACCATTTTCTTTTAGCCCTTTTTAGGAAGAAACCAGTGCTGTCAGCAAATCTGAATGGAGTAGCTGACCTACTGAAAATTCAAAAGGCTTAAGGAGTTTAAGGATTACTGCAAAGTTCCTATGAATATTTAACCAACCAACCTGTCTGACTGATAGATGCCACTGACACTTTTAGAAATTAATTTATTCAAAGAAATGCCGGGTTGTTGTCAGAAGCTGATCTAATAGACATGTCCTTCTTTCAAGCTGGAACTTGGATCTGTAGTTTTTAACTAAGTGGAGACGCTTTGCTGGTTGGAAGACACCAGGTTGTTTGCTGGATTTCTCAGCATGAAACGGCAACCAAAAGGCATGTCATATTCTTGCAAATAGTTACAACAAATTTGAATATGGTTTTCTTTGACTAGACAATGACTTCACTGAATTTGTGGACTGTTACAATTGCTTTAGAACATAGTATATGAAACATTTGGAATTTGTTATCCAGCAGTAAGCTGTCTTTGCAAACATTCCTCTGAAAAGGTTCATTCTTCAGCTGTTATGTGGTAAGCTGAATGAGCCTGAGTAATTTTTTTACGAGTCAGAGGTAGAAGAAAAAAATAGGAGATTAAAAGCCAAAGTGGGAAAAACAAGGAAAGTTCTCTAGGGCCGATGTCGTTTCCATCTATGACTCTGCTGAGCCTTTGGTTTTTGAATCACAGAAGCAGGTGTACCTCTTAACCTTTGTAAAAGATTTAATGTTTTGTCTTCCCCAATGCTCTCAAGAGTGAACTCGGGAGATGGGGCCAAGGTGGAGAGATGATTGGGTAGGTGCAGATCTAATAAAGTAACTGCATCAGGGACATTGGAAAGCAGGACAAAGCACTTCTATTCTTTATTTAATCATATACTCATTTTTCTTTTGTTCCCCTACATTTTTTATCATATTTGCTAAAGAAAAGTTAGACTTTCCACTTGAAAGTTGTAAAGTCCTTAAAAAGAAGAGAAGAAATACTTTCTCAATGTCTTGTATCTTATGGTTTGCTGAAACACATTCAAAGTCTGCTATTTTTAAAGATCAGTGTTCTCATTGTGACTTGCAATAAAAGGTTTAAATCTAGATCAGACCTGACCTGGAACATCGTCTTGTCTCCTGAAGGCCTAAATTTAATTCTGTTTCAAACTTAGCTGCAACAGTTCTATGTCTACATTATCCCTGAAGAGGGTAGATATTGAGACATTTATTAATAAATAACCCAAGAAGTAAAGGAAGACATTATAGGCAAAAATCAAACGTTAAGGAAGTTATGACACCTCAGTTTGCAGTCACTGTATGGCATAGTAGTCAGGTGGACAAAACCCAAACATTTAAAATATAGTAAAGCTGTATAATATCACCCATTTGTGTTATTCCAAATAATTTTATAATATATTTCTGCTTGTGACAAGCATCTGGGACAATGCTAGATTCTTTATTGATAAAATCAATCCAAAGAATAAAACAATGATAAAAGCAAATTTAGAACTCATTGAAAAAATTTTGATGTTAAAGCTTTTGAGGTTATCTAACTTTTTTATACTGCTGGAAAAAGTGAAAATGCATAAATAGTTCTACCAGAACAGAGTTGTTTAAAGAATGCACCAGAAAAGGCAAAAGAAGAAAAAAGTGTTTCAGACATTTAATTACCTGCTACTCTTATAAATGTGTACTTGTGCAGTAAAACACTCTTTTATGTAGCTAGAAGGTACTTGAAATTCATGTTCTAGTCAGCTGGAAGGAAACAAAAATTAGTCCCACAGTATTACAAGGCCCTGTCAAAAACCTGAAGGACAATATGAAACTTAAAGTAATTAATGAGTTCCATGAAAAAAAATTGCTTTTCAGTCAATGCAATATTTGGTATCAATTTAAGGGGCTAACAGAAATATCTCACAGAACAAATGACATTTCTGATGGGGCATATCTGAGGCTTAAAAGTATTGCTAGACTTCTCATGACAGGCAGCCTGAAGGTCAGAAATCCTTAATTCTCACTCTGTCAGCAACATTTTCAAGTCTGTTTTTGGCTGTAGCCTTATAAGAGGCTGATTCTTTGCAGATGATGATTTTTTTTTCAGTAAGAGGAACACGTGGGGGTTCAGAAAGCTTGTGAATGCATCAGCTGGGGAGGGAAAATCTCACCTGTTTTCCTCAACTCAAAATTACAAAGAAAATAAGCTGATTATTCAGTTGCTTAGATTAGCAAACAGACTTAAGCCACAGGAAAAGTGGAAGAAAACCAGGCAAGAATATTCAAAGAACTATTGGTATTTCTTAATGTCTCCTAGATTTTTACTGTGAATTTTTTCTTTGTTCGAAATTTGGTTATCTTATGCCAAATAAGGCAATTTTTCTTCATTTGACAGGAAGTTTCTGTAAAGTTTTATGGCTTCAATCCACACGGATGCTTTTTTTTTTTTTTCTTGCCCTCTTAAAATGAGTATGAAAGCAATCCATCTTTTTTATTTTCTTGTTTGAAATTCAAAGATAATTTCTCTATTTCACAAGGATTATAGGAAAAAAATAAAATGCACTAGCTTGCTTTAGTTTTCTGTTCCTCATGCAAAACTGCTTTGTCAGCAGTCAGAGCTACCTTAGAGTTCTGCAGAAATATAGATGCTATTTCATTTTCTCATCTTGGACTTCTTGCAGTTTGCTATCTGTAAAGCAGTTAGATGGGACAGCTAAGAGAAACAGGTGGGAGCAAAATGGGTAGCTAAAAAGGTTGTAAGGGAGAGGTGAGATGAGTCAATGGTTCACCGGACACACTGCTTTTTGTGCTTCCTATCAAATTTTAGAAAGAGACTGGCAAGGCTTAGAAGCTGCAGGGGAGAAATATTCCTATCCCACTTTTAAGTTGTTCCTCTTCTTACATGTTTCTTAAGTATGAGACTTCCTTCACTCCACCTTTCTCTATTCCTCGTTTTCATTAAGTGGAGGAAATCCTCCAACTCTTCACAAATCAGTTACTCAGACTCGTGCACCTCAGTAACTCTCAGAGGTGGGAACAATTCTGGGAACTTATTGGACTGGATCAGCTCCTAGGATGCACTAACCTCTGCTGGTTTAGAGAACCATCTAGCATATCCTTTTTGGAATGCATTCTACAGTCAGAACTCTGACATTTTAAGGATGAAGTAAACTCTTGTTCAAGATCTGTGTACAAAGATGGAAGCTTAAATTTTGCAGCTGAAATCTCATGGCACTACTGTACTGAGATCTGAAGCTGCAGGCAAGAACACTACTGAGAGTTTCTGCCAAATATGGAAATAAGTTATTACACATAAAGACAGCATTTAGATATATTACTGGGACTACATCAGGGCATGCCATCTTAATCTGAGTTATTGATGGAAATATAAAAGGAAAGAAGAAAGTTTCATAACTCTTTCATATACCCTTTCAACATTGGTAATAATGCATTTCCTTTGCAAGTTTGTTTCATTCTTGTCCAACTTAATGCACGACTTATCAAAATTTTGTATAATAATTATCAAAATTATATAGTATTATATAATGTATAATACTTATCAAAATTTTAATGGCAGTCTTTCACTTCTTGTCCAACTGTCTGTATGAGGGATCATAAAGCTGCTTTTTCATTAATTTATGGGCTTTTGCAATAATTTATTTGAGTTTTTAAATGCTAAGTCATCCAGAAGGTTTTGCTCTTAATGTCAATGGAAAGAAGAATGACACGATGCACATAATTCCTCAGAATTCAGTTACTGAACTATTTTAGTGTATTTGGACTTAAATTCCCCTCCTTATCTTTATTAGTCTTCATTTCATTTGAAAAGAGCTGAGAAAGCCATTTCCAAAAGGAAGGATTAAAGACTAATTTAGAAACTAAGCCTCTAGAAAATTCATCTTGACATAAAATATGTAACTTGTAGCACAGATTGACCAAGAAGTTGCAGTATTCTTGTCTGAACAAAATATCAGCTAATAATATTGATGTTATTTCTTTAAGTAACACATCAATGCTTTTTATGTAGAAAAACTTATGATTCATATGTTGCTTCCTAAATTTAAAAAAGGCATGAAAATGACATTCATATGCATGAGTAAATTACTCTACTGTCATTTTAATTTCTTTTTCTTTAGGATTATTAATTTTCTTTAATAATTCTCATTTACGTTAAATTCTGTAGACTCCCATCCCTAATTCAAAATCTTTGCCATGTACTGAGAAAATCCCTTAATAGTCTTGTCCCACAGAAATAGCATGATATTATTCAACAGTTTCTAGGCAAATATGACAGAATAATTCTCAGGATGCTTTGTGGGAAAAAAGTGAGTTGTAATATGTCAGAAATTTTATACTTTGATAATAGAGAAGCTTAACAAATATTTGTTACAAAGAGAATATTTGATACCTGAAAGAATTCAAAACTCACATGCCATGTTTGTGTCTTCCAACAAGAAATGCAGTCACAGAGTGAAAACTTGACTGTTGGATTGTTTTATTCCTCAGTGTCTTTTAACAATAATTGTGTATTTTTTTTTTCTCTCTTTTACTGGATAATTGTATAAGAAGCTCCTTTCAACATTTTAAAGGCATCACAGGTTAGATTATTTGCAAGTTAAATGGCTGCCAAACATTTGTTATGCAAATACAGTTGATCGGGTTTCTTGTAATGATGTCTTTTAAGCATGTTCGATTTCTCTCACTGAGAATCAAGAACAGTGGGTTTTATGCATTCCTAGTGACAATTATCTCTTTATACAAACAGCACTGGACTGCAGGGGAAATGCAATAATAGCTTTAAGTCATTTATATCTTCTGTCATTTATCAAAAAGCCCTTGAACTTCAAAATGCTTTCATTTGCATTGGCACTTAAATGTTTCATTTTCCTACCTAGAAAAAAAAATTGAAAGACTAAAACAATTCTGTAAAGTTTTTTAAGTTCCAGCAAGTGCAGCAAACAGATTTCAGTGCCAGCTTTCTGCTTTCAAATTCATAATTTGAACTGTGTGATCTCTTTGAGGAGCTCCGCAGTATGAAATTATTACCATGTGATGCAATGAAAATGAACCAAAGGCGAATGCTGAGTATAAACAGTACACTTCAATTTCTCAAAATGACACATGTTTGGAGAAAGCAAATGCAAATATTGTTCAAAACCAGCACCAGCTTTAAGCTCCCCTTTTCAGTCACGTTGCTGTCCTTGTTCTCCACAGGAGTGGCTTCCTTCTTCCAACACATCATTTATCAGTTGCCTTTGTTTACTGTTCTTGACACTCCACTTTGCCCATGCTGGGTGATCGGTTTATTCCACTGGCTTAAATGAAGGACTAGCCAGGTTAGCAAATACCTAAACATGGCCATGCTTCATTCAGAGATTTTTTTTTCTCTGCATTTGTGATCAGTCTTCACACTCTCTTGGAAGTCCCAGCCCAAAGGCTTCCAAGGTATCAACCCCGTGTCTTGTAGGAGATGCAGGATCTGAAGCGGGGCCCTCCTATTTTCCTTCTACTGGCTCACTGGTCTGCCTGAGGCTCTTCTATCCTTCTCTAGGAAATCTGTGTCTCTCATCAGCGCTCAAGCAGCACAAGATGTTTCTACCAACCTGAACTACTGTGTTAGGAGGGCACAGAAGAGCTTGCTGCATAACAAAATGCTTAACAAAAGAGTCCAGGGACTTTTTGACAGTTGTGTGTCTGTGCTTCTTTCTGGGCTTGCAGATGAGCTTTTATCACATGACCTATCAGGAATTACTCCAACCGTGAATTTCATTCCATAAAATGATGAATTCTTATTAGTCAAAAGAGTAAAGGACATAGCTATGCAGGTGCATTTCCTATTGTTTTGCTGCCTTGCTGAAATTAATTTTCATGCTTATGCTGCCCTCACCAAACTTTAAATGTGCAAAAATTAACCTTTTATCTGGTGCTACTCTGTGCCAAGAACAGAACTGTTTTAGTAGATAAATAATGGATTCCTCAGCAATGAGCACTAATGCCTGCAAACACATGAAGAAATTAGGTTTAATTAGCACTGTGTACAAGTCATTGCCATTTTTAAGCTGACATCTTTAATAATTAGTTTATGTACTAATAGTCTAGTGGTGTCTGTCGGTGCTGGGAGGGCTGGCAGCAGATCATCCTGCTCCTGGTACATCAGCCAGGGTGCAGATTTGCCTGGGCTGTCTTGGGTCAGAGAATACAGAATAGACACAAAGTGCTGTGTATCACTAAGCAAGGTATTTGAGTACAGATTCTTTCCTCCCCTTGACAGACTCCGGGCAGTGAAAAATTCTGTGAAACTGTATGTGTGAGCTCCCCTTTTGATATGCTTGTCCTGGCACTGACCCAGATGGCCACACTGATGCCTTGAGGGTAGCAGGGAAGAGTGTGAAAGGAAGAAATGGTGATATTCTGACTCAAGCTCAGGAGGGCAAAATGCTACTGTGACTTAGAACAATCCTTTCCCCCTAGTAGCTCACTTTCCTTCTCACCACCTGTTGGGCATATTTTGGATAGTAAGGCAGAAGCAGATGTGTTAGTGTGCCTTGCTCACTGCAGTTCAACCTGTTGTACTGCTGTGATTCCAGCCTTGCTTGTGGTTAAAATCACATGGAAACTGCTTGCATATTTTCATTTTTTCTGCCACTGTTATGGCTGGAATACTTGGCAGGAATGCAGTGTAGACAGATGGGACAGCAACCTCCTGAATTTCCCTTTCTAAATTCACAGCACCCCATGACTGTGATTACTAACGGAATACATGGCTTGAGGTCACTCAGAAGTTCAAAATACTCTGCACAGGATGCAGCTGATTTTTTTTTCCATCTCCTCCTCCTACTGGCAGTCATCAATATGTGTTGCAACCAGATATAAATTACGTGCTTTTCTAAACTGTTTGATTTAAACTACTCTGCAAAAAAGAAGACTAGCTGGCCCATTTCTCATAGACTCATGACATAATTTTTCTGTCATTTTATCTTTATGATTGTCAAATTCAAAAATTTCCTTCATTACACAATTGATGGGGCCAACACAGAGGTCTGCTTTTGCAATGGGAAGTTTAAGATAAGTGATAAAAATCCAAGATCATGGGTCAGAGATAGAATTAGAGTGGGATTCTGGAGTCTTTTTTTTTTTGTTGTTGTTTGTGGTTTGTTCTTTGGTCTTGGTTTTGGGTTTTGTTTTGTTTTTTGTTTGTTTGTTTTTGTTTTTGTTTGT
>JAYDZK010000169.1:45030973-45077639 GCA_034509185.1 Euphonia xanthogaster
TTGTGGTTTTTTTTTTTTTTTTTTGTTGTTTTTGTTTTTTTTTTTGTTTTTGTTTTTGGGTTTTTTTTTGGTTTTTTTTTTGTTTTTTTTTTTTTTGTAATTGGACAATACAAAACTATATTATAGAAAGAAGAGATGAAAAAACAGAAACTGTCAATGAAAATGATGGCAAGACAGAGGAGGATTTCTAAAGGCTGTGCCAAAGAAACAGTTGGAGGGAGAAGAAGGGAATGAAAATCAGAAGATGGTGTCATGGGCACCAACAGAGAGTATTATTTTAAGAAAGAGTGTTTCTGGGTAGTACTAAGACAGTTGACAGGTCCAGATGGATGAAGCTGATCAGGTTATGTGGTTTGGTGAGGAGAAATCCATGCAGATTTGAGAAAAAAAAAAAAAAAAGAAAGGCTTTTGATGATTATGGATTGTAATTGGAAAGTGCTTAAAATGAAACTGGAAAATAAAATCTCCAGGAAAAGCAACTAGAGCAAATTTACAGGTATGAGAAAGAAGGTGGAATGACAGGTATAGATAAACTGGATCTGTGCTAATGTGGGTTACTAAAAAAAGTGAAAAATAGCCCATGATGAGGTAAATACCAGAAGGTATTCAATGCAGGGATGCCGGAATGGGTCAGCCTGTGGTAAGGCAAGCTGTTCTTGTCATAAAATCTATGACCACTGTGAAACAGTCCTTGGAGCAAGACACTCAGAGTGAAAAATTGGCACATAAATTAATGAGGGAAATAGGTATCAGATTTCTAAATATGTGTCAGCTGGAAGTGAAGGAAGTCAACCTGAGGATACATAAAAATCCCCAGGTAGTGCTGGGGATGTGCTTTACAAAAGCGGAGTGAGGACAGGGAAGGTGGGCCAGTGCAAGGCAGCAGAGGTGCAGGAACTGCTGCATGCTGCCCTGCCAAGCTGGTTGGGCTGTGCAACCCAGAGATCAGCAGGACTGAGAGTGATGGGGTGCGTCCTGGAGGCAGACTAACACAGGATTTCAAACTCTGATATTCTACAAAGTGTTAGGATTTTATATAGATACTTATAGATACATTATTACTACTACTACTACTATTATCATTATTATTATTATTATTAATAATAATAATAATAATAGTAACAGACACTGCATTGAGAAACTATACATTTCAGTGAATCTCAATTCCAACTTTAGAAAATTAAAGGTAAAACAGTCATGTTGAAAATGTAGTAAATAATTGGCAGTACACCTTCCTTTTCCTTCTGACCACATGTCACAGGTGGTGTTTAAAATACAAAACCATCTGCAGAGGGTAAACTCAGACTACTGCTTCTGTGTCTGCAGGGTCAAGACAGAATGAGCACATGTATTTAAGGGGAAATATTTTTCACTGTATTAATTAGAACAGTTGATGATACTGCATCTCAAATCCTATGTCCAGGTTTTGGCCCCTCACTACAAGAAGGACATTGGGGTGCTGGAGTGAGTCCAGAGAAGGGCAGCAGAATTAGGAAAGGGTCTGGAGCACAGATCTGATGAGGAGTGACTGAGGAATCTGGGGTTGTTTAGCCATAAGAAAAAGAGGCTCGGGGTGACTGTATGGCTCCCTACAACTCCCTGAAAGGAGACCGTAGCCAGGTGGGTGTCAGTCTCTTTTCTCAGGTAACAAGTGACGGGATGAGAAAAAGTGGCCTCAAGTTGTACCAGGAGAGGTCTAGACTGAATGGTAAGATTTTTTTTTCCACAGAAAAGGTTGTAACGCAATGGGACAGATTGCCCAGGGAAGTGATGGGGTCACCATCCCTGGAAGTATTCAAAACACATGTGGCTGTGTCACTTGAGGACATGATTTGATGGTGAACATTGTGGTTATATTGTTGGTTGGACTTGATGGTCCCTTTCAAACCTTAAAGATTCTCTGACTTTAAAGTCCAGGAAACCTTGGTTCATAAACATCAGCTGAAATTCACAATACCCTAGAATCATAGAATAAGCATAAAATGTTGAGGGTTGGAAGGACCTTAAAGATCATCTAGTTCCAACCCCTCTGCCATGGATAGGGGTGCCAGTCTCTAGGTGAGGTTGCTCAGGGCCCCATCCAGGTCTTGAACACTTTCATGGGTAGAGCACCTACAGCTTCTCTGGGAAACCTGTACCAGTGCCTCTCCCCCCTTTGAGCAAAAGTTTCTTCCTGACATCCTAACTAAACCTGTTCTCTTTCAATTTAAAACCATTGCCCCTTTTCCTGTCACTATTTGCTTGTATAAAGGTCCTATGACCTCCTTTTTATGAGCCCCCTTAAAGTACTGGAAGGTCACAATGAGGTCTCCCCAAAGAATTCTCTTTCCCCACGCCGAACAGAAGTTGACAAATCGTAGAATCTGAATATATATGTAATAAATCAAGGTCTGGGGAGGACAGAACATATGGGTGTAGACAGTTTTTTAAGTACCAGATGATTCAAGTATGGTTATGTGATGTAAATAATGACTCTTTTGCAGGCACATTCTTCCTGTGATCCTGGATGTTTCCTAATGCATGTAATATTTGTTTGCTTAATACACTACAACAAAAAAGCTTCTGAAGCAAAGCATTCCCTTATTCTTCAGTAACATCCCTAATTTTTGCTTTTATTATAATTTCTAAAATTAATTCAGTCCATATTCCAAAATTATTCCAGAATGCTTGATCATTTGCTTTTGCGACTGATTATATGGCTCAGAAAACATGAATGTGTGAGAAAAGAGGATTTTTCAGAGCTCTTCAATTTATCTAAAATATTTGCTCAAAATTTACCAGAAATTGAAATTCTGTGTCCAAAACCTGTTGCATTTAGATGTCTTCTGCAAAATTTGTCAAACTTTGACTTGGTGAAAGTGACAGCAGTTTAATAAGGCCAGACCAACAGACATAGAAACATGAAAAACCAGGCCTAATAAGTTCAATTTGCCGTTTTGCCTGTGCTCATTAATGTGCTTGACTTTCTTCTTAGAACAAGCCCAATGTCAGTGCAAAAAAGGCCAACACTCTAATTTTCATTCAAGGAAAAGCTAACACATCCCATGCCTAACAGGTATCAAAGAGAGAGTCCAGGAATTTTGGCTCATATTTCTGTGCTTGATTCCATTTAGATAACATTTTGGTTTAAATTAATTACTTGATTTATACCTTGCCAAATACTTGCTTTAGAGACCCAGCACGACATGACCTCAACATAGCAGAAATATCCTTTAATAATGTTTTCATATCTAGAAATAGCAAACGCAAACCCAGCCTTCAGAATTCTGATTCAATTCAGACAACGGGGGAGAAAACAGTGGATTTGTATTTTGTGATTTTTGGGCCCACTTACATCGTATACCATCCTGATTGCTTCACATTTCAGAAAAGCAGAAGGGCTGGGCCTGTTTATTGCAGCCTTCACTGCATGTCCAGATGGTAAATCTTGCATTTATAGAGATCAGAGCATGACAGGCCATTTTGATAGCTGATACCAATAAAATAAAAAAGAAGTATCCAGCTGTCCCTCCTTTCTCCCTTCAGCCTTCTAATTCTACCTCCTACATACATGAAGAAAGAAAAGTGATGCAGGAGCTGGCAGTTTCCAGACCAAATGCTCTATTTGACTGTCTTTGTGTCTGTGCTTTCAATGAGTTGATAAGTTTGAGAAATGCTACATTTTGGGAGAAAAATTCATATTTTGTCATGACTTACAAATAACATATGCCCTTTGTATATTAAAATCAGAATATTTCAGTGAGGATTTGGATTACTAAATTTAGTTTCTGGTTAAACTAACTCACAAATTTATCCTGAACTTTCATTAACTCTATAAATTAATGATTTTGCACTTGTCCTCTTATGCATGGCAGTGCAAAGCAACACTTGGGCATTTTGTCATACTGTAATTAATCAGTGTAATTAATCTTTGCTGCAAGAAAAAAAGAACTCATTTGGTATGAAATATGCATCCTTAGTCTTGATTTTTCTCAACTTTTGACTGCTTATTTTTTGCATGTCAGTAATATTCCTCTGTTAGATAATGCAATGCTCATGCATAGAAGAGATATTTGTATTACATAGGTTTCCTTGCAGAATATAATCTTTCAATGTGGTTTATATATAGGAGGAAACACTGGAGATATAATCACAGTAAAAGAAGAAAGCAGTTTTGTTATTTTGAATGACATCCACAATGAGCTTGCTGTTGAAAACACAGTGAATAATCCCATACTTTTGACACAAAAACATTCAGAAAGAAGCATTATAAAAATAATTTTCCAGCGTTTATACATGCAAAATATCATAACTTCAGCCCAAGTTCCTGACAGTGAATCCAGAGAATGAAAAATACATTAAAGAAATGCCATGTGTAAATAAAGCAGATTTTCGGTGCTTCTTAAGTGACAAGAATAACAGAAGCTTTTGTTCCTGTATTCCTCACTGTATCCAATGTCATTTAAATGTGACTGAAATTTCTTTCCAGGTGATATACATCTCTCCATGGTATATGCTTCAAAGTGAGCATTGGACTACACATATTGCAAAACTTAAGGCAGATTTTCCTCAGTCAAAATCTATAAATTCTGGAAAGCTGATAATCACTTAAACTGAGGGACCTTATCATTACAAATGGTGTTGTTAAGAATAGGCTCAAACTATTCTTGAAAGAAAATTTGATTGGCTGATTGGATAGTCAAGGTTAGGGACCATTTGGTTTTCCAAAATTCTAGCTATAGTTACTGTGTCCCTCACCCTGGGCTAGTGTCTCTGATAAGCATGCACATATATTAGCCTATCATCTATAGCAGCTGCACAATATATTAATTTGAGCAGTTTAAAATTTGCCCTTACGTGTACTGGATTTTCATTAAAATGTTGATATGATGAAAATCCGGTTTTGAACCCAATCTTATACCAAGCCAAGAGCTGTAGCTTCAAGAGAATCGTACACATAGATATGTATCAGATATTAGAATTGTTTTAAGGCTTATGAAACTGTATGAAACATACATCAGTAAAAAGGATCTTTGAACTTAGAAGTTATAGATGGTATATAGGCTGTCGCTGTATATAATTTCAGGAATTGGAATATTACTTTATATTACTAACTTTAGTAGTTGTGATCAGCCCAGTATACATTTGGCATTGGAGGCTTCAGGGAACTGGTTACTCCACCTGTGTCAATTCTAAGCTAATGACTGTGCTGATTCTACCTATTTCTTCTTACTTCTAATTGGCAAATAGGCTCATTTCCATTCTTTCCTCCTTCCTGGAAGGAAGGAAAATTTTTTACCTTTTTCTGAAGAGTATCAACCACAGCAGAAGCTGAGTAGCAGGACAGAATGTCTAGATCATTTTGATTTTACTTTTTTATCCTTTTCTTGATTTGTAGCCTGATTATATAGCTTTTAATCACTGATTGTAAGATAATATTAAGACGACTTCAAATGGTATCCATTGAGTACTTTATACTGCAGTCTTCCTTTAATCTTTCAAATGAAATTGAATTTAGAAATATCACTCATTTGACAGCAATTCTTTGCTAAAGTCTCTTTTCCTTTTTCTGCCATCAAGCTGTGTTTTGCTAAGGCTGCTACTTTGTTAACTGTCTCATATTCAGTAATATTGCTAATAGCTACTACATACCTTGTGCCAACAACCCGTTCAGAAAATGAAATATTCATTTGAAATGCACATAACTTAGCAGGGGTAGCTGAAAAGCAGCAGCAGCAAGCATAGACAGAGTGATTTAATTAATTAGAATTATAGCCTTTGGGTTTTGTATGTGCTGTTGGAATTATAGGAATGTCTTTACTATTACATCCTAAATATCAAAGGAAAATGTGAAATCTTACTGCCTTTTCTATTAAAAGAGGTGCATTTCTAAGACCTTTATAACATATTTTGCTGCTCTTTTTCAAGTATTCCAGTTTACCATGGACTGATTTCAGGGCAACTGTCAGCTGATAACTCACACATTTCTTTTACCTGTATGACAAACTTAGATCAAAATGTGGTATTTCCCTATTATCTTAGATGGCTCTAACGCATTGAACATTGATCTTTAAGGAAGGAATTCTTAAATTTTTGATAGTATCAGTGTAACCACCTTCCTTTCTGATTTTAAAAGTTACCATCCTAAGCAATAACCAGTGTTCTCTCACTCTTTTCAGGTCCACAAATATCTCCAAGAACCTGCACTGAGCTCTTGTCTCTGTGGTTTGTCCAGCCTGGATTTTTATTCACATATGATGACCGTAACATTATAAAAAAGAGAATTCTTTGAGACAGAAAGAGCTCACTGCTGTTATGGGGATAGTAAAAAAACAAATGTGAGCATCTGTTTTATTTGGTGTGGTGATTTGGACCTCTCTGTTGTGAAGTGGAAGGACTGTTTCATAGGAAGGTGACACTGGCAGCTTCTGAGGAGTCTGATTCCTCTGCCTGAGAAGGAATAATTTGAATGTCTGACTGAGCATGACCCTAAGATATACCAATGTTACTTGTACTTGCTATTTGGCTGAGTATGCAGGTCAAACTGTATTTCTTTAATGGGGAAAAAAAAATTGGCATGCAGAAGTTAAAGGTTTGATGTTATATAGGCTGCATCTCTAAAGCCTATAAAGCAAAGTTTACTCCAATTGACAAGGTTTTCTGTGCTCAACACATCATATGAGATCAGCATTGGAACCATTTTTACTTTCAGGAGCCATAAAAAGAGATGCAGAGATTTTATCAAAACAGAATTTCACACTTAGGTATTGTGTTAGAAATAATGAAAGACTAATGGCTCCAAACTAGACATAGAATGATGACTGGACTCAAAACTTGTAAGCAAGAGTGAAACTCCAAATGTTTTTCTCTGCTATACCTTTTTCATTTATATAGACACTAGGAAGCATTATGAACCTAGGGAAAGACTGTTCTAACAGAGACAGGATCCAATTAAAAAAGGAAAAAAATAATTCTACAGAAATCTTCTGTTGCAAATCCAAAAACTGCTAGCATATCAGACTGGAACTGCATATTCTGAGAATGATGCTCTGAAATTTGGAAGGTCTGGGTTCCCTTTCTGGCTTGGATACAGATTTCCTCTAGGCAAATCACTCACATCTTGCTGTGGCTCAGTTCTCCTGTAAAGTGAAATCTGTAAAAGGAAGATAATGTTTCCCTGCCTTTCAAAAGGTTTGTGAAGATGAGTTCATTAATGTTTGATAGATGTAGTGCTGGAGACCATATCACTGTCAAGGAAGTGTGAAATACAGCCTCAGCAGTACCTCCTGAAGTTTGTGAAGTGCACTCTTTTGGGGAAATATACTTTGTTTTCCCCAGCCTGGTGAATGGCTGCAGCTTTCCCACTTCATATAATGAGGCACAGGCTGGGAACAACTGAAGTGACTGAACATTCACATGAAGACTCCAGATGTATGAGGAGTCATCTTTCTGGTTTTCTTAGTCTTGTCTTTATCCAGGTTATTCTCTGATTTTGCTATTGAGGCTTGTTGATATATGCAATTGTCTGAGAGGTTTATCTGCCTGTTACTGACTTCTCTCTACCCACTGCAGAATGCAGGAACTGTTGCTTGTTCAATGAACAAACAATAGATGGAATTTATTTCCTTCCCCCTTGCATTGCTGGTATTCAAACAATGTTTAAATGACACCCTTTTAAAATCTGTAGAACTGGAGAACTACAAGACAACATGATTGCTGCATTATTTAGGTCTGACAGTTTTCTCATTGTATATTCCAAAGGAGATGGCCCAGGAAGATGTTACATATGTTATCTGTCAGAGCTGAATTTTCAAACCCTCCCTCTGTAAGTTTTAGTCTTCTGACCTGAAAAGCAGCTAAGAGGAGTTGGTGGATTCTCTTAAGAAAATCCATCCAGAGTAAGGGGGAGGACATTAGGCCTTAGACCCTTGGAATGCTTTAAACCAGAGATATTATACTAACTAGTAGTCATAAATCCTGTATGAATAGTATTTGTCAGAAGAGGACCAATGTTAGAATGAGCAGCCTTCAGTCACTATGGTATTTATACAAAAATACACTTCACACTCCCTCTGATGAAACAATACTAGCTGCAACATTTTAGGCATGAACGCTTTCATCTGAAATGTTGTGAGAAGGCAGCACTGAAACAGAGAAAATAAACAAGATTCAGAGTCATGTGGCTGTCATTGTTTCCTCAGTAAATTCAGCTGTGGGAAAAATAATGTATTTTTTGGAGAGAATGGTCCTGTTCCACATGGTGATCATCCTGCACATATAATCTTTCACTGCAGAATTTCTTCAAACTTCTGACCTAAATTATAACAAAAAAAAGTCAGTAAGTCACGAGACAAAAGCTAATACATCTTGACTAAGGTGTTAATGAGCTGGAAGAAAAAAATGTTAGCAGCATGTTGACAGATTGTGGGTGGCTTCAATGGTAGCTGGCAGCTTCTCTGGAAATATTACCTATTTTCTTCTCTAAAGGATGCCCCCAATATCCATTTTTGGAAGGGTATGAGTTTGCGAATATTGCATCTGTGGTTCTTTTGTGCCTTAATTCCTTGCTTTCTATAAAAACCCTCCATAATTAGTACTATTACATAACCAGGCCTTTAAGATTATTTGAGGACATCCTCTGTTTATATCCTCAGTCACCTGCCAGAGGAACAAAATCTTGCAAATCATCATTCTCCCAATCTTGAAAAACTATTCTCTTGCATATCATTCTTGTACCTCACTGATTATTAATAAAATATCAGAGTGCCTTCTACATTAACATCTATCAACTGCAGTTCTTTTTCTTTTTCCTCTCCCTTAACTTTAATGTTTCTCTAAAATGGTTTAATTTATATCAATGGGAATAGTTGCAGAATGAATCATGGTATCTCTCAGAATGGGTCAGGTTGGAAGGGACCACAGTGGGTCATCTGGTCCAACATCCCTCAAACAGGGTCATCCTAGAGAACCTGGCACAGGATTGTATCCAGACAGTTCTAGAACTTCTCCAGGAGGGAGACTCCACAACCTCCCTTGAAAATTTGTTCAGTGTGCAGTTGCTCATACAATAAAGACGTTTTTCCTCATATTCAGGTGCATCAGAAGTTTTTCCTCATATTCCTGTGCATCAGTTTCTGCCCATTGCCTCTTGTCCTATTGGTTGGTACCACCAAAAAGAGCCTGGATTAATCTTCTTGGCATCCTCCCTTTAGATACCAATAGACATTGATCAGGTACCCTCTCAGTCATGTCTTCTCAAGATTGATTTAGCTCAGCTTCCTTTGCCTCTCCTCATAAGAGGGAAGATCCAGCCCCTTGATGAACTCTGCAGCCACTGCTGGATCTGCTCCAGAAGCTCCATGTCTCTTCTGAACTGAGGAGTCCAAAACTGGACAAAACAATCCAAATATGACCTCACCAGGGCTGAGGAGAGGGACAGGATGACCTTCCTTGACCTGCTGGCAGTACTTTTCCTGATGTACCCTAGGATACCATTGACCTTCTTGGCCACAAAGGCACACTGCTGGCTCGTGGGTGAGGTGCAATTCCCTGAGATGTGAAAATTTGGGATGATATAATAAGGAATGAGAGAGATAAAATGAGGAGATCAAGTGACTTTGCCCCATCTCTGCACTAGAGTGCAAAAAAGAGCTGTATTTCTCTCATTTCTCTCTCTTCTGCAGCCACTAATCAAACAATATGAAAGCAAACACAATGAAAGCAAGTTGGGTCTGATGGCAATACTGCAGTCTTAGAAGAAGCCTGGCTTCTGTTCAGCGCACTATTTGGACACGGCCTGTGGAATGGGAGACAGGCAAGACCTCGGTGTTTTTCATGTGCTTAGCAAGAAAGAACAAAGATCGTGCTGTTATACTGCTCAGGCTTCCGAGAATCCCTGGAATGGTGGTCTGTGCTCCACAAAAGCACTAGCTGGGACAGTGCTCAACCACATGCTTAGTCTTTTTTTGCTGTGGGTATACTTTTCTGTGTTTGAAATTATTGCTGGTTAGTTTTTTTTTTTAAGCAAAGAAAAGTAGATCATCTGGTACAAAAGTTTTACACAAAATGTGTTGGAGAATATGATGAAAACTCTTTTTAGATATAAAAAAAGAAGTGTATTTGGCATATATATATGTGTGTGTGTGTGTGTGTGTGTGTATGTTTGCCAAGTGTATGAGTCCTAGAAAATATCAGTTACTTATTCACAGATGAAAATAGTGGATCAAAACAGGCAGAGATTGTCCTGCAGCAATACAAGGAGTCTAAAGTAAGGCATTACTAAAGGCAAGCAGGGTAGAATTTCATCCTCAGTACTTGCCCATCAAATTATGTCTTTACAGCTGCACCTGTCAGGGTATTTAATGTTAACTTGTCAAGGCAAAATACTTTTTTTTTTTCTCCCAGTAGATACTGAAGTTCACTGGAAAATGCTTTCCTGCTGTAAGAAAAGTAGGTGAAAGCTGCCTGCATTTAGGTGTCAGGCAGAGGAATCAGCAGAGGGCAGGACCACCACCTGGAGAGGGGCGGGAGGAGCAACTAAAGTTTTCAAAAATATAATACAATAGAAACTGTTATTCCTTTTCACTGGGATATTCCCCGGATGCTAGAATTCATCTCACCCACCTAGAGAAGTGTAACAGCACTTTTCTCAGTAAATTTTGACAGGTTGGAAATTTATCCTCATTACATTATAAATGTCATTTTGCTTGGTGAATAATGTACCAGCACATTAACCTTTAGTTTCACCTGGCAGGAAGGAATAACATAAATCACGGATGAGAGGAACTATCCCAGAAAGGCGATGCTGAGGGCAGGGAAGGGGGATCCTCCTCAACTCTAGTCACAAGCAGAGGGTCCGGAGAGATTCTCTGCTGGTGTGACACTGAGACCAATGGACTGTTTGCACAGAAATCCACATTAGCTGATGGGGAGGGGAAACAGCTGCTGCAAGTAAGTGGGGGGAAAACTGATTGGCCTTTCAATGATAATCTGCTCTCTGGATGGGAGAGAAGTAGCTCATTGGTACTGAGCAAAAGTGCATAAGCAATAGGGCACTGAGATGTTTGCTCCTGACTGGGGTCCAGTGTTGCTGTGTATCCGGAGGCTGGGAGTCTGTTGATGCAGGCTTCTTGTTCCATGGATGGGTGCTGCAGGACAGGGAGGCTGTGGGGAGCAGTGCCTTGGGGAAGGGGTTGTTCAGGCTGTGTGGGGAAGGGTTAAATGCACTCACCTCCATCTCTGTCACACTTGCTGGTCTCAAGGCCAGGGTTTGCTGGAGCTGGACAGTGGAAGTCCAATCACTGTTTTCTGAGGTTTCTCTATGTCTCTGAGAAGAAAGGAACAGGACTTACTGCAAGTTTTGAGGTTCAGACAACACTGTCATGAAGTGGCGTCTGTTAACAGTTGTTTCAAATGCATCAGTAACCTCATATTGAAGAGGAAGAAATAGAAATCCCTGGCTGTAAGAGAAAAGCAATATACTTTGAGTAAATTGGCCAAACCAAATAACAGCAATCAGACATAAGGAGGCTACTCTGATGAGCTCTCTTCTATTCCTCAAGCTAAATGATCCCATTTTGCCAGAGAAAATGTTTTCTTCATGTGTTTCCTTCATGAAGTGGTTTCTTTGCAAAAAATCCTTCTGCATGATTAAGGTATAAATAATTGCAACTAATGCTCAATTATTATATATGCAGTAAAAGATATCAAATAATAGAAATTTAATATTTATATAAATTATCTACCCAATATTACAACAATGGCTTATATAACCTTAAACTGTGACATCCATGTGAATTTTCTATGGAATTTTTATTAGGTCAATATTATAAAAAAGTAGAACCAGTAACTGGTTTTCAGACAACAGGAATTTCTATACATTTAATACTGTACTTCACTATTCTAGAAAATAGCATAATTTGTTTATATGCTACAAAGTGATGTGATGTGTCCTTTCAGTATCAATCATCATTAAAGCCTGTAGCTGGACCTGGACTCCCTATTCTCAAGACTCATGCAACTTCTCAAATAGGAACAGTTGTGGAGTTAGATGTATTTTGACCCACTGTAAAAAGCAGGACAAATTTAGAGGGAAGTGCAGATGATTGGTAAAGAGTTAGGAGCATAGGAAAGCTGAAATTCCCACCTGCATGACAAGAGGTCGTTATTTAACAGTACAAGAGGTCATTATTTAACAACACTCAGGGAACAGGTCACCCTTGCTCTCACTGTGAGCTGCCATGCAAATAAATAGGCCTTTGCTTCCAACAGTGGAAAGAGGCTTATCTTTTCACAAACTCTGTGGATATTCATCTCTCTCTGTCTATGATTCATTCTTTGTAGTTACCTAAAAAGCTTTAATCATCTAGAGAGGAAGACTAGCTAATGCTCCATAATTTAAGCGACCTGTCACACTACATGGAAAAAGGCAAAGCAGTTCACTGAAGCTTGTTTTTCAAGGCCATTTATAGACTCTACAGTTTCAAGCCATGAGCCAAACACTTCTGGGAGGAAAAAAAAAAGTGAAAATGACAACAGCACCAACAACAAAAAGACAGAGACCAGAATTCAGATCAATTTATGCGTGCAAAATTTTGGAATGGCAAAATATGCTGAAAATTTTGGAGATTCTTCTGGAATGAAAAGAGAAATAATGGTTGCCTGACAAGTTAAGATGAAAATTTGTAAATATGAGAATACTCTCCCAACCCTGTGCTTGGCACCAGCAAAAGGAGGTAGTTTGACTACAGCAGCCATAAAGGCAACTAGAAAATTCATAGTTGTGAATGAATTAAAGCTTTCACTGTTATTTTTGCTGACTAAAGGATCATATTAGAAAACATAATGGTACTTCTTGATGTCCTTGGATTGGAATTTAGGAAATCTCCATCCTTGCATTAGAGAAAATTTGTTTCAAATGTGTTCTTATCCCTGTAAAAAGTGAATTACAGGCACGCTGAATGTACTGAGTTCAGCTGAGGACCAACTGTATAATTGGATGCTCTACGTTACAGAGTGGTTTGCATTGTTACCTAATGGGCCACTGAGTAGGCTTTTAATTCTTTTGACCATAATTGCTATCTCAAGAAATGAGCATTAAGTCAAAATGTTCTGTGTTTGTTTTACCCTGTCAACACTTTCATTCGGTATAAAATAACATATCATCAATGGTGTTATTTTATGCTGCTATTGTACTAACTAGTTACTAACCCTGGTTACTGATTAGGAGTTTCTGACACTAGCTCAGTTGTTGTGTGATGGCCACAACAAATATTTTTACAGAACTATAACAACTGGGCAGATTGCCTAGATCACAGCCAATAAATTATACTGTGGCTACAATCTGAACCCTATTTAACCATCACACAATGGATGTTTGAAAGTGGGGTGCTTCAGCTCCCAGTTGTGATTGTGATTGTTCTGACTGAAGACACAAGTATAACTGCAAAAATATATGTCAGTCTTTCAGCCTGAATGAAGAGTGTAAGTTTTCAAATAAACTGTAAAGGAATAATTAAACCTATCTGCTGAAGCCTATAGCAGCTTGTGATTTAGTTTGTGATTTATGCACTTTTAGTAAATTCCTTCCTCTTCTCCTGGTGCTCTGTTATACTCCAAGTGGGATTAGATACCTCATAGTGGAAAGATTTCTGTCAGGTAGTGTGAGATATGTTGGGAAGCAGAATAAGTTTTTGCTTGGGAAAAAAAAGGCCTATAGGCTTTTGATGAGTTTTGCTTTTTTTTTTTTTTTGACAGTTTATTTGTTTTCAAAACCGCAATTTTTTTCTCATGGGAAAGTTTCTTAGATATGTACCTTTAAAGCTATGTGGCAAATGAGAACCTTGAAAACAGAGCAAATGACTGCGATCAAGGAAAGGAAATAGGAGCTAATTATTAGCTGCATAGTAATAGTGAATTTTTTTACCTCTGTACCAAAAATAAAATAAAAATTCAGTGAAATGAGCTTTTCTTAACAGATTGTAAGAGCTTAAATTGAATTTTTCAGGGAAATACTATACCTTCCTTGCAGTAAATGCATCTGAAAAGATGTTTTGTGTTTGAAGCAATGTTCAGATCTTCCCTTGTCAGAGGTACAGAATAGAAAAGCTATAGAGTTTAAAAGGCAAAGGTTACTAGTCGTTCTGAATTGCCTCAGGTTCTGTTTGAGCAGAAAGAATAGTAAAACCATATGTCTTATGCTCTGTAGCAAAGTGAGCCAGAGTTATCAGGGATAAAGTCCAAGATCCACAAGTTCATAAGGACAGACAGTAATTTACCTTAGCCAAGATCTAAAAGACCTAAATAAGATCAATATTATTTTGGGGATGCACTTTAGAACTTCTACAAGAATATTTAAAAGGATCTATTTTTTTCCTGTTAAGAATTATGCATATCCCACTTTCAGATTAAAAAAAAAAATTAATAGGTTGTTCTGAAGTACTTATTCTTTTACCGCTTTTCAAATTATCTTTTGTCTGACAAGACCATGACCTTCAATGCTATGAAGGGGTTACAGAGGCAGATGTTTGTGATAAGGTGAACAAGCACAGAATCGTGTTTTCCTGACAAATTTTTAAATGTAGTTGAGGAAGACAACTTGGGAGAAAAGTCTCTAAAAACATGTGAACAATGGAAAGCCAGCAGCAAATGAGACAAGATGCTACTCAAGGGAAGGACTGATCATGAAAAATAGGGGGGGGGAAGATACTTAGGCAAACCTGTGAGGTTTATTCAGGATTTTTTTATAGATCATCATTGACCTTTACATAAAAATATTTTAGTGCCAGTAATCAAATATATACTGTATACACAGAGGTAGATCTAGTGGTCCTGGAATTGAAAAGGAAGATACCATTTCTCATTCAGTTTGTCAAAGCATCCTTCAACAGCACAATTTTATTCAGTAAACTCAAGGTTACGTTAGGGAATTCTTTTTGTTTTGGTTTGGGGTTTTTTTGAACTTTCAGTTTGCTTTTATATGGAGATGCTATAAAACCTTTGTGTAGAGGATTATCCTCTGAGAAGTTACTTTCTGAAAACATCCATAGTCTCAGTCCTTAGACATAAACCCTCCAAAAGTAATTTGATTTTCTGCCTGCCTAAGGGTTTTCTGTTTTCCGACCTGATTAATGAAGAAAAATACTGAAAGAAAAGTCAATTTCTCTCACTGAATTACATATATAATGAGATAGGAAACTCTTGATCCTATAGACATGTATGAGAAGGTAGGTATGCCAGAAATGTTGGGGGGGAAATCCACAAGAAAGATGTCATGTCATGGAGTTAGTTTTTTTTGCATTCTCATAATGGACTAGCAGATAGAGAAAGTATATGATTCAGATACCAAAAATAACCACTTTTGTCTATGTTGAAAATCCCACTCTGATGTTTTGTGACACTTTATAAGTTGGCATGCTCAATTACAGGGACGAAGGCACATTTCTTTTTTATTTCTTTTAAAAATGCAGTTTTCTCAGTGTATTTTAATGGAAAAAAAAAGTCTTTAGACTGTTGAGTATACTTTAAGTGGCTGACTGTATTTCTGATGGAAGACTAAAATATGCATGCCTCTTGTGAACTGATTATCATCATGTCAAATCTTGGGGAAAACTGCCATCTTTGTCCTTACAGACAGGAGCTGTCAGATCAAGAACAAGGATGAGCTCCTGAGGAACCACCATGAAATTGCAAAGTAGGGCTCATCTGTATGTTTTACACTCTGAGACCAGTCCTACTTTAAGTAAAGAGTCTGTTCCTGTTAAACCCAGGAAGGGTTGAGGGGGAAGCATAAGAGCTGCTGTGACCTAGTATGAGCCAGCACTCCCAATCCAATGGAGTGCTCAGCCAAAAGAGGGTCTAAACCAGAACCGTTTATGCATTAGGAATATTGGACGATGAATTATCTGAAACTGCTATGTCTGTACATTAAACATACTCAGCAAGCCCTATTAAAGCTCGCTTTTGTCGTTTTTCTTCCTTTCCAGCATTCTCAAAGCTGCTCTCAGTACCTCTTACAAAGACATTTTGAAGGAGATTTCATGTGGTAAACAGAGGGATTTCCTCTAAGCAGTGTTAAACCTGGACCAGGCTGGCTGTGCCCCTGCTCAAAGGTGGATTCCAAAGCAGGTATGTGAAGGGGCCTCATGGCAGTACTGCAACCATTTTGCAATTACCACTGTGGTCTCAGAAACACTTGTCTCTGTAGGCACTGAAATGTCTCTTTCACCTGAGCTTACAAGAGGATGTCAAGGAGATGATCTTTTTGGCTGTAAATTATTATTCATATTACTGCTAAAACACTCCCCAGAGTTTTCAAGGATGCCAGGGTATAGAAGTAAGTGAGAAATTCCACTGACCTCTGGAATGCTGCCCCTGGCCCTGCAGTGCTCTGCTGTTTTCTTTCCCTTTTGGTCTTCAGAAGTCTGTGGAAGACCTGAATTTGGAGTGATAAGGAGGTCAATCACAGAAGAACTGGGCAGGTCATGGGTGAACAAGAGATTCAAGTTCAAAATGTTAAAGTGCAAATTGTTAAAGACACGAGATCAAAATGTTAGAAAGTCTGTTCCTTTCCTAGGATAGAGACAAAAGATTTTTTCCTTCTAGTGCAAAATCCTGCTGCATAAATTGAAGACCAATTTTATTTCATGCAAACAGTGAAACTGTACCCATCTCCATCATTATGAGGTAAACCAAGATTAGAACATTAGAAGTCATTCAGTCACAGAGGAATAATTTGCATTTTGAAAGTTTTGAACTGTGTTTGAATACTCTCCAGAGATTTTTGTCTTTCAGCTATGTTATTAACCACTATTTTGTTTTTGTGTTAAAACCCTCTTTTTAAAAGTATGTTTTTGTCCTTTCCTTTAAACCATAGCCTTACATTTTCACAATGTGTTTTCTTGCTACAGAGGGACATTTCATGATTACAGATGAAGATTAAGCAGCAGGAATGCAGAAACTGAGAAAGAAAGATAGTACTGCTATACAACTGACTTTAGGGAAATAGCAGAAGAGTAAAAATAGGCAGAGTAACCTGAATTGACATTTATCTCACATATTCTATTTATTTTCAACAGATCTTTCAAACAACAGCAAAATTATTAACATTCATCTACTTCTTACTGAAAAGTATATTAAATATTTTTCATTTTTAGTAGGGGGTTTCCAAAGCTATACCAAATATTTCAATCTACTTATGGTTATTATCAAAATTGTCAAGGAAATTTGCATTGGAAGAATTTTTTTCAAAATTATTTTATAGAATAACAAGAACAAAGTTCCAAAGTTTAATAGAATGATACAGTAGCACAAGTCTTACACATAAGCAGTTTACACATGCTCATATAAACCTCTCCTAAATATACAGCTCTAGTTATAAACCATACTGTGTCCCAATCTAATGGCTGTGTAATCCACAGAATGTGGATTTGTGGATTTGTGCCTATGCTGGTGAAAATTTATAATACATTGTTCTGGGGACAAGGAGAATGCTACCAAAGTCCTCCTTCAAAGGCTGTTCACTTTGCTGCATAACACCAGTTTTCTAAGTGACCAGACATAAAAAGCTGACCAGGAACCCAGCCCCATCCAATGCATCCAAGCCTCTCTGTGAGAGAAAACTTGGATACAAGCAGCCCAAACCCACCAATTCCTTTTTGAATTTTTAAATCAGAAAGTTTCACAGCCTGCAGCCCAACTTCCCTTGCCTCAAGGAGAGCAGTCCAAATCTCTCCTTTGCAGACACCCTATCTCTGTGTTTCTTCCCTCTGTTTTTGAAGCCTTTTTACATGTCCATCATCACTCAGCAGCGAATGTATGTTGCCCAAAGCTAATTATCCAGAAATTTCCACACCATCAACTTAATATAACACTGACAACTGGCAAAGGAGCAGAAAGACAAGGAAATGACAGATACATAAATATATAATGGAAAAGATTTTATGCAAATCATGACAAGTAAGTAGAAAAATGATAAGAAGAACATTTTGTATTTACACAAGGAATACCTGCAAAATGCAGGAGTTACATGATTTTTTTTTTTATTCTGCTAGTTTTTTGTCTTAGGGATCTCAGGAATGTTTTTCAGAGGAAGACACAAAGTATTTCCCCAAATATTTGGGTTCTGGTAGCCCTTCTATTCCCACATGTGATATTCTGCTATCATTTGATGGCTTTTGACATCTTTTCTGCACCTTTTCTGATTTTGTGTAAATCCATAGCCAGCATGTAGAATGGGGCAAGAGTTTTTTTAAAATTAATTCAGGGATGTAGTATTTGGTTTACATTGAAAGGTTTTTTTGGGATGTGGTGGGGCATTGAAAGGTTTTTTTGGGATAAGGGGGGCAGGTCCTGGAAGACACCAGGAGTTGCCCCTGTGGAGGCAAACGGCAGTTTGAAATGGCTCCAGAATGGATGTGCCACTGGACACAGCTGAGGCAGTGGCTGCTTCTGGGGACAGTGCCTCTGTAATAACATATGTGGGAGAGGGTAAGAACATGCTGTACAGCATCTTTAAGAAAGGAATGAAAATATATGAACAAAAAAACCCCTGCAGACAGCAAGGTTAAAATAGGAGGAGGCAGTGGAGGGGCTCCTGGCCCTGGAGTAGGGATTCTCTTGCAGTGCAGTGGAGAAGACCATGGTGATTCAGGTTATCTCCATGCAACCCATGGAGGTTCCAAACCAATTAGGGCTAAGAGGTATAGGATCAGGGGAAAAAGATCTATTCATCTATTTGATGTTATTTTTGTCTGGGGGTTTGTTTGTGGGGTTTTTGTTTGTTTGTTTGGGGTTTCTTTTAGTATCACAGTTCTGTAAATAACTTAATTTTTCTTTCTTAATGAGAAAAAAAATCCCAGAGCTAGGCCCTCATGCAATCATTTGGGCATGTGTGCAACAGAGGTCAGCTATTCCTCAGTGTACCCTTGTCTAAGGCCAAAATGTCATTGTTTCTGGTGTGACACTTTCCTAACCAAAAGGGCAGAAACACTGAGCAGCAACAGATACCACAAGGGCCTGTCCAGTGAAAGGAGTAGGAGGTGTTAATGGTAGTATTTTGCAGCTAAAGCATTAAGGTTTTTGGGAAAAAGTATATGAGCTTTAAGCGGTTTTCCACCAGTAACTCAACTTTTTCTATGAAAGGAAAAAATATTTCTTGCATTCTTTTAAAGAGGAGGTTTACTGTTATGGAGTTATTGCAGCATTTTAAAATGAATACCCAGGAACTTTTCTCTGTGATTAGCTGAGAATAAGGATAAAAGAAATTGTCTTGGGACTACTTCAAATATAAGCTGTCATCACCACAATGATGAGAGCTAATTTCCCATTTCTGAAAGTTGTATAAGTGTTGTCACTGGGCTTTCATTTTGCCTTATTTTAGGAATAGGGTGTCCTAACTTATCCTTTTGGGACTGAGGCATTAAATCCCCTCTTTTTTGTTAGGTTATTAAAGACAGCTAAATGAAAGAGTAAAGAAATGGCTTTTGATAGCAGAGAATATCTTTAGGGATTCTTTTCAAATCACATTTGTAGGCTGCTAATACAATGCTAATTGCTTCAATTCATACCTGAAGGCTTTATAAATTTCACCATTTTCATTGACTGTTATCGGGCAGTAATGATCTGATCCAGAGCACTCCAAAGTCAGAAAAAAAAACCAAAATAAAAATGAGCTTATTACCTTCGTGAGATTAATATGTGGACTGTAAACCAAGTGAGAGGAGAGAGTTGCAAGTATCTGAGCTGGGTTATGTAGTTTTCATTGGGCACATAACTCACATTTTTTTTGTTTCCATTCTGTTAGCAGACTGTAGTGTAAATTACCATGATAATAAATACAAATTTCAGATTGTGGCTAGTCTAATATGTGATTAAAACACTATTTCTGCTACTATTCCTGCCACTTTTCATTTCCTAAAATACCAGGAGGAAACAAAAAAAAAGGCAGGAATACTTGTATTGTGGATTTGTTTGCAAGTTGTAATTTTAATGTCTGTGGCATCCTTCTGCAGTGCTATATTTTTTGCTAACAGTGTTTTCTTATCAAATCATACTGGTTGAATTATTAGCAATGGGCATGGCAAGGCCCTAAGGATAAGGAAATTGATGGCAGTTAGTGCCAGCAATGCTACTAGTGAGGAAAATATGCTGAAAAATTGAACAAGGAAGAAAAAAGAGTGCAAGATTATGAATATAATCTAAAACTAAGGATTATTTTAAAAGTATATGGTGAAACTAAGAGTAATCAGCAAATATCTATGGGAAGGTGTGCTTAAAATCGAATCAGTTATGGAAAATTTTCACATGCATGCCAGGTCATCTTGGGAATATGCTATCTTAAATAGAATAAAACACATGCTGTATCAAAAAGCCTTATTTTCTATGGAGTGTGTGTTGTAATCATACGGGTGAATTATCTTAGGTGAAGAAACTGACATCATTTAGCAAAATTATGAAGTATTAATGTATAATAAAATTATTGGGAAACTGCCATAAATTTACAGGCCTTGAGATGTACCACATGTCTGGAAAATCTCATTTCAGTAAGGATTCCACACAGGGTAAGGAGGTAAAAGAAATCACAATTTTTTAAATTATTTTTTTTTGGTCTTAGTTGCTTTCTTTGATGTGATGCTAAGGTGCTGTAGTCCAATGTGATGGCTTCCTATGTCCTGTAGCTGAGAGAATGAGGCACAGCTGTGTTAGCAGGTGCTTTTACTGTGGAAGAGGAAAATGGTATTATTGGAAAATTCTGTTTAATGGGACTTCATGCTTCCAAGGCTGCTGACATGAAAATATAAGCTTAAATATGTGATACACTACATCTGAAAAAGGTATTGGCTCTGCTCTGCTTTTCAGAGAATTTAATGATGTTCTCAGGAGAGTTAATGCTCAGAGACAAAGCATTGTCCTTAACTTTCATTGTGACATCTTGCATCGTGCAAAATTTAAGATCGTGCTTGTTTTCTACCATGAATAGACATGGTCTAAGAATGTTTAAGTGCTGACCAAAAAAAAGCAGGCAATAATATAATAATACAGGGTATCATTAGTTTTCAGAAGTCCTGTGACATTTTTTATGGGAATATACTTGACATTTCATAAATATTTCTTCAAATGCTGTGCAAAAGCCCAGGAATATTTGTGAGTTTTGCAATAGCCTATAAAAAATGTACTTTGAACTATCACCTCAAATCCAAAGACCTAAATTCCTTTATCTTGCAATAGAATGAAGAATCCCCATAAGGCTGCCTTTTCTTTGCTATTTTTTTTGTTATCTTGGCGCTTATTAGCATACTCGATTTAACTGCATTAGTTTTCACACTGAAGACATTGTCAAAATGTTAACTTATGGTTAGATTTTATACTATTATTACATACCTGACATACACTTTTAAACTTAGAACTGCCATGACCAAATCCAAATCCAAATATGAGCAAAGACAGTTTATGCATTTTGCTATGTCAGGTTTCCAGCCAAGTGGTACTGAGGTCAGCTGGATTCTTCCTGAGACAAGAGATGATGCATTGCAATGCCTGAATTTACAAGGAAAATCACAAGTACCTGTTCCAAATTAACGTAAATGGGTACCAAAAAATGTTGTCTTTCTCACTAAAATGAGGTCCAGTATGCTCAGACTTTGAAGTGATTCAGCATTTATGCAGTAATGCTGAGCCCCAGCATGGGCTTATGTGCCAGTTCAGTGGGATTTTTCTCTACCAAGAGAACGGCAACTTTCCTGCTCCCTTTGCTGCTTGCGAGAGATTGGAGAAATTGGATTGACATGACTCAATATTTCTCATACACAAAAGATATGCTTCAGCTGTAGCACCTTCCTGTGTGTTGTCCAAAGCAATGAGATTGCCACTGAAAGAAGTAGTTAGTGCCAGTGTTTTCTGTTGGCATCTCTTCCATTTCTGGATTTCCAGAAGTCAATGGAGTAAAGTATTATCATTTGCTGATTTCTGTATGGCAGCATCTTTGCACAAACCACTGCACAGAAGCAACTTTTCTGGGACAAAATTATGTTTGGAAGTTCCTGAAAATAATGGTTATTTGAGAAAAATAAATAGAAAAATAAATGTTTAAATAGCTGCTTGTTCAGTGAGCTGTGAATACTCACCAGAGTTCAATTAAGGAAACATCTACAGCTCCTGAACTTTTCCTGTTGCTGAACTTAGTATTCAGGTCAGCTTTGAAGGGAAAAAGATCTCAGGCGAGCAAGAGAAATAAATTTGCACTGACTTTATCCTAAAAAGGCCAGGTGCTATTCTTATATATAATAGTTCTTTGCACTTCCCCTGAACTAGTACGAGAACATATTTCTCTTTAATAGGAACATCTGCATATATAAGTGTTAGAAATAATCCTCCACATAAGTCATGGTGTGTGATAACAGTCTTAATAATTTTAATGATGTTTCAATCATTCTGTTCATGATAGAATTTCTTCCCCAGAAGAAAGTGGACAAGACTTTGCATGACTTCCAGAAAATTAGCTGAAATATAAACATGTGGCAATAATGTCCTGAAGTGGAGCTTTGAGCTACTTTACCTTTTTCCCCACTGCAAACATTTATTAATTTTGGTCCCATAAAAGGCTTTCCTTTCTGTACTCCTTTGCCAAGTAACACATTTTGTGGTCCCCTTTAGATTGTACTCAGACTTACATGTTTCTTCTCTCACACAACCTATTTGCATACTCTGAAGTGGGTGCCGACTTACACAGGGTAAAATTCAGTGTGCCCAGAAGAGATTATATTCCAGCTATCTCAGCTGACACATTTTTGAGAGCTACACAACAGCATAACAAAATTATTTCTGTTCATTTTTGGAGGAGTTTCAAGGCTCAGGACAGAGGAAATTAAAAATCCTAGGTCGGGCCTAACGTTTTCTCTTTCTTGGTGCCACATTAAAGGAAATCCTGATGTCTTTTTTTTTTCTGAGTGAACAGTGAGGAGCAATCACCTAATTCTCTAGTTATGGAAACTGTACAGGGACCATAATATTCAATGCCTTACAACATACTTCCCTCCCAGTGTCAATAAAAGTGATCAGCTATATATTTACTTCTTCACATCCTGGGTGCTATTTATAGCTATGGCATTGACCTACTCCTAGTTTTCCTCCTTCTGTAGAGTGGTGTCAGGCCCAACACAGCTTTTCACTTTGACATAAGTTCAGAAGTTCAAGAAGTTCAAAACAAAAAATTTCAAACAAAAGAAAGATAAAGCAATTGCAAATCCCAATTCTGTGCATGAAGTCAGGGTATTAAGGGAGACTGGACAAACCTCTGAAGCAACTTAGGGGAGCTTTATCTTTGGCAGGTAAGAGTCACTAACTGAGCTTACAGAATGTGCCTTTTAAATCCCAGAACATATGAGTCACTCCTGTCTGGCTCATGGCAAAAGGCTAGGGAGGAAAGGTTTCTGAAACACAAAAACCAAAGTGAGAGAAAACAGCATATGGTGAGTGCATTGACTAGAGCAGAAACATGGAGGTTATTTCTCTAGTTGCACACAGAATTCTTTAACTGGCCTAAAGTACTTCTGCTCTCTTATTCTCTCTTCTTCAGCAGAAGACAGGAAGAGGGAAGGAAAAAAATTCTTAGAAGCTTCTTGTATTTACTGATGATTTACTTCATTTGCTGAAGTACCATTTCACCTTGACAGTGTGTGGCAGTAGCATTGCAGTCTCTTGAAAGCAAAGCAATGTGTTAAAGCATATTTCTTTTCCCCTAATTTTAAAGCAGGTTAGTTCAGCTTTTTATCTTTTGATCTTTTTGTTGCTTGTTTCTTTTTCTATCAACTATTTCAAGCAGACATGCAAACTCTAAAATGATGTTTTTAATGATTTGTGTCTTATATCTGTAGCTTTTCTGAAGACCTGCGATTCATACATGGAAAATCAGCAGGTGAGATCCCACTGAGCATCCTAAGGTGGGTAATGCTAAAGTGTATGTTTTGTATTACGTGTTATGCAGTAGAAACTGCAAAAGACGTATTTGACTTATAAGGAGGAGAATCATATTTTATTGCCTCCTTCTGCGTTGTGAATATAACCTTTAATTTGTTTTCAGATTTGACACAGTCATGTATGGATTTTGACCTTTGGATCATTTACTGTGGTATAGTCACACTTTGTGTGTGATTCTTGAGACTACCAAAGCTCTTCTGATACCTAGCCTTCTTTTTCTCAGACACAAAATGCATGTTAAACACTCAGATAGAAATGCACCTGTGCTATGGTAGTTTCAGTTCTAACTTGAAACTTTTATTTCCCTTTTTTTCCCCACCTTTTTTTTTTCCTATCTTTGAGTCAGTATTTCTATATTATTTACTTTTTGAGAGTTTTGCTTTCATTGAGCCTTAGATTTATTTGATGTACTTTTGTCATGAATTATTGGTTAATTTGCCAGCTTTCCTTGTCAAAAACAGAGAAGGAAATTGTTCAGTCTTCCAAAGGAGACCTTTGGAGGGATCAACACATAGAACTAATGTTACATCCCTGCTACCAACTCTTTTATGATGAGGAATGTTCTTTCAAGACCTTGTCTTGATGGTGGCCTATATTGAATGGATATCAAGAAAATTGTTTTGTAAAATCCCATTGTTCTGTTTTTCCATTTTGAAGAGCAAACATTCACAACATCTGCAGTGTGGAATAAAAGAAGTTCATATATGAAAAATGTCCTTCTCTGCACTCCAGGACTCCTGCCATCTGACAGCAGGAAATGCTGCAGAGGACATCCAAAGAGAATCCAGGCTAAATTGTTGGGCAGTTCATAATTTCTTCCAGAACAACATGAGTTTCTTTCCCTTTCTGAGTTTTCTATGGGCCAGGGTAGTATATAGTCCATCCTCCTATAGTGCCTGTTTCCTTCCTTAGAGATATTTGTTGAGCTTGTTCCTTTATCCCACTTTTTCTCTAAAAACTCAGGACATTTTCTGAAGAAATCCAAAGCCTGTATTTCCTGTAAATCATTTCAGTGCAGAAGATATGACAGATATTATATAAAAAATTGAATAGATTTTTCTATTTCCCTTGCACTTTCTAAGCCAAAGTGAGTCGCAATTACTAGAATCTTTATGGAAAATTTTGTATTTATCAAAACAACCCAGCTAACCCACCAAAATAAAAACAAACAAACAAATAAAAACCCCCAACCAATAATAAAGCCAAAACCAAAACAGAGCTAACCAAAAGGGTCAGGGCAGTTTACAGTTTGTACTAAATAAAATAAAATAAAGCATTGGATTATCTGGGGATTGTTGCATGTGAGAAGTGATTGTTTCATGTGAAAATCATTCTCCTGGCTACTGAAATTTACCCTCACTTGAAACTAGCACAGTTAAGCTGAGTTTGCTACTTCATGTTGTGAACTGTAAGGAACCACCTGTGGCTTCCACTGGAAAGTTGATGGACTCTAGAAATGCCTGTGCCCTGATAAAACAACGTTCTGTCTTTCATTAATGCCTAGTGATATTGCACTGACTTTTTTCCTCAGGCCTGACAGTCCTATCAATCATAACAAAACTGCCTGGGGTGGCTGAGTAAGGACTTGCAAGACATCTTGCCTGAGATTTAACTCTGCTGTGTTAGTATTTGTATTTTTTTTTCTACCTCTATGATTTTTTATCGTGGTATATTGAATTTGTTTCCACAAAAAGGTGAAATAGGTCTGTTATGTAAGGCTTGTTGCTTCTCTGGTAACATACCAAAAAAACCCAACCAAAAAACCTAAAAGCTTGTTGATAATCTGATTCTAGGGGAAATCCTGTGACATTTGAAGGTCAGTATAATTAAATTTCACACAGAAAGAAACAAACAAACATACATTTTTTATTTATATATTTCTATATATACCTGGTTGAAATGGTATATTTAGTTACAAGGCTTAGGCAAGGGACAAAGCCTTATGATGTCCCAAGAGGAAAATATTCGGTAACAACTGTTGTCATGTGAAAAAAGGAAACTTCCTTGACCCTTCACTCCAAAATGTGTCCTGAATTTTACAGTAGATGAATGTCAGAAGTTCTAATTGATTTGAATAACACTTTATATGCATTCAGAAAATGTTGAAACAGGTCCATAACTCCTCAAAATCATGTGTTAGTTACCTGATTTTAAGACGAAAATTTAGGAAAAGTTGATTTAAAAGTCTCTGAACTTGGAGCATTTTGTTTGTAACTTTGGGACCATGCTGCATTAGCAAAGTATTATGGAGATTATTCAACTAATGTTAAATGAGTTTAAGACAAATTATAGGCTTGAAAGTATAGAAATGGAAATAATCTAGTTACCCAATAATGTAAATATTTATTCTAAAAATTTTAATTAATGAGTATGCTCATTTTGCAAAGACGAGGCAACTGGCCTAATAAAGTTCTGAAAATTTCTCATATTATTTGCCGTTCAATATATTTTGTATAGCCTGATGCTCCAGTTATTTTCTTGCAGATGAGCATCTGTTAATATTTATTGGGCAAAGAACATACATTGTAGGCATTTCTGGCCCAGTGATTCTGGTACTTGCCAATTCAAATCCCAAGACAAATAGTTTTAGTGTCAGTTATGCAGGACATATTCTGACACTACAGTTGATAAATAGAACATGAAATGAACAGAAAAAAATCCAAGCAGCCATCAAAAAAAACGTAACCATATCTGACTACAGAGTGTGAATATAAGATGGCAAAGAAATTAATTGCTGTCATTGTCCCCTGAGCTCTTCCCCGTGGCACTGGATGGAAGCTCTGCAAGATTTCCAGGTGCCACTCAGCCATGTGCCATCACTGCTTTGACAGACCCCTAAACTGTTGGGATGGTATTAATCTTAGGGTATATTTTCTTGTTCCCTTCCAACCTTAGCTGGAATTGGAAGTCAGATGTTTAAATAAATAGATGCAACCCAATTAAATAAATAGATGCAACTCAACTTTTGCCATTTCCTTGGGACAGATGATAATACATGGGCATTTTTAAATCTAGATAAACTGCTCACATTTTTCTCTTTTAAAGAGGGATTTCAGTACATGGTGGCCCTTTCTTTGTATTTTATTACAGCTTATCTGGTTTTAAAACAACTTGGTTTTATTTCTAAGTATTTATTTGGAAAAGTGCTTGAATCAGGAGTTGAAGTCTTATTCTACTCCAGCTTCCTACAATATGTTGTCAGAATATGATGGCAAGCACAGCCCTGTTTGGCTCCTGAGGCATGTCTGTGTGTGTGAACTGAATTCCACAGGAAGAAAAGGGAAGCAAGCACTTGTTCTCCCTCAAAGAGCACTCCAGCCATGAGGCTATCACAGAAAAAGGAGCGTTACACTTCTACCCACCACCCCTTCCTTCAGGTAGCATTTTGAAAGTGATATCTGGAACAGCAATCTGTGGTACATTGAAGGTAACTGGACCCTTTCTTGCTGGATTGAGCTCCAGAAATGATTTTGGCAGTGGTATGTCTTGTTTCTGGAACCTACTGTGCTATTGGGATTTGTGATTCTCCGTCAAGTTAAGAAAATTTAAGTGCAATTTAAGCTGATAGATCTGAAGAACAACAAAGCACTGATGGATTTTTGCTTACTTGCAGTTGAAAGCAGAGTGTTTTTCCAAGTAACCAATTTGTATTTGAATGTCTAAATTCCATCCCACTCCGAATGATTCATTATTGAATGAGCAGCAGGAGAATTTGCAGGTATTTCACACAGCTGCAGCACTGTGAAGAGGCCTATAGCAGCAATAGCAGTCACTTCATTCTTAGAAGTCTGAGGAACAGTAGAGTAAGAATGCACCTGTATGGGACTAGGCTGAAAACATAAATTTTTGGTTTGATAAGTCTGAGAAAAATATGAATATTTTATCAGAAATTAATTAAAGTCCATTTTACCCCAGTTGGTGCTTAAATATATTGCTCTGGCTCATATAGGTCACAGAAAGCCATGAAGAAAAACTCCCACACAGCCCAGTTTGCCTCATCACTCTAGAATAAGCTATTTCTATGAAAAATTCTAATATAAAATTCAGACAGATTAATTAATTTAAATTAATTTCTAAAAATTTGCATAATGAAACTTTAAAGGGGTTTCTGGTTTCAAATAAGAAAAATAAATAAACAATATTCATGCAAAAGGTCAAGGGATTTCTGCTTCCAGAGAAGCCCTAGAGAGATTGCAGAATAATGCCAAAACACTAAGAAAAGTTGATGAATTTTAGAACAATAAAATGATTTTACAGGGTCATATGCAGGATGCAATGAATCAAGAATAAACAGAGTACACTAATACCAACTGGGTATGGCATGGATAGACTCATACAGGAACAGTGAAGTCATAATGTATCCTATTTATCTTTCCTGAAATGACAATTGACAAGCTTCATCTTCAGGACTGTATCAAAGTGAGAAAACCTCTTCCTGAGATGTTAATTAAGTCACTCCTGTTTTAGTCAAAAAATTTATCCTTTCTTTTCTTTTTCCAAGCCATTTTTTCCTCCCATTCTGCATAATCACAAGTAATCAAAAGCATAAAATTTTGGTTAAAGTAGACTCGTGGTTTAGTGCTCATCTCAGAAGGTTTTCCCTCAGTACGAGTGTTGCTGTGGAAGAGGCAAGATGGGCTTCATGGTCAACTTGAAGAGCGGTATAACACTGACTGACTCCATTGTAAAAGCACAAAATCACTATTATCTCTTCATGGCTTGTGGCATTTTGCTTCTTAGTACGTTTTACACAATGTTTTGGTTACCAGAATGATATACAGGACAGCAATATGGTTCCTAAATATTCTTGATGTCCCAATTCCAGTAGCTTGATAACCAAAGATATATTGTTTCAACCATTTCAGTTCATTCAGATTTGCAAAAACCACAGTTGGTATGTGAAAAGAATTGGTGTGTGCAATATCTAATCCTCACATGCAGTGGTTGGTAAAGAAAGATATTATGAATCAGCCTGGAATGATTTGGGTATACAAAACCATTACAATATCATGAGGTTGTCTGCAGTCTGAATAATAATGGCCAAGAATTTTATAGTGCAAAGTCAGATGACTTTTTGTTGCAGAGTTTAATTGATTTTCCAGGGAACAACTTTCTCCAGCAATATCATTTATCTGTGTGCTACACAAAATCAATGTGGGCAGCAATAAATAACTCCTGATTCCAATTACCATAATGAAGCTACTGGAAAACTCGGTGGAAGCTGTCAAACTGCTTAGACCAGTACTTCCATGGAAAACTTGTGGAGCAGTAGCAAGTACTATCAACAATATTCCAACTCAAAAAGCTTTGACTCCAGCCAGCCACTGCCAGTCTGTTTTCAAAGGGAAAAAATGCAGTCAGTGTTAAGGTAAGGTTATTACAACTACTGGAGAGATGCCTCTGCCCAAATTAGGGGCAAATGCGGCACACACTGAAGTTAATGGAACAGATTTTACTTAACAGTAAATGTGAGGGAGAGAGAAAGAAATAGAAAGAAGGAAATAGAAAACATGGAGTGAGGAGGGAAAGTGACAGAGAGTTAGAGTAAGTACAAAAATATCACCACTCCATGGATTCTGATGGAGTCCATTTGGTCCTCTTCTTCTGCTCTTCTCAGTGGTGAAGGTCCCATGAAACACAGAGTTCAATGGATTAGTATATGTTCAGGACAGGTGGGAACACCCAGATGCCTCCCCTGTGGTGTGTGTGGAAATATTACAGCCTCTTGTAATAGACTCTGGATCTGTTGCAACTCTTGGATCACATGCAGTTGTTTGATGCAAGGCCTCAGGAATCAGTCTGAGCGGTGCTTTGGGGGTCTTTGGTGGTTTATGATATCTCCTCAACTCACATAAGTCTTTCACATAAATGTCTCATATGTAGGTGGCCTTCACAGGGTGGGGGGAAGTTGTACAACCAAGACAGTTTGTGTTAGTGAAGACGGGTGTTTACTCCCTCTGTCTTGAGCTGATCAGAGGTTATGGCATCACACCTCAAAAACTCACTTTCTTCCCTGTCAGCTGACGTGGACTGAGTGGAAACGCAGTCAAATGAGCAAATGAGTCTCATTTGCCCTCAGCAAATGAGTCTGTGGGCTTTGGGGGTCACAGCTTCTTTATATAGTTTTGCCATAAAGGGCAAAGTCCTTCAGTAATCTTAACAATGTTTAAGCCATAACGCGTTTCATGCTCTTATATGCAGTGAGAATATAGGTTTAGATCAGGTATTACGGGAAAATTCTTTACCATGAGAGTGCTGAGATACAGGAACCTGTTGCTCAGAGAAGTTGTGGATGCCACATCCCTGGAAGTGTTTGAGGCCAGGTTAAGTAGAGATCTGAACAGCCTGGTCTAGTGCAAGGTGTCCTGGTCCATATCAGGGACCTAAATGGCCCTTCTAAGCATACGTTTTTAATGAAGTTCATCCTTTCAAATGGGCATCTGGATGCTATTGCAATCAAAATAGTAAAAAAAAAGGTGTAACACTGTAAAAATTCAATTAATTTTTTTTTTGTCTGTATATCTAGAAGAGAGAAGAGTAAAGTGAACACTCCATGATTATTCTACTCACAACTTTTCTGGTTTGGCAAGAACAATTAAAAGGACACAAATCAGATATCTCAGCATGTGGAAGCAGCTTCTCCTTTAATGGATGTGTAAATGTATGTAAATACGTCCTTTTATCCCCAAGAACATCTGCTGTACATGTGGATTTCTGTTCACGAGTTAGACACGCTACAGTAATTCAGTATAAGGTTGCTCATATCACTTTGATGAAAATAATGTGTGTCCTCCCCTGAATTCATGATGAGCTCTTATATCTGAGATGCTGTGCCCATGACTCTAATAATAAATGTTCTTTGCCTGCCAACGATGTGTATAAAGGCACCCTTAAAAGTGCTTCTCTCTGAGGGTACCAACAACCATTTTTTCCAAAATACTAGACAAATAGGGACACTGATGGGTTTATTAAAAAGATTTTTAAAGAATGATTGGTTTTTAAGGAATCAAAGAGTTGTGTCAACAGAAACTGAGAAAAACAAATTTCCTTCCCCCAGTGAAACCGACATTTAACAAAATAAGCCAACACAACTTTTTTTTTTAAAGGTTTAGTGTTTTTCCTTCCCTTCTTAATTTCTGTTACTCTGTTCACCTTGCAAACATGACATAGAAAAAGAAAAAAAAAGGAGAGAAGACTGAGGGAAGAAAAAGCAAACAAAAGAGAAAAGTAAAAACTATTCTGAAGGTTTAATATTTTTAAAATGTGAGCCTTAACTAATTTAAATGGAAATACCAATTTGAGGTTTATCTGATTTGACATCATTGACAATAATTATGAAATAATATTACCTCTGGATTGTACAATAGAAAGCCTGATTTCCACTTGCAAGAAGATTGAAGCCACTCATAATTAAACTGATTGAGATTTTAAGCCATTTGGACCATGTGACCTTTGAGTTACAGGGTAGAAAGGAAAAAGTTTTATTTCAACTTCAGGTAATGAATAATTCATGGTGAGGTTTGAGTGCCTTGAATAAATAAATTAAAATATTAATTTCAAGAGGCTGAGAGTGAATAAAAAAGTAAATATAATTTGGGATAATTTCATCAGATATATTTTAATGGACACTGCTGATTGAATTATCCTCCTTTTTTGGAAGGAAATAGGAAAACCTGTTTGTAAATTAAATGTGACTCAGGCCATTGGAATAATAATGAATTTCATCATATAAAATTAAGACATAGAGCAAATTTTGAGACTCAAAAATATACTTATTATATATACATATACATACATAAAACCATTTCAAGATAGATATGAATTTTGTATTAAAAATTTAGAGAATTGTATATATATTTTATGTATATTATAGATATACCAGCTGATCAGTGGTATTGTTTGCTGCACTTTGAAATGCAGAAAAGAAAGAGGTAAAGAAAGTTTAGTAGGGAAGACCAAGCAGGTATACAAGTAAATCAAAATACCCTCACTCTAAGAACTCTATGTTTCTCTAAGAAGAGAAACATACTACAATGTGGTCTATGTAAAACAACCAAAAGGCTTTGTGAAAAGTAGGCTCCACTTTTTTTTTTAATGGAATAATACAATTTTTAATACAATAATACAATTATAGATATTAAAATCAGTAATGATAATCCAAAGTAAAAGGGGAGAAGACTTAGAAGTAAGAGTTGATTTTAATGTATCGTGAAATCTCTTCAGTGTTGCTTGTCAAAGCAAAGATCAGAACACAGTTAAGTGACTCCCCTTATTGAATGATGCCATATTTAAGGGGCAAGACAACAGCTGAAATGTTTTGAATCTTTTTCTGGTGCTCTTTAAGGAACTGTGAAGCTACAGTAATAAAACCCATTGTGCCTCCTCTTCGTTTCTTGTGTTAGAGCAAAAGCCACAAATTGCTGGCACAAGATCTACTGTCCCCAGATTTTCAGTTCAGCTGATCAGAATAAATGACAGGAGTTTATGGAGGTTGAGATTCTCTCATCCCCCTTGTCCACATGATCTTGTGCTTGTGTCTTGTTCATCTGTGCTTGTACTTCTCTTTTAAAATGTCAAAGTTTAAGTTTTTACGATAGCTTGATTTCTTTGATTATAATGTGATGTCTCACTTATTTCTTCACATATCCTCTTTTGGAGGGGGAATTTTTTGTGCCCTGGACTTCACCACTTTTGAAGTAAGAACAATGGTATTTCATTGCTGGAAAACTATATTGACATCTTGCATGTATTAAGCACTTTGAGCATTTACAGTTGGAAAATGCATATAGAATCACTCATTTTGCCTTCTTTTGCTAAATAGCATTGAGGTATTTGCTATATGGCTCTGCAACATCCCTTGGAATAGCAAAGTATGGACATGGACATTAATTGCAATATAAATATCTCAATAGTAGTCTTAAAAATAATGTAATGATCTTAGTAATAACTTGGATATATTTTAGCACCTAAAACATCAACTTTAATGGAAAATTAGTATAATGAATATGTATTTGACATTTCTCTTCTGAGCTGCACAATGTTAGGGGCAAGGTTCATACTTTCTGTGTGCTGTCTAATTTGTTGTGCTCATGTGCAGAAAATAATGAGCAAAGTCATGTAATTTAGAGCCAGATGGAAACATAGAGGAGCTCTGTGTTATGGTGTTATCAGCTCTGTTCAGACAAAGTGCTCTTCACCCCCTCTATTTTCAGAGCTTTTGTGTTAACCAGTATTTTTAGTGCAAATCCCACACTGGAAAAACCTGTTGGCTTATGTAGTCCATTTCTTCAAAGGAAATATTGCTTCATAATAAATTTGAACAATAGTTTGGTAGAAAACAAGAAAATCAATATTGTAACTGCATGCTCAGGGAAATGGATATAATAATTTCACCACCTTTATATGCTGTGAAAGAAAAAGTATCAGTGCTTATTTTTTGACAAGAAATATTTATTCACAAAAAACTACTCAGACCCAATGACTTCAGCTGACTACATTTTTCTTCACAGCTAATCCACTCCAGCAAAGTGAAAGGCCTGTAAAATGTGTGCGCTTGAAAGGAGTCCATCCCTTACCTTGACAAAGTACCTTAATTCTCCTTAGTTTAAAGGAGGATCAGTTGCTTAGGCCTATGAAAGGGCCATTCCTGTTTGTCAGGGCCTTAATCTCCAGTTTTCAAGGACATAGATGTTCATATTCCCAGCATAAGGAAGGATGGACGGATCTGTAAAAATTCCACTAATGCTGTAATAAGAAAAATGATCCCATTTTTGATGATCCCATGGTGGGCACATACTAAAATATTCGTTTACTTTCCAGTGTTTTGATTACCAACTAGTCTGCCCATTTGCAAAAAATAAACTGTGGTGAGAAGACCTAGAGATATATTTCATTATCATACTGGTTCCATTGTGAGGCATATTGTTAGCTAACAATTACAATTCCTGTTAATACATAGAAATCAAAATCTAAATTTTACACCTGATATCTGGAGCACAAGGGTTAAAAATAGGTAAAGCATCCTTCTTCTGGTGTAATTGTGCTAACCAACACATGCATATGATTATCCTTGGTAAGTTTATAAAATGTGAACTTCATAAAAACAATCTGATAAAATTGTGAAATTAATTTTACTCAGCTCCAAAACTGGGATTTTCCATGCATGTTAATAAGTGATACATCCTGTACTCTTGCTCCCCATAGTTCAACAAGCTGAAAATTCTGTACTGCAGTATTGTAGCCTAGTCTTGGTTTGCTGAACATTTAAAGGTTCCATGGAACAGTCTGACTGTACCTATACTTATCCTGTAAGACAAAATATGAGCTACAAAGGCCTAGTGAAAATATCTTCAAAACTGAAACAATCAGTGCAATATAGGTAGATCAGATTATATGTTTTCTTTCATTTTAAGGGATTCATTTTAATTTTTTATTCACCTAAAGGACTTAATACCTAAAATAATTAATTTCTAGTGCTGAATACACTCAATGAAATAAGAATTAGCTGGCACAGGCCATGAATCTGCTCTGGATCTTCTTGTGGCTGTGAGGTCTGTCCTATGTAATTACTTTAGTAGAAGAACTTGAAAAATAGCAAGGTAGTAAGTATTCAAAGCTCTCCTCTATCAATTGGTGTAATGAAAAGCTGTCTTTTTTTATTTAATGCAAGGATTGGAGTATGGAATTTGTTGAGGATCATTCCTTTTCAGGTAAAAAAATGAGTAATGAATATTCTCTGATGATTTCATATTATTAGAGGAGTCCTTTCTTTTGGGAAGATTTCTGAAGCATTCTTTGGCTTACTGTAGAAGAACAAAATAAAACAAAGTAAGCCAAGACAATCTTATTTTCATGTTGTTTTCTCAGGGATATTCTTCAGTTTTGAGATACCTGACAACTAAGACCAAAGCCAAAGCCCAGGAAAGATGCTATGGCAGCTAACTGCTGGGAGAAACTTTTCTCTCAATAAGAATAGAAAGGACACTTAAATTCTTTACTAAGAAAATAAAGTGGAAATTTTGTTCTGTCTCCATTTCTCTAAGCAAAGTGGCCTCATTGGCCTCCTGCCTTGTATGTCCTTAGAAGGAAATTGTTTAATTCTCACATTCACTGACATTGCTTCTAGCACACTTGACACATCTGTGCTGCTCCTGCATCATACAACTGCTTCCTGGATACCTTTTAGTCCTGTTCAAGCATTCTTGCTATAGCTTAACAAGATCTTTCCTGATTTTTTTTTTTTTTTAGCATTTAGATTTTAATTTTTATTCTGGGATTAAGAAGGCATTGTAATCAAAGTTGGGAGGTCCTTCTCCCACCCATAGAAGGAATCATAATTCATTGGCATTGAATTTGTTTTGGCTGTAAGAAAATGTATATGGATATGTAGTGAAGTGGGGGTTCTCAAGAACAGTTTAGAGAAATGCCTGTCAGGAGTCATCCAACAGCACTTCCTCCAGAGGTGTGATGGAGAGCAGGGCAAAGGGTGGTCTCTTTGATCTCAGATTTCCTCTCACCCTACACTCCTGTGGGTTATGTGCTTTCTTAAAGCCAGTTATTTTAGAGACTCGATAATTATTTCTATCATGTCTTTTTGGGCAATGCTTATACATTCAGGCAAATTCTGTTACAGATGAAAATCACACACCTGACTACTTCCTTTATGTTCTAAGGATTCACTGAGCATTCCGTATCTGCAATGCTAGTTGTCAGGATACATGTACACACATGTGCAGAGAACTCTGTGTTACAGAGAATGTAAGCATACTGTCCTTACAAGAAAGCTGCTAAGAAAACCTTAGCCTGTTATTTCTGCTATATTTTAAATTACCATGCCCCTTTCCAGCACTCTCACTCTCAGAGGCTAAACCCAACAGACTGGGAAAAATCTCTCCTTCTACCTTGCAATTCAAATGAAGCCAAGCAGAACATAAGTAATTTTGTACTATACATGCAGCCATCCCGGACTTCAGAAAAGGGGGAAATGGTTTTCTGGACCATTCTTACCAGGGTGCTTGGTTTATAGGTGTACTTTTCTTTCTTCTTCAGAGATCTGCCAATTTATTCCAGAAAAAACACTGAGAAAAGATAAGAGGAGAAAGAACTCATTTCAAATCTGGAGCTTGTCATAAGTGCAGTGCTTTTCAAAAACAGGACACTTTGAAGTAGGAGATGTATATTTGTACAAGTTCATGTACCACCTAGCAAAATAGGCTTTTCACTTTCACTGAGGACTCTGAACTATTATGTTATAATTATTTAAAAATCTTTTAGCTGTGTCTCCATGTCTGTGTACTTTTTCTTCATATCTCTTGGGAATGCTGCTGTTTATTTATCACACCCAGCCTCCACTTAATGTTGATGTCAGTGGGCTGCAGGGCAGAAGACTTACACTGCTTCTTCTCTAATTTACTGCTGTGTTTTCTCATTCAGCCCTTCTCTTACCAGAGAAGGGGGCACAAGGGGAATTTCTTCATCTGAAAAGAATGCATCTGTTTTGTCTGCATGATAGCACGGTCTCCAGAAAGCTAAGAAGCCCTCTTTGAAGTAGCAGAGGAGTATTCACACCCTCAAATCAGGTGTCTGGATGTTGAGCACAGGCTGCTGTTATAATAAGCATAGTTCTGTAGAATTTTAAAAAATACAAGTACTTTGGATTTATGTTGTACTGAGGATTTTAGCTATAAAGTCAACATATGCATGCTTTCTGTCTCTCTCATTGCCTTTTTCCTTCCTATCACTTTCATGTTGCTGATGGTTTTGGATGGTTCTCTGCTGTGTTTGCAACAGCCACACAAAAGCTGCCCAGTGAGCCTACTGCACCAGGGAGCCTTGGGGTTTTTTGGCACAAGAAGGAAAGCTGTGGTAGAGTTCACAGAATCACAAAAGGGCTGAGGTGGGAAGTCGCCTCTGGAGATTGTTTGGTCCAGCTCCTTTGCTCACTCAGAGAAGGACATCCCATCTGGTTTTGAGTATCTCCAAGGACAGAGACTCCACAGCCTCTCTGGGTAACCTGTGCCAATGCTCATTTACCAGTGAAATTATTTAATCTATATTCATGTAATTATTAAATCTATTCCAATTAGATAAAATGGGGCATGTAACATATACCTATATTGCACTTTATGCAAGCTGTTTTTAATAAAAAACAAAAGAAGGAAAAGAAGATAAAGCACATTAGTTCCTGCAGAAAAGCAGCAATATAACAGTACTGTTGTACAGAATGCAACAAAGCAGCACCAAAAAAAAAATCAAGCTAAATGCTTGGTTTGAAGAAAACAAAAGAGGAAATCCAAGTCCTTTGCAGGGGATTAATTTGAAATGTGTACTTTCCAGGATAAGCAGATGCAGCAGTACTGGCATAAAAACAATTTTATGCAAGCTGCTTTTGTCACAAAATTAACTGCTTTCAAAATAATGTTTGCTATATTTCCCACAGGTGAAGTAGTGCTTGAAGGTATTATTTGGACACAATTTCAGTGATCAAATAAGGTTTTTGTTATTAAAAAATATTTGAATTCTCATTTCCATTCTTTGTTACCCTTTGGTAGATTTTTTTAGACTTTGAAAGGAAACATCCTGTATTGAAAATAATTTTTTAATCTGTACATATTACTTAAGGTCATATGAGGACTCTTTCAGAATGAGAATGAATGTTTCAGTGTGTGTGGCAAGGTTTTTTCTCTAGCAAAAACTTTTAGTTGTACACAGGAAATAGAAGAATACTATTGACACAGCACATCCATGGCACTGGACACTTGGACTTGGAGAATAATCCAGGGGTTTCCTTTACTATTCTGTTGATCGTATGATTAACACTCAGCACAACGTTTATATCTGGATGTAAGATGGAGAAAAATGTAAAATGGACAGAATGAAACCAAGATTCACTTGTAAGGCTTTGGACTCTGAGGGAGAATAAAATAGAGATTATATATTGTCATTGAATGTTTTTTCCTTTTATGTATCATTTATTGCATGTGTGTCTGATACAAAGGTTTTACATGCAATGCACAGTGCAAATTCCCTATAGGCTATATTAAATGGTTTAGTTGTTTTGAGCTATGATTCTCTTAAACTGAGATGTTTAAATCAAGCCTAATTGTAACATTCCAAATTTTGATCTTTATTTCAAATCCATTTGCTGTGGGATCTGCTTTATAACTAAAAAATTATGAGCACAGCACTGACTGGATAAGTTCTATCAAAGCAAGGAGGATGAGATAGCTGGGAATGATGATCATATCCAGTAGCCTACATTTTTTAATCATGCATAGTATGTGTTTAAAGGTCCAAGTTTATATTCATGCATTGTGTGCATGTGCATATATCTATACACATGTGTATATATAACGTTATCATAAAATAGAAGATTTCTATCTGTTCTTCATCGTCTGGGGGCAGGTTATTATAACAGCCACAGTAATTTCCCAGGAGCCATTTGAAAACAAGAGTGTGTCTGCTAACCCCTCCAATTGCATATCATATATACATAATAATATAGTATAATAAATACTATATATGCATATATGTGCCTAATATATCTCTTTATGCACATATTCTACATGTATGTGTTCACATATGTGTATATATGTGATGAGAACATCATTGCTGCAGACTGCTATTTTCTCAATATTTTGCAAGCCTTTTAGTTAACTACAAAATTTGCAGATTTAATAAATGATAAAATTGATAGTCTGTATCTAAATATAGTATATAGAATATATATAAATTAGAAAATATATAGAAATATTATAAAGATATATAATATATAAAGATATATGTAGAATATATATAAATTAGAGAATTTATAGACATTTTGTAGTTTAATTTACATATGCTTCTTGTTACCTATGTTGAATTGGCATTGAATACTAGAATGGAACTAGTCCAAATGAAATAAAATCACATTCAATTTAATAAAAATAAAAATATGTATGCTCTTTGTACCACAAATAATTAGTTAGTGAAACTGCTTGTCAGAAAATACTGTGGATAATTGCCTAATGGTATGAAAACAATAGGATATATGACTAATATTGTACCTAATTGCATTATCTAAGCTGGAAATGTAGAATAGATATCAATAGTAATGATGCACAATAAAATATAAAATTACCCATTTAACAGAGTAGAAATAAATACTCCCCACAGACATATGATTGCATGATTATCAATTATAATTTTGGACAGGCAAAGATTTTAAGGTCAGGAGGATTCATTCTAATTATGTCATCTGATTAGATGATGACTAGATGTTACAAATTAAATACTGATAAGTGGACTAATCTTGGGATCTATTTGTTTACATTTGTACATCCCTTAATTGTTTCCCAAAGCATTTCACAGGTATACATTTCAATTCCTTTTTGATATGTGGCAGAAAGGTTTGAAAATACAGGACTTGCATTTGATAGGCAGATCATCTGCAGCAAATGGGTATTTTTTTTAAGATAAATGTTTATATTTTGATTTACAACAAAATAAATCAGTGGTTACAAGATGTAATGATTAAGAAAGAAATAATTCATACAGGATGTCTATATTTGTACTCCACTAGTCTGGATTTTGCTATTGTTCTAAAGACAAAGTACAAAGACACTTCAACTTGATGTAAAATTAAAATAACTCATATGCAAAATTATTCTTAATGGACAGTAGATGCTACAAAGCAATAGTTATCATAAAGACATAAAACCTTAATTTACAAATACTTATGATTTATAATCTTCAAGAGTTGATATAGTTTGATAGCCTCATGGTTTATAAAAATTGAAAATATTCTTTAGCATTTGAGCTTTATCTGTGTCTGTTGGTTGATTTAAGCCAAATTTTTCATATCCTTCTTTTACCAGCTCGACTTCTTTTAATTTTCATTTTCCTGTTTATCCTTTTGTATCTGTTCTGTATCATATTCTGTTGTTTTCTTTCCACATAATTGCTTTTACTTATTCATTTATTCCTTATTCTATGACTCAAGAATGATTTCACTGACAAAATATTTCTTTCCTACAATTTTTTAGGAGTACTTTTGATCCTCTTGTCCTTCAACTTCACCCTGTGACTCTTTGCTGAACTTTTTTTCCCATTCACCCTTCTCCAGCTATGGGATCATTAGCTTTTTCTCTGCTTCCATTTCATAAGCACAGCACTTGGTATTTTTTGAGTTCTGCACATACAGTCAATGAATCAGTAAGTGCTGAATTCTCACATGAAGAAAATTGAGTACTTTTCTAAAATTCAGAACAAGCAAAGCTTTCCTTTTCCCTTCCCTCTGCCTCTTCTCTCTGAAGACTGCAGATTGTCTAGTGCTTCTCTCCATATAATTTTTGAGACTCTCTTCTCCCCAGTCACTCTCCTCTTTCTAATCATGCCAGTAGAGTGCTCTGATTTTTCCTAGTATGTCATTACCCCAGGTAATACTGTCACAGGAAAGATTTTAGTGTTATTTTTATCTATTCTTTTATTTTATCAGGGACATTCCTGGTATTAGAAAGATGTGAGAAGTCCGATGTTTGGGCATGACATCGTTTGATGCAAAGACAAGAAGCAGCATGACATGAGATGGAGATGAAAGGCTCTGCCATGCTCTTGGAGCTAGCAAACCATTTGATCACAGACCAGTTGTAGCAGGGAGAGTCTGCACCAGATGCCCTTGATAAATTTTCAGATGCTGTGGGTGGATAATGAACACCTGCTTTGATGCTTAGATCTGACCTCAGGCCAATTTGATATTAATTTAATATCACATCCATCCAAGAGAGGATATTCATTCCTCTGTTTCAATATTTTCTTTCATATGTCTCTACTGAGACTTCTTTTACCTTATAATCCATCTTTTGTGTTGCTTTATCAATTTCTTATTTTCTTTCCTTCTACCTGCTTCAGGATATATTTTCCTATCTTCTGTGGCATTCTATTTTAACCAGCATCTAATTTACCTCTCTCTTTCTTACAGCACTGAGATGTCTAATTGCTGAATTTGTTCCAGTATCGTGTAGTGTAAAAAAGGTTTCTCTTTTAATAACAGAGACATGACTCTGATCTCATATTGCTTAAAACCAATTCAGCTGATAATTTAAAAAGCATTCCTCTTGATTTACTGTAAGTGCAATGGGGTCAAGCCCTTTGAACACGGTATACCTGCAGCATTTCATTTTCTGTTTCATATGCTCTTAAAACATATTAAATGGTGTGTAACAGACTCTGCTAAAGCTTATGACATTTTACATAAAGACAAAGCTTCAGAACTTATTCTTTTGGGGACAGTTTATTGAGAGGATAGAGATTAATTTTAATTCCTAGACATCAGTGATCAAGAAACCAATATTTATTTATACATCACTTCAGACTTTGTCCAATGCTCAGATTTTGCTTTCATGGGAATATCAGTAGTTAATGTTCTGTTCTACTGTTTTTACATAAAAAGCAGCAATTATAACACTGTTTGAACACCTTGTATCTCAGCTCCCTGATCCACTTGAAACTCAACAGCTTGGTCATCTTCACGCTTGACCTGACATACATATTTCACTCACAGATTTTAATCTTCTCCTGTGGCAAAGATTCTTCATTTACAAGGGGCTAACCATGGGGTTCAGGCTTTGAGCATACCCTCTTTTATTTCTTAGAAAAGCTTGTTGGGCTTATTGCGAGGTTTGTCTCGAAAATCTTCCAATCTCTAGCTCTATTAAATATTTTGTCCTCAGAACTCTTCTTATGGGGAATGAGTGTTCTCCCCCTGACAGTGATAAATAGACATGTCTTTGTAGTACTAGCAGTCTCCCCAACTTAACTGCCTAATCAAAAGTTCCTTAATACATGAAGATCTCTTCTTTGGCAGCTACCTGGATTTTTTCAGTAAGCCTTAGATTTTTTATCAACGTATAGATTAAAACAAAACTATATTAATAGCTTTGCTATTAACCTCTTTTAACTGAGATATTTCTCAAAAAAATCAGTCATTTGGGGCTGACTACAGGTTTGACGTGGCTGATGCCCAGATTCTTAGGCATATTGAAAAAGTGTTTTGCAAAAAGTTCTGCAAGACAAGTTAATGTTTCAGATAGCCTTTAATTCAAACAAGAGTACTCTATATGCATTGTATTTCAATGGCCATGGAACAATATTCAGAGATTTCCAGCAACTGTGAAAAAACATCTGAATTTATATGCTGTAGCTGTAGGTTTTATAGATTATATTATTAAGGAGTCCTTAGCAAAATGAGTTTCAAATTAATAGTTATGAAGATATGATATTGTTACATACTCACTGCAGTGTTAGTGACAATGTACTTTCTTCAAAGACACCGTTGGAATTAGAATTAATGCTTGTTTTTGAAAAAATATTGTTCTATCTCATAGGTGGGGACAAAAAGAAAAAAGAAAAGACATTGAGCCTTTTCTTAGGAAAAGGAAGTTCAGTATAGTAGCTTCTTACATATCTATCTTTTCTAAGACAATTGAGTTAAACAGAAGTATGAGAATAAAAGGAAAACAAGGCAAAACATAGGAGTTTTGTTTGCTTGTTTTACTTTTCACAGCACAGATTTGCCAGGGAGTTTGTGATTGATAAGATCCTTATCTAGTCTCCCAAAGGGCACACTCAATGGATGACTAGGTTACACTGAGATGCAAAACTTAAAAGTAGAACATCAAAAAATATCAACTCTTATGCCTAAAGGTTTATATTCAAGTTTATTAGATCTTGAAGGAAATGTAATGTGGGGGCATATGTTCATGCATCATTGGTTATGTCTTCCTATAAAGCGTTTAGTACTAACCTCTAGAAATGGGATATTAGATTGGATAAGCTATCAGTTGGAAACTCTGTGACAGTTTTCTCAATACATGGCCATACTGTAGTTGCTGGCTGAGTTTTAATTTGCTGCACTACTTGATACAGCAACAAAAATGTCAGTGAATGTGTATGTGTTAAAGAAATTACCTGCCTCTACTGGTCAGAAAAAATTATTTGTTTCATTTACAAGTGACTTGTTTTATGGGATGTGTTTTAGCTGAATAGTAAGAGATGCTCACCGTTCTGCTCACATCATTGGCTGCACTAGAAGAAGAAAAACTTGTTTCTACTTACTAGGATGATTCAGTTTCTAGAAGACCTGTTTTCACCTTAGCCATTGATTGTTCATGTTTCAGTAACAACAGATGAATGAAATGCATGTTTACAATATCAGGATGCGTAGCCAGAGTGCAAACAGTGCCCTCTTCATCTACCTGTTAGGCAAAATATGTGGCAATTCTGTGACCTCTGCCTCAAACTGTGATTCTTCTGAAGATGATGTTTTGGAAAGCAGGTGTTCCTCCTCCTAGTGAAAGGGCACAAGGGGAAGTCTGAGTAATGGTCTAGAATATCATGTACTCAGACATAAGATTTATTTTCACCTGTATTTGCAAAGAGATGCATTTGAGAGTTTATAACTTTTTATTTAGAGAACTTTGAAAATACATTGAAAATAGAGCATACCGGGAAATAGACAAATGGCTTTTCCTCCAAAATAGCCCATGTATATTCTATGTGTATAATTAAACTGAGATTGTGGTACATTTATTGCATTGTAATGGAAGTCCCATGCTGTTTCAACTTATAAAATAAAAGAAAAAGCAAGAGAAAGTAAGCTTCAAGAGTACTCAAGTTTCTCCACCAGTCTCAGCACATCAGAATTCTCTTCCTGCAGCGATTGGCAGTGCAGCTACTAACTGTGCCAGCATCGAGGTGTGGTGATTTGATTTAGAAGCAGGCATTGTGCCTTTTAGATAACTGGAAATCACACAATCTACTTACCAATCTATCACTCTTGTCACTGGCAAGGTATATGGTGACTGAATGATGTTTGAAGGCTTTCTTCCAGATGTGAACAATAGAAACCTTAGAAATTTCAATCCATCACCCAAAAGAAAGTTTCAGAGGACAGTGGAGCTGGCTGGCTGGACAACTGGACAGTCATCTTTTTTAAATGAAGACAATAAAATAAATAAAGTTCCCTCATACCAGATGGCCTGATGTGAGAACTGTGTAACTTCCTGCTTGCCAAGATGCTGTACTGCAGAACAAAATCCTAGCTCCATTCTAAAAATGATGCAGAGAAAAAAAAGGCAAATCAAAAAATACATACATTTTAAACAAGAGCAAGGAAAAAGAAAGGCCCACCAGCCTCTAATAAAAGACATACAGAAAAAAACATTAAAAATTACTTTTCTCATGGTACTATAAATGCTTAGACAAGGGAAGGTTTTATGGATACAAGAATAAAATTGACAGAGCATGACAAAGCTTCTTAAAATAATCTGCTTTAAAACAAATTCTCATGACTAATACTAACATACTATGCTTTCTTTCTGATCCTATAACATTTTTTCAAGATTGTACTGAAACAAAAAGTAGTATACAAACATTTCAAAATATTTTAAAATAAATATGATATTATTTAATGATTATTCATGATAAATTATTTAATGATTATTAATGATAAATAGCCTTGACTGAAAAAGTACTTATATTATTCATGAAAAAGTTGGATTTTTCTATGTTCAGGCTACAATTCAGATTTCTTTTATAAGCAGTTGCTAAACTACTGTCACAGATCTTCTGTGATATTAAAGCACTGCTATTTATACCACAATGTTTACTTTAATGTCCAACAAGTGAAAAATTAAGTAAGATGTTGCAGAGAACACAGCAGGAGATTTCACCTTTTAGGAAATCATACAATTTTGAATTTCCTAATCAAATCTGCTTCTGTTGCCAACATGTACAAACCAGGGATTAAGGCATGACAATAAAAGTCACCACTTAATGAGTCATCAAGAATTGGCACATTAAAATGATAAATTCCAAAGACAGGTACAAGTGTGTTTGTGCAAAAGGAGACCCAGGGTAGGACTCAGAATATGAGTTAAAGAAGTCCCTCTGAATGCATTACAAATAGGTCAATTCTGAAAAAAAGGATGTATGCAAACCATAAGCTTCTAACCATAGCTTCTCTGCATTGCATTGGGAAGCAGGTGTTGGTTGTAGAAGTAATGCTGTGGTAACAGAAAGGATCAAGGCATGTGAGGAGGGCAACATTTCTGAAGAAAATGTTATCTCCTGAAGCAAGGATGAAAGAGTGGGGAAGAAAACAAGATACAAAACTGAAAAAGTATGATGGCATATTTCTTCATTAAATTCTCCCATGGCTTTCAAACAGTTTAATTCTTCCAATTTTTTCAGCCAACCCAGCAAAGGTATCTTTCCTTTCCTTATTGATCTTTCTCCTCCATTTTTACTTAGTTCATAGGGTTTTTTTTTTCCTTTTTCCTTACACACATTTTGTTGAACAGGAGAATTCTGAAAAGCAATTGTAAAGTCAATTTTAGTGCTAATTATATGCTTCATTGTGCAAAACAGTTGAACAATCACATGAATTTGAAGAGTGACAGGCGAACAAAACTTTTTCAAAGCAACCCAAAACATAACTAATCAATTCTCCCTGAAATTCTATCATTTTTCACTTTAAACACAGAAGATACCTTCAGGGGTAATATTCAAATGTTTTATTTTATTCAGGTATTTTGATTGCAATGTAAATGTATTATATTTATTAGATCCCTGGAAATTCATCAAAGTCTTGATTATGTGGTAGGTCTGTGCCATAAATATATAGGAAGAGAAAAAAAGAGATCTCCTTGTTTCACTGAAGAATAAAATTATTTCCATAATTCTTTCTCAAATTTAGCAGTCTGAGAAGACCAGATGATCACCCCATTCTAATGTCTGAGCCTAACATTTAGGCTGGGAAAATTTTATGTGAAAAACTAACAATATAGATGTTTAACATTTTGTGAAATCTTCCCTCAAAGACCACAAAAAGCACCAAGTCCTTGGTGGCTTCCAGAAAAGATGAAGATAAATAAATGCAACTGTACGTGGATTTAGAATTTGACTGAAAGTCTAGTCAGACATCAATGTAGATTATCATAGTATCTCAGTGCCCTAATATATTCTTCATATATTTATTAAATAAAAGAAATAAATGAAATTATGGATTGGAGTTTGGATTATACATTTTCCATTCAAACCAATTTTTCTGGACTATATGTTTCATTAATTTTGCCATTGGTAAATAGGTGAGTGTGGAGCAATCATGCAGTAAATATAATGATCAATATAGAATTATTAGCTTTTTAAAATAAAATTCCTAGACATGCAAAACTAGCAAAACAGAGAAATTAGTCAATTGGAGAAAAGTTACAAAACCAGTATTTACTTAATCAGAGTAAATCTTTGCTTTGTCATTCATTGTAAGTGATATCATTCCTCATTACATGTCATAACTTCTCCTTTATCTTCTTTCCTCTTTCATTCTCAGTTTTGGAATATTCTTACTGAGAATCAAAGAGCAGAACTGCATCCGTTACTCAACATGTGGGCACATATATGGACATTTTCCTAAATTTTTTTTATGGTTTCCTAAATATTTGTAACATTTTAACTTTTGACAACTACTGGAAATACAGAGACCTTACTTAAAGGTCTAAAATCAGTTTGTGTTATAGGACTATGGCATCTCTTTATATGCATAGAAAATGGGAAGGGTGTGCACTCATGTGGGGAGGTCCACACTGTATTTTAATAATTTATTTTTGGCTGTAGAATGCAAATGCAGAGAGAATTAATCAGAAAAATGTAATCTGCTTCTCTCCACTCTAAATGACTG
>JAYDZK010000169.1:45077739-45110327 GCA_034509185.1 Euphonia xanthogaster
TGCTTCTCTCCAATCTAAATGACTGGTTTTAAATTAAACCATTTAATTATTTTTCTTGGAAATATAATATTTTTCTAATATAACATACAAAATATTTTTAAAAGGCTAAGAAAAAGCAAATAAACCAAATAACCTTTTATAGCCTGACATCTGTTTTTCACTTGGTTATTGGAAAGTTAAGAACAAAAGAATATGCTGCTATGTGGCTTCAAATTAATTATTTAGGTGAAGTATTCAGCAAAAAAAGAGCATAATACTGTTTAAAATACAGAAAACTCCAGATAAGAAGACACTTTCTGCTAAACATATGCACACCTCAGAAATATCAGAAATTAAGGATTTATACTGAATATATTGAAAGAACCTAGTTCACCTGAGATTTATGAACTCGTGTCAGGTCTTTTCCAGGTGAGTCTGTTGTGAGGATATGGTCATGTAAGAAGTTTGAGCTACCATGTTCTACAGCTTCTAGCTCCAGGAAGAACTGGCAGAATTATCAGAAGATAAAGGACTTTTCCACTTCAAAACTAGAACTAAATCAAGAGCAATCTCAGGTTGTTGGGTCCAGGCCTCCATTACCTGAAGCAACCACATAATACAAAGCTCTTGCTATTAGATATGTGTTGGTATTAAGCGGCTGTCCCACTTCAAGCATCTGACCAAAGGCATTTTGGAATTCTGCAGTAGTGTAGTTTTTGAGTTTATACTGCCAATGCTTCTCTTAAAACTATCCTACAGTACTCAATGATCCTCCAAATACATGGATTTTTATGTCAGCACAAATGAGAAACACTGTTGAAGAGTATTCACTCTTTTTACAGCACAGTTTAGTTCCTGGAAGGTAAAAAGCAAGATCTAACTGCAAACAATGAAGCAGGTTTTAGCAATGCATGATGGATATTGTGTTGTCTGTGTTTTCCTCTACCTCACCTGTGTCTTCAATGGGAGCATGCTAGCTAGAAGTGAGCTAATTAAGGATGGTCTAATTTTTGTGTTCCCTTTTCCATCCTCTGTCCAGCCCCTCCAGTTATCACACACTCTGTTCAGGTATTCGTTGAAAAAAACCTTGGGAATGAATGCACTGGGAGGCACAGTATATCTCAGCATGTGAGATAGGCACAACCTTTAACAGGTGTACACTCTATTTAGAGGTCAGAATCAGCAATCATCTACTGCAAACTCTAAAGAAATTGGTCCTGGCATGCTACAGCATGCATTGCAGACTCTAACTACAGTATGAGCAGACATTTCTCAATGAGGCTCAGGCCTTTTAAATCATTTTGTTTGTTTGCTGGTTTTGTTAGTTTCTTTCAGAATCTTTAAAAATGTGGAAAATGAAGAAAATAAATGTTAGATTCTTCCTAGACTTAAGTTAAAGTCTCACGTGTACCTAATTTCTCTAGTATAATCCTAAAGGGATAAAAGAACAAAGATTCTCTTACCACGACACTCAAGATCAGGCAAGAAAAATTCCTTGGGCTCCTATCTAACCGCTAAAATCAAAAGCTTGTAAACCAGCCTCAAAAAAAACAGAGTTTGTTGAGTAATAAGCTCAAAAAGAGGATCTTTTAAATCTCTGCTGCCTCGTCCAGAGACTTCCCTACTTTCACATTCCAGAGTCACACCAATGTTTTCCATGACAAATCTAGCTACAGTCCAGTCTCAGCTGTTTCTCAGTCACTGTGGTACAACTGCACCATGGCCTGTTGGTGTTATATGACTTCCAGCCAACCTGTATCATCAGCATATCATAAATCATTCCAAGCTGTCTCTCACTGACTATTCCTTTTGCTGCTGACTTCCCTGTATGCTACTGCTTATACATACACTGGGTAGGAAATGCTGATACGTCCCCAAAGCATAGGCCAAGATCCCTGTTTATGACCCTTTCTAGGTCATAAAGATCTCTAAATCATGTCCTTTGGATACACACAGGTTTTACCACTGCTTCTCAATAGCATGTTGTATCCTTTCTATTTCTAAAGATTTGAAGTGAGCTTGGTGACCTTAGAGGAGGTGCATTTTCAGGAAAAAACTAAGCATTTATCACAAGGCTATCAGACAATTTTATAAAAACATAGATGTTCATAATTAATATGCTTCTGAGAAACAGCCTGAAAATATCTTACCTTGTGCAGAACATCCTACAATGACATGAGCTCTAAATGCAAATACAAATTAGGAGAGGACAAGGCAAACATAAGTTATTGCCCTCTGTGTAAATATTCATTTTTGAAAATTGAGTAAGACAAAAACAAGATTCTCCTGTTTTTATAATACACGAAAGGACCAACAATAACTGAAAGTTAATTAATATGGAGACTTCAATAGCAAATTCAATAACAGGGTTTCAGATTCAAGTACTGTGTTATCTTAATAGCAAAATTTAAAAGGTTTTTCTTTCACTGTTGATTTATGTAGCTTCATCTCTTATTTCCCAACAGATTTCAAATTTTCTAGTTAATTGGCTGAACCAAAAGGACATGTTACTTACTGTGTATTACAGCAACCAAAAATATCGCTTGTTTATCCATCTAAATACCCAGATTTTAAAAGTTTTCTTTGGATATTTTTAATCTTAAAAAAATAATACTTGCCCATGTATTAAGACATTTTTTAAATTATTTCTTTCTCTAAATGATTTGCCTCAGTGACAATTTTAGAGAGAAGAGTTTGTGATATAAAACTATTGAAGGGATTGGCTAAATCTCAATCAATTCTTTGCCTTTCATTTTCAGAAATGAGAGATTTTGGAAAAAGAAGGTTTGCTTATGTGTGAGTATACAGTTGATGAAATCGAACATGAACATAGTTATAATCCAGACATAAATGAACAAATCTGCAGATAGGCTCAATAGCTTGGCTTTCCATTCTTTATGACAGAAAAAAATTGTGGTCTTAAAAATATTTTTGCTTTGAAGTTATTCAAGATAGAACATGATAAATCTAAAAAGCATAGGCTGGCTATGAATAAATTGAAACTTACATCTGGAACATCACTGATCAAAGGAAAGAGATTTAAGGTAGAAAAAATGTAGTTTTTACAGGAAGTTTGATATGTTTTGTCAGAGCTAGATAAAATGTATCTTGGTAAAGGATCAAGGGACATACTGTCCAGTACAGGGCCTTGGCTTGAATTCTAGAACAAAGACAGAAGACCATGTTCAGCAAGAGGGATTGGCACATTTTCTTCAATAGTCAGTCGTACACTGGGTGTCCTATATAGAGACACTGCTTCAAATACATGAACATGCAGGATGGCGGTGCATATAATGTCATTAACTCAGTGAGAAGGAGAAAAGGAAAGGAAAGACCTTATAGGAAAGACCTTAAGCCTCAACTAGATTGGAATGATCTTGATAAATCTAGATGATCCAAAAATTCCTTCTGGCCCTATGGTGTTTTTCTTGATGTATTTGATATTGAGGATCATCACCTGAGGAGTCATCTAGTATTAATGCAAGATTGGTCAGCAACACAGAATAAAGTGAAACTTTCAAGTATGGTACTCAATAAGTTGGAAAAGGTCCTAGTGATTACTTTTTCTACCAGGAAAGTTGAAGGGTTTTTTATGATAAACCTTCCTTTCTTTCTTTCTTTGGTCACAAAGGAGAAAAAAATGCCTAGGCTTCTACCTCTCTGCATTAGCATGCTATTTGATTCTGCAGATAAATGGAGTATTAACTGATTAGATTAGGAGGTACTCAAACACCTTTCTCTGTCACTGCCCTTCATTGGCATTTCACTTAAGTGATCCAGGCAGGTTGTCTGTGACTGTTAAAGACTGTAATTTCCTTAAAGTTAAGACATCTTGTTCAGTGAAGATTCTGTTGTCAGCCAGGCTTAAGTAGCATTGATGCAATCCAAGATGTTTTCTAGCAGTGCCACCAATTTCTTGCCTAATGCTAATCTGGATATCTTGCTTCCTTCTGCTGTTAAAGATCCAAGTGAAAGACTATCACAGTTTAAGCTCTTCCTGTCATTTACTTCTAAAATGTATTCGTTTATTTTTGTCCCAGTGCTGCCAACTTACAAAAAAACTTTCTGAATAACAGATTAGGCATGATCAGAAAGCAGCTGCACTTCTTGATATTGAAATTTCTTTCTTTATGCAATCTTTTCCTTTCTGTCCCTACCTTAAAAAGAAGATATTTTTGCATATTCCCTCTGATTAAATAAATTCTTATGTTCATGCTGAAGGAAATACGAGGCTGGATATTTCCATGTTGCGTGGCAAATACTTCTAGAAAAGCGACATAGAAATGCCCAAGAAAAACCATCATTAGTAAAAGAATATCAGTAACAAATGCATATGTCAGGTATCTTGGGTTTTCTTAAATTCTGGCTGAAGGATAAGGAACATTTTTAAATGCTAAATATTAAGGCAACAGAGCAGTCAGGGTGTGGGAGAGGACACAGAAGCTCCACAGTGACTTGAGTCTCAATGGGATCTTGCACAAATCATCCATCAGTCATGCAACACAACCCAGCAAGCAGCCTCAGACTTGTGTCTGCTCTGTCTCAATGGTGCAGCACATCTGAACTTGTGGTGATGGAGAAATTTGGGGTGACGTGTGTGGCAAGTGCTGTGTAATAGCTAATAGAAACGAGAACAGATTTCTTATACGTGAAATTGAGGCAGTGACAATTACAACTAAATGAAATTGAAGTGCTGTCTTGACCTTTTACTATTTCACAACAACTGGCTTAATCAACAACCTCTAACATCTTACCTGAAAATCAGACCTTTATTTTTACCTTACAGTAGGAAAAGATTGAAATACAATCACAATAATACTTTGCGTATGATTGTGATTGAATTTCCTCACAACTGCCAAATAATTTGTGCAGTTCTGAAAAGAAATGGCCTGTACTTACCTTTCCTTTAGCTGAATGCAGCCTATGAACGTCTCCAACACTGAGCTCATTTTTCTGTGAAAGATTGTTTCAAGTTTTATCAGTTCTCTGAAGCCCAGAGACATGAAATCTCCTACATATATTTTTCCTGTGCTCCAAGTTGCTGACTTTGCAATGACTGTTATAAATTGAATATGATGGCAGCAGAGTGTGGCTAATTATTCCCCAGCACAACTTTTGTTTGCAAAGACTTGAGAATAACTCCTGTAAGGACAGCAATTTAGGAGGGCCTAGACTCAAACTTGATTTAACCCAGACTTTCTCCGGCACCCACAATTATTATTTCCCTGGATTTGCTTTCAGTTCCCCTCTAGAGTTAGCAGCACCTCCCTTACAGGGTGTTGTGAATGCTCCTGCTCTTCCATAGCTTATTTTTGGTTTTATGTCATTTATTTGGTCTATGTATCTTAGGTTTCTCTGGTACAAGTTAGCACAAAACCCTGGGTCTTTCAGCCTAACTCAGCAATGGCTGGCTCCTTATCTGTCATCTTTGGTGAACAGGAGCCAGCTGCCCTGCCTTCCTAAAACCAGCTCTGCTTATCAGAAATGAGAAATATCTCAAAGCTGTTCCAATCCTTTGTGAGTTACACTCTAAGGTCAAAGGCAAGCAAATACCACATGACATGGAAGTCTTTCCTCCTATTTGTTTAAACTATACAGCTGAAAGTAAATTGTTCCTGCACACCTTCTTCAGCAAATCTGTTTTTCAGCCAAGACCTAGGTTTTGTGACTAGTTGCTTCCTTAACTTATTCTTTACCATTTTAACAACAGATGGAAGGAGATGCAAGTAAGAGCTCTGGCTTATCAAGGCTCACTATATATTAAAGCATATAGTATTACTTTTTAATTTACTAGAATTAATGGCAAGTATATTGAGAGCTACTTGGCATGACCACATCTGGTACAGATTATTGCCTCCTTTTAAGGACAACACTAAAAATAATTTTTGAGACCTTTCTAAACTTGGTTTTATCAGGTACCCTGTTTTAGTTGAAGTTATTCAGATTCGGGTCATGCAGCCTTTAGATGCCAATATGCAATGCACTAAGAGAAAAGCAGCAATATTTATCTGAGAATTCAACAGTATTTATACCTTATTTCTGGTAATGCAGTTAGCATGCCATTAAAAAGTTCCATTAAGAGTCCTGGAGTCAGAACTTCAAAATAAAAAGCTAATATTTTATTAGCTATAGGGATAACCAGAACATTTCATGAAAGTATGTTACCAATTCTTAATTCTTGTCACCTGATATATAGATTAATTATTTAAAATCGAATACATTTCTCCTCAGAATCTAACAGAGAGAGATTTGCCACTGAGCTATGTGAATATATTCAAGACGAGACCCAGAATTCTGTATGTGTTAAACCTGTGGTATAGGTCTTATAACGGACTCAGAGTGCCTTCCTAAGTGGCTCTGATTCACACTAGAGGTAACACTGTAGTGATATTCATAGCCGTACAATTCTATTCTCCGAACAAGAATTGTATTTAATATTTATGGAATAGTAGCAATGTATATTCCATTCCAAGAAGATGCTATAAATTCTGTCAAGGAAAACAGAACTTTTAAATGGTATTTTAAAGTTGAATTTATGGTGCTTAAGTTTTGTTCAGTATATAAATATTTATATATACTGCTTATATCAATGATTTGCGCTATAATATTAAAGCTTTATCCTCGAGGTGAAGAATTTTATGACTGATCCAGTAAGAACAAGAACTGAAAATTATGCTTTTATGACATGATTTTCCTTTTTTATGAATATTAGTGACTGTCACTAATATTCATTCAACAGGTACAAGAGCATATTATGGATGTTCTCATAAAGAATTTTTTACTTCTGTAAGTTGTGAAATTTCCAGGAAGGCAGAATTCTTTTGTCTTACTTATTCAGCATTTAGGATACTATAGAGAGCAAGTTTAAGACATAAGATATAGGCAAACAAAGAAGCAGAAACACCATTTATTATAAATAAAGCGTAGGAGTGTAATAGGATATCCGCCTGGCTAAACAATGGGTTCTTCTTGGACCTCGAGACTTAAGTGGGAAGTTTACAAAAAAAAGCAGAAACTAGAAGGTCAGATTCAAGGGGAAGATGACAGAGTAATAACACAAAGAAACAAAATCAGGAGGTACAAGGCACAAAAAAGACCAAGATAGTAGGGGACATAAAAAGTAAAAAGAAAGGCAACGTAACTGATAAGGGCAAATGATGTGGGAAATGTAATATATGCTGCAGGAAAATGTCATGCTACAGTTAAACAAAGATGGAAATTTATTTGCAAATGGCATAAAGAGTGTGAACAGATGGATGACATTTCTTGCCTCAATGTTTTCAAAGAAAGAATGTGATCTGCAATCGGGTAACTGATGCAAGTTCTGTTAATGACAAAAAAGATACTATTTTAACCTAGAATAAGGAAAGGGTTTTCTGAACACCTATGAAAGTCAGAGACTTTAAAATTATTTGATACAATAACCCTCATCCTATATAATTTAAAGAGGTGACCCAAACATACTGTAGTGACTGCTCTAAAGAGTTATTGGAATATGTGACTAAGGAGAAACAAAATAAGTCTTCCCTGGAGCAAAGCATGGTCTGTGAAAACTGAATTATAAATATATAACTTTAATTTTTCATGAAAATTGTAGGAACAAGCAAGTGCCGAGAAGAAAAAAAAGATGATCAACAGTCTATAAAGATTTATTGAGAACAAACCATATCAAAGAAATCTGATTTCTTGCTATAATAGAGAAATAGGGCTCATGTGAAGGGAAGAAGCAACAGATATTCATTACCATTACCAGGTGTTAATACAATGGTATTTCTTGTAAACAACTTGGGGACAAGTGTTCTAGATACAACTCTCAGAAGCTGGCTAGAAAACTTGTAACTGAGATCACTATCAAATGGAAAAACATATGTATTGAGCTGGTACGAGTGCCTACTGACTCGAGTACTGGCTGCTGCAGTTAAGCAAAATGAAACTTCAAGAGAACAGGTTAATGGTTAGAATTGAACTGGACCTTGATAAACTAAAGAAAAGGCCTGAAAAAATAAGATTAAATTTAGTAAAGACAAATATAAATATTTCTATTTTGATATGAGCAGTCAGTATCATAACTATAAGCTATGAAAGGTCTCATTTGGCAGCAGTGCTACAGGAAAAATCCTTCTGGTAAAATGGATTACAACATGACTATGACTCAAACATTGACATTTTTAGAAAGGGCACACAAACAGATAAAAAGTATGTACAAACAGCAGTGTAGCTGTATCTTAAGATCATTGCTCAGTTTTAGGCACCTTGATTCATGAAACATATTGACCAGTTGGGCACAATCCAGTGAATGATCAAAGGCTTAGAAAGCATCAAAACCAAGAAAAAAATTTTAAATGGTTATTTAAAATCTAGGAGAGATAAGGTTGTAGAGGCAACTGACAGTAGCCTTTAAAAACATAAAAGACTGCTGCAGAGAGGAAAGGAGCAATTTGTACTTTATCATGCACAGAGCAAGAAAGAGTGCTCCTAAACGAAAGCAAGAAAGATTCATGTTAGATGTCAGGAAAACATTTTTAACAATAAAGGTCGTAATGCACTAGAACAAATTGCTTCGGATGCTGTAGAAATTATTTGAAGTGTCTGAGAATAGGTTAAAAAAAGCACCAGTAAAGATCATTTAAAGATGGTCTGACCATAAAGGAATGGGAAAGGATGAAGCACTGTTTTTTCCAGGTCTATATTTTACCATTTCTGTGGACCTGCTAGAAAATTTTGGCCATCAACCAAAATTATACAAGGTTATGTCAAGTACAACAGAATCCTGTAATGGATGTGTAATGCAAACAGCAGCGACACAGTGTAAATCCTTGTCAAGTTCAGCAGAGCTCAAGTTCCAGGCTGGGCTGCTGATGAGGTTATCAAGAAATGTGTTACAGGGAATGGTCCTGATTCTGAGATGGAAATTTTCACCTCCTACCTGGGAGAGCTGCCTACAGATCTCAGCATTCTCCTTTTTTCCTTCTATAGTATTTGAGGACTTGAACGTACAATATTTGTGCTAAAATCCCTCCCCGTCATTGAGGTCAGTGTCTATAGAGACCTTCTGGTGATCTAAGCTGCTTTATAAGGCATATTCTAGAAAATCAGAAAAATACTAAATTTCTGTGACTTAACTTCTTCCAGAGAAATTGTTTGATGAACTATAGCTAAAGAACATGATACCTGAGTCCCTGCTGATGACTTGCTGTCAAGGATATACTCCTGCTGTCTAGGATATGCAGCTGACTCTGCATTACTTGCTTCTACTATGAAGTGAGATCTCCTGAAAGACTATCTCCATAGTCATTCCAAGTAACTATTTTACAATATTTTCAAGGTTATAATTTTAGACTTTATAAGAAACATAATGCGAATGAATAAGACCAAGAACCAGAAGGTAATATGAATCACCCTTTTCTCCTTCTCATAGGACATAAGAGGCTAATGTCTTTTTCCTTTTTTCCTCATGCCGGGAGTCAAAGCAAATCCACTGCTGACAGAACCTCAATGTATGTCCAGCTTTGGCATTCCATCCCTGCTGCCTAATATGCTATTAATAATTTAATAATACAGCAAATCATTTCACCAGCCTCGCCAGACTTTCACCAACATCTCCATTTGCCTTCCTCAAAATCCAAGCTCTATTTTCATACCTGAGCACAGCAATCTCCCCTGTATCTCTTCAGCTTGCTCAAAATTTATTTGTGACTCAGATGTTTCTACTTTCAATATAGTTTCAACAGTGATGTAATACACATAATTTCAGTCCTCTGTAAAAAAAATATTATAGTCATACTCCTGGCCTTTGTGTTTTTGATACCTCCTACTGATAGAATTATGCCAACAGCTGTGCATGGTTTTTCAAGTCGGATCACAGGGAAGTTTTACGTGCTAGCTTATATAACTTTCACACACTTCCTCACACCACAGCGTACTATCATGGAAATATCTGATTTATGATAACAAAATTATGTGCTTTTGCATGAACTAATAAATAAGTTCTGTAAAGTCTCTTCTTAGGATGACACATTATTCATTTATCAAAAATATGTCCAAGAAAATTTTGTGTGAACTCTGAAAATATGATTAGCTTTGACATGAGTAATGGTTACTTCTTTTTGCTTTTGTGAACTCTCCAGCAAAAAATTACAGATGCTACACGAGACCAGTACATGAGCAATACTTGAAAATCTGGTGATGTAATACAGCTACACTCTTGAGTAGAAACCAAAACGCACGTCATTCAAAATACAACTTAGACGTAACCTGCAAACATCTCGTAAGTGAAAGAGAGATGTAGAGCTCAATTAAACTAGAAGTAGTGCAAATATAAAAGACAAAAAAAAATTGAGTTTACCAACAATTGCCTGTAGCCTGAGGTGAAATGATGGCACAGAAAACTTACACAACCCAGTGGCCAGGTGTCCATTAATTTACTACAGGCTGCCTGGAAGCTGTTGACAGAAATGCTGCCAGAAATAGCATTTCAGCAGATTAGCATTCAACTGATCTGTAGAATGCAGTCTCTCATCTCTCACAGAGTTCAGAGGTGATTGCATTCACTGGCTCTAATTAGTAAGGGAAAGCAAATAAATAAATCCTTTCTTTTTTTTTTTTCCGACTCTGTGTAAAATGCAAACATGCCTTTTAACAGTGGGGGATGACAAACATTAGAAGTGCCTATTTATATCTTTGTCTGAGTGCTCACAGACCTGTAAGGAAACCAGTTAGTACTAAGAATATTATCCTGTGCTTAAAATTAATTTCTCTCTTAAATAAAATACTGATCATAAAATTAATTCAAAGGCATAGTCAAACATTAATATCACTAGACTATCTATGATTTTTTTATGTTGGAAAAGACCCCTAAAATCATTGAGTTCAAGCATTAACCTATCATTGCCATGATCACCACTAAACCATGTCCCTAAAATGTTAGCAGATGGATAGTTAACCACCAGAAACACCCCTGGATTAAGCAGCTCCATATAAAGATTCATTTTGTCTGTAAGAAGGAAATATACTATTATATTTTTTTGCAAAAATATATGTCCTAAATTCAAAATGTGCTTCCTTCATCTGGAAACCTCATTAATTAAGCAAAATTGATACATTAGCTTTTTCTTTATCTCCATTTTCATTTCAATTAACTAAACTCCCCTTCATTAGCTTTCCTCAATAACTACTCTATTCTTACTTTTGTTATCATTTAATTGTAACTACAATTAAATTGAGATGGGAGGTGTTTAAAAGCAAACACAAAACCAGTGAAGACTTCAAGAAACAAAAGATAGGATGATCATTAATGTCAGAAATGGCTAACTTCTTGAGATTAATGTCTCCCTCAAAAGGCTGTGGTTACCCTTTCAGCATTATAGGAGAATAGTGCTTTAAGGAGATTCAAGGGGTTGTTTGTGTTCTACAGCAACCACCCCTTTGAGTATTTTTGCAATAACTTTTACTTAACCATGAAATAAGCAAACTAAGCTTGTCTGTTGTCACCAGAAAAGAAAGAAATACATAAAGGACCCTCCCATCCTGTATTTTTGTACTTCTATTCTAACTTTATACTCTTGGCAGGCCATTGGTATTGAAACCAACTCTTAAATATTATGCTTGAAATTCAGGCCTACAGTGCTTCATGCAGGTATGCGGGAAAAGAGTAGTAACTCATGAATTGTTGTGACTGACTAAAGGATAATAAGATTTAACAGTGATAGAGTTTAGGCTAAAAATATGCTAGGCATTTACTCAAGGGAGAGATTTTAAGCTTTTCAAAGTGATTAGATTCTGCATGTGAGATCATTCAATACAGAATTTCATGCCTACTTTATTCATATCCAGGGTTTATTGATTTTTTTCTGTTTAGAAATCACTCACTATATTTTGTTACTTATCTTTTATGAGCTATTTGCTGCAAAAAGGAAAAATTCTATGTGTAACACTCAGGTGATGCAACCTTAATTCCACTTAAATGATTTTAACCTGCGGCATCAACACAGGTGTGGGTCATTGAATGTTTTTAGGAATCAGGCCAAAAGCATTCCAGTGTATCTACTGGGATGAAATTCTTGTCTAACAGGAGCTGATGTGAAAGCTAAAAATCTGAAGAAAAAGAAATACAAGCAATTGGGACGAACATAACAGCTTGTGAGCTGAGGGGCTATAGAGCCCCCCTCTTCTGCTTCTGCTGAAACAGTCATCTCAAGCACAATTCTAGATAAGACCTAAACCAAAACCAATTTCCCTAGCTAGTCACAGTGGTTTGCAGCCCCACTAGTAAATATGGTTAATATATAAGAGCTTTTTCCTTAATTTGTTGTTGACAACATTAGGGGGTTTTATATTGTAAAGACTATGCATTTAAATAAAACCTCACCTTTAACCACAAAACACGATGCAAACTGGCTTTGGATTATACTTAATGAAAAACAAAACCAGAAATAGAAGCAAAATCAAGCCCACTAATCTGGAAAGCATTATCTCTGAAAGTAGCCAGTTAGGACACTTAAGAAATGAAGACAGAAATTAGGTGAGATACCATGTAAATTCTTATGTGAAAGCGTTGTACAGCACCCTCTATAGATATTTTTGTTCCAGTATGCTAACAAGCCTAAAGTATAGAAAACTTGTGTTTTGTGATGTTATTTATTAGATGCCTAAAACTAATAATATTTTTTGGTGTATATACTACATAATGTATTTTCCTAGGCATATTTCAAGTTAAAAACTTTTAGTTTTCTTTTTAATGGAAAATGAATCTATTCTTTTCTATACAATTTTGAGATTTAGCTTCAGCATCAAGAGAGATATCTCCTTTCAAGAGCATATTGCTGAAAAAAAGCCACTTTGAAAACTGTGGAGTAATTGATTGCACATTCTGAGTAGGTGCATATGGAATACATGGATAGTTCATGTCTCCTGTCAAATGTTAAGGCATACCAGCACTGACCGACCCTCAATTTTTATTTCAAAACAATTCAAACTAAAAAGTAAAATCTCACTGTCTTGCTCATTAGAAAAGCTTCTAAAGGAAGACAAAACAAACCCAGGCTTTTGGTCCTTTCTATCATTTACCTCGGATTTGTGAACAGAAGGGAAAATTACTATGTTAAGTAATAACCTGGCACACACTCCTTCCACAGAGGCAGGATTTTACAGCTGGCAAACAAAATATTCCCTTGCAACAGAGCTTTAGCAAAAAGCTAAAGCTGTCTGTTCTGTCTATTTTGGATGAGATGGCATATTGAATGTGTCAGGTCTGGACTCTGCGCTTTCCTGAAATCTCATCTAAACCTGGTGCCTGAACATCTGAGTCAGATGTCAGGAGTGACAAAAGGGCCAGCTAAGTGCTTGCGGCTGCCCAACCGGCAAGCTGCTGCTCTGCTGTCAGAGAGTAATCAGTTTGATAGGTCTTGTCACACATGGAAAGCAGTGATTTTGGAAAGAAAACCAACAACTAGAGAGCTAGGCTTAGAGCAAAATAGTTGGTGCCTCTATGGTTTTAATTTAGTGTCACATATAGGCATCTCGCCATATCCCTTGGATGGGATTATGATCTGAGTGTACTTCCTCATTCAGACCTATACTCACCACATTTGTTATGTGGTTTTGGTATGAGAAACTCTAATATCAGCTCAGATACACCACTTGGTTCATTCCTTTGAAAGGTGCAGTGACACCACAGGCCTCCTAAGCAGTGGCTTAGGGATTCATTCTCACTCATTCAAATGAAGGAAACTGCAAAAGCATAGGTGGCTACCGAACCAAAATACCTGCTCTTTGCCTCCACAGTGCACAGACAAGGACAGGCAGAGGTTTGGTCCTGCCGGTGGGAAACTGAAGACAGCAAAAGAGAGAAATAAGAGAGCCTGGGTTGCTTATTCCCTCCCTTCTGCCAGGCAAACACACTGAGGAGCTTTTGAAAGATCTGTGTCACTGTACGTGTCTTTGGACAACCAAATAATTATGCGTCCTTTCTCACTGAGCTACCTGAGGAAGGGGAACAGAAAACCTGGGTCATTCTCACTCCTGGAGGATAAAACCTTGATCCAAATAACCAAATCCAAAATAAGTGTTGTTTACCAAGGTCTATTAAGCAGGGGGAATATGTTACTGAAAAAATTTCTAGGAATTAATGGATGTTTTAGCACCACTTGCAGTTGAATTCAGTGTTAGTAAAACAACTTGTAAGAAAGTTAAATGTCAATGAGCTATTTCAGTATGGAAGTGGTTAGATCCAGATGATTTAGATGCACATGGCATATAGGCACCAATTACTGGTGGTGATGCTTATGGTCATGCCCAGTTCTAAATGCTGAAGTTGTAATGAATAGACCTTCCCCACCCTTCATTGAGCAGCTACCATCCTGGAATGAGAAGACATGAAGATCTCCATCCTTCCACTGTTTCCCAGCACATAGGGGTCAAGTGTGCTTATCACTATAGAAATTGCCATTCTCATTTATTAATTAACTGCTACCCCACATAACACCAGAAAAAAAAGAGTTTCAAGGACCTCTTCAGCTTCTCTTTCATTTCTCAGCTGAGACCTAAGTCATGTGACCAGGCTAATTCAGCACTTGCTGAAGGACAGCTATTTTGTGAGATGGCTGCCTAATGGCAATCCTTGGAGCTGGGACCTGATGCTGCTCCTCCTGCCTTGTTCTGCTACTTCTTTCTAGAAATGAATGAGATAACATTTTCCCTCCCTTTCCTTCCCAGGCCGGTTTCTACTTTTGTCCACAAAAGTGAAGGGTGAAGATTGAAATATTTTCATACTGAGGTAAAAGAGCCAAGGTCTTGGGATACTTGGTTTGATATCAGCTGAGTAAAATAACAATGAATTGGATTAGTTGCTCTTAAATGCTTGTTCCTCATAAATAGATGGCATTTGCCATGTCCAAAGCTATGTTTCAATTTTCAGCTTTTCTACAACATCTATTAGATGATTAAGAAGCGTTATTATTGTTCCAGGGGGCCTTTCAAAAGGAAAATCCCACATCAAAATCTAAATGTAAATTATGTGAAGGATGAAACTAGGTGGTTTCTGTTCAGTACTTCAGGGCTGAAACACATTAGAATGAGATAAAATCAAATATTGTATTAAAATTTTATTCTCTACTGTGAGAAGGAAAATATTTTCAAATGCATATATTGTCTGTATAATAATTTCTGGTGGACTTCATTAAAACAGGTATCTTCTAGAAAAAGAATACTAATTTTTTCTGTGATTCCAACCACAGAATTTCAATATTTATTAGGCTCTGAAATAGAATTAAAAGTAGTTCGTCGTTGCCAAAACTATAAATAATATATTCTGAGGAAAACCTATTCCTCAAATGTAAATCACATCCACTATTGGTTGCATTAAAGCTAATGAGAACACTAATTTAACAGTTAGGATATTGCATCTCATGCTCTTGCCACATGCCTTCGCATAGAGAAGGAAATGCAAGGATCATTTTTAGTAATATTATATACTGATGCTAGGTGGGGTTATTTATGTAATTTAATGATTTAAGTAGCTTTTTTTTTCCATGTACAGAATCATGTGTTTACCAGTCTATCTGCTGAATTTTTTTACTATACAAACATCTCCACCTTTTAAACCAGACAGGTTTTCAGGCTTCCTTTCAAATACAGATAAATAGTATTGCATTAATGAAAATACCAAGAATGAGAAAAAATAAAAACATTTTCATTAATCTCAGGTGAAAATAAATTGTTTAGTCTGTTGAAATTTTGTGAGCCACAGGGATTACTCAGGCTGTGAGACAACATACAAAAGCTTGCTTGACTTATGATTTTAATCTGAAGTTTTTCTGTGGAGTCAGTTGCTCATGTAACTTTTGGTGAAGGAGAAAATGGTTTTATTTAGTCTCTGAATTGATGAATTGTCTCAGGTTTGGTGGATGTCTCAGACAAATTTCAAGGGAGTTAGAGAAGGAAAGGGAGGTTGAACATTGTGTGACTGCATATCAGTTTTAAAACAAGTAACTTTTTATAAAACTCCCTAATTGCAGGGAAATTATTGTTATTTGAAGCAACCTTAGTAGATAGTTGAATATAATCCCCTGTTTTACTGTCTGAAATTTAAATAAAGTGTTACAGGACACAGAGTAAAGGACCAATAAGGACATTTCAGGGAAGAAAATGCCATGTACTTCGTTACCAAAGAGCACACAGGAAAGGGACCTGTAAGTAGTGTAAGCAGCATAAATGTATGTTTATAAAGTAAGGCATAAATTTTCATAAAATAAACCAAAGACTTTTTAAAAAATAAAACCAAGTTACAAGAAAATGCTGATTGCTGGTTCTCAATCCAGCACTCTGTCTCATTAAGGGGCACATAGTAGAGACAACTGTTCCCTTGCTCTTTGATGGCTGAGTTATCTACCCTGGTTGTTCTGGAGTTTTTTGACAGGAGTCTCTTGGTACCATTTAGCAGCAAAGACTATTTTGAATGCATGGCCTAGAAGAGCAGGGATCTCTAGTCCATTTTCATATACATATGGCATGGCAGCAAGAGTAAAATATGCCAAAAAAGACAACAATGTGACAAAGTTTGAGTATTTATTCATTTTTGCTTTTATATAACATTTTAAAACATTTGCACATCAATTCAGGCACTCTAGTTTTGAATACCTTATGATGTTCATAGGTCTTTTACTATAAGGTAGGTACTCATTGAATTTTACTTTCTCCTGAGTTTTTGAGGTTTGTTGTTCTCTTTGTTGACACCATCTTGGGTACCCTTTTGCTCTGCTTCATTACATGATATATGAGGTTTGAACTTTTTTTTTCATTAGAATTCAGTGGCATTTAGGGACCTAATTATTCTCTCTTTCTTAATCTTTGACTGAAATAATAGCTGAAATACATTGAGTGTTACTCTTTAGGTCGTCTTTTTATTTTCCTCTAAGTCTTATTAAAGTGGAGTTATATTTCTAATGGCCTCTTTGTTTATTTCAAATAATCTTTATTTATATTTCTCTCTTTCTATTTGATTTTAATAATAGTGTTTTCTCCATGTTTATGCATCTGTAGAGGAAGTTCTGTTCCCAGTAATATGAATTTCTAGTAATATGGAGGGTTTGTGATCCTACACGCTGGATTTTACTGTACTTTTCCCTGGTTATTTAATTAGATAATTCACTTTAATATATAACTTTATGTACTTTTGAAAAGATTTATATTCCACTGTAAATCTACATCCCTATGCATCCTAATTTTATTACTCTAGTTTCTGTTGTCTTTTCTGTCTTACTTTCTTGTCTCCATCTCTCTAATTAAAAATCTCTGTAGTTTGTTTTAGGAAAGAGTTATAGGGGCAATCCAGGGAAAACCTCCTAATTTAACCATTAGACTTATTAGGCAATCCTAGGAGTCTTTAAGGAAGAGCAGTTAACTATATCTTTTTGCATGTTGGTCAAAACCAAAGTAATCAAAAAGTCATCACCACACGTGTGCCTGGTTTAGAAGACAATTTACCTTGAAACAAATGAGAATACATTGCACTCTGAGAACCTTCAAATCCCACCCTTGCCATAGGGGAAGTCTTGATTCCTTAGACACCATTGGTGCTCAGCACATTCCTGAAGATGCCTTTTGAGGCCAGGGTTTCAGACAGGCCCACCCTTCAGTCCATGCACGCTAATTAGTGGTCAGATGTGCTCTTGCATTTTGAAGAAAGGTGAAACAAGAGATGGCTGCTGGTCTTCTGTGGTGCCAAACGAAATTAGGAAGTCTAACCCACATGAGTGCTTAAACACTGGAATTAATATGAAAGATGCTGAAAGGCTCTTTTTGTCAGTCACGTTCTAAACGTGTAATTGGGATCACCACAGGAGTATCATTTTAATATGTAGAGGAGATAATATTAAACAGAACAGGTGAGGTGAGGTCACAATGGAATTTTTGAAGCCTCTTTTATCTATGAGGACCAACATACTGCAGCTGAAGTATGAAGTGCCCCAGAAGTTATGTAGTGTCATTAATCCATTTAAGTGGCATGTGGGCTAAAATGTAAAAAAATAAAAAAATTAAAAATTCTTACCTGAATCACCCAAAATTTCTCATAAACGTAGAATACAGAAATCAGCATCAGCAGACAACATAAGCAACACACTCTGATCTTCATCCCTCACAGTGCTGGGTGCTTTTCCCAAAACAGGAGAGCTACTAAAGGCCTTCTGTGTTATCTCCCTACTCCTCTGGATACAGAGCCCTACAGGGCTGCAGCATGGCATAGATCAAATTGTTGAAAGACTGTTCCCAGCAGCTCTTCCATGGCCCTTCAGGGAAAGGTAACACCACCCCCATGACCAACCCAAAAGGTGGGGGTGGTAATAGACTCTTACACTTGCAGAAGACAGGTAATATTTTGGACTGTGTTGGAGAAACTAGTGAGAGAGTTGATTTGGGTACCACAGAAACATTTCCAGACATTTTATAATAACTATTGTGACTCTTTATTAGGAGACCTCTGGTTTGTTTTGGGGTGGGTTTTTCTTTTGTTTTGCTTTTTTGTTTGTTTGTTTGTTTTTTTTTTAATTATCTTAAGAGAATTTGGTGCTAATAATTTTCTTTGATGAACAAAGTTCATTATCACCATAAAGTTGCTATCTTTAGATACTTTTTAGAAGTAATGTCACAAATTATAAATTCCTGATGAGCTTTCTAAGATTAAATTGTATTGTGATATATATTGGCTTTTTAGAGCATAAGGAGCCAGCTCTCATATTTTACAATGAAAACCAAACTTCAAATTAAACTTTAACATTTTTTCTTTCCTGGTGAATTTTAAGTTCAAACTACACTGTCTTATTGTTGTCTTTTGTATGTACAAGAAAAAGAGGAGTCATGAAGAAACAAAAATAATTAATAAGGATAAAACCCACTATTTATTCAAAGAGATTAAATTAGAGTCTCATTCAAACCTTATTAGTCTTATTTGGGGAACTCCCACTGGCTTTAGTCATATTCAGCTCCAGCTCTTGAGCTATGTAATTAATATTCTGAATCACACTATTCTAAGGATGACATAATTTATATTTTGGTATTCTTCTGACTTTCAGAGCATTAGGGAAAACTGCCATGAGCAAAAGTGTACAGTTCATCTGAGACAGCGTGCTGTTTTACTGCACAAATCTTGTTTTATTTGTCTGTCTGTAAACAACTCCAGATAATTAAATGGAACAGTACTTGAAGGCAAAGTGGTCCAACCTTTCATTCTCTTAAGAGAACATTTTAACCAAGTGGATTTTATTTTCTGTCTTCCAGTATTATGCACAGCCAGTTTATCCTGATACTGAGAATAGTTTGTTCAGATTCTCAGTAACAAATGCAATAGAGAAAATATGAGTCTTTAAGGCTCTGGGTGCCTCTGATAAAGTGTAGAGATTTCATTTAATGAAGTTTCATAGCGCCCATCAATGACGGGGACAATTTGTATCCTCTTCTACCTGTTACCCTTCTCTCTCTGTGGCAATTTGTATGTAGCTTTCTAGTATAATTTTCCAACTCTCCATGTATCTGGGAAGGAAGTTCTTCTATTCTACAAACATTTAGAATTATTTTTTTTAAATATACTAGTAGAAAACTAATGGAAAAGTTATGAGATGCTTTTCTACAGTCATTTGGATTGAAGGTTTATAGTGGCATGAACACTACAGATAGAAAAGGAAGAGAGAGTGCATATTACGCTTTGTGATCAGGGAGTTAGTGGAATTGTCTGTGTCAAAATATATTTAGGCTAGTACTACAGAAGATAATTAGTCCACAAACAGAAGCTGAAAGAGGACATCTTCAGAGAAGCTGATAGACTAGACAGTGACATGACATGAGCTGCAGTACCCTGGTGTTTGAGATAATTGGCTGTACCAGAGATTTGTCTTTACTGTCTTTTACTGACTGAAAATATTTCCATTTAAAACTATTTTAGGTTCCAGTGGTATCTGTCTTCCTATCATTTATCCCTCCCAAAGGATAAGTGAAAAAGTAATCCTAGTCTGTTCATGTTTGACACACAAATATGTTTGTTTCTGCAGATTCAAGTTTTGAGCACAGCTTTTGTTGTGCCTGTTTTCCTTAAATTTGCTTGTCGTGCATAAATAATAATTTGTGACTACTCAATCCACTGATAAAATACATTCTCAGAGATTTCAAGAATTCTTAATGGTCTTAAGGGTCTTTTGAGGAAAGGCTCACAAAGGAGGTGCTCAGTGCCTCCCTGAATCTGAATTTCTCAGGCCTTTCACTGGCCTTTGTGTAATGAGTTCAGTGGTGAAACATCCTTTGACTGAACTGTTACACAGCTAAGGTGGAATGGCACTGGCCACACCATGAACTCCTATAGTGAAGAACAAGAGAAATCAGTCATCCCACGACAAACTTGCAATTTCCTCTACCGGAACTGTAGCCTAAGGAGAGCAGTATTGTTATTGCTGGAGTTTTGAAAAACAATTTTCCATGGTATTGGGAACAATTCCTTTGGAGACTCCATTAGTTGCTGACCTGAGAATGGAAAAAATACTGTTGGCTAAAGCAAGTCATCTTGAGACCCCATTAACAGCAGTCCTAAATAAGATGTTTTGAGCTCTCCTGGACTGCAGTGGACTGTGGCCAGGATCTGCCTCTGTGAAAGCTCTCAGAGCATGCCAGCTCTCCAATGTGGAATACTTAGAGGACCTCATGACAGGACCTGGGTTGATACCCTCAATTCTTGATGCTCAATCCTTTGCCCACTGAGAAAGGCCAAAGCATTGGCATTTCAATAACGCTTGAGGGGAATTTTTCACAGGTACATTCACATTGGTATATACTCCTACGTCTGTGTGGGTATTGATCTGAGTGCCTTACAAGTATAGCATTAATATGAGGAATACATGGCTAGGTCACTGTTATAATTGTAGTAAATTCTATTGAACCACTTTATAAATCAGTCAGTAATAAACTGCTGCCACAATCCTTTTGACATAAATTGCTTACCAAGTCTGGGAATAAGATGGGAAACAGACACAAATAGAATTCCCTCTGACAAGGAGTTCAGGTGGCAAGGTGGTCCTTTCTGAGCCTCATGACCCAAAAAGATGGTCTCCCCTGCTCCTTGCTTTTCCCTATTAGATTCTTAGACATAAACCATTGACAAAATCTGGAACAAGGATTGGACTCAGTTGCCTGGACTCTGTGAAGAATTAGAAAGCAAGGAGGCCCTCTCTGAACCTTGTGACTCAATGGAGGGTCTCCCTCTTAAAACTTTACCCCCATTTTAAGCCCAGTCTATGCATAAATAATTCTAAATAGATCCTAATTTCCTATTCTTGTGTACATTAAATCCATGTAGTAATCAGTAGAGTGAACCTTGCAACCAAACTTTGTCATATTTTTGCAAATGTATATAAAACCTGCTTTCACTGATACCTTTTTGAATGATGCTTTAAGGAGCCCAGACCACTCATTTTGCTACAGTATTTTGTCTTAATATTTATTTCAAAGGTTTTCTCATGTTTTATAATGTTTTGTTAATGGAATTTACTTTTCATGTTTTTTTTGAACCAGGAGTCTCTGATTTTTTGGTACTGTTGGATACATTACTGGAAAGTGTTTTCCCTTATCCACCTATGATCAGAAAACTTGTTCCATGGAATGTGGAGAAAAGAAATCAGGAATTCACTAATGCAGAGGTCTCAATGCTCATCCTTCACTAATGTTCCCCCCTGCTGCCATGGTTTGGACCACAGACATGAGAGTCCAGTTTCAGGTCATTTTTGTTTTCTTTCCCAACTCCTCCATGGAGTTGGACAGTGCTCTCTGACTGCTGAGACTCTATGCTACAATAACTATGTTTTTTGCAAACAGTGGAAATGCCACAGAATATTCTGAGGCTCATGAGAATAAAAGGCATCTCTTGTCAACCAGAAAACCTCCAGCATTGTGACAGCTGAATAAATGGAGCCCTTCCTTGAGCTTAAATATAAGAGAGATAGAAAAATACCAAATTGCAGCTCCAGGAGCTTACAGATGGGAAAGTAGAGAAACAAATTTGTCTTTTAAACTCCAAACACAGGAAGGTGGCCATCTCTCATGCTCTTACACATTTCTATCAATGACTTCTGACCTCTGGAGACACCAGAAAACCAGGATACCATTACATTAGTAACCATAGCTCTGTTATTACCTATTTTGGACCACAAAGTAAACCTAATATTATCTGAATCTATTTTTTTTCCCTGATCTCCCATATCCTGTCATCTTTTAATGGCTTTTTTCTCTTCAGTGGTCTTTGTTGATACTCACAGCCACATCCAGTTTATTATCAATTCATGGCCAAGGTTAATTTTCTGTCTTTAGAGAGCCAACACTTTAAAGTGTAATTAGCATTCAAATAGGTCAATTATTTTATACCGTTGTATGCAGTAAGGTTTTTACAACATTAAAAATTAACAAAATGCTTCAGATCTCAGCAATAAGGCAAAAAGAGTGGCAGTGGCTGTAGTATTGTGAATGTAGAAATTAAATAGTCATTAGTACAGTCAAATCAATTATGTGTACCATCGTGACAACTTTAATGTGCATATGTTGGGCAAATGCATAAATCATAGTCTTCCCTCACTACTTAGAATTTTCTAAAATAAAAATATTCTGCTCTGGTGAGATTAGAATAAATGTGAAAAAATTCAGAGCACTGTGAATCACTATTTGGCCAATACCTTCTTCTGTAATCTTTTGTTCTTTAATTTTTAAGTGAATATATTGCATATTTAAGAAGGGGGAATTGACTGAGAGGATCTACTTATAGAAATTATTAAAAAGTCATTTTTTGTCAGATAATTTTCATGTTTTTTCCTGAAAGATTTTTAAGAATGCATGCATGTGTTTGGCATGCAACATTCTTGAAGCACAGCTAACTCTGGAAAACCAGTTTTTTTTTCAAAGTTAAGCAGCACTACCATATTCATCTTTTTATTGTTCTGACTGCAAGTACCACACTGTCATTACAGCCCATGCTCACAAATCAGACGATTTATTTTCATTCTCAGTGTACCCTTGCGTATTATTTTTTCAACTCATCCATTTTAGGACTCTGCCTTTTCAGAAAAAAATCTGCATTCGTAAAAGCAATTTGAAGTATTTTACTAATATCTAAGGAATAATATTGAAGTAAGTCTGATAAACTTTTCTATTTCTTTACCATTCATGCTTTTAAATATTCCCTCTTTCCAGAAAAATGTCTCTTGTTCAAAACTTTTATTTAACTGATCATAATTTTTGCAAACAAAAAATCATCTTATCTGAAACTTCCATGCATAATATTTATAAATTTTAAGACAACTTCAAATATCAGCTGTGCCATGGAAAAGTAAACTAATGTGAATTACTCCTTTAGTGGTTAACAGACAAGACAGCTTATGATAAATGTTCATACATTTTGCAAACTTCAAAATTCTTCAAAATTATCTTAAAAGCACAAAGCCTTTGTAAAGAATAAACTGAAGGTTTGCTTTAGTTGGGTTGTTGATTGGATTTTGTTTCTTATTTTAACTGGGGATGTGTGTGTCTCTTGGTTGTTTTTCTCCCCAGGGAAATGCAATCAAGAAAAGTAAAATGAAGATATAGGGCAAAAATTCTAATGCAAATTTTAGTTAAGAAACCAATGACACATGTCTGTACTTTCCTCTTTAATCATTAAAATAACTACATAAAAGAAAATCTGTGAAGTTAGATTTAAGGAAGGTTGCTACTCTGCCCTGTTAAACATACATATGTATGCACAATTATATTAGACTTTGTAAAAGCATTTTACATACACTTGCACACATTTGGGAAAATATTATTAGAGAAGTGTTTCTATATCAGAGACTGATGTGATTATTTTCTGCAAACCATCACCCTTTTAAAGCTTCAGTGATTTCCTGTACTATCAGTTATTCTATTTGCTTAGCAAAATACCATGTAATGTTCATGCTTCATAAATCTTTTCTCAAATGCTAACAAAGAAATTTATCAAGACTTTGTTTTCTTTTCCCATGTAACCCTGACTCAGTCAAGTTGGTTTGATGCATACAACATTAATCTTTACCATCCTGACATTAATTTGGACTTCTGCTTTCCATGAATGTCTCACTTTACTGTCTTGCATAAGCTTGACTATTGATTTACAAGTAAGAGTGCGTTCTTTGTAGAGGAGAAGAGCATATTTAAAAGAAAGCTCTTAGCTGACTGTATCCACAGCGATAGCACATTTTTTCCAGTGTATGTCAGGAATCAAATGTTTTACATTTTGTGGATAGATAAAAGCTTTGAAATTGAACCAGTGTAAATAAAAGAAGAATTTAATATATTATATTTTGGAGATTAGAAATATAATGTTTAATTTAGAGCTTCCTTTTTTTTTCCCCCTACATCTGGACTAATGGACTAAGTTGCCACTGTTCCTCAAGGAATCAAAAGGACAGCAGTTAACACTTACCACTGGATATGCAAGTTGAGATGAATCAAAATAATTGCTACACCAGCATTGTGTTGTTAAATATGTACAATGTATTACAACAGTGTAATACAGCTATGAAAATAATGTAGTAATAAATTAATTTCTATAATGCCTATGATAATTGGTTTATTTTTTTTATCTAAACTGTTTTAATCCCTGAAAACCAGACAGGAAATGAGTGCATCAATCCCTAAAAATAATAGTTTGCAACACTAATAATATATTTGCATGTACTCTCTCTAATTACAGCAAGAAACAATTATTTGGCATAGCAGGGGGAAGCTAGATTTCAAAAAATAAATAGTATGGTAAATGAAGAATGAAGGGGCCTCTCTTAGAAGTGATCTCAACTGTTTTTACAAATAAGTTAGTGTGTTTTAAAGCCAGTAGGTATAATGCTACCTTATACACCTGAAAAGAAAGGACAAAAATAATGAAATGTATCAGATATTTAAAAATGACAAACAATATTTAAAAATGACATACAATATTTAAAGTATTTCCTCATTGAACCTGGGTTAATTTTTTATTTTGGAAATTTTATACCAAGGAATATGAAATCTCTAAGAAATTAACTGGGCTCTTACAAACTACCAGTCCCATGTTACTTGATGACTATATATAACAAAGACTTTATCACAAAAGTCAGGTTAAAAAAAAAAAAGCTTCTCACAAAATGGTACTTTGTAAGCTGTACTAAAGAGTTATTGAAGAACTTAATGCAGCTGGTTTGCTGAAACAGTTATATAGATATTAACATTTGTGCAGTTCGCAATTTCACACTAGTTTGGAAGATTTTGTCTGCTTTGCTGCACTGCTCTGTGCATATTGAAAAGTTAACTACATGGGTTTTGGTTGCCATGAACCTCTAAAATGGCTTCAGAAATGACAAAAGTTGACACCACAGATGAGTTGTGATCATTGCAGTGTAGTGAAGAATGTATTAAAGAGTGTTATCCTAAGAAAAATATGGCTCCCCCAAGTTTTAAGGTAGCCCAGTACAGCTGATAGTCTCAACAAAAAGGCTGAGAATAAATCGATTTTAATTTGGAGAAAAGTAAATAAAATTATTTAATTGTCAATATTCTAATGCTGACACTGATATAGAAAGAGTTTGGGGTTTTTTTTTGTTTTGTTTTGTTTTGGTTTGGTTTGGTTTTTTTTAATAAACAAATACTGGCATTCAAATTACACAAAAATGCCTAAGGTCTCACTGCTGAAGTTAGGTTTCTGGGTTATTCCTGGGCTAAGATGTTGTTCTGCAAAGTTAAACACAGCCAAAAGATATACTTTCAATAAAAAAGATCAGCTTTAGAATAAGAAATTAACAAAAAAAAAAAGAAAAAAAGAAAAAAATAACAGATTCCATGTATTAACTCTAGATCTGAAGTGAAACTGTGCTTTTGCCTGTTCAATTGCTTGTCCTGAAATGACAGTGTCTGAGCAGGGACAGTCTGAGTTGATGTGCAATGCTGTTATCACCCAGGCATGACTTCATTAGCTAAAGCTCTCTTTAAATCCACACAGCCTGAGCAAAATTCAAACCTCTGCAAGTCATTGTATTCTAAACTTCTTCCTTGGAAAGAAACAAACAGAGAATGCAAAGGAAATGGACCATTTTAACCAACAAAATTAAATTACCCAGCTTAACTATCCCTTGCTTTAAACTTATCCAAGCAAGACTTTTCTTTCAAACTTGATGAGAGTCATAATCCTTTTAGTAATCAAATGAAGACTGAAGAACCCAAATGCTACATTGCCATTTAATAGATGGTTTTACAGACCATGAAATCAATACCAGTTTTCTGAATAATTTAAGTTTTTTGTCTTAGTAAGGACTAAACTATAGCACTGGAAATAACCTGATTTTGAATCAGTTTGTGGTTTTCTTGTATGTAGGAAAAGCAAAAGTGTTGGTATTTTATGACAGAATTTCTTTGTAAACCTGAAGTATGGAATGGAGAAATTTCATCCAGAAAGGAATTACTTTTAGAAACCCATGAGCAATTTTAGAAGCAGAAATAGGAAAGAGTTCCTTCTTAATTATAACACTATCAGTTCCTACTGTAATGCCATGTACTAACTTTTTGCTGCTATTGAAATTCTTATTACTTAAAATTCTGGAAAGTAATGCCTCTACTTATGGATGATGTGCCATCAAGTTATCTGCTCTCCTTCTAGATTGCTATGGATATTATTCTTATGTGTCATGCTAATAGGATGGAAAATAGTCACTTTTAAGAACCACTTTCATGCATTTCATTGTCCTGTTTGCTTCAATAAGTTATTCTAGTTTATGTATTATCTATTAAAAATTGGCCTTGTCTCTGAACTTGATTTAATAGGCTTTCTTGAAATTATAATTGACATAACCAATAAAAATGTTAATCTTTTTAAAAAGCTTTGAACGTACAGTATAAATATTCACAAGTTGGAACTTGGTAGTCAATAAGAAAATACATTCTACTAATCATTTTCTGGGGAAAGCTTTTTAAATAAAAAACTTTTTATGAGCAGGCTTGATCTTTCATGTGGATTTTCATTTACAGAAAGAACACCTTTGTGTTTCCCAAGCATAGAAATTAACTCCATGATTTGTGTATTCAATTCAGGTTGATGGCTCAAGGAAAGGTTTTGAGACACGTGAAAGGTTGTAAGACCCTGAAGGCGGGGGTCCCCCACACACAAGAACCCAGAGCTGAGCAGAAGCTTTGTTGTTGGTGTGAACGTGCAGCTGGTAAGTCCAGCTGGCCCTGTGCTATCCACATTTTTCAGGCATTTCAGGTTCTGTATTGAGACTCAGTCTTACAGTGCTAGAAGATTTTGTTAATTTTGTTAGTCTGTGCATTTTTTCCTGACTGACATGCTGTTAGGAATGGACAGGCAGAAAAGCCTGAAAGCAACTGAACTTTTCTCTTGCAGTACAAAGTGGTGGAGCACTGCAAGGCTCCACCAAGGCTTTTTTTTGGGCTACGACACAAACCAGATATGGCACTCTTCCATTGGTCTTTTTGTTTAAAGAGCATTGATCTGAGTTATGCTGCTCTGTGACCTCAGTCCTGTCAGTGTCAGCTCTACAATGTTAGCAGAATGAGCTTTTCCAGGATATTAAGATATGGGCACCTACATTTTTAACCCCAAGTGAACTTCAGTGTAAGGTAAATATCCTATCAATGCCTAATAGTGCAATAAAAACAACAGCAACTCCGGTCATTCCAAAAAAGCAACAACATAGGCACCTAACCCCTATCTGGAAAACCTAACTGTTCATAAGTCTAAAGAAATCCAACACGCTAAAGACAGATTTTTTTTTTACTTTTTTTCCTAGACTTGTTACCAAAAATTTTATCGGTGCTACACTTAAAGCCTGTATTAAATCCATACTTCTGTTGTATTCCGTTTAATTTTTACTTTTCTACATTACAAGAATTTAACTTTTTCTCTTCTCTTATATTCTTCTAGAAGAAATTCACCATAATTTTGAAAACTATATTTTTACATTATTATTGAAGCTATTATTTTCACGCAGAACCACACACCCTTACTTTTGGACTGATGCCAGTTATTCTTCAATTTACTGCTGTGCTACTTAGAGCTGTAGATCCCTTAAGCCCTTGGCCAGTACTTACAGGTCTGATGAAATTAGGACTATTTGTTACTTTCCCAGTAATAGGGTCTCAAATATCTGCCTGTGATTTCTGTTCTCTCTAGTCACCCATTGAACTGTTGTCAGTCTGTTCCCTGTATCACGCTACCATCTCAGCTCCTTGACCCGTCCCAAAGCCTTCAGGCAGAAGCTAACAACCAGGCAGGAGAGGGAAGGGAGAAAATTTTCTAAAACTTATACAAACTAAAGACAGGTTTTCAGGCTTTCTCAGCTGGGTGCTGTTGTTTTGCCCAGATGCATGGGTTCCTGTGAGAATACAGAACGCTGAAGCAATCCTTTGTGTACCGATGTGAGCTGTGGGTGTTGCTGGACTTGCACAGTCTGGGGAGGAAACAGTGGCAGCTGGGGCTTTCCCTTGCTGTCTACCCTGCTGAGGCTGGATCAGAGAAAGACCTCTGCAAACCAAAAACTTCAGTGAATTAAGGCATAAACCATAAAACATATATTTTCTTCGCAGAGAAGGAATTGTTTTTTCTTGCATTTGTGTTTTGCAGAACCCTCTGCAGACAGGCATATCCACAGTGTGGATCCTTGGGGCAGATATTAGCTTTTGTTCTGTACACCTATCTTTTTCCTAAAAGACCTTCTGACTGCAGAATTAAGAATAAAATCTAGATGTCTCTCACTTTATGTTAGCTCTCAGTTAAGAGGTAGCCTGGAAAAAAATTGCTTTGATTGCAAGCAAGACCTTAAGAAAACAAAGATCAATTATCTACTATGAAGGCATGGAATTTTTTTACTTTCACCAATGATAGGTTCATTTATCTGTTTTATCTACAAAGACAGCTAGTTATCCTCTGTGTTAAATTACTACTGTGGCCTAAAGAAATATGTTCAGGCTGCAATGCCTTTTTTGTTTTCTTCGTCAGTGGATGACAAGATTCATATGAAATAAGCATCAGTCAGTTAAAATGTAACTGTCTAAGTCAAAAAGAGTACAGATTAGGCTATAAAATATTGCCATTAAAAATTATCTTCCATGAACATTAATCTAAATACCATAAATCAATGGGTTGTCAAAAGGGAATTGGAGAAAAAGATACAATGATGACAAAGAATGACTTTCAACATTTCTAATTTGTTTATTACTGTGGTAAAATATTGCATTCAGCAAAAGCACTGAAAAATTATAGCCTCCATTACAATAAGAAATAAATGTTAATTTGGGAGGATGGATGATTCTTTCTAGATGAATCTTATTTTTTATAGATTAAGATTACTGTGCTGTTCACAGAAACATTATTTATCCCAATGAAGAAGATAGGCACAGGAAGACACAAAGAAGACAGAAAACTTACCTTTCTCTGCCTATACATATATTCACATATGAACACAGGCATACAGATTTATGTGTGTATCTATAAATATGATCTATAATTTCAGAAGGCAGAAGCTAATAGTCCTTCCACCTTGACTTGGGGAGCATTGTTTTAATCACACCAAAGCGTAGTCCTTACTTTGGGTGCTCCCACCCTGTCCTTTACATATTTGTCTGAATCAAGTTGAGCTGATCTCTCCATCAACTAATAAACTCTTTAAAATTTTTAAATTTTTCCTCATTTATTTTGTGCAGTCACAGAGTTTTTCAGAACAGCTTTTAATTTCAAAATTAATTTTTCCAGTCAAAAAAAAAAAAACGAAGCAGTGGGGTGAAGGGGAGGAAGACCATCCGTGTTAGCCAAACAGTGTACAGATTATTACAACCACACCTGAACTTACAGGGTGATATGATGAGAAAAAATGCCTTTTCTTTCCTTCACCTTCAGATCCTTTCTTCCCTCTGACAGGATTAAACTCATTGCAATGTGGAGGGCCAGCGCAGGCGTCTGACTGCAGAGCCCATGCCTCCTGTGCCACCTCAGAGGCCAGGGCCAGGCATCTCCCTGGGGCTTGGGGAGCCCAGCCACGGTGACTGACGGAGGTCTGGCAGCATCCAGGGATGTTGGGTCTTGGAGCCTCTTCTCAGCAGGACCAGTCCTGCCCATCCCTCCTGTGGCCAAATCCCCAGGGTGTGCGGGTGGCTGCCAACGGCCCCCGTGGAGAAGCACGAGGGACACGAATGCCTGCTCACTGCAAAGAGAACATCGGGAGCAGCAGCAATGTTTAATTAACTGAAACAACTTGAATTGGCTTTTTTTAACTGGTGTTTGGCAACATTTGCATTAATTAAGGATGTGTTACAAGGAAACTGGTCTCACAGCAGAAGTTTTATCAAACCTTAATACCCCATTACATCCTGCAGGATTAATTCCTTTTTCCAAAACCTGCTGGCCAGAAATTATGTTAATTAAACCAACACTTACATTGCTTGTTTACAAGAAGTAGTATAACAGAGTAAATTAGGAATTAAATGAAGGCTTTGCTTTTGTCTCAAATGAATTTTTCTATTTTTTCAGTAACATGGTGTGATCAGTTATAACTGAAATCAACAGGAAAGGTTGAACTACCAAGTTTCTCTAGAAGGAATAGCTGACTAGTCTCTTGTTTTCTCACGAAAATGCATGAAATGTCAGACATGAAAAAACACACTCATTCATTTTCTGCTGTTAAAGAATTTTCTTACTTGGGTTAGTCAATTCCAAGATGTGCAGAATTATAACAAATGATGTGGTCTAAGAGTAATGTTTTATTAGTCAAAATGAAACTAATTTTTAATTTCTTTTTTTTATTTTTAAATTTTTTTAGGCTTAATGGCAGGATAGGTCCTCTCTGCCCCTAAAGAGATTATTTGCTGTTTTTTATTTGTTGGGCTTTTTTAATAGATAGGTTGGCAAAAAGTATGAAGGAAGAATTATAATCATGATTAATCAGGAAAAGTGAAGTTATATTCACCATTTTTCATCTCTTCATGTGAGGTATGTTGGAGAATGTTTGAAAACTAACTGAAAATCCTTTATGTGGGGGGAAAAAAAAACTACCAAAAACCAAAAAACAAAACAAAACAAAAAAAAACCAAAAAACCCCCAAAAACCCCCCCAACAAAACCCAGAGAAGACTGTACCTACAGCCATGACACAGTTCAGAGAAATGACAGTGCATAAAAGAGCTGAGATTTTCCAAGCAGTTATTCCATGATCAAAAGTACTTTCAAGTTTTTATTACTTCCTAAAAGTTTTTAAAGTTTCTTGAGCATATGTGTGTGCATCTGTGTGTGTGTATGTGTAAAATGCTCACAAACACCCACCGAATCTCATTACTTTTGATCCATGCATCCATTTACATATACACATAATTATTCACACAGAGACACACACACATATATATGTACACACAGTAATAAAATTCACCCTAGCCAACAAAATAGAAGGCAGAAAATCACATGTAGCCAGCAAAAATATATAAAATAAGATACAACTGTATTTTCTCTGTTCTGTTATTCATCATCCTAGTTTATTCTCATGTAGGATATTAATTATTCATTTTTTAAGCACAATAGGAAAACAGTAGTACTGTTTAATGGCCAAGTGGGATTTTCTAATAAAAGACTTGTAAGTGGCTCATTGTAATGAGGAGCATTTTTACAAGAACAGTTATCAACTATGAGAAATAGTCATAACTTTTTTCAGACTATGATATCCTGAGTCATGAAAGCAATTGCATTTTGGTTATTGACAGAGAAAATGAGGACTGGGTGGCAGTATTTTCTTTTTCTGAAGTACGAATCATTGTATGAGCTAGCTCCCAACTAGTAAACCACACTAACTATATTCTTAATAACAGGAAAAAAAAGAGTGGATTGGTGAGCAATTCCACCAGCACCCCCAAGGGTACTGAGGGAGCTGGTGGAAGAGCTCACCAAGTAATTTTTAATCATTTCCTAGCAGTCCTAGCCAGCCAGGGATGTCACAGTTGACTGAAATTAACCAGTGTGCCACTCATCTACACATAGAGCTAGAAGGAGAATTTTGGGATCTCTAGGCCTATCAGTCTGACCTCAGTGTCAGAGAAGGTCATGGAGAAGGTAGTTTTGAGTGCCATGATGTGGCATATGAAGAACAACCAGGGATGAGGCCCAGCCAGCAAGGGTTTATGGGAAGCAGGTCCTGCTTGACCAACCTGATCTACTCCTATGGCAGGTGACCTGCTCAGTGGGTGAGGGAAAGTCTGTGGATGTTGACTATTTAGACATTGGTGAAATGCTTGAAACCATTTCTCACAGCACTCTCCTGGGGAAAGTGGCTGTGCACTGTTAAACATCTTTATCAGTGACCTGGATAAGGGCATCCAATGCACTCTCCATCAGTTTGCAGACAAAACTGAGTTGGGTGGGACTGCTGCTCTGCGGAAGGGTAGAAAGGTTCTGCAGAGGGATCTGGACTGACAGGACCAATGAGCCAAGGCCAGTGATATGAGGTGCAGCAAGGCCAGGTGCCAGGTCCTGCCCTTGGGTCACAACAACCCCTGATAGCACTACAGGCTGGGGGCAGAGTGGCTGGAAAGCTGCCTCATGGAAAAGGGCCT
>JAYDZK010000169.1:45110427-45122695 GCA_034509185.1 Euphonia xanthogaster
AAAGGGCCTGGAAGTGCTGATCCACAGTGGCTGAACATGAGCCAGCTGTGCCCAGGTGGCCAAGAAGGACAATGGCATCCTGGCCTGGATCAGCAATAGTGTGGCCAGCAGCACCAGGGTAGTGGCTCTCCTCCTGTACTTGGCACCAGTGAGGCAGTACCCAGAGTATTCTGTTCTGTTTTGGACTGCTCATTGCAAGAACTACCTGAAGATGCTGGAGTGTGTCTAGAGAGGAGAAATGGAGCTGGTGAAGGGTCTAGAGCACCAATCTCACTCTAATTATATTTTCATAATATTAAAAGTTTAAAAAATTAAAATTTTGCTATCAATAAAATAACTATTAATAATGGAAACTTTAAAATAAAATCTAATCCTCTTTTTTTATATCTTCCAGAGAAAAATAAATGGCCTTATTTATTTTTTCAGATTATAAAAAAGAACCATGAGAATGAAACTTTCTCTTCCATTCAAGCTAGTATCATTTTGGGTCAGAGTCAAATATGTCATTTACTCAATTTATTTCCTTGATTTATTGCTTTATATGATCTCTAATTCTAATCATAATAATTAGGTACAATAATAATCTATGTATTTAGCTGATATGATTAATGAAAGGAAATCATCTGCTATATGGTTTAAAATTTATAGCCTATCCTTATTTAGAGTTATGTAAGCCTAAGAGGTGATAGACTTAGACACGTTCCATTCCAAGGCAAAAAGAAGAAATGAAGCTCCATTTTCACAAGATATTGTGCAAATATATCTTCTTGTCCTGTTCTATTGCTTCTTTTGCATCATTTTATCAAAATCTTTCATGTAAACTGTTTTCACTATGACTGTAACCTGTAAAAGGATCAGACAAGATAAGCCTTTCTGAAATAAGGTTTGTCTACAATATAGAGATGGTTATTCTAAAGAGACCAGGGGGCTTGCTGTTTGTTTCCTACAGAAAAGGTCAACGTTTGTTGCTTTCTGATTAAAATCTCTGACACTATTGATGCAAAGTCAAGGATTTAACTGGCTCAGGTGGTTGTTAGGGTTTCACCAAATTAAAACAGACAAAATAAGGAAATATAAAAGAGCAAAGAAAAGTGAAGTAGGTATTTCTAAATGAGAAACTGTTTGACTTCTCTGGAAAATACTAAAGCCAATCAATGAGCTGGGAAAACTGTGATACTCATAACTGCATAAGTTAAGCCTGGTCTTTAAAAAAAAACTGTGAAATAATTTTTAAATTATTTTACTTCCCCCTGTACTCTGTAATTTTCCCCCAAATGGGACATGTTTTAAATTAGAGGAAAGTCCTTGAAACCTTGTACATACTGAAATTTGATAAAACATACATATCACCACATACCCTCAGGCATCCAATAAGTGAAAATCATTGAACCATTTGTTTTATCTGAGTCACAAAATGAAAACTGCTACAAAATGCCCTCTAGTAATTATACATCTGATTATGGGGCTTGATTTTTTCTAATTTTACTTGCTGCAATTGTTATTTCCTTGTCACAGTTCAAAGTATTTCTCAATGGATTTTAAAGACATAAATTTACTTTTATCATATCACTATATACTTACTGGAAAGTATCAGTAAAAAATGTATCCAGAATTCTTTTATTGTCCTTTTACTATCTGTATTTCCTTATGTACTTTCAGAGGTATGCTTGTGAGAATGAGATGGATCTGCAGGGAACTCCCCTTATCAAATTCCTTGGATCGCTCTGAGAAAGAAGGGACATGTTACTTCTGCAGTCGTGTAGACATGCAAACATGTCCTGTGTGCTTAAGAGCTTTGTGAATTCAAAGTTTGAGATGGAAAAATGTATGAAGAGTAATACAAAATAGCTGTTGAATCATAACATGAAGTATTGCAACCTACAAATCAAGCTCTTCTGAAAGACCCTTGCCATATCCCTCCATGCACCTTTTCTTTGTTTGTTATCAAAAAGTGAAGATATTCATGTGCATCCAGAACTCTCTATTAATCTGAAACAGTCCTAATGCATTGGATCTTACATAGTTAATGATACTGTCTGCACAGGCCTTCTTTGCCATCTATGTGGGGGAGAAAATGTTGTTTACCACAGAAACATTGTTTATATGTCATTCTGTCCAACTGTGTTTAAATAAGTGCTTTCTATTTTAAAAAGAAGGGTAAAATATAATGAAATAAAAAGGAAAAGTTTAGACATTACTTAGAAAAACTTGTGTTAGTGTGGCCTCAGATTGCTTGTTGCTTTGGTCAGTTTTAATATGTACTCTGTCTTTTGGGCAGAGCACACATTACAACAACAGTTGTATTGGCCATATAATAGAGAAAAAGTTTTACTTAAACCAAAAATTATTTGGATGTACAAGTATGGAGTGTAAAGTAGATTTAGAAATAAATCTGAGTTGGAGAATGTCCTTTCAACAGCTCATGAAACCTGAGCTCCTGCAGTGTCTCTATTGTGACTGTTTTGCTAAATTAAGATTATTTTTTTGTTTAATTATATTTTCCCATTAAAATCGTATATTCTTACTTTTCCTTTTAACAGGCCATTTTGACTAAACTTGTAGTTCTCATAATGATTGTACTCATACACCAATAATCACATACCTTAGAAATCTCTTGGCTACAAGAAAATTAGTGTCAACCCGAAGCAGTTTAAAGTCACCTAATGAGGCATGGAACGTCCCCACAGTTTGTTAGAAATCTGTGCTCAAGAGAGAAGTTCTAACACAGAAAACAACCAGATGATTTTTCCAATACAGGAACAAGACACATTAGCTGTTCCTTTCTTACTGAAAGCCTTTTGTTTTCCTTCTGGTGTACTGATAATGACTAGCTCACTTAAACTTCCAAATACCACAACAGCCTAAATAAAAGCCAATTTGAAAAAAAACAAAAAAACACTACAGGAAAAAGGTTTTCTTCATGTAGCAGTTTTAATATAGTGGCCAATAATTTCTGTAACTGTGTGAACACAATCCTTGTGCTGCTCATCTGTCCCATAAAACAAGATAATTCTACCTAGCCAGCTTAAGCTTAGTAAAATACATGAACAGAAATGTCATGGGTTTTTTCCTCTTCTTTCTACTTTTCTGATTAGAAAAACAACGCACACTAAGTAAACAAGCAAACTGTAATAGAAGAAAAAGAAAACAACAACAAAGAGCTGACAGATAGAAAGCCAATTCTGAAAGCCTTTGACTTTAACTTCCTCTGACAACCTATCTTGAAGTTCATTGTAAAAAAGTAGGAGACATGTAAAGAGAGGAAATCAGCTGTCAAAAGTAATGCCACAGGAATCTGAATGTGAAACCAGGCATGGAAGACTGAATCATTCTTTGAAAAGTGGAGTTTTCCTCAACTATAAGAATACTTGACTTAAAATAGCCAGCTGTTTTATGCATGTAAGCAGTGTGTGTATAAGCAAATCACCATAGAAAGCTATGTAGATTTTGAAAATTATCCAGATTACTCATATAACTGAAATCACCTTCGCAAATGAAGAAGCCAAAACTGGAAATTCTTCTTTTTATCATTTTAAAAGAGTGTATGAATCACTATTAAAAATCTTTGAAAATATTTCTTACAGTGTCCTTTTCCAATATTAAGGAGAGGTAAAAAAGCTGTTTTCTGTCCAACAATTTCATCTCTGTCATGCAGAAAAGGGTCCCATTTTATACAATAGCTTTTTTTGTGCTATTCCTAAAGTAAAAGATTTATAAACTTTATATTCCTGACCTTTTTCAAGAACTCCTCAAAAAAGAGAAAAGGTCATACACATTCCCAAGGTCTAGTCAGAATTTGACTAAGAGTTTGGTTGTACCTGGAACTATAGACTTTAATATTGTTTCATTCCTAAGGCTTATCTCCTCACCTCATTTTATATTAATTCCATTACTCAGAAGAAACAAAATGAAAGACTAAGCCATGATGTATGATTTCATAAGCTTCCAACAGAAACGTAATAACTTTTTAGTTCTCAGATAATTAGCAACCATAATGTATCACCTATTATAGAAGGAGGATAGTAACCTCTTTTAAAAGAGGTTAATTGTTAAATGAATTAACTATATTAATGATCCCAGTAAATGCAAAAAGAAGTTTGAAGGTTTCAAATAACAGTGATGAGTTTTGTGAAAACAAAACTTATTTCAGAGGAAGAGAGGGAGAAGAAGAGGGAAACATGTCTTAAGACAAAGTTTGATCACTACTAATGAGAGAAAAAAAGTAATCACTTAAAATAACAGGGAAATTGCCTCTGTGACCCAAAAGGTCCCTTGTACTTGAGTGGATTGGCAAGAAGAATGGCATCATATAGACACATTTTTAGATGTACTTTTTGCTTCCCATGGGGTCTCACCACAAGATTAGAGAAGTGCGAATGCTTGACAACAACCTCTATGTGGTGGGAAAAAGAAGAAAGAGAAAAGGTGAGACCTCAGAAATAATTGCCTACAGTTGTCCTAAAGAGCTCAAGTCTGAGACTATAAAATTTATAGACTGAAAGGAGTCAAATTATATCAAATCATATGTATATTTGTGTCTCGATAATAATTGATGTATCAGTAGAGGACAGATGCTGGATAATACACAAAGAGAGCGTATCTAACTCCTCTGCTTCAGGACATTGCAGTATTTCTCAGTAGAAGTTAATGTGCTTCTCCAGTTGATTTGCTCTACTGGACAAGCCCAAGGAGATGTGAGGATCTGGTCATCATTCTCTGCTTTCCAAAGAAAAACTTCAAGATCTTAAACAGAGTGAAAATTAGAAGTAATGAGAAAAGTAATGATACATGGTAAGGTACTAAATACTTTCCTGTGATGTTCTGATGCCCATTTCAGAAAATACTACTGAGATCTAGTCTAGATTTATTATAGTCCAATAGTTTTTAAAAGTGTGTGGTAAAGCACCACTCCCCTGTGCATTCCTGTCTGGCCATAGGACACAAGCTTTCCAGCTGTGTGGATGCTAGGGATCAGGAACACCGGCCTGTCCCACCTGCTCTACCAAATGTGCTGCCAAAGACCTTGGGAACCATGTCTGCTTGTCACCCAGCCTAAAACAGACTCCTCCTTGAGATATGGATGTAGGTTTTGATTTGGAAAGAAGTTATCAGAATCAGTGTAGACCTCTTGTTTCATGAAAACATGGGGTAAACAGCCCACCTCCACACCACTCAGGTGGAATGCTGTGTCTCACATCTACTGCTTGCCCTGCTCCCCTGTCATGTCAAGGACTTTGTGATTAATGTCAGAGGAAGTTGCTCAAACCCCAAGTATTTTGTAACGAGTCATGAAGTATTGGCAGATAAACCAAAAAGTTATTAAATTTTTACAATCTTCAAGCTATTTGTCTCAAAGTCACTTCACTGAATAATTTTGGCAATAAATAATTAATTTTGATACCTTAAAATTTGAGTATAAAACTGCAGACACAATCTACCATGAGGCATAAAAACTTAGTAGTGAAAGAATAGTTTGATGATACTTTTCCTATCCCTAAAATAAAATATACCATCTCTTGAAGCCTTTTCTCTTCCACAAGATATATATTTTACACCCAGCAGTACACTATCAACATTAGCCATGTTCCTTAAACTAAGATAGGAAAGAATGCCTCTGAATCATGACTCTGAGTTGCAGCTGTTTAATTTCACAAATGGAAATCAATTATTTTAGAAATATCAGATGTCACATTGCATTTGTTTCAATGTATTAATTTCCATTAAACTTCGTTGACTTCAGATCATTTTAATGATTCTTCCCCTCTGGGCAGATGTTACTTCAACCTCTTGGAGATAGAGTTTTTTTTTTTCAATGAATTTTAAGACAGTTTAAAAAAATTGCTCTCCAAAGAAATAGTATAAAAAAGGCTGGGAGATGAAAAAGTATTTGGGTTAAAGCCTTCATTTTGAGTAACAGGTATTATATCCAGTGCAGGATTCCAATCAATTTGCCTTTTGGCCTGTATACAATTGCTTGTATGCCCTTTCTGAAGAAAAAAGATTTAAAAGCTAAAATTATGGCAAAACGCTCACTTATTGCATTTATTTATTTCACTGTATTATATAGACACTTCAAACAGGGAAAGACAGACAGACATGCTTTATGTAGTATTGTTGCTTGAGAATTCACACACATTGATATGTATTTTTTAAGAATTGTAAATTAACAAGATGTAGTTGATATGCTAAAGAGTTGGTTTTTTTTTCTCCTGCTGAAGCCCTAGGACTTCCTTTCATCCTTCCAGACTCTGCTTTTCATCAATCACTTGCTTTTCTGGGGGCCTTATAAAGATTTGATTGCAATCATTAAGTGCTGGCTTTCTAGGCCATGCAGCCAGTCCTTCATCTCTGTGAATAACAGAATAATGTAAACACAGGATTACATTGGTTTTAAAGAATACCATTCACTGCTATTCTTATTCCCACACAACAAAATATAATCAAGTGTTTTTCCCTCTGTTAAAACGTGAACAGAATTTCAAGCCTCATCTTTCCAAAAGAAAAGCTTGGTACTATTTCACTCAAACTTGGGCAGTCCCCAGCTGGAGTTTTAGGTCATGAGCACCATGCAGCACTGCCCGCTCTGCTCTACAAAATCTGCCTCTGAGATACTTGGGTTACCCACACCTGCTCTCCTTCCAGCTTTCTGTCTGAACCTCAATATTTCTTTCGGCTTCAAGAGAAATGTATTCACGCTAACTGAATAACTAGCTTGCCACCTGCAATTTTCAGCTGCTGCACATTTTCTCCCTTCATCTCTCATAAACTGTATAACCCTAGTCTGAGGTTAGAACACATCTAATATTTGTTCCCATATGACCCATTGAATGAGGCTTTCTTCATGTCTCTCAGGGACATCCCATGGGATGATCCACTGTTTCATCTCCAGCCTTCTCTGGGGTGGGGGGAGGGGTAAAAAGGCCTGGAAAAATGTCATATAACTTTGATTTATACTGTCTTTTTTATCACAGCTACACCAGTTTGGCTGCAGCAGCATCTTGCAGAACTACTCAGCCCTTGACACCAGAAAGGAATCAGGTTTGCCATGCATGTTTCCCAAGCAGAGCTTTCAAAGAAAGCAACAGAACCTCCTGAGAGGACCACAAGGCAGTTATAAGTCACTCACCACTCTTTTTTGTGAGCTGAGTATTCCCTGCAGAGCATCACTTTTAACTTCACTTTTCCTGTTCACTCTCTTGTCAAAAGAGGAGCTATTCTAAACCTCCACAATAGTCTGGGAAAAGGAAGCTGCTGGCTATCTGCAGGAAAGGGCCAGCTTAGGGAATTCTCCAAAGGATAGAAATCATACCCATCCTGTAGTGTGAGCATGTTTGATGCCAGTGTGAGGAAGTTCTGAAGATTAGTATCAAAGTTCACATGATCCACAGGCTTTAATTGCTCCATACTATAAATACCTTTTGGCTGTATGCTTTCAAAGGGAAAAATCACTGGAGTTGTGTACTGCCATGGTTTATCACTTTGCAATGCTGTTGTTCCATATTAGACCTGTTGCCACCGAAGAAAGCAAGAAGTACTTAGTTTTATCTACTTAATTTCTAAGCTGAAGGACAAGGAACATGTCTGTTAACATGAACAGAGCATGGTATGCTGTCTTCCCAGTAGCTGCTGTTTAAGCCTGTCCCAACAAGTAGGTTTCCCCTATTTTGACCAGCAAACTATTAATGCAGACAAAATGGGCACAGAAATGAAAACATGCACATACCAAATCAATACTCCTTTCTCTTCTCTCCTGAAGCTGCAAAACTAATTGAAACAGAATTTGTTGCTTTTTGCTATAGCACATATTCTTGCTAAAAGGAATGGCAAATTAGGTACTGGTATAAAGGCAGGAAGAATAACTAATACAAGGACAGGGAAAAATGTTGTTTAATGTTTTTAAGGTATTTAACACTGGTGTCAGCAATACAATACTATTATTTCTGTGTGAAACTGACACTAAGTGATCTAATGCCCATTAAATTGCCTGAAAATTATCTTAGTCTAATAATGGCAAATGAAAATTCCACCATTGTGTCTGCACTTAGTAGTCCAGAGTATTCACACATGTTTTATGCTTGATAGATTTAAAGTATGACTCAGAAATGGACCTTCAAGAAATAAAATATTATTCTTCTGAATGGGAAAATGTTCTTTTCCCTCTGCCTTTTTAATTCCGTCCTCTTTTTTTTAAATTGATTTTTTTATTCTCATCATCCAAATGGTAAGTGACAGAAATGTTTCCTATCTCTGGAAAAAATACCTCTAATAAGATTTAAATGGTTCAAGAAGTTCTGGGCTTCTGAGTTCACCTTTCTCACATTCAGGCTTCTCATTGTTTAAACTTATTAAGGGCTGAATAAAAGACTTAGCAGCTTGACTTAATATCCCTTTGTGACATATTTGAGTTTCTTTTCTCTCCCCTTTATGCTGGGACAATGATTTTAGCTGATCCATTGAATAGCACAAGAGCAGGACATTTTCTGCCTTTAATGAATGCAGTTGCTTTCCTAATGAAGTAGTGTGTACTGCAATATATTCATTTACAGAAGGGGGGGAAAAGACTTTTTTCTGCAGGCTTTTTGTATTAAAACCCTACATTAAGAGAAACCTAGGTCATCAATAGCCAAATCCTGTAAAGGGCTTCAGTGCTAAAGTAGCTTCCAGAGTGAAATTCAGACCATGGTGTTTGATACCGGAGCTTCTAATACTACACTGGATGGAATTCATAACATGTGAGGAAAACATCCCAATTATTTGTCAATACAGTCTCTTTGGGACTGTTCCTGGCTCAACAGTTTCGTACAACCTCAACAAAAGACCAGCTTTTTTGTTTCCTCTGTGTCTAGCCTGTAGCCTGGCTCAGATATTTGTTCATGAGTAGAAAGTTTCAGGTCCCAGAGTGGATCCTTTTCCTTTTTATGAATTTTACAACAAGTCATAAGCGTTCAGCAATTCTAAGCAAAAATATACAGAACTGTCACAGAAGTCAGAAGATGAAAGACAGTTCCTGGATTTGTGGAGATGACAATTTTGACATTGCCCTCTAAATATCTACCTAAACTACTAAACATATTCTTATGAGTATAAAATCTTGTCTATCCTTACTTTTAAATACTCAGTAAGTCTCAAAATAAGGAGTCACTGCAACATATTCTTCACTGTAAATTAAAGACACTAGAGGTAAGTGCTCTCTGTATAAAATGAAGAGTTATGTCTTTCAGCAAAAATCTCATTTGAAAAACGCAGATTTAATAATACAAATTAATTCTCTGATGAGACAAAATGGAGAATTTTATATATATTTTCTACAGCATGATTTTACTTCCCCTAATAATTAATGTGATCTTCCTGAATTACAATTTCCTACATATCAACGTCTACATCTTAATAGGAAATTTTTGGAGTACAAGGGCTCATTCAAACAATCTTTCCAGGTCAAATAAATGCACACATTCAATACTTCATTGCTCTATAACATTCATTCATCATCTGCTCATCTGAATTTCTCAAATATTACTGTCTGGGTTAAGTCATAGTAGGTAATTAACTTAAGATCTGTCAAAGGACCATTTTCTTTGGTTTTTCTTAGCATCTGCCAGCCATATATAAACCTAGATACACTTTTTCAGTATGTAGGGAATAATCAGCCTCTTAAAAAAGTTGTTTTGATTTTTTTCCTTTTTCCATGTGACTGCTCCTAGTCTTTTACTAATATCTTCATTTATTACTGAGCTAGACTTCAAGAAGCTGAACCAACCCTTCTATGCTCTGACCCTCCTTTTACCTCTCTCTGACTGGATACTTAAATCCAATTCCACCTGGAAGGGACGGCTGCAAGCTGTGCTCCCACTGCAGCTGTATTCCACCTCAATAGCCATAGCTGAAATCTTCTGTAATTGAAAAGTTTTTGGTGACCTTTCAAAAAAAAACACAAGTGGGTATTACTGGTTTGCCTTTATCTGTTATCCAGAAATTTTATCTAATTCTAAATTCTAGCTGGACACTAGCCTGATGCTGAGTTTACCTTATGACAAGGGTTATTATTTCTTGATTATACAAATTGTTTTTCTGTTGATTCCAACTTATACATCAATATAACTCTCTTCAGGCCTAAATTACCATTCATTCCTCCCTTTTTTAGTTTTTATTGCCTCTCCATGTTGGTTGTTCTTAACAGGCCCAGGGTTTTGTTTCTGTTCCCTGTTTGGATGACCAATCAAGTACTCCTGAAATTTTAACTTTCAAAATCAGGGTGTGTCATCAATGTGTGTTTAACCAAGTGACTTCAAAATTGTCTTTACATAATAATCATGCTTATAAATTTCAGCTATGGGACCAGAGGAAAATAAATAAAATAGATACATAGGAAGGATTAGAATAAATTTATTTTTAAGTGAATATTCATAGCTACTTTTTTCCACTGTTTACCTGTTAACTCTAGACAAAAATTAAGATGACTAGAACCAGATTGAAAAAAATAAAATATTGCCATCCCAAAGTGAAAATTTTACATCATTAGATGCCATAGAGCATAAATTAACCTTTTACTGGAAAAAACAATACTTTGAGTGACTTAACCAGAAAACAAAAACATGACAAGTTGGACAAAATTGTTGTGCACCTCCAGCTTTTCCTGGTTTTCACAGAGTTCTATTTTTCAGTTATATAGTAGCATTTCATATGGTTGTACCCAAGTATATATAATTTTAGCAACAACACCAACAAATCCTTAATGCAGCCTCAAAAATATTTTAAAGGGAGGGCTAGTTTTTGCATTGAAACACCATCTGCTCAGTTGTAAAAAACAAGTGTAAGCTACAGAAAGGATATTCCTCATAACTCATCCTTGTTCAAGCAAGAGCAGAGGCACCTAGATCTTTAAAATTTTAATAAAGGATTGAGTCTTATTAGACTTTGTACAGCAAGGGGCTGGCAAATACTTGTTAGGTTCAGATGGCTAAAAATCTCAGCTCTGAAGAGATTCAAGTGTTTAAAGTAAAACCTAAGCCTCTCCCATGAAGCAATGTTCATAGGGAGAAGAATTACATTAGAGTAACTAATACAGCTAGAGAATGACAAGTTTTTAGGCATACAACACTTTTCCCTTTCAACTTCTGCATCCTTTCTCTGTAAAGCTGTAGAAACTTCCTTGTATCAGAGGAAGATATGTGTAGAAACTTCCTTGTATCAGAGGAAGATGTTTAAGAATCCCACACATTTTTAAAACTTGGTGAAAATAAAATGGAAACTATGAGATTGCTGCACAGCAGTAAAATACTAAAAAACAAAGTGAGGAAAAAATTTTGAAAAGTGTGTGTATGCTTATAGTCATTGATTCAACCTAGAAATGTGACAACAAACCAGAAATCTGTGCCTTAAAGACAGATGTCCTCCAAAGACCAAGAGATTAGGAATATCAGTTTTGTTCTAAGGAGGGCAGTAGAAAACATCGAGTCATTTCTGTCTGCCACAGACATTTAACAAGTTGAAGTCTCTTCCCTCTGTGTGAAAAAGATGAGAAGCCCTGTAGAAATTCTCTTTCTTAAAAGATAATCCTGTTATATTTGAAAAGTAGACTTGTAACTTTTAGTATCTGTCTGCTGTTGAATGTGCTTTTCTTAGCAGGAGAAAAGCTTCTAAAACCACAAGAATTAACATCTTTGCAGAACTCAGAAAGGATTGTGGAAATCCCAATTGTTCCTCTATTTGCATATGTCATATTGGTTCAAAAGATAGAAAATACAATAATAAAGAAACAACTAAGAAATCTCCAAAATTGAAAGTACTAGTAGATTAAGCAGTTGGATTTTTAGCCTCTTTTTCTTGATAAAGTCAGATTAAAGTAGTCCAGTTTGTAGCCAGCCACAAGAATACACAACAGGATGCACTGCCTGGATGGCAAGATGGCTTTGCCTGTTTAATGCAATGATCTTGATACCTTTCTGGGTATTCTGCCTTGGTATCCCTGCAGGGTAAGCCAATGACTTTCCCAACAGTTTAAATAAGGGTGTTTTCCTTCATGGATACACAGAAGTGTTGCAACATATCTCACAGTTGAGACAGCCACAACACACAGAGTATCATCATACAACTTCAGAAAGCTTCAACCCATCCAGAGTAACACCTTACCACTTCAGAAGGTTTCAGGTATGTGCCCGTAAAGAGCATGATCACATCACTTCAGAAGGCTACAAGCACAGACCCTTCTTGCTGTTTAGCCCAACCTTTTATACCCTCATGTTCATGCATTGCACCTGTGTGCCCTCTG
>JAYDZK010000169.1:45122743-45159464 GCA_034509185.1 Euphonia xanthogaster
TGCTCACCTGCTTCTCACAGCTGCAGCCTATTGGGGATGAGGATCGGCCACAGACCCACTCCCAATTCCCACAAACTCTGCCTACATGGAAGTGTTTGAATCTACTCCCTAGTTAGCATTCGTTTGGAAATTCAGTTAATGTGCTGTTCATAACTCACCCATGTCCTCTGATACTAAAACTAATCCTAACATTAGCCCTTGTAGTGTTTTTCTGCCCCATTCACACAAGTTGTGTGGTTATGAGCTTTTATAACCCTTTTGTTCCCATATCATGAAAATTATAGCATGCCTGTTGAAGCCACCTCAGACTCACAAAGGTAGAGCTTTTGTGAGGCTGCTGAATTTAAGGTTCAAGTGGATGGAGTAAATACCCTCTTATCCACCCAGCTGGTATTTAAATTCCTTCCTAATGCTGTCATAGAAGCCAAGTCATCCTATTCATTCTGTGCAAGACTCCAAACCAGGGTGGAAAGCAAAGCTAAGCAGCAGCTAAGTGGAAAGGGGTCTGTGCTGTGGGAGCAGAACATGTCCCTCAGGCAGCAATGATTACCTGATTGAGAGACACCAGGGAAGGCTCCTGGTCCCTACAGTTGCACCACTTTCCATCAGGAAAGAGATGCTCTATGCTATGCTAGAGGGTCATTCCCTAAATCTTAGTTCTAACAGAATTCATGCTCAGCAGGAAGTCATCTGATTTCCTCATTTCCCTCTCTGCAAACAGACCAGGTTACTTTGGATCTTATTACTGAAACTTTTGACACTGAGTAGTCTCACTGAATCTTGAAAAAAAATAAAGAGATGAAGTCCTTTTTTACAGGCAGTGAAACTTTCTTGAGGCCTTCCAGAGGTCCCCAGATTTCTGCCAAAAGACTGATGCTTCAAGCAGACACCCCTATGCTGCCTCTCACAAATGCTGGGATTCCAAATTGTTCTCATCACTGTCCAAAGTAGCATTTAACACCTGCCTTTGGCATTTTCATATGAACTCTTAATTCAGATGTAGCACTATGCTAATGAGGTGTCAGATACCTAGGGTGTCTAAGAGTTTTTGATGATGAATTCTTAGAAATTATAACCTTAAAGATTAGTTACATTAAAAAAATCTTGGTAGTTTTTAGTCCTGCAATGAAAAAAGAGATTATACATTCAATGAATTAACACAGAATATTGCTATATATCTGTATCTGTTAAGACTTGCTGTTACATTGACAACTAATGGAACAATTCACATCACGAAATAATTTCCTGATGCTGTTGCTAAGCATCTGATGGTTTTACACTCATCATCATAATTTCAAACAAAATAGTTTCACAGTCACTGAAAGCAAGGAAATAATTTTTAGGTGAGAAAGAGTAACAGATGCACTGCTGCATTAACTGCTATATGTAAATGACATATAAGCCTGCTTAGTTTAAAAAAGAGCTTTGGACATATTTCAGGGATCAAAGTTTCCGTGATACTGAATAGAATTTGTGCTCATTTTTATTCTGCAGTCTGTTAAAAACACATTAGCAGATTATTTTCTATTCCAATAGGCTAATTATAAAATATTTGGGTGGCCAAAAACTACAGATCAATTTTCCAGCATTTATATGTTGTACCATGTCCCATTATTCCAAAATATTGTAAAATATTTAGTCAGATGTAAATATCCTAATTCTTTGCTCACTAGGTTAAGCTAATGTGAAAGTGAGCCTAGCCAGGCTCACTCAATTATTTCTGTTAGAGATTACCCCTCTTTCAATGGTAAAGTGCAAAAGTGCTTTCAAGGAGAAATAAATAAACTGCAAGCACAGTTTTGGCCAAATATACAGAGTAAAAACTATTAATACGGATCACAAGCAAAACAGCATGGGAAATTTCACTTTTCACTCTTAAACAATATTACTGCTTTGCTCTAACTACTATAATAACAACTAATAATAGTTGTTATTATAGTCACCATCTTAAGACAGCATATGAGTCCAGGCTGAAAGAAAAATGCTTTTCAATTTGGGACATGTCCCTTTTTATTTTTAATGGAAGAAACTGTTTATGCAAACTAAACGTTGCATTAAGTCTTGTTATGGAAATAGAGGAACATTTGTGAAAGCATAATTGATTTGACAGTTTGAGAATTTTTGGCTGTTTTTTCAAAACACTGGGTGTGATTCTGAGAAGAAAGAAATAAGAATTTTATCATTGATGACATAAATTAAATTCTGTGCTTATGGAAATCCATAGTTAAAACAGTCACATTTACACTACTGCATGTAGAAAAGAAGCATATCTTTTGATATAAATGTCTGAGAAATCAATTCTACTATTTTGAGACACTCTTTCTTTGGGGACATAATGTTCTGGTTAGTGATTTTGGTTATCACTGTGTGCTGACAATTCATAGCTGACACATAATTTCAGGAATTTTCTGGTATTGATCAGTCTCAAGTAATAACAGGTTGGATTAAAAGGACAATTTGTGTCCACATCTGGTCTCTTTTCCATTCAGCTACCCATCACTACACAAGGCATTCAGAGATTAGCACTGATTATATAATTTTATGCCTTCTTCTAAACAAGTAAGTGTATTTTAAGTCTTGTAAGTAGTGATGTTCCTGCTGACTTACTAGGGGGCTCATGGGTCCTTGCCACTTTGATGCACAATTCAAATGTTCATCACACTCCATTGTTTTACATAAGTATTTTGTTGGGAAATTGGAAATAGCATTGTTCAGACTATTCCCAAAGCAGTTAATTTAAATTAAAAAAACCCCAGTTCACCTAGCTCAAAGTCAGCCCCCTTATGTAAAGAGGGAATAATGACTTTAAATTTGTGCTAGCTCTGAACAACTCTGGATGTTTCTGGAACCAGGGGATGTTCCGTGGAAAGCCATTCCTTGCCAAACATTGTCAGGCCAGGAAGCAAGTTTTCTTTTGGTAGAACAATGGTCACACTAGCTCTTGGAAGGCCACCAGAGCAGGCAAAAATGATCAGGTAGACTCACAGTGTCCTTCGGGATATAAGTTCCATTTCTTTTCTCAGCACTGCAATAATTATAGAATATTGCAAGCCAGATAATACCCTTTGATGCACATTATTTAGTCATTACCCTGACAGTTATTAAAAAAACTTTGCTTAGTACTTAAACTGGACAAATACAAAAAGCCTCCATTTAGGAAATCAACTCAAACCTTGCACAAACAAAGAAAACAAAAAACCTGGACCCTAGAATAACACTTGGATTAAGTCACTCAAGCATGATATTTGTTCTAAGCCCACCAATATTCAGAAATTAGAGGTAGCAAAGTGGCAAGAAGGGGCTGCTCAAGCAGAGAGGAGTATATGTATCACTAGGCCTGTTCTCATGTTTTCTCTTAAAAAAGGACCATTTTGGGGGTGCTTACAAAGCCCAGCCTTGACAAAAATGCCTGGATAATGATTGCCTGAGGTAATGTGAGGGTTCACCAAGCTTGCAAATGGCATGCACAAAAATGACTGTGGAGGAAGCACAAAAGAGGAAGGGAAGTATAAAAGAATCCTGAACATCTGTAACTGTGGGGAGAAATAAGTGGTACCAAAGCAGCAGTCAAAACCTGATTTGATGCTGCCACCTCAACAGGAGCAGCTCATCTCTGCATCTCTCCCTACACCCGACAGCTTTAGGATCACAGACTCTATATTCAAAAAACACTCCTTCCATATACAATGAATTTAAGAAAAAAACATATGAAAATTAGAAATCTTCTAGGAATATTTAATAGGGAAAACAGACTTTGTCTTCCCCAGTAAGAACCTGGAAAATGTGAATTCAATTCAAATATCTTTAGAAGTACATTCTTCTCTTGAGTGCTACTTTATTTCTTGTTAGAAATCAAATTATTGGCAGATGCTCAGCAAACTGTCCATCCTGATTATTTATATATTCCTTCTGGAGCCCTTCTGATCACATTAAAATAAAGAGCAAACATTAATTAAAGTATTATGAGATCAGCAGCCTCTCAAAAATGTAATATACATGAAATTAACCTACATGTTTCAGGATACATTTTTCCTGTATTTAGAATTTTAAAATATGACAATACACTAGGAATGTAGAAACAAGATCACGGTAATACCTAAATGGTTGTCAAGTCCAAATACTTAAAGATCCTGAGAGTTCTTGGATTTGGGGAATTTAAAGATCCTGAGAGTACTTGGATTTGGGGAATTTAAAGAAAAAAAATTAAAGTAGGTGCATTTATCATAACCATATACAGAGATGCATTTGAACCTACTCATGTATCTATACTTTTTTTCTTTTCAATCTTGAAGCTGAAAACACCTTTAACAAAGAAGAAAACAGTGATTCCCACAAGATCAAGAGAATCTAGGTGTGAAAAACAGAAGCTATTGAGAAACATGTAATACTACCAGGAGACCTCTCAACTGTTTTCTACACCACTCAAAAACCTAGACATTTTCCTCTGATTCTTTTCTGTCTCCATTAGAATAAAATGCATTCAAAAGTGATAGGTTAAAGGTGTCATTAATTTTAAATGTAAGCTCCTCTATTTCTCCATTTGAATATGACACATTTCTAGAGAGATCTACTCTAGTCTTCCTTATTTTGCTGGCTCTTTTGAGGGGCTCAGAGACTTTTAATTGAAGCATTTCATCAAGCTTGCATAGTGAAGCAATATTACTTTTACATTTTGACACAAACTATCTAGTTAATGCAAAGTGAAGTTAATGAAATTAATCCAGTGACTCACAAAATGTATCTTTTGAAAACTGCCTTCAATTTGACAGTAAGAATTAATCATACTTGAATTGAAATAAAAACAAAGCAGGAAGTATGTATTTCCCCTTCCCCTTTCTCTCGAAATCTTCAGGCATTAAGAAAAATCACCTACAAATTATCCTATGTTCTGTAGTTTTTCAAGTGTAGCAGCTAAAGATATTGAGATCTGTGACAAGGGAAACTGGAAAAATGAACAGAAGGCAGGAAGTTTCCAAGACGAATTGGCCACTGGGAGCAGAAACTGTTTCCTTTGGCAGCAGCTCTGTCATTAGTAGTGTCTAGCCCACTGTCAAGTTAACATCCAACCTGAGGGTGTAGAAACCACTGTGAAGGCAGCAAATGAGATACTTTCTACCCTTTTCTTCAGAAGAATCAATTACTCTTTTGATTAAAGGCAAACCTAAAACTCTGTCTTTTGTTCTTGTTCTTGTATACTCTGGCAACCTATGGGGGGAAGTTTGGGGGTTAAGAAAGTGGAGTTGCTTCATATTTCACCACTGAGTGATCTAAAAGCATCTGTATCTGAAGATTTTATGAGTGCAGGCAACCATCTTTGCTGAACAGCTGAGGAATTATTAATCTGATCAGTATTTTACAGTGTTGTGGTAATAAAGTTTGAATCCTCAACACAGATGGTTTTTCCAATGTATTGCAACTACTAGGCCATCCGTTGAGCTCGAAATATCAATTTTATGATGGTATTTTCAATTAGATTCATTTGATATAATTTCTTCCAGAACTTCTGCCAAAATATCTGAGAAAAAGTCAGATAAAATGAAAGTGTCCTGACATTTCTTGAGAAACCAGTGTCAACATAAGTTACTGTGCAATATGTGATAGAATGCAGATTTAATCTTTCCCCTTCCTGCTATTTTAAACCATTCATCAGTTTTGTCAGCTAGTGTATTTTTATTTCTGGTCCATATGGGCTTATGAAATGCACCCACTTAATTCACTTAGAGGCTTGACTGTCAATTATTTCTACATCTGGCACATGACTCTGAAGCATGATATAGAGCTTCAATTATTGGTCAGGTGGACAGGAGATAAATATAAATTATATGGGTATAGTGCCATCAAATGCCATGGAGAGTTCAGAGATGTTACGTTGTCATCACCTTCAACCTCTGCAAAGGTTAAGGATACCAAAGCTTTCAGTGATCAACAGAAAATTTAAGGGAAAAATGTTCCTGAAATAACCAGAAAAAATCCAGAATGGATAGTACTGAATATACTTTTTTGTTTTTACAAAACTCTGTCTATTTTGAATTGTTTTAAGTACAGTTAAGGGATACTGAGGGATAGTATCCATAGATATACTAAGGGATAAGATCCATAGTTCTAAATGTTCTATATTCAAAACTAAAGATTTTCTGAGGTAAAAAACTGTTAGAGGGGTTTACAGACAGAAATCTCAGCAGAATATCAAGAGAGAATGCAGAAATGGCCACAGGTTGTTGTCGTAGGAAGGTATGCAGTGCTTTGCTTTCCTAAATAAGTTCTGATGTAGGATGACTTTTAGACTAAAATTCCTTAGTTATGTTTAACAATGTTTATTATTTATTTTGAGAAAATTCATCTTGAAGATATTTGACCTGTTCGATGCATTCAGGAAATTTCAATTTTCCCTTCTATGAATCAGCATTCCTTTGATTTTCTCCAGTTTTATGTTCTTTTCTTTATTTAACTCCTTCTCCTTGTGTCTTATGATGCATGAGTCACCTTTATGCATCATTTTCTGCTAGATTTCTTTGCACTATTTGGCTTTGCATCAGATTCTCACTGCATCAGCTATCTGACTATGACCTTTAAAGCAATGAAGAATTCTGTCAAACTGTTTTAATTAAATAAATTACTATGTATTTATATGGTATGGAACTGTGTAATTTTCTACTGTCTAAGCCTTATCCTACAGTACACGCTCCTATATGTTTGGTTTTTTCCCTAAAACTGACATTCTCTTAACTGCCAAAGGATTTGTTAGGTTTCTTGCTAATCAGTAGACAGAAGGTTCTTGCAAGTATCAGAGTTTGTAAGGTTTATTTGCAACAGACTTCAGAACTGGACAATATATGGCACCTCATTGCAGCATTGTACCTAACCATGGTATGTACCAGTAGGATCTCAGACTAGAGGAAGCATCAATTGGTCCTATTCCTGTCACCGGTGTTACAAAAACAGTTACAGCAAAGACTTAAATGTCCCATATCATTTGACTGCTCTACTTGGCTCCCAGTAAGCTGAGAGCTGTGCAAGAGGTCAAGCAGTAATTGGAAAACTTTTTTCTATGCTTTATTTTTTCTGCTTTTGTATTATCTACATGGGTAAAGAATGAATAAATTTAATCCAGAAGAAGATAGAACTAATTCATTCAATGAAATTTCATTCTATTTTCACTATAGCAAGTTTTACTACTTGGTATCCAAGGTGTAGATGAAATCCTGACTCCAAACACTATTGTATTCAAGTGAGCTCCCTGTACTTGTCAGGTACAGTGATAAATTCTGAGATTTGCTTTTCTGTGAATGAAATTATTGAAATAATTATTGGGAATTAATTATTCAAACAGGTATAAATACCTATCTGTTGTATTCTGTGTAATAAGAATTAACATATGAAGGGCAGCAGAAATATTCATGCCAGTTTATGATCAAACTGGAATCAGAGACCTAAGAAAGGCTGAAAGCTGGTGCTAAAAATCTACTGATAAAAATGTACTAGACCTACCCCAGGAAATTGTTTCAGTATTTACCCATGCTTCATGTTTGCTGGTGCATCTTAGAAGTTTAGAAGTCTGTTCTTGCTTTCCTCTAGACATGATTCAAATTGCAGATCATTTGTCCTTTCTTCATTGCTTTCCGTCTTCTGATGGCCATTATCCATCCAGATTGATGCCTTCCCATCTGGTTGGCGTCTGTCTCCAAGTGATGAATATAGACAAGGTGCTTCAGCTGAGACCTTCCCAAAGCTGTATGAGGAAAGGATTACTGACTGTCCTATGGATGCAGTCCTGCGTATAAATCCCTCTATGGGACCTGCTTATTGCTGTAACACAATATTGCAGCATATTATATTGTCAGTTCATGTTTAAATATGATTTGCTATTACACTCAGGATGTTTTTTGCTGTTTAGCTAGGTATTCCCAATCTGGCATTAGCAACTATTTCTGCAGAAGTGCAGGTTCTTCTACTGGTTGAATTTTGTTTTCTTTTTGTCTCTGGTTTGACAAATTCAGTTTGAGTTTGAGATCATCTTTCAGCAGCCACTTCCAGCTTGGATGCATCTACAGAGGCAATTAGTACAATCTCTATTCTTTCATCCTGCTTGTTAATGAAATATTACCCTCTGGAGAATCTCACTTGCACATCCTTCTATTCTCGTACACTGGTACTTACTCTGTCAGGAAGGTTTATCCAGTCACTGGATCCATGCTGCAGTGCTTCCATCTAAACATAATTTCCACAGATTGCTTCTGAGATTTATCAGATGTGATTTTCTTGTTTTCTATTCCAGATTGAACATTACTCATTTAATTGCTTTCCTTCTACATTTTCAGAATTTACCTGTTTCAATATTTGTATAGAAGTCAAAATTAATCTGATTATATCTTCAGGTCACAAACTCCTACTTTTCTATCCTTTCTAAAGACAGTGCCACTCTTCAATTTTCTTTATTGTTGCTGAATATTCAAAGACAATGCTAAGACAATGTTCTTTCATTAACTAATTATTTTAGTAATCTGCAACATGTTTTAGCGCACCCATCACGACAGATAGAGCACAAGTACCTCAGTCTCTTAATTTTAGTTTGCTGTCTGAATAACAATACTAGTTGTTCAAATTACATGCTTTTACATTAATATTTCACTATTAATTTAGTCTATCATGTCTCTGGTATAATAGTTGAACCATTTTAATCTTATATCTAGATTGCCTAGTCTTACAATTTTCCTCATACATCCTTTGATATCTTTGCCCATCACTTGTTTGCATGTATGCATGATATGTCTTGGAAACACCACACTTAGAATATTCTCATGCAGGACAGTGGTTTTCCATCATTCCTTTTGTACTATGCTTTCTTATGAATAGTAAAACAGCTTAAAATGCTTTAAAAATATCTAATTTCCATGTAAATTGCCTACAATGTTGTTTGCTCAAAGGATGCAATTCTCATTGTCTGATTGATAGAAGGCCAGTAGCAAATCTCATTTCAATTTGTCAACTATTTTGGTATTTGGCATAATCAGACTGCTGGCTAAGAACATCTTCTGCATCCCTACCTTGGAAACAGGTAATGATGACAGACTTACTCACACAACAGCCTTTCACCCAGGAGGATTCAGAAAATATTGCAGAGAACATGGTTTGAATAGCATTTGCATTTTTGGATTGTTTCAGTTACCACAATGAAGAGAACTATGGCAACTGTTTAAGAATCTCACTCTAGAAATAAATAACATAATATATAAAGAAACACAAGAATTCTGTGTTTTAGTGAGCAAAAACATGGAAAATTTGAAAAATCTGGTACCATGTTAACAAGGATATTCTAAAGAATATTAATTTAATTTTATAACCTTTTATTTTCTTGCATGACTCAAAGACAGTGTGGCAGGTGTTGAGAGGCAATGAAAATCAAGTACCGAAACAATAGTCACAAGTTATTCTGAAATATTCAATATAAATTATAATCATGTTGACTTGTGTGAGTACTGCCATAATCTTAAAGAGAGACACCATCAGAGAATCCATAGGTACAAAACAGTAATCAAAATAAATCTGTCCCCAAGTACTTTGCACTTTTTTGGGCAAAGGATGGGTGAGTGCTACATAAAAGAGTATGTATACAAAACCAGCTTTCATTTCCATGTGTTTTATTTTCAAGAAATAAAACTTATTCTTGAAACAGCAAGACAACACCACTTCCTACTACTTCACCTGAAATAAAAAAAAGAACAAAACATCCAAAATCCAACCAAGGAGTTGATCAGAGTTATTTTAGAAACCTATAAGAACCAGTGGTCTACATGAGGTAGAAAAAAGTTGGTGATGATGATCTGAGAGACATAACAGCAAGAATACAAAGTCCTGAGTTCTTAGAGAGAAGGGCCAAGGGCAGTCACCTTTGAATTGAGAGTTGGAGTTGGATCGGTCCAACTCCAGGTAGGTAATCCACAAAGTGTCACAAGAACATTGATACTAGAAGTCAGCTGATACCATCAGAAATCTCATGGAAATGGAAGCTGTTCAATAACACAGCTTCCTATACAATAAAAAAAAAAAAAAGGAAAGATCCAACATGTCAGTGATTTCATGGGAAGACAGCATGTTTAGACTTTGTACCAATATTTCCTGGTTAGCCAGGTTCAGAGATTTTGATACCAAATACTTCTTTATAGATGAGAACTGTGAGAATATTTTTTTACAGTGCTTTTACATAGAGGATAGATTCTCTTAAAAACTAATTTCCTCAAAAGTTTGAAATATTTGGAGGGCTTCCAGAAGCTTATACTATTATAAAAAAATTATTAAAAAAAAAGGAAAAAAAAAAAAAAAAGAAAAAAGCAAAAGCATGTATCAAGGATGAAGAAATATTTAATTTTCTTTGGATGTTGATATGTTCACCATGTGGGATGGAGAGCACTGTGGGACATTGATCACACCCTTGGTGCTGCAGTGATGACTAGTCCTAATTCTTTCAAAAAAATTACCGCATCTTTTATCCAGAAGAAGAAAAGGGAGAGTAATCACACACTAGACCCAAATCTAATTGGATATTAAACATGGAATAGTCAAAAAAATAAATGTGTTTTAATTCAAGGTTAACCCATGCTGTTTATAGGTCCTTTCTTTCTATTACAAAATTGTAGTACCTCCTATTGTGATAACTATCACCCCAGTGGGTTTTCTCAATGTTTCTCCAGCCACTGCACTCAGTATGATAAACTTTTCAGGCTGTGCACTTTCATTGGGTCTGCTGATGGAGAAATTCCAGCAGCCACCTTCTGAGGGTTTTTTGTAAAAGAGTAATGGTTGCCTTCTTGAGGGAAAAAAAAGACCTATTTAAAGTCTGTTCTTGTAAACCAGTCCAGCAGAGCCAAAGGCAGGGGGGAAGCAGATGACCTAACCACTTTTCAGAAGCCTTTATGAATGAAAACACTCTGTTACAATGGGCATAAATGCAAATTATAACTCCTAATTATTCTATGCTGCCCTGAATAGGGGAGATAAAGCAAGATTTTTTTTTCTCCAGGTTAGTATTCTACCACTCAAAATTTGTGTTTCATGACTATAATGTAACTAAATATTTCTGCAGTATTTCTATAAATGAAAGAAAAAAAAAACAGAAAAAAAATCCCTTAAAAATGGCTAAAAAGCATGTGACTACTAGTGGAATGAAAAGTACAGAAAAAAGAAGGGAAAGAATGAACTCTTTTTAAGACAAAAGGATGTGAATATAAATTTGTGGATATAACCAGCCATCTTGAGTAATTGCAGTTCTTTGGTAATGTAAGAATTAAAAAGTAAATGCCATGTCTTTTCAGGGTGGAGGATGTTGTGTGAAACCACTTCCCTGGCAAGGAGATGAAGAAGCTCTGCCCATCACCTTCTGATTTACCCTGCACAAGCTAAGTGGAGGTAGAGCTGCCCTGACCAAGGTGACCTCTAACATGACATATGGTCCTCAACCTTGGGAAACACAGCCAATGAGAATTAGAGCAGAACATGAATCTTTGGTGATGGGGCTGCTGATGATACTGTATGTATTCTCATGATAGCCTTTGTCTTCACATTTTTGTAAGGCAAATGCACCTAAGAGAAACGTTTTTTTTTTTTCACCAGGATGTTACCAGGACTCCCTTTCCAATATCAGTTATTGGAAGGTTACCTCCCGCTTTTATATCATACACAGATTATCAATGTTCAGAATTCAACTTCAAAATATTAAAAAGGGACCTCTCATAGAGTTTCATAACACATACTTATATGCAAAGGTATGAATTATCATATATTAGCCTGAAGGAAAAGTTCTTTGCATGGTCCATGGTTAGACTAAGAATTATCTGGCATTCCTTATGGATGTGAAAATTATTTTAGTAAGAAACTTTGAAGTATTCGAGTAATAGGATGACACTGTATAAAAAAGCACATTATTAAAGTATTTGCACTCGAACTGTTATGCTGTAACTCAAGCAATTTGATATCTTTCCTGAAGTTATATTAAAATCCTGGTCGATCTGGGCACTCTTCTTCAGTTCTACCACTCCATTGGACTTCAGTTAAGACTTCAGAATATGTGGAAAATAAAAGTGCAGTATATACATTTTTAAATAGATACAAAATCCATTCCAAGTTAGATATAAGATAAATGTACTGCTCTTTTTTTCTTCTACAGAAAGGTGAACTGACTATTTTTGATTATACTGGTATTGTTAGGTAGGAATATATGAAATTTGAAAAGAAAGATTCTGAAGTTGGGTATGTTTTTTGGTTTGTTTCTTTGATTTTTTTTTTTTTTTGGTCCGAGATAATATTGAAATGCCCTGAGTGTTTTATGATGCGTGTACCAGAAAGATTCACAGAATTGCTAATGACCTGGTGGGTTAGCATTTCTGAAGGCAGACTTGCTTTAAAGCAGAGGCTATGGCTCACTTACTGAACACTGAGTGGAAAAAGGTATGAAATGAGCAGAGAGCATTTCTGAGCAAAAGTAAATCCCTTCCACTTTACACGAAATAAAGTTAAAAGTCTATTAAAAATGTAAAGATTTCATCATCTTGAAGGGATTCAAGACTATAGGGGAGATTTTTGTGATTTCTCTTTTCTCAAAAAGACCACATAAAAAGTGATGCTTACACACACCATTCATAAGGGAAGATGCTGAAGAAAGGACACAAAATTCACCCTCTCTGCATAAGTGTCAAATGGTAATAGCTGACAAAGTAAATTAAATGCAACATGGACACCTACGGACTCATAGGTAAGACAAGGTGACTCGTGCTGTGACATGAATAAATAGCTGAAACAATGCACATATCCTGTCCCCTGAGATGTCACCTTGTCTGGCACACTGCTGGCCCCAGTCCTGGTTCTGCTGAAGTCACTGTTCTGCCCTGAAGTTCTGAAATGTGCTGAAGTCACTCTTCTGCCCTGTTCTGCTCTGAAGTTCTGCCCTGCAGCACCACACATATTTGGATTACAAGTTTCAGGTACAAAGCCTTTCACACCAAACACCTATTAGTCTGTACAGAAGTCCCTGTAAAATCCGACTAGTGTGACAGCCATCTGGGAAGCACATGCAGGAATAAACATCCTGGGAATTCAAAATAGGAAAAATAATAATTAAAGAGGAGGAATAGGACAGCTAAACTTTCTCCAGGATGTTTTGCTCATAAATTCTCATTTCTCAACTTCTCCTGGTAGAAATACAGATGCCTCAGGAATATTCTTCCTGAAGATCATACTCTTTCCTTTATTTCTACTAGAAGGAAATGTAATTGTTATTTCTTGAATTTATTTTATTTTTTTAGTAGTTAGCCTGGAGAATACATACATATATATATATATATAAAATTTGCATCTCTTAAGGAGCAGAGATGGAATGATGGGCATTTATAAGGCAAAAATCTATATATAAGAAGCACGAGAGCTCAGATATTTAATGGAAATCTGGATATCTTCCAACACAAATGCAACAGATTTTAGCATCATCTGGCTTTCTCATCCTCTTTCCAGTAGATTTTTATCCTGTGTCTTTTTTTTCTTTTAAGTTCATGGATTTTAGTTAACCATAAATTACATTATGCACAATGCAAGTTGTGTATACTAACATATTGTTGTAATTTAAAAATGCTATATTAGATTTTTTTAGCATAATTATGGAAATTTTCTTTTTCCAACTGTAAAATAAAGCTGTTTACCAAAGATAGATTAAGCATATAATTCCAAACCATAAGAAAAAAAAATGGAAAAGCTTGAAAAACATTTTATCTAAAAGAAAAATATAAAAAATTTTAGAAGTTCCTATCCATCTCTATCTTTGCAAATACTTATTTATCTTTCTCCTACTTCAGTTCAAGCATCACCTTTTGATTTCAGCACTGAACTGGATTGCTCATGCCAGCCATGCTGGGTGGTTTTATAACTCTGCATGTCCTTACACTACCAATGTCATGTGTATGTGTGTTTGTGTGTGTGTAACACTTACATAAGTAGTTTTTCTATTCTAACCCTAATCTCTTTAAAGCCTTATTAGGATAATTTGAAATTCTGACATTTTTATGTAGGAATCTCATATGACTGTGGAGCTGAAGCATGAAAATAAAATAGAAGCTGGAGTTGCAGGATCAATACACAAGACAAACCTATCTTGGGAAAGATATCAATTCCATTAATGAAACATGCTACAAGTGAAAGTCAAAGGTTTTTCTGCCTGTAACATGTGGATTATAATGAATAAGCTTTCATTAAAAAAAACAACTAGACAAACAACAAAGAAAAACCCCACAACAAAACAAAAAGCAAAACCCCCTCAAGGAGGGGAGATTATTCTCAAGGCAGAAGTGACCTGGCTGTCGTTCTTGCCATGACTATGATGGATGTGATCTGGTAGTAATGGAGTAGAGCTACAACTGAATGAGTTGTAGAAAACTTTTGGTGCATGTGTGCAGCTGTGTATTTTGCTATGACCCTTCAACTGTTTTGAAATTGAAGTTATCTGTTATGAGCAGAGAGCTGACCAACTTCTTATCAGGCAGCTTTGTAGTCAAGGAGGATCCAGAACCCAGTGACAGGGTCAGCGAAGATGTTCAGCCCAGTGTGGGCATGGCTGAGGACAACGACCCCTTCACATCTCTTTGCACCTCTGTGCCTGCCTCTCTGGCACCAGTGCAGCCTTCACCAGGTGTTGGGCTGAAACCAGCAGGAGCCATTTGCTGCAAAACAAGGACAGGGCATTTCATGCGCTCACTGGCTTTTCCATCCACATCCTGCTGGCAGCCTGGGAAAGCTTATGAGCCACCTCTCAGCTCAACAGTGATGGTTTCACAATGCACAAGCACTTGATATTATTTGAAAATGTTATACAAAGGTGAAAAAAAAAAGGACAGATTACATATTAGAAAACACCTTTACAACCATCTGTATGTTTATATGTACATGTAAGTGTATATGTATGTGTGTATGTATGTATGTATGTGCAGAGATATAAATATTGGTCATATTTCACATCTCTGCCTTAAGTGGAGATGACAAAGAAATTTTCCAGAACATCAGCCGGTTGAGTAAGTCTACATAATAATCCAAATTACTTTCCACAGCTTTCATCTCAGTGACTCAGAACAGCCCTCTGGATGGAATCACTACAAAGGTACATGGTCAAACACTTTTTCTGTGGAAAAATTCAATACCATGCTTCTCTGATATTACCTGCCATTATTTGCTGAGGCAGTTTAAAGGAATAGGTAAAACAATGAAGCACATTTCCTATATAAAAAAAAAAAAAAAAAGAAGAAAACAATTTCTCTCTTTTCCATTTAATTTAATGAATTAAAATAGGAAGTGGTGAAAGGTGCCTCAAAATACACAGGACACTAAGTAATTCTTGCAACCTTATAAGAAGCAAAGCTTAATTCTTGCAACCTTATAAGAAGCAAAGCTAAGGAATCAGCAACAGATACTATAAATATTAAAACAAAAACAAAATTATAAATTTCCAAACATTTTACCTATATTTAAAAGCAAGCAGGCACATACACCAGAAAGTGGGAACTCAATGTTTATGCCACATTTAAAGGCCCAGAAATTTCTGACTCAAAAGACACCTGGGAAAAAGAATTGAGATTCCTTAAAAGAAGAAAAACATATGCTGGATCCATCAGGTAAAGTTCCAGTTGTCCTCATCCATCTCTGGAGATGGGGGAGCTCCTGCTCCAGCCTGCCAGGGACAGGTTTTGCCCTGCAGGAAAGGTCGGTGCAAATCCTGCTACCTCCAATACCAAGTAATTTCAGTGTCTGACACTGAGGTGTTATAATAAAATAAGTTAGAAAATTAAGATAAAGTAATAATTTTCCTACTTTCTCCACTTCTTTCCTGATAAGTAGAGATATTATCACTTAATTAGTACTATTAGCACTTCATTAACACATATTCTGTTACCAGACTATGCCTTCCAGGAGTATGTTATCTTTTTGTTCCTTTCTTTTCCTACCTTTCTGCCACAGTGACTCTTGCCTTCGTTTCTGAAATGCTAAGTTATTTTGCTGCATTTTTCAGGAAGATATTGAAAATATGTCATCATTAAAGACTTATCTACCAAGACCAACAAATATTTCAATTTCCTTTATAAACACAGCTCGAGTTGCATAAATAAAGAAAGATACTTTCCCTTCCTCCTATAAAACAAATATTTGATATGTTTTGCTTTGTTTGCTTTCTTTTTTGCAGTCTTTCTCATTCTAAAAGAAATATCAGTCAGATTTGCTTGCTGCTGATACAACAACAAACAGTGTTATTAGTATAAAAATGGTCCCTTGATTCATTTACAGCATGCCAGAGGAAAAACAAACAAACAGAAAACCCTAAAACAATCCCCACCAAGACCCACAAAGGAGTAAACAAATGGATCTTATTCTGATGAAATGATCCATAACATGCTAAAACCTGCTTCAGGCTAAAACCAATCAACATTTCATTAACACCCTCTGCTAATCAATAGATGATACCAATAACAGTAATTTATCCCAGTCATAGCAAAAATTGAACAGAAAACCCAAACACAGCTTGCTGAAGTGGGAGCTGTATTAAGAAAAAACTTGAAATGGAGCTCCTGGGCCTGCCTTATTTCTAGCTTTATTCTGTTTTTTCCATAGCCTTCCTCTCAGGATGTGTGCTGGACTGTAGTTTGGCTGCAGTTCTGAAAAATGCAGATGCAGGCCAGGACTGAGTTGCACCATTACTAATACTCATCTGCATTTCTGCTGCTGTCACTGGCACCATGGAGGCTTGTGTGAGCCCTTACCCTGCAGCTGGCACTGGGAGGGAGCCAGGTCTCTGACAACCTGCTGCAGCTCTGGCATCTGCTGAAGTGACCTGCTGAGTTCCAGTGAAGGGCAGGGGCCGAGGGCAGACAAGACCCCCCAAAGCAGCCAGACCTCTCCTGCCTGCATGGGCAGCACCAGCGGGGCAGTGGCACCCTTGTCCTGCCCCCCTGTGTGCCTGACTGCTGTGGAAAGCAATGGATATCCCTGCCGATTGCTAACAAGGAATGGTACCGAAATCTAAATGTAGGTTGTAATAAATACATGTAAGACAGAATACAGAATCTCTTTGAGGAGCTCCCCCATCTCCAGAGCTGGATGACAACCACTGGAACTTTACTTGATCCAGTTTTTTTTTCCAGTAAGAAGTCTCAATACATGTAAGAGAGAATACAGAGAATACTTGATCACTTCCTCTTTAAAGTACTTGAGACATGTTAAAGCATTCAGAAGGCAAGATATAATTTTCTGTAGGAAACCCAGTTTTTGAGATAAAAGTGGTGAAAGTATATACTTTTCAGTGAAAGTATAGCTGTCTGATCTGGAGTCCATTTTGAGCTAACTTGCTTTCACACTGAAAAGGAAAATCCCTGCTATTCACATGCCATTTCCGATGGCAATTTTTGTCTCTTAGTAGTTTTTAGCAAAGTGGAATTTGGCAGTGGAAAATGTCCTGCATCTGCCAAGAGGCAAGGTACTGAAGAAAAGAAAAAAAAACATGAAAAAGCTTTAGAGCTTATTTACAAGTCATAATGATAAGACCTTTCCCCTAGAGGTCCCCAGAGAGTCCATCAGTGATACTTTTTAATGTGTAAGTCCAATAGAAAAAAATAACATCATTTCAGGAAAAGTGAAATAATAACTGAATTTTGTCTTGGATTACCCACTGTAAACCCTACACTAGAAAACATTTTAAGTATTAAATAAGGAAATAATATAAAGACATCTAGAGAAAAAAATATTCTTTGATCTTTCAAGAAATCATGTTCCAAGGTAGTAATAGAACTTCAAATACAGTGGTTATTGTTTTCTTTTCATACCTCTGTTTTATCTAGAAGACTTGCTTACTCCATGCTGTAATTTTCATCCTCTTTTCTTCTTCATAAAACCCCCCAAAAACCAAGGAAACAACTCCCTACCACAAAAAAAAGAGAAAAAGCTTTTAGCAATGCAGCTTTCAATGAGTTAACAGAAGTTGCAGCTTACTTGAGTAGGGTGAGGAGAAATATTATTAAAAAACATACAAACTCTACCATTTTTCATTTTCTTTTTCACTAAGAAAGAACATTTTTTTAACAGCATATCAAGAATTGCAATTCTGTAAGAGTAAATATAAACATCTAGCCATGGCATCAAGTTTCAAGATCCTCATACTTGGCAGAATAATTTTTTTCTCAGTTTTGTGGTGTTGCTTGACACCTTCCAGCTGATGAAGCACCTGGTTTGCTAGAGGGAGCTGATGAAAACAATTAAAAGTATGACAGAACACCCAGAAAGGGAAGAAGGAGTTAATATTTAATTTTTTAATTCCCAAATGACTGAGATGAAAACTGCTTTGCAGTATTTGAGGTTAAAGAAAATACATTAGACGTGGAAAAATGCCCCAAAGGGTTGAAAATGCTGCTCAGCTTCACATACAGCATTATCCATTAAATGGCAACACATACACATATATATGTTATATGCAGAACATTACATAATGTCCTAAATGACTAAAGAATGCCTTCCTATATCTGCAGATCCCCTATCAAGACAAGTCATAGAAATATATTTAATTTCTGTTAGTTTGAGGTATGAATGTCACTATAATTACTTACTGATATTAGCATGGTTTTAACCTTTCAAAATAAAAGAAATAAAAATAGGGACCCATTGTGAGGAAATAAAGAATGCAAGCAAAGGTTAAGTTTGTAAATACTGTCGTAACCGTATACTATACTATAGTAATTATACACTATAATTCCTTTAAAGGACATGCCAAGTTGACTGAACACAGCTTGAGTTCCTGCAAACTGTAGGGATGGGAAGATAGCTCAATAACCAGTAATTCAGAACTTAAAATTTGACCATGTCTGTGATCCCTCTCACTACTTGATTTGCCAGTTCTGGGCGTTTAGGAGACAGCAGTTCCCAAAGCACCTGAATTTTTACTGTTGGGTACAAGCAGTTTGTTTTATCCCACTCCTTCAGCAGAAGGCTGTAGGGCACTCTATGAAGTCTATGCAGTGGCACAGATTGGAGTGGAGTTCAGAAGTAACTGTGGTTATGTCTTTAAAGCAGAGATTTTTTCCTCCACTGTCATGACCCAGCGAGCCAGTGGGCTGCCAGGTCCGGGATTAGACCACTACAGGGAGCTGGAGGGGCTTTTCATACAAGGAAATCCTCACCAGCACTAAACCAAACAAGGTAATGTTGAGTCAGAAGCAGTGCATACAAACCCTTCCCACTCTTCAGAAGAGAGAGCCAGTGTTCCCACACGCATTCTCCTTCATAACTCATCTTAAAGCCCTTTCTCATGCTCCAAGGCTGTGGTTAACCATTTGTGTGCTAGGAATGAAATCACTTTTGTTCACATACTACTTTTTCTGGAACTTAAACGAAAGTGACTTGGACTTACAGGAAAAGTATGTTTTGAAGAAAGTTTCCACAAGGCAATTACCTAGAATGACTATGAGCACTGAATGCATAATATGAGAGGACATGTGTGTTAATGTTATGTTTGATTACATGATGTTGATTTTTCTAAAAATGTTTGAAATTCTTCTTTGGTTGTAAAATATATGAGTAATTACACATCAACATAAAAATAAAGTGAAGTAAGAGATTTAATTACAAACTATTAAAGTGAACACATTTCTTTAAGCACAAGAAATGAACCCACTAGTAACCTGAAAACTTTTATAAGTGTCACACTGCATTTCATTATTCTGCATTCGCATTTTGCATCAATGACAAGGTATGAAGAGTACTCTCCCTCTGCACAAACCTTTCATTTGAACTCCTTGAGGGTCTTTTGCAGGCAATATGAATTCTTTTAGGTGTTTCTTAGTTTTATGTATACAGCTGACTGAAAAAAAACCCAAAAAACTAAGCTGGAACAAATAATAATTGTGTCTGTGCACACTCTCCTGAGTGAGAATTGAAGCCCTCATTCTCTCCTGGATTCGTCCTGCTTGAGGGGCAACTTCCAGGGTGGAAGATGCATTTTTTTCTCTTGCAGGGCAGGAGGGAGATTTAAAAATACTGAGCAGTCACAGCAAAACTGGGGTACCAGGCATTGCGGTCTCCTGCAGGCTGCTTTCCCAGTGAGGAAAAAGAACTCTTTGAAGCCTGGACACAGTGCAGGATTGAGACCTACAAACAGGAGATTGCAGCTGCCCTGGACAAATGGCAGCTGCATGAACTGTATCTCACTATCAATTTGCAAGTTGGGAAATCCACACATCAGCAATGCATAACAAAATCTACCTGACAGCTAGAAAAGTGGCCGGGAGGTGACAAAGAGGAAAGCTTTGGATGGAAACAAACAGATTTACCTGCACAAGGGAGGAGAGGAAGTGAAGTTGTTGTTTTTTTTCAGAAGTGGAAAGACTGAGAATGAGAATAACATAACTTTGAAGGAAAACATATACTCCCTACCTATCTAGGAATAATAAATCTTAAAGCAGGTGTCATCTCTGAAATTCCCTCCACCTCACATGGCTTTTGTGGGAAGTTCTGGTAGATTTTTACCAAGAATTTCCATAATCCTTTATTTAGATGATGTTAACCATCGAAAAACCATCTGTATTTCTTCAGTGAGTGAAAATCTTCCACAATGGCCAGAAGATGTTTCACATTGGATGTTGCAGGGTATGTTTCTGTATTTGTTAGTACTGAAGGAACATTATTTAAATTTTCTTTCCCCCACTCTGATGTAGGCTGTGTAGCTTGTGGAAATGATAATAAGGTAAAAAATAGATAGGTATACTCAGGGAAGCTGGAAAAAAAGTAAACTAACTTTACCAAGTTCAGTGGCATAAAGATAGTTACTAGGTAATTTTTCTCCATCTGTCTGTTCTCAGAAAATCATATACAGCCCCACTGCCTTTATCCTCCCAAGCAGTGGAATATGTTACTTGGAAACAATCAGTCATTCACACAAAAATAACCTTTCCATGCCTGTCACCAATAACCACAATTCTGTGTAAAAAAAAAAGCCCTGAGGTGCTATCCTTCATCTCCTTTTAAGCAGAATTCTCTGAACCAAAATGTGTATTTTCTGTGTGAATTCCTTGAGGGGAAATATTTCCAGTCTTATTTACAGTTAAGAAAATATAGTGGTTTAAATTTTAGGTCTATTTAATTTTCTGTTGTAAAATGGAAGTATTAGCGCTTGTCTGCAAGAGTACATGAACATTAATAGTAAATGAAAGCTCCATAAATTGCCATGATTAGAACTAAAACCAATAAATGAGTGCAGGTGGGCCGCTTTTTTTTCTGAATAATGAAAATTTGAGTTGTGTTCTGAGTTTGAAGCAAGTATATTGACCCAAATCTGTGCCATCCATCTGTTTGATGCCAAACTGAGTTTGAAATTGTTCTTTCTACCAATGTTTGCCATACTTTTGAATGCTAAATTCCACTACAGAAAATTGAAACCAGCTGTGCCTTCTTTCATCTCACCCATATGCTCTAAAATCTTTGCCAAATAAACTCCATAGCTTTTCCTGGTAGGATGTCTTCTTTCCTGTTGTTCTTTTGAGCAATGAAACAGCTATCAGAGCAGGAATTTGGATGCCATCAGTGACTGGATTAACATATAGAGGAATTATCTCCATAGCTGGAGAGGTAGCTATTGGGCACTGCACAAGCAGCATGGCCTTGATCAGTGAAAGTACATGGGGTGAATGGAGCAGCAGCACATGAAACACACGGCAGCATCAGCATAGCTGTCTTTTGTCTGCACTGCTGGGTGGGTTTCAGAGCAGATTTGGATCCTGAGGAAGGCCAAGATGTCGCTCAGAGAGGTTGCGCTGTCTCCATTTTTATGGGTGTTCAAGACATAGCTGGATAAAGTCCTGATTAACCTGATCTGGTCTCAAAGATGATTTTGCTTTGAGTAAGAGTTTGGACTACAGGCCTCTCGATGTCCCTTTTAACCTTAGTTATCTGGTGATTCTGTGATTCTGGGGTGGATGCGTAGCCATGCTTGGGGTATTTTCTTTGCAACAATAATAGGCAGGACCTTTATGTGGCCAAAATAGCCCACTGATAACCATTTTTGTGTCTTTTCTGGCACAACACCATCCATAACTTCAGAAACAACTGTGCTCTATTTTAGTATTAAGTTGTACTTTGTGTAGAAAAGCTAAGACCATGTTCACAGTGGAACAGACCACGCAAAAAGCATGGTCCTGGAGCAGGACAATATCTAGTTCCTTCCGTTTTTACTGCTATTTTCATATAGGTATTGCAGCCTACCAATGCATCTGTGAAGAAACGGTTTCTACTGAGGTGAAGTTTTGCTCTGAATCAGGAAGAGACTAAATGATGAAGGTCTGAACAGCCACAGATTCTAGGATTCAAGGAGAACAATCTTAAAAATGTTTCAGTTCCAGAAGACTTTGAAATGGTTTTTGTTTGTTTTTATTAAGGTTTACTTTTTTTGTTAAAAGGTTCCCATGATAAGGACTCAAAATGAATACACTTGAACAAGTTGACAGGAGTTTCAGGTTGGGAACACTGAAGGTCAGCAGAGCATGTTCCTACCAGTGCAGGACAGACTATGCGTCATCCCCAGCCCTTCTCAAGCAGCTTGGTGCCATGGTTGCTTGAATTCTGGAAGGGCCTTTCTCATCTGCAACCTGCACTGAACATTTTCGTGCAGGCAAAAGCAGCAGCTCTGATAGTTCAACCTAAATATGTTTGTTCTGTCACTAATAACATATCCTGTGTCTCACAAATTGAAACAAAAGAGAATTAGCAACTAATATTCATCACTGACAAATATTCACCAGCAGGTTAACTTCTGTCATTTGTTCTCTGAAGGCAATGAATAAAATTACTCTGTCAACATATATTTTTTTTTTATTTAGAAGAGAACCTTATGAGCTTCTGTAGAAGTGAGTTAAAGCTTAGCTGGCTAGCATGAGTCTGAGTAATGGCTCTCTTACTACAGCTTACTTTAGTCTTCATAGGAAAAATAGTGCTACATGGGTTTCAAAGAGAACATCAAGTACAAGAAATTCTTATGGAATTGGGTAATAGAATTGTGCCACCTACATTTATGATCTCATTTTCTTTTCAGAGGATAAATATTTTTTCTGCAGTTGCCCTCCTGAAATATGATATCCTTTGATGATAATAGGATTTTTCATATAGTCAGACTATGTGATAATTGAGTGTATACATTGAGCATGCTGCACCTACTAGAGTAGAAGGGAAGTGGGATGAATTGTACCTAGTGGCAAGGCCTCTTTGAGGAGACGAAAAGTTTTTGTAACTAAAGAAGCTAAAAACTAAACTAAAGAACTCCAATAAGCTCTTGCTAAGGAGACACGCCAGTTTGTTTAAGTGCAAATTATAGGAAAAAGAAAAGGTTTCATAACGACCAGGCTAAAATGCAATGTTTTGCAATTTGTTTTGACAGTGCCCCAAAGGACCAAATAAATGAAACTCAGAAGAAATTAATTTAGAAGAAAATGTTAGATTTAATGTAGGGCCCATTGGCTAGTTTTCATGCTGAGAAAAAGGGAATTAAAATTCTGGGCTCCTTTTCCCAATAATATACCTTTCCTAAGCCATTTAAATAAAGATTTTTACTAGGGTTATTCTTACAGCATTATATTTCACAACTCTCAGAGGTTTAGTAGGTCCAGTTAAATCATCTGTGGACAATAAAATTTTCAACACCAATGCAAGTGGAAAAATCAAACCTTGAAACTATTTGGACAACAATTCACACATTTTCAAAGCTGTGGCACTGTTGGCTGTAATCAGATGTTATTGATGAAATTAAGTTTAAACCAAATAATGTGATTTAAAGAAACAGTAGAAATAAGTTGGATACTATGTTTTTAGCATAGGCACTTCCATTTTCCCAGTCCCAATCTTCTCCTTTTTAGCACATGCAATAATTAAACAAACTGTTCTCTATATTTCGTTTTGAGTAATGGAAAATCCAAGGCTTTTCTGCGACTCCTCTTACAAATAACACCATAACCTGTAAATAAATTATCCTCTCTCACAGAACTGCTATGTGCTTTCATAAGAGAATGTTGAGTACTTTCCTGGAAAGCTTTTTAGGCACCAGATCAGAACAGAAGACACAATTGGCTCTTTGTAGCCGACTTTATTACTCAATTACTACTTCCTCATTATGTTTACAGGATTATATCTGCTTCTTTTCATTCATATTATTTTATTATTTTTATTTGACAAATAGGGTAATTTCTCTCTTTCTTTTCAATGTCAATCTTATTTGTGCTGTTTGTTTCTGCTTCTCTCCCTCCTCCCTGTGACTTGTTAACAGTGGCCAACATTCCTTGCCTTCATTGAGCAGATTTCTTTTCTTGCTTCATCTGTTTCTGTATTTCAGAACTTGAGTTGTTTTACTTTTTCCTGGTTTTCTTCACAGGAGTGGATCAGCAATTACTGCTTACAGGATGACAGTATGGAGGGGCTCTTCACTCTGCTGATTGCCTGAAGGACTCATTTGGTACCAATGACCTGCAGCCGCTCACCTTAAGCTGTAGATGTTCAAGGAAAGCACACGTTAAATGCTTTTTGCCAGTGGGATTTTCTTCATTCCTTTTGAAAAATCTAAGACTCCATTCAAGGAAACAATCAGCCATATAGGCCAAAATACCACACAGACACAGAACTACTCTTAGGTTTGTGCTATTGCTGAACACAAATATTCTCCCATGAAACTAGAGACAGTCTTTGGATTTTCTTCCAAAGAAATCTTAATTGAGAATTGAAGCCAGAAGTCCTGCTACCAGATTTTTTTTCATTCTCTCCAGTACAAGTCATTTTGTGGCTACAAACTCCTGTAGAAAGACAGGAGAAGAAAAATAAAAGAGCCCAGATCTGTGTCAAAGTTTCCCCTTTTGTCAGAGAAGATAATGTTAATTCTCATCATGCCAAACTTTAAGTAAACCCGCTTCTCAGACATGCTTCTTTTGTGTCCTCTTTCTAATCTGCTATCCAAATGGATAGAAGTACAAGATGAACAAGTGAAAATACTGTTGAAAACTTGACCACCCATATGTAAAAAAATTACCAAAAAAAAAAAAGACTAGCTGTGTTCTGATAGTCCTCATCTCTCAGTTATTCAAAAGCTCATAAGTTAACCCTATATTTCAAAACCAGAGTGCTTATCAGGAGAAATTTTATAACCAGTCAAAACTCAGGACACAGATCTTACATTTCCTCTGCAATGTGAGGGGATGAATGTAATTGTTTGACATTCTTCAGCTGTGTCACTAGTAGTTTAGACATAAGGATTAAAAGATGAAAGAAAGTGAAACTCTTGTTCAGTTTAATTTGTGTCATGCTGACAAGACTTGGGATTGCGTTTTTCATTTCAAGCTCAATATTACTGTGTAATATGCCCAAAGTAACCCCAGAAGTTCCGAAACAATAGAAGTCCAGCTTGCTAGGATTTCATGTCCTGAGGCCCATGGCAGTGAATAAGTGTGAAGTAAAGATGAAGCCAACACCAGTAGTGTCTATTCACTTATTTTCAGAACAGTCTGTGGAATTTGCTGGAAATTGGTGCCTTGCTTTAGAGATGGCAAACTGAAAACAGACCAATAAGCAGAAATATGAGGACTAACAGTAAGACTAGACACACGTAAAGACATTTTCTCTCAGAATTGATTCTAAAAACCTGTAAGAATTGCTAATGCCATTAGCAAAACCAAAAAAATAGAGTGAGAGGTGGTTTTGAGGGCTTATGAATTAAAGCAGATTTTCAAATCTTAACTAACTTCTCTAACATTTAATATCCCATAATTGATTTTCAACAGTAATGTCAAAATATCTTCTTTTTCTTTTTATCTGTCTGTCCCTCTATACCTCTAGATCTATATAGATTACTCCAAGAAGAGTATCTAAAGGATTGAGTAAAATTCTGCTTTTATATTAACTTTAATAATGAAATAGGTGAAGAGTTTTGTAGTTTAAGTGACTGTCAGAAAAACTCCTGGCTTCCACCCACCAACCAGAACAGTTTTGTTCATCTAGTTTGCTTGGTCTACAAAATAAACCTAATTTCTCTTTGCTGTTTCCCCCAAAATCTCACCTGTACATGGTGATGCTTATCACTTTGAATTCAGCCCAAGCAGGAACCCAAAGCCATTAGACCTGAACTGTTTATGAGGCCAAATAAGTATAAGGTAGCAATTGCTGTAGTTCTCCTAGATCACCCTTTAAAATCTTTTTCTTCTTAATTAAGCCATTTAAAAATAGAAAGAAGGAATATGTCACAGAAATGTACTACAGCTTGATTCCTGACTGTGAGATTTGCTTTCAGAGTACATGCAATCAGTTTGAGTCAGGATGAATCTTATGAGCATATAGGATTGAATGGGGTTTCTCTGTATTAAATTAATAGCATGAAAGCTGTTCTCAGGTGTTGAAACCAAACCCAAACTTTCTGACCAGCCACAAGATGAAGTTAGAAAATAAGAAACAATAAAAACCAAGCAAATCAGCCATGTTCTCATAAAAGCCAATGGACAATTTGTCGTTGGCCTTGGTAGGAATGGGATCTGTCCCAAATTCTTCACTTCTTGCACAAGAAAAAGGAAACTGAAATTCACATTGACATTTTTCCACTCCTAATCTCATTTCCTCGTTTTCCTCTCTCTCCCTCAAACCTAATTCTCCAGGGACCTTCTGAACAAAGTAGCAAGTATGAGTGGAGGGCTACAGAAAGGATGTGATAAGGCACATGCAAGGCCACTTAACTTTTGCTGCATCAATGTGCTGCGCTTACAGCTCACAAAACTTTGCTTTACTTAGGCTAGACTGTGTCTGATATAGATCCAGGCATTTTGCAAGCAAAAAAATCATCCTCTGACTGGCTGCTTGAGTGGGTAATATTCACCTCAGTGGTAAAAATGAGAAGGTATTTTAATACCTATTTTAATAAAGCACTGGGGGGCAGTGTGATATAGAGAAGCATACACTGGCACAGCTTCTCTGCCACCTGCCTGGGGTATCACTTCCAAGAGGGACTTACGACTTTATCTGGCAGCTCTGCTGTACCTCCTTGGAGGACTGAGAATATGAGCCTGTGCCCTGCCTCTTCTGGGAGGATGAGACTCTATAAAATAAACTACAATGTAATGTAAAGAGAGTCTGACAGTCTAAAAGGTTTGACATCCATGAATGTGCTCTGAATAGGTAGATGCTTGTTTCTCTGTGGGTCCATACAAACTATGAGAACAAAAATATTAGTCTCTGTGCTTGGGTCTGTGACTGTGTCTGGAAAGAAAAGCAGATCTTTTCTATTATTTCTCAAGCTTTCTTTTTCCTGACAGCAGAGTAAGAAGAGTGGTATAAATTGTTATCAGCTGTTGCATGTTTTCTACTTGGGTTCTGCTTGTTTGTTTGCTTGTTTTCAGTTTATTATTTCTTATCTTTTACAAAAGCAAGCAAGCAAACTAATCAACTTTATAACATCAGCTAACTTGGAAAGCAAACAAAAGGGCTGCACAAACAGTCGAAACAATATACAAACAAAACATTTCCCAGAATGTGTTTATGCAAGTTATTGATTTTTCTGTTTAACATCAGAAGTTGCTGCTATTCTTGTTGGCCTTTTAATTCAGAAAACTCTCTCCTATAGGACTACACTCGAATTTCAAAATTATTCAGAGAAATAGTAGAAACCTGGTGGTTTTTTGAGCAACCAGAATGTCTAATGCTGAGGTTTTAATTCTGTAATTGAAAGCAGTCATTCATAAGCATGATCTTTACAAATTTTATCTGAAAAGAGTACTCTAAAAGGATTACAGCACTATTAGGCCTAGCAAAAAATTACCACATTGATTTTCTGGATTAAGAGCAGGGGAACTGTTACTGCTTTAATAAGGAAATGAAGGCTACCTAGAAATTATGTTGAAGGGTAATTTCCCTTAAGGTACATTAGAAGAAATTCTCACCTTGGGGCTGTCTACATGACATAATGTATTATGCAATGTCTCAACTTGAATATGAAAGGCAGTACAGTGACAGTTTCAAAGAACTCTTTCATGTGGTGCATTGCTTCTAGTCTTTAGCCAAAGCTCATATCTTCAATCAGTCACTTTTTCCCTGCAATGTATCCAAAATTATTCTGAAAGCAAGAGTTGCAATCTCCCCTGTCTCATGCCCAATAGCCCTGCTCTTTTTAACTCCTTTACAGCATCCATAGCTGCACCTATATTTTTCAGCAAACAGATAAATCTGGAAAAGGGAAGAAAGTGCTGAGGGCAAAGCTTAACTCAAAAAAGAACAATCATGGTTCCATAAAGCTTTCCTGGTATGTGTAAGGCTTTCCTAAATAAGCCAGAAATGCAATGAAAGTGAGCATGCCTTTTCCCATCTTTTTGTTTTTGAGAGCTTCTATGCAAAATGAAAACAAAACAAAACCAAGGCTAAGAAAATTGCCCATTCCACTATGACATTATCACTGTCTTTGTGGTAAACCTGTAAGGAACATATTCAAACTTGACTCATGCAAAATAGACATTTTGGAGGGTCTTGATTTCACATCACATTTCAGGCCATACTCCTACTTTGGGTCTGATTTCCATACATAATTTTATTTATCTTTTGCTATTTAAACATCTTTTATGTAACTGCATATAAGTATATAAAGATAAATGTGTTGTCATATATATGCTGTATGTGCCAGAAAACAGGCTTCATATGGAAATGTACATGGGGTTAAACAAGGATACTGTCCTCCTCTGTCTTTTATGGGAAAAACAGCTGAAAGCATAAACTATGATGAAGACTAGCCTGTAATCTGTAAGGTGCTGAGCAAAGATAGAAGGAGGTAGTAGCCAGCAGAGGCAGAAAGATATTCAGCAGCACTATGTCAGGGGGTTTTGGCATTCTCAATATGAGTGGTTGACCTTGTATTTCTGAATAATACCCAGGAACCCACCAAATGACAAAAGAGATACAGCAAACACTAATTAAATGTGTGCTCTCTCTCAGACTAATTAGCACACATAGAGGTTAAGCCCTAAAGAATAAAATGTGCGGCTTTGAGAATACAAGAGAAAAATACAATGAAAAATTCCAAATCACTCTCATTGGAAAGTGCATTTGCTTCCGCTCACTGTGGGTTGATGATTCAGCCTCCTTTCCTTACATAAAATCTGCAAGTAAAACTCATAGCCACAGGTTTTCTTTATTTTCCCTAAGAAATGCAAGAGAACATGCAAAACACATGTGCCACTTCATCAAGTTCACTTGAAAGAAGGTCATTCAGTCTGAGAAGGTAGCACTTACTGCCTCTAAATTGCATAAAAAAGAAAGGGTTTTTTCAGAAAATAGACCACAGCTTGGGATTCAGACAATGTGACTAGTATTCAGACAGCAACATTAAAATAGTATCTTGAGGCACTTCAGTTCTTTAGCTCTCAATTTCATTTTCTAAAGACACTTCAGATGAGAGCAATGAGACTGTTTAAAACAGTTATTGTTATTCTATATTATTTTCCAAGATTCAAGCTGGGGAGAAAATTCTAATCCTGTCTGTAGGATTTTTAAGACTGAACTTCCATAACCTCTGCATGCATGTTTTTATGATCTGCACTGATAGACTTCAAATCATCTCATTATCTTTCATATCATATACACACACGTAACTTATTACTTCCACAGCATCAATCTTTGTAATCTTTATGTCTCTACATCTATCAGCTTCCTTCTCTAAATGGAAACCAAGGTCTACACCCTTGCATATTTTTATTTACATTCAACTATCATAGAGTATACAGAGTAAAAAATGGTATGTTTTCCAAATGGATTCCTTCAGGATATTATAAAGCACAAATTTTAAAAAGCTTTTTAGTAATATATACATTATTTGCTCTGAGGACACATATATAATCATTGAATTTAACCAAGACCCTCTCCTGTTGAGGAACCTTTTATTAAAGTAGTCAACCGTAGGCAAAGTGTAAGGTTCCATGGAGGTACACATAGGGAAAATCAGGAGTAAGGACCCCCCCTCGGCATCTTCCCTTGTGGTCTGCCTTTACATATTTTCAGTCTTGCTGTGCCTGGGCTGTTGGCCTCTCCATTGTCTGAGTTTCAGGTCCACTGACTCTGTTGTTATAACTGTTGATCTAAGCCATTTGCCTTCTCTTTACCCGACTAGACCAAGGAAGTTGGATGTCACAAAGATCCTGCAAAATTTATGATTCCAGAGCTGGTAGGGTGTCTAAGATTAAATCAAATCCATCTAGCTGTTATTATTTCATTTCAACAAAGGGAATAGGACCGACTGTTGGTTTAGGAGACACCTTTCAGTATCTTCTACACACTTTGGTGCTTGTGGACAGCCTAGAGACCACAGGAAATTACTCTGGAGGGAGATGAAAACTCTACCTAGCAATCACGGCTGAGAAGATGATCAGTTGTATCTGGATGATCAGACATATCTAAAACTTATTCCTCCATCTAGAAACTTCAAATAAAATTTTTAGGCATAAGAATGACAGTGTATTAGACATGGTTGTCCCAGATCTATCACGGTGGCTCTATTCGGAGAGTGTCTTTGAAGAGATATGTTACTGATTTCTATGTAGCTAGTGAAGGCAGATTAAATTTTCCACTTATATAGATATATATATATATATACAAAAGTGATATGTAGAGAGATATAACTGGAGAAAGATCTGGATATTCTCCAAACCCATCCTTATTTCCATTCACAGCAACTGAGTGGATATGAAAGGGAAAAATCACATTTATTGAAGACGCATATTACAAATGACATTAGTGTTGTATATTGCATTCTAATGTATAAAATTGATCACAAATTTCATTTGAAGGTACCCATTGACATGGCGATGTTCACTGCAGATTATATTAATAAATAGGTATGACATCATTACTTAAAAGAACATGTGCTACACAGTCAGATTATATAAACCTCACTGGAAGTCTAAAAGAGATGTATTAAGAAGTTTTATTGTGTAGGCTGAGTTAAGTCCAGTAGAGTTGACAGAGGAATCTGCAACCTTTGCTTTGGATCTCCAGAGCCTCATCTATTGGCAAAAATATCTTTCCTTGTTAATCAGACTTTAATCACAGCTACTTTGTTCCAGCAGATGTTAGTAAACACACATGCCACTAGATGCAGTGTCATAGACACAAATGATGAAGAAGAGAATGCAGAGGATGCTCTGATGGCAAGCCACATTTTTGTCAGCTGGATATTGTTATGAAAGCAAGTAACCCAATGAAATCCTTGGAAAGGGATTTGGTTGCTAGTATATTTTTAACACCAGAGTACAGTGTTTTTAAAACCTCTTGGAAATTCTAAAAAGGCATATGTTTCATTGCTTTTGGGAAAGATTGGTTCATGTTGGCCACTAAATTTCATAATTCTTCAGCATTAGGAAAATCTTACTTCTCATTTCCCTCTTGTTTTCCTCTCTGAGTTCCTTCCTATGTTTTCCCCTCTCTTATTGGAAGTCAAGGAATTACAGGGTTTAGTTTCTTAACAAGCATCCAGAGAAGTAAAGCTGTAAAACAGAATTACTATTTTGGCAGCCAGGGCAGCCATATTTCTAGATATGTATTATCTAAATATGTCTGCTGGGATTCTGACTTAAATGGTACAGTAGAAATATATTAACAGAATAAAGATCCCAAGCATCCCACATTGCTACCTCCTTACCCTTGTACATTGGAGGTTGGGCACCAAAACTGTTGCTGTTCCCTTTTTTTCCATTAAATCTAAATGTGAAGAACTGCACTTGGCATCAAAATGATTCCACAATGGATTTGTCTTTGTTGGCCAGTTGCACTGTGTGCCTAGAGATCACAGCACCACCTGAAAATATTACTGAGTTTGACCCTGCTTGACGGGGACTGCAAAACATGTTTCACAATGGACATTTTCCCATAGTAGCAGATGAGTTGGCCAGGAAATCTCTCTGAAGAGCTCACCAAAGCTATTGAGGCAACCACAGCCATGACATAAGGCTAGCTTCACATCTTACTTTTGTGAGAAATGTTGCAATGAAACTCTAGGTTTCACAAGGGTCAAACATTAGTAAACAACTCACAAACTACTTTGGTGTTCCTGTTTCTTCATGAAACTAAAAAATCCCAAACACCAAAATATGTACATTTTTTTTCTCTGCGCTTCATAAGTTTGTGTATTTGATAGTGGAGATTCATACTTTAAACTGTTGCTCCTACATGACCAGGTTAGATAAGTATTAATATGCATCTTTTGCCTATGAATCATTTTCATTCAAATGTATGTATCAGTACAGGACAAGACAAAATATTTTGGTAAATATGACCAGAGATGCAAGTAAGGATCTGGACATCTATTGACAGTGGAGAGAAAGCACTTGACAAAACAATCTCTCGGAGGGAGTACACCTTCTCAAAATCTGACTTCTTCCTTGTGAAATGTTGATAGTAATTTTGATTGGGGGAAAAAAAAAAAAGAAGAATTGCTTTCTATTTACAATCATTTAAAAAGTATTTCAACTGAAATGGAAAAAAAAAAAAAAATTGATTGAGCCCAAACCAACTTAGACACTTAGAACCATTTGGAAATTTATTCTCTGATTGTCTTTACAATGCAATGCACTATGATTACCATTTAACTACATATTTATCTTGCTACGCTGTATTTTTCTGCCCATTATTTTAGTTTTGGGCGCTTTAGTGACCTCAAAATGCCATGTGCATGCTTTGAAATAACATGGTGTATATGTTCACCTTAGCAAAAGCAAAGGTAGCATTCCATGGATGACCATGGACATGTCCTTATGTGCAAAACACTTCCATTTCTTCATAGCAAAGCCAATTCCTTGTGTGCTTCAATAGCAAAGGAAGGCTTGCTCGCATATGCTGTGCTCTTGATGCCTTCTGAGCTTCAGTATTTTACTGAACTTTGAGAAGAGCAATCACAGTGGTAAAGCAGCAATTCATAAGCAATTGCCTTTTAAGCAAGAGGCATAAAATTTTTAATTAGGCAATTCAGGCATTATTTAAACTGAAGTCACAATTAGGTAACCTTCACTTACTTAATAAGTCATCATTAATTCTAATCAGGAATATTTATTATTTTTGTCACTAGAAAAAAATTAATAAAATTCTGATTCAAAATTCACATCTATCTTGATTCAGTGTGCTGCAACATTATTTTAGTGAAAATATCTCTTTCTCCTGACATCCCATTAATTAAATGACCCTCTCTGCAAAACCATGATTCATGTATGTAGATTAATAATGCCATGTTTTACAATTCACTGCAAAACTATCAAGGATGCTGCTATGCCATCTGGTTTTAACAGAATAGTAAAAATTTTGCATGGAATTTGATTGCATAACTTAAAGGAATTTTTATAGTATTTTAATTGAGTTATTAATGAGTTTTCCACACGTTATCTTTACTGACACAGAAAGAGCTTCATAAACATTTCATAAATAATTCTTTATGAATGTTACTTCTGCAAGATCTTCTTTTAATTAGCCATCATCTTCAGGATATATTTCACTATCCAGGTTGAATAAACCAATCACTCCTGAAAATCTACCAGATTCTGATTCCGTTGCAGCAAGTAAATAATTTAATTACACAGATAATATAAATTTAAAAAGGTAAAGGTAGAAAAAAATGAGTCAGACAAAGCTTGAAAACTACAAAAATCACAGCCTTGTATTACCAAAAACCTTCACTACAGAAATCCTGCTGTCTTCTACTATTTCTGAGGTAACCACAACAAAGTTATAGAAATAATTAATGTATCTATGTTCCAGCTACAGGAAGGGGATTGCATCTTTAAAACTATTTCAAGAGTATTTATGATAAATGAAAGGCAATAGTGTCAACTATTAGCTTCTGATATCTGCAAACCTTTAGTTGTTATAAAATCTGTATCTAATATTTTGGTGCTTGACTAATCAGTATTTTAATACACATGAAGTATAATACACACCATGGGAAAAAAAAAAAACAAACAAACCTTTCACTAAGAAAGATTTTGGTTTAAAGGTTTAGATCAGAATAGTTCAGTATCTATACAGTTTAAGTAAACCTTAGACTTCTGCTTGAAATTTTTTTTAGAGTGGTTTGTAACTAGCTGTCTTGCCCCGGGATGTTCCTAACTGCATCTCTCAGAAGGTTTTAAGCTTAATGATTTGAAACTACCCTTCTTTAGCACAGTAGGAAGACATGTAAATCTTTGTTAGAGATAATAGTTTAGATAATTACAGAAGTTTTCAGACTTGCTCTTTAATTTGACAGGCAATTTAGAGGACGAAGAAAATGTGTCGCATGTGAACCCTATCAACCAAATGCCTTTTTCTCTCTGCTTCACCACTCCCTGCTCCGCTAATTCAACTCCCAAATGAGAATAAAAACATCCTTGCAATATCAAATTTACTGGCAAGATGTAGTAGTTCTTTTGCTCAGTGGCCTTTTCAGCTTTGTGTAGAAATGCAAGACTCTTAAACAAAGCAATATTATCCTACAATAATCCCACTGATAGGGATTTTTGGCTCCATTGTCAGTAGAATTGATCATTCAAAATTTAATACATGAAGATGTAGAATATTCAATAAATAATTCAATGAATGGAAAGTTATTGAGACCTTTTTTTTAAGATCTATATTTCACAGCTTTGTTTGGAAGAGAATAACAGATTTTTACAATCACTAAGAAGAGGAAAACTCATTTAATGTAGACCATTAGGTATATACTTGATTAAAATTTAAGAATCATAATTGCAGCTTTGCTACATCTTATGAAGCTTCATCCCAGCCTTATTGATTCCTAACAGGATCCTGATAGATGGTAAATTTGTCATTTCCTGTTTATAAGAAGCTGTACTCAATATATCTGACTACAGGATAAAAAAGAAGATTGACTGTAGACACGCCAATATTTAACGTAAGGTTGATTGACATTTTATTGTCTGTAAGCACTGGGACTAACAATAATGACTGAGCCACAGAAAGTTATCTGGTTCTCACTGGTTACCAAGTGAGCAAATGTGCTGATAAGCCTTCGTGGGTCATAGAAAAGGATGCCTGCTTTATTGATTTTTATACATAGGTTTAATTTATAATGTTTTAGACAACAGACATAGACTTTAGATAAGACACAGGTAGAGTGGCAGGACTATAACAACAGTGCTCTAATTGCCATAGACCCAGGCCAGCACCACTGGACAGAAGATTTTTTCCACAGAGTAATATAAAAGGTCTTTTTCTAAGCATCCAGCTAGTAAGAAACATCACACTTATAAGATGGGCATTACAGCATGTGCTGTGAATGTCTGCAAACAAGGGAAATGGGACTGCTTTCTCTCAGGGCCAAAGCAATCTATGAGAGTGTTAGGGGTAGAAAGCCTTGAGAAATGTAGATTGTGAAACACATCAGGATGTTTCTATGTGCTATAAGTACCTTTCACCTGACAAAGAGGAAGATCATGTTGGGAATTTCATTTGGGAGAGAAGAAAAAGCAGTTCTACAGGAAAGAGGAGTCATAGAACCCTGTTCTCTAGAGGGAAAACTCTCACCAGCCTCAGTGTCACGTGCATGCCTGGCCACTCTGCAGAGGCAGCAAATAACCATTTCCAATTGTAAAGGAAAATTTATAATTCTGTCTCTAAATTGCTGATGGATTCATGCATTACAGAAATAAAGTACTTGCACCAAATCATAGAGTAGGAGTTTCACACTCTCCCAGTGACTTTTAGTAAGATACAATTCTGTTCCCTCCTACTTGGGAATATGTCCTGCAGACACGAGGCCCACCTGCCTACCTGTGGAATGCCATCCTTCACAGGTCTGCCAGAGCTCTCTCAACCACATAAACTCATTTCTCTGATTAGTTTGGTCCTAATATCCAGAGTTAGAGTTCCTGTCCTTTCTCCATGCCAAATTAGATCACATCCCAAATGAATCCCAGGGATGATATTGTCACATATACAGTAGCTCTCCCAAACTTGTAGGCCACAATTCATGCACAAGTCTTAGAGCTCTCATTGACAAACTGTCACAGCTCAAGTTCCCTAATTTCCACATAAGCAATTTGTAGGCAATGTAGACCACTCTATCATCAAGATATTGTAAAGAACAGCTCTTTTTTTTTTTACTTATAATAGGAAACTGCTGTGTACTGGATGCAACCCTGTGAAAGCATTAGGTGTACTTCTGTAAATTGCATTTGCTTTTACACAAACGTAACAAGAGGGATTCAGATCCCATTAAATCTCAGTTGAAAGCTGGGTAGCTCTTAACAATACAATAAACAAAATAAACAAGCATTTATTTTAATTGATCATTGTAGCAAAACATGAGATTGAGATATGACAATCAACTCTGTGTGGATCATAATGATACAAATACTTTAATTGTAAATGTAACAGCTGGATGCATTACTTATGTATCCTTTATGTGCAGCCAGCCACCAGTGCTGATAGTTGTCTTCTGGCAACAAAAAAATGTCCATGTCTATGCAATGAGGGGATAGTTACAATAGGAAATTTCATCATTACTAAGATAAAAAATAACAAAAAAGACATTTCTTTTCCAGGATAAACATAACAGGTTATGCTGGGCTGCAGCAGAATCCTCTCTAAGGCACTCTCTGCTTTCACAAATCTACATAGCCCCAGGCTAATTTCATTCCCTGCGACTTGCAGGAAAAAACAACAGCCAGTGTCACTT
>JAYDZK010000169.1:45162462-45175015 GCA_034509185.1 Euphonia xanthogaster
CTCTGGCTTTGGTTCTCAGAGAGTATAACTGTCTGTTTCAAATAAATGTTTATCAATTCTTCATTCTTCCTTTTTTCTCCACCTTTTTCAACCTTTCCTAGATTTGACATGATAATGGTCCTGCTGACTGTACTGACTGTAATGACATCTACTGACTGTAAACAGGAGAAAGGAAAATTAACCACTAGGATTGTGAAATGGGAATTTTTAAAGAATTATGTTTTTCATTTCCAAAAACATATTCACGCTAAAATTAAATTATGACACTCTGAAAGAGTTTTTATCAAAGAGAAAAAAAAAAAGCTAAGAGAGCTTCCATATGTTTCCTTTCCATTCTTTGTATAATTACTTTGCCAAGAAAAATATATAAATGCCATAAATAATTCCTCCATTTAAAAAGTATTACATTGTGGAAAATAAATTGATTGCTATCTACACATTTCTAACATGACTGACTAAATATGTATAAAATCTCACAGCACAGTCTGGACACCAGAGCTGACATTACAGTTTTAATCAGGTTCCTATTTCCTATTACCTGCGTACAATAAAATCAGAAATTAGTAGAGAAAATAGCTAGGAGCAGTGCAATTTCTACATTCACCTAAGTGTGGTGACATCCAATTTACCTTTCCTTTGTGCTGCAACATGGTATGAACCAACATAACTGACACTGCATGTTGTGCCTTTGTTTTCTTCACCTTTTAGGTTCTTGTCTTGTAGGAATGAAGACATCAGGAAGAGGTTCTTCATCCTCAGGCACTGAACAGGCTCCCCAGGAAAGTGGTCACAGCACCAAGACTGTCAGAGTTCAAGTAGTGTTTGGACAGTGCTCTCAGGCACATGGTGTGATGACCAGGGTGTTCTGTGCAGGGCCACAAGCTGGAATTTGAGTACCCTTCTGGGTCCCTCCCAACTCAGCATATCCTAGGACTCCAGGGAATCTCTTCTCCCTGGAATTCTCACTCCCTTCTGGGAAAGGGCTGAGTGGTGGCAGAGGCCACACCAGACCTGGATGGGAACAGGCTGAACTAAAAATGACAGCCATACTCTCCAGCAAGGTTGTGACTCAAACCTCTCCCTTTATCATCTCGGCTGACAAAGCCGGCAGAAGTGCATCATTGCACAGACTGACTGAAAATGCCACCATTCGAGCAGGTGCTCTCTATGTAAACCGAGATACAAGGTGCACATTTGACAGAACCCTCTTCTGTTCTGAGGAGCATTACAGGCACAGTTTTGCTGTCTGTATATCAGTTTCCAGATAGGCTCTACACAGGCAGGAACAATAGCCCCGGCCTAAGGGCCTCAGCCGATACTGCAGTTCACAGCCTCCTGCAGGGAGTTAAGCCAAGCCCCAAGCCCAAGCCTCTAAGCTCAGTGGTCTCTATATTCCTTGTTACTGTCAGTCATTTCCTTGAAGATTCTCTGGATCAGAAAGAAAACCAGGATGTCTGGATAAACAAATTATTAAATGAATTGTTTTCTAGTGCAGTCAATAGTTTGAGTGCAAATGTTTTTTCTTCTATTTGACCACATTCTTGGCTATTATAGAAAGAATAGAATGCTTACCTAAAATTCAAATCATAACACAAGTATTTTGGTGGGCAAGATATCTTTGAGCACATTTTATGTGACTATTTAATGCAGTCTTATGCTATTCTTCCCAAGCATATGCTGAATAAAATACAAAAAGCTCTATCTTCAAGGTATTAAAATGAAATAAATTCTAAGTGCTATTGCTTATAATATGAACTAAATTTTAGTTTTCTAAGATGAATGCCTCTCAAAAACCTAGTCAACCATGACTAGAAAACAAGGTCATTATTTCTGCTCTTCTAATTCAGATTTTGAATGGTACTATTACTTTCAAGCTGCAGGAAACAAACCTTCACACTTTGTTTCTGCTGTTGAATGGTTTGAAGGTACAAATTACCTCCCTTGCATATTTAATAAAAATTTGTCTTCAGTTGAAAAAGGGGTAGAAGTGAATTTGAGAGACATATAGTTAACTGGCATTGACACAAACAATTTGTTGTTCAACATATTAAAAAAAAAGTTTATGTACAAAATGTTTTCATTCTTAAAAACGAAAATGGTAAGCTTCAAATGTAAATCCAAAATTTAGCTGGGGATAATTTTCTCAGAAAATTTTCTATTCCAACATTAAAAAGTATATTTTCTTTAAAATAATTAATTTATAATATTAGCATCCCATCAAAATTAAAACAGAAATGTTAAACTATCAATCTTGATTCATAAAGCTGAACATGAGAATTCATTAAATTACTTGTGTCTAATTCATATTTAATTTGTCACAGATGAAGTACTTCAGGCATTCATCTGACTTCAGCTCTGTAAAAGTGTGGCACTTAGTTGATGAGTTGTCCATCTCAGCCTCTTTGCTATTCAATAGAGTGGTATTGAAAGTATGCATAGTTTTTTGAAAGAAAACAGAGAACCTACTTTTTACTTCCAAACACTAGAGTTTCTTATGGATGTCAGAGGGTCTAAATCAAAGCCTAAATTAACATGATGAATTCTTTCCTCCTTTTTTTCTTTTCTTGGATAATTTATGTAAATAGCCAGTACTGAATTCCAAAGGGGCAGGTCAAATTAAGTTTCATTTTCATGAGTATTTAAACTTGTGAGCTTAGGGTTTCAAACATTTCCAGGTGTAACCAGGGAACAATTGCCTCATATTGTAGCACTGAGGAAATCTACAGCTTCATAGTCAGAAGCTGTAATGTTTCCAAAATACCTTTATATTTTTTTCAGAATTGTTGCTTTGACTGTGCCCAGTTACTGTGTAAAGTCATAGGGAAACCATGCTGCAGTAATGTCAGACTGATGAAATCCTCCCAGGTGGCCTGGATACACACTTTCAAATCCTGCAGCAGCCAAAGGGAGCAAGTAGGATCCTGTACCTCAAAGCCTGACATTGAAACTGGTGTGTTTTTCAAAGCATTGACAAAGCATTGACAAGAAAAAGCTAAACACTCAATTATAGACGTCAGAAAAATTCAGAAATAACTAAGAAATAAAAATAAAGTTCAAACATACCTGTTGTCACCACAATAAGAAAAAGAGAACATACTACGCCTCTTGGTTCCTATTGCAACTATTATTATTAGATTCTGAATTACTACTAGATTTTGAAGTCTTTGGACAACATTTTCCTCTCTCTACTATTTTACTTTTAGTTTTCACTTATTATGTTCTCAGACTTGTGCTGACATTCCCTAGAATAGGATGAAAAAGGTATCAGGAGAAAGCCCTTGCTTCCTAAGCTTGAAGAGAAACCTTAAGGTGATGTGTTTGTCTGTTTGTTTGTTTAAAAATTGTTAAGCATAGAACATTTTCCTCTGAAAAGTGAACTAAACCTTCAAATCCAGATGTTTGTCAGTATCTGTTTCTCTTTAATATTAGTTTAATACACAAAGAGTCAGCAGACCTTTTAACAAGATTTCAGTGCTCCCAGCAATTTAAACCTTCTTTGTAAATGACTCCACCGAGGCAGAACTGCATTTGCCAAGTAGTGCCAGGCTCCTGACAGAATCACACAATCAATTAGGTTAGAAAAGACCTTTGAGATCAGGAAGTCAACCTAACAGCCCCATGTCAAGTAGACCATGGCACTGAGTGCCACATCCAGTCTTAAACATCTCCAGGGACAGTTTCCTGCATCGCTTCCTTGGGCAGCCCATTCCAATGTCTAATCACCTTTCCTGTGAATAACTTCTTTTTAATGCTCAACCTAAAACTTCCCTGGCACAGCTTAAGACGGTGTCCTCCTGTACTGTTGCTGGTTTCCTGGGAGAAGAGACTGACCCCCACCTGGCTACAGCCTCCTTAAGTGCAGTTCTAGGGAGAAATCAGGTTTCCCCAGAGCTTCCCTTTCTTCAGTCTAAACAATCCCACCTCCCTCATCTGCTCCTCATTTGGCTTGTGTTCCAGACCCTTCACCAGTCTTGTAGCCCTTTTCTGGACATTCTCCAGCATCCCATCATCCTTCCTAAATTGGGGGTCCAGCACTGGACACAGTACTCAAGGTGTGGCCTCACCAGTGCTGAGCACAGAGAAAGAATGACTTCCCTGGTCCTGCTGGCTACACTATTCCTGATACAGGCCAGGATGCCATTGGCCTTCTTGGCCATGTAGACACATGTGGCTCATGTTCAGTCTGCTGCCAACCAGTACCTCCAGGTCCCTTTCTGCCCACTGCTGTCCAGCCACGCTTCCTCCAGCCTGTAGCACAGCAGGGGGTTGTTGTGGCCAAGGTGCAGGACATGGCATTTAGATTTTGTTAAGCCTCATATTGTTGAATTTGGCCCATCTATCCAGCCTGTCCAGGCCCCTCTGCAGACCCCTCCTACCCTCCAGCAGATCAACACTCCCCGCAACTTGTTTTCATCAGCAAATATGCTCATGGTAGCCTCAATCCCCTCATCCAGATCACCCATGAATATATTAAACAGGACTGGCCTCAGCCCTGATCCATGGGGACACCACTGGTGACCAGCTGCCGACTGGACATGCCCCCATTCACCACCACTCTCTGGGCCCAACTGCCCAGCCAGTTCTTGACCCAGCAAAGCTGTGGGCTGACAGATTTTTCAGATGTGTGCTATTGGGGATGGTGTCAAAATCTTTGCTGAAGTCCAGGCGGACGACATCCACAGGCTTCCCCTCACCCACCTGGTCATAAAAGGAGATCAGGTTAGTCAGGCAGGACCTGGCAGAAACATGTCCACAGTGACTTGGATCTGAAAGCTGAGGAGCCCAGGGAATGTAGGTGATGGAGAAACCCTTCCCTTGCTGGATCTGAGTCACTACTCACCACGTCCCAACACAAATCCATGTAGCTCCTTTCTGAACAGCACACAGCACAGCTCAAAGCAAGCCATACATATTTTGCTAAAGTAAAAGTTCTTCTGGATGGTCATCAACATACATTTGTTGAACCGTGAACACTGAACTTTCTGCTATAAATAAATGATCAATATGTCTTCAAGCACAGTGGTCATCTTTGCATGCTGTCTATGCCAATTGACAGGTTTCTATGTATTGCTCCGCTTCTGTAGTGTATTGCCATGCTTCTGACCAGGCACTGTTATCCCAGAGCATGGTGTCTTGTCCTCCTTTGCAGAGAGAGCCCTGCTCTGTGGGTACTCACACAGCTTCCACATCTCCTCACTGCACAGGCTTGGTCTCACTCACATCATCACTGCCATACACCAAAATCCAAGAACAGGGACTCTCCACCACAACTGCAGAGTAATTGCAGTCCTGCCTCATCCTCTGAAACAATTCTTAGGTCTATTCAAATTACAATTGTATCCCTGCCAAGCTGAATCAGCTAATCAATCCTCAGCACAGCCATAGCTGAGGCACCAACCGCACTCCTGCATCGAGGAAGCTCTCTGTGCCTAGTGCCAGCTCAAGAGAAGCACAGTCTGTACTTTCATTAATTTCCTGAGTTTCTCTTGCCAACTTCCATCTCTTGGAAAAGCACAAGGCAACCTTAATATTGAATTGAAAAGGTGGGGGGATTTTTGTAATATGTTACTGAGATATTCCTCAGTATGGAGGATGGCAGGACTGAAAATTTTTTAAAATAAAATTATCAAGTTTTTATCAGCTGGAGAGGTCAAATATGCAGTGCACACGGCTGCAAGGGCAGAGGAAGGGCTGATTTTTTGGGGATGCACGTCTTGCAATTTCAGTGGGAATTGTGAGCAGTTATTCAACATATCTGAAAAAATATTAAGCCTCCTAAGAGCTTAAGCTGTTTTCTGGTCTTAGAGCTAATGTATGTTATCTTTATTTTCTTTCCCACAGCCAGTCAAAAGGGGTTTCTCACCCATTCCTGCTTGAGCAGAGAAGGTATCAAGCCTTCAAAACCTGCTTGTTACAGCCATGGAATATGACACAAGGTCTGTCCCCCAACAGCTTCTGCCCAGTTGAAGTGTCCTTTGCAGAAGGCACTGGAAAAGAGGAGAAAGCTGCATGCAGGATTCTGCTCTGCTGAGCTCTGGCACTTTATCTCAGATCACAGCCTCTGTGTCACAGGAGCTGCTTCCCAAGCTTTTGGCCTCTTGACAAGTCCTATTCTGTAAGGTACACTAAATGAGTGCAGGATTCATGACAGCAACAGCCTTTTTCTAGGAATTAGGGCTGAGGCTATCAAAGTTATAATTCTTCACTTAGAGAAATTTGATAAGAATAATATTTTGGTCAGGTCTGCTCAGAGCTGATTTGCAGTCATGAGTGCTGCAGGCAAAAATCAATTTAGATAATCTAACTTACCAGCAATGAAACTTGAGACTATATGAACGCTAAATCTAGTCTCATAGACCAAAGTACAAGATTATGTGTCTACGTGCGCATCACTATATGTGATTCGCAAGCTAATTTTGTTTCAATGATTTAAATTTAAACCCTATATTGATGTATTTTGATGCTTTTAAATAACTTAAGCAAAATAAACCCAGGCCATAGCAATCTATCTTGTGTTAGGATTTTTTTTCTAACACTGTTCTTCCTTTAAATTTGAGAAAAAATATTTGTGAGGATTTTTTTTTTTAATTTAATAGTCTTTTAAATACAGATTAGTTAAAATGTAAGTTCCAAAATTAGCAAAGTCACTTCCTTCTCTGTGCATCATTTCCCCCATCTGGAAAAGAGCACTGTCTTCCTCAGAGAAACATTTTGAAATCCAAAAAAAACCCCAAAAAAACACTAGCACTAATGGTACTGCTGACAGCTCTGTTAATAATTTTGCTAAACAACAGTTATTTCATCATATGGTATTTTTCAGAAGCATATTATTTTATCTTACTGGACAATCATAGAATCATTGAATACTTTGATTTGGAAGGGACCTTAAATATCTTTGAGTTCATCATCCCTGTCATGGACAGGGACATTTTTCAATATATCAGTTTTCTCAAAGCTTCATCCACCTTGAACACTTTGGACTGGTGTCTTGGTTTGGAAAGACAGGTGCCTGCTAAAGAAAGCAGGAGCCTCCCCTGAAATGGAGAATGCAAACCCTCCCCACCCCTCTGAATTGCTATGAATTTTAAATTAAGGGGCTCTCAGGCAAAAAATATGGGAGAAGGAAATAACAGTTCTTTAATAGGGAATAAAAATAAAAAGATAAAACATGCAGTACACTAGAACAACACTGACAGAGTCAAAACTCAACATGACACCCTGTTGGTCAGGGTGCTGGTAGCAGTCCAGTTGGAAATGTGGCTGCAGTCCTGAAGTGTCGTCAGGTGTGGTTCTTTTGGAGCAGGGGGGTCCTATAGAAAAGGGTGTATTCTTCCTCTGAAGATCCAGTGGAAGAAGACGCAGCTGCTGTTCCTCTGGGGAATCCAGTGGAGAAGCCACGCTGGTGTTTCAGAACCTCTGGATTATATCTGGGTAGGAATGCTTGGCTCCTCCCTCTGGGCGGAGCATCTCACAATTGGATTGTTATAGTTCTTATCAGCCATGCAGTGACATTCAATAGCCTGTTATCAGCAGATGTCCTCTCCCAGGAAGGAGTGATTGTGATCACTCAGAGAGAGAGATAAGGACAATTGCCCACTTGACAAAAGACAACTGCCATACAGATGGTAATAGAATACATCCTGCCTTGCAATCTGGAACACCCTGCCGAGAAGGATTTGGGGATGATGGTGGATGAGAGTCTGGATATGAGCTGGCAGTGTTCACTTGGCTGCCCAGAAAGCCAAACATGTCCTGAGCTGCATCCAAAGCAGCATGGCCATCAGGACGAAGGAGGGGATTCTGTCCCTCTGCCCCGCTCTGGTGAGACCCCACCTGGAACCCTGCATCCAGCTCTAGGGTCTCAGCACAGGGAAAATGTGTGCCTGTTGGAGTGAATCCAGAGAAGGGACATCAATATGATTAAAGGGATGGAGCACCTCTCCTATGAGGAAGGGCTGAGAGAATTGGGGTTGTTCAGCCTTGAGAAGAGATGTTTCCAGGAAAAGCTTATTGTACCTGAATACCTTATTACTTGAATATGAGACTGCAAGAAAGATGGAGAGGACCCTTTTACAATGGCAGGTAGTGATAACACAAGGGATATAGGCTCCAAACTGTAAGAGGGTAGGTTTAGATTAGATATTAAGAAGAAATTCTTTACTGTGAGGGCAGTAAATTCTTTAAGTTAATTAAGTAAAATTAATTAAGTAAAATTCTTCACTGTGAGTGCAGTAAGGTTCTGGAACAGGTTGTGGATGCCCCATCCCTGGAAGTGTTTAAGGCTGGGTTGGATATCAGCCTGGTGTGGTGGAAGGTGTCTGTGCCCATGGGAGAGGGGTTGGAACAAGATTATCTATAGGGTCTCTTCCAACACAAGGTGTTTGATGATTTCTTTGCTCCTGCTTCTACTCAGCTACCCAGGAGAATTTTCTTGCCTATTTAGCTAGAAATATGTTATTAAAATACTGTGTGATGTTCAGATGAGATTGGTGATATGTTCCATCTTGAAGAGCCACAAAAAATATCCTTCTTTTTATGGGAATGCATATTTGGGCTGCCCCATGTGTAACCTGCCATTCTGACATGGTAAAAGGGCATCCAGTCTCACAGATGTCAGTGCCAGTAAAGATAACCAACAAAGTATGTGGAACTAAGATGCAATGCTCTTTGTGAAAACAGAAAAGCCTCACGAAAAGTAAACAAAATTTATGTATCAAAATCTTGTGAAATGTTCTGCAAGCCTTTATATTCTTTGCTGAATTAGTAGAGTCCAGGATAAATTCTTCATTTCTATTTACTTTAACATATTTAGCAAAACCCCTGCTAGTTCTCCCCAGGTCCTAGTTTGCCAGCTGGCATCAATTTAAGGCAAAAAATAATTAATTATATGGGTAGCAGTTCTTGGCTGACCTAGGCTGAAGCTGATCAAAATCAGCAAAGAGATCCCCTCATCTACACCCTATCTAAAGCAGTCAGTGTTTTAAAGGCAAAACTCCCTTGTATTCCCAAAAATGCATAAGTAGCAAAATTGCCTGGGAAGTGGGGACTTCCTGAAAATTTTGCTCAAAATATCCAAGCCTGGGTGTTAGGTAGTAAGCAAACAGGTTTACTTTTGGCTGCAACCTACTTAGTTTCCTGGATTAGCTTGGACCAGAATTTGTCCAGTGATGCCGCAAAATATTCTGTGAGGCCCAAAATATAGTTTGGGTTATAGGTGAAGAGGAAGACTGCTGCCCTCAGGGTGCTGTTACAAAGTAGTTCATGAAGGGCATTAGGAAAGGCAATGTTTTTTCTAAGTGATTTCTTAAACTATGATTTTGGTTATTTTATTGGCAAGCCTAATGGGTGTTGGCAACAAGGATCCTGCTGAGGAATGGGCAGAAAGCAAAACACAGGAAAAGGGTGTAGGAATTCCTCTTTTGCATTGACTGTTTGAAGCATGAAGAATGGAAAACACACAACCAAAGGAAGCACCATCTGCCCTTGAATTAAAAAGAGGAATGGAGATCCTAAAAGAAATGTGTTGCCCAGGTAACAGGATGAATAACAGGGAAACAAGCATTATCCCCTTGTGTTAATGGAAGGTATGAAATTGTAAAATGAAAAGTTTATGCATGTAGCTTGAACTTTGCCTCCTTGGGTGGACTGAATGAGCATAGCCTCAACGTACATTTTTCCATGGGGCTCTTCCACATCCGGTGGCAGGATAGCACTCATCTATTTTGATGTTCAAAATGTGGTTTTCAGTGACTTTCACTGCTCTGAGTGTTCTGTGTTGGTGTTTCAGAGGCCCATCTCTTCCTGTGTCCTTCTCGTCTCTCCTGAAGAGGAGGGCATGGATATGCAGAGTCCTCTGGAGTTACATGGGAGCCTGGGCATGGTGGGCATTTGGACCTTGGCAGAGGGTCAGGAAATGAGTAACCTGCAAACAGATCCCTTGTCTTCTCTTTCTTTAAGGAATATGAATCATCATAGAGATAGACAATAATTTTACAGTGATGGCAGCATAAAGATGGCAGATTTCTGTGCCTGTCAAAAAAGGACTATTTAACTCATCCTGTCATTTCTTAACCAAGACAACCACTTCTGAAGCAACAGCTGATATGGTAATGGGCTAACTGATTTCTAGCATGTGTCAAAGCAAGCCGCACATGAATTAAACCTGCATTTTCAAATGAAGAGAATAAACCACTTCTTCAGACATAGAGGAAATGACATTTTGCAGTCTTGCAGAAATATGTTTTATTCTTTTAAAATCAAAACAACTTATATGAAAAGAAAAGGTATTTTTCATTGGATAATTTTTTTTTAACATTTCCATCAACATGCTAGGGGAACTTAGGAGTAGACAAACTTTGTAAAGCTTTCCTGTGGAAAAAAGTAAAGGAATCATTTAAGATGCTGCATTAAACATTACAGGTATGTACCACCGACCTGAGCCGCAGAGCTGTCAAACACCTTTTGTGTTTCTTTAGATAAAATAGCTGTTTTCATACACCTGATATATTTCAAACTTTTTTCCCCCCTCCTAAAGTGATTGAAGCCAGTTTGGTACATTGGCAGTCTGAACAGAATTCCAGAGGTTGGCATGTGACTGTGGCCTGGCTATGCCCATGTTGACCCCTTCCTGCCTTGCTGGGGCCACTTGCCCTTCTGCACTTCCGTTTTCTTTCTCTGGCTGTTGACAGAGACTGAGCCTGTGGCCTAGACATAGCAAAAAAATTATGAAGTGACACAGACACCTATGTGTCTATGAAAATTATAGTTTATTGCTCTCTGTGTGTCAAACCCTGATAACAGTCCTTCATCCAGTACAAACATACAAACATAACCTTCTGCCAGGAACAAAACAGCATTTGCAATAAATTCAGGGAAAACAAGATTACATGGTAGGAGATTTTTTTTTTTTTTTTAAGGAAAGACGTTAAGCCTTCTGTTTGGCATCTGTGCTGCTTATTATTCCAAAGAATCTTGCAAGCTCTGGACAGTCTCAGAAGGAACTAAGATTGTTTACTTCTCCTTACCATAGACCTTCTGCTCTGGAGAGGGCCACAACACAGTCATAATTTTTAAGAAAACCATAACTTCATCATTTAGATCTGTTTTTTGTTGGAAGACTTGCCAGGCACCAATTGCTCCCGTCTGTTCTAAGCGTGCCCATTGTGTTCTGCCAATGTAGATAGCTTCACTTGTTTCTGTGGTTTTTGTGAACCCTGAGTGGGTTTGGAATAAATCAAAACTTGCACCAGAGCTGTGTGCCAGATCAGATAACCTAATGAGAGCTCCCAAATCTTCCTGTGAGCTTTACCTGTTGTAAACCTCAGGGATACTGCCTGAGATAGCCCCACTGCTGCCTTTGCTTCCTAACAACCAGCAGGCATAACCTAAGGGGGCCCAAATGCAATGTGTGGATGGGGGATGAGTATTTTCAGCTTGGCTGATTGCAAAGGTCACTTCTAAATAAATGTTTCTGACTGTCTTCCACCATTTTTCTTTGGGAATGTGGATGTCCCAGTTTCCCTCACCAATGAATGAAGCTCTGTAAGAAAGAAAAATACTCAAAGGTCAAGATAGCCTCTCAGTATGTGCAGTTTTCTCCATGGTAACTATAATGGAATGGTTGGTGTAGTAATGGCAACCAAGTGATGCTGGGAGTACATGTGATCATAGACAATTTTTAAAACAAGTCTATCTGCATTTAAGAAACAGACTGATCTACTAGAGAGTGTTCATATTGCCAAAACAAAAAATATTAAAATTTAAAGAAAATCTAACCATTTACAACTAATAAGCAAAGGTTTTACAGAAAAGGAGCACCTGGCAAAAAGAAAAAAATATTTAGAATAAGAAATGTGAGAATTCTAGGGAGAATAATTTTATATACCTTGTTTAAAAAAATCAGAATTGATTTTGAATAGTCTCCCTCCCCCAGATCTGGGCAAATTGCAGTTCTCTGGAGGCCTGTAACGTGGTTTTTTTCTGTTCTTTGGGACAAAAGTGATATTTAACTGCAATAACTGTTTTTTCTGGCTCTGGAAAGCTGTACTTGCTGGGACAGTCCTTTGGGTGAGGCATTTTATAAGGATTAGAATAGTAAATGCAGTGAGGAAATTTCCACACTGCAGTCTTCCTCAGCTCAGATCCCAGGTGCACACTGCCAAACACAGGGTTGGCTGCTGTGGGGGTTTGATACTGGCTAGAAGGTGGGCACCCACAAGAAACCATTCACTCATTCTCCTCTACTACAGGTTAGCAGAGGAGGGGGAAAGAAAAAATCTGAAAGACTCATGGGGTGAGATAAGGATTAGGAGAAAACACTCTAAGGGCAAAACAGGCTTAAAACTTAAAAGGCAGAAATAAAAATTTATTAATAGAATTAAAAGAGGATAATGAGAACTAACATAAACCTTTAGAACACCTTTCCTTCCTGCCCTCCAGCCTTTCTTTTTCTTTCTCTCTCTTTCTCTCTTTCTCTCTCTCCTTCTTTCTTTCTTTCTTTCTTTCTTTCTTTCTTTCTTTCTTTCTTTCTTTCTTTCTTTCTTTCTTTCTTTCT
>JAYDZK010000169.1:45175115-45203773 GCA_034509185.1 Euphonia xanthogaster
ACTCAGGGAGAGAGATAAGGAGAATTGCCCACTTGACACAAGACAACTGCCATACAGATGGTAATAGAATACATCTTACCTTGCAATCTTGAACAACTGGGCATCCTGTTTTCAGGGTAACCTCTTCCAGTGCCTCATCACCCTTACAGTAAAGAATTTCACCCTAATATCTATTCTAAATCTTCTGTCTTTCAGTTTAAAGTCATTACCCCTTATCCTACCACTGCATTCCTGCATATCCTGTCCAATTCTCTTGCATGCTCCCTTTTAGGTACTGAAAGGCTGTTCTAAGATCTCCCTGGAGCCTTCTCTTCCCCAGGCTGAACAACCCCAACTCTCTCAGCCTGCCTCCACAGGAGAGCTGCTCCAGCCCTCTGATCGTGTTCCTAGCCCTCCTCTGGACTTGCTCCAGCAGGTCTTCAACCAGAAAGGTTGCTCAGAGCCCTGGCCAGCCTGACATTGAATAGTCAGGGATGGCAAAGAGGTCATACTGTGAACTGCCATCAGAACAAAATTAGGCAAAACATTGAAGTACAGAAAAATACCTACTGAGTTTCCATATCTTCCTTCAGGAGTTGAAATTCAGACATTGAATACCTGGCTATAAAAAAGTTTAAAAACATGTTCTGTTACCACAGAAACCCTATTCTCATTTATGTTGATGACTTAGAGAACTTCCTGCATTTGCCTTTTGGTAAGTTTTTAGATTTTTTTTTCCATTATTGCTTCTCCAAAAAGCATTCATGAGTCAGACATTATTTCAAAATAAAGTTGGGAACTTTGAACACACCAAGTTCCTGGAAACAGGGGACTTCCAAAGCACAGAAGCCATATTAACTGGAGTTGCTGTTTTTCCTTGCAGCCCAACTGCTGTGTGTGAAATCCCACCCAGACCTAAATCTGCAGTCTGATTTGATGCCATGGATACATATTATTATTGTTGTTAATAGAAAGTAGTTGTAAAAACCCATGAAAATAAACATCCACTACAATAGAGGTGATGAGTTCCTGCAGTTTAACAGGATCCATGTGGGAGGGGGATTTCTGTATGTCAAAGCCATTCACCAAGCTAACCAGGGGATTTGAAAAGCTTCAGGCTCAGAAGCATCTGAATTACTGCTTTTCAGACTATTTGAGACTAATTTCTAAGATTACATATTTGCAATCACTTATTCTAGCAAAAAGTACCACTCCAGTAGAATTGTTTCAGCTGTGAAACTACTGCTATAAGTCAAACAACTGAAGCATGTGGAATGAAGCTCTTCTCGAATTAAATAAACAACACTCATGGTAAATCATGAGAGGAGTAAACATTTTCTCTCTTTATTGCCTTGAAGCACAAGACCAGAAGCTAGCTTTACAAATATTTAATATAGCTTATAAATAAATTACACCAGCCAAAACTAAACACCAGACATAGGCAGGGGTGATTTCACTGTATAAAAGCCCACTGAATTTTTCTCACCTTTCACTACACAAATAAATGTCTGTTTCTCATATCTTGTTTTCTTTCAGCTTTGAACAGAGTTATCAAGGCTTCAGAGGAAAGATGAAATTGACAGAAATGTTTTTGCCTGCCATCCTCTCCTCCCTAATGTCCTAAGGAAAAAAAAGGAGTCTGGCAGAAGAACCAATTGATCAGTAACAACGGCATTACTACTCAGGAAAATCCCTTGCCCTTGAGACAAAGGGCAAGTGCATGAAATGAAATGCACTATGATACACTAAGTAATGACTAAGTGTATCATACTATAATAGCAAGAGCCTTGGTAAGTACAGGTAACATTCTCTTGATGATTTTCAGGACACTCTCCAGGGCACAGGTTATTTAGAAGAATCTTTTCATTACCAGCCTAGCATTTCTCCCAGTAGAAACGAAACCTGCTAGACACAAAACCGCTGGGTGATCTGGTTTATGCCAGAGTACTCAGGCTTATCCTGATAGCTTGGAGGATTTGCTTGGACAGCTGTCACTCATGAGAGTCATGTCTTTCTGTGAAGCCCACTGACATCTTTGCCATGCAGCTGCAACTCTCAGCATCCATTGCTTTGCAAAGGCAGCCCCAGTCCCAGGCACTGGGCACCTCCCTGAGGACCAGGATGTGGGCCACAGGTGGGCCAGGCTTGTGGGGCTCATGGCCAGGCAGGACAGGGATGTGGGGAGCTGGAGTCCAACCCGGCTGCACTGTTTCTGGGGCAAGTGCTGATGGTTCCGAGGGGCTGACATGGGACGCTGGGCTGTGGGCAGCCGTGGCCAAAGCTGTGAGGCTATGTGGGGACAGGAACACCTGCAAATACCCTCAGAGTCCTGGCAGCAGGACTTTGCTTTGAGATTGTGTCAGAGTTAAGTACTCTTGAAAGAAGTTCACATCGGAAATATGGGCCCATCAGCACTTGTATTTTTGAGGCTAGAACAGTACCAGCTCTGAAGTAAACACAAAACCAGCCCTAGTCACTCCTTTTCACCCCCAAAAGCAGCACCATGTAGAAAATCTCAAAAGCAAAGGCTCCGTGAAGAGAGTGCGACAATCCCTGCCCAACGTGGTCCTGCATTGGCACTCTCTGGCTAAGGTGAATTTTGTCAGGCTTTTGAGATGGTCATGCACACACAGGAGAGCTCAGCATTTGAGTCGATATAACTTGTGTGTCTGTCCTTGGGGATGAAGCATTAGGCAGGAGTTGGGGCTTAGAGCCCTGGCTTGGGCTTGGGTCCATCTATCCCAAAAACACATAACAGTTTCAAGGAATGAAAATCCGGGGGGTGGATTCTGGTATTTTTCCATCTTGACATTCCTGACATATCAGGAAAAAATTTGTGCAATTAGAAGTGCTGCTACAATTTTTTTCATAGACCACGGCATCCTGTGAGACTAATTAGCAAAAGACAGAAATCTCCCTAAAGAGTAGGTCAACCAGAAAAATGAAATTTTCTTTTTCTCTGCTAATTTGCAGTGATTCAATTACAAATTTATCAAACGGTAGGAAAATACAGTAAGGTGAGGATGATCCGTGTATTGCATGAAACCCCGTTAGTGGTAAGTTTGTAGCTAATATATAGGTAGTCTTAGCTTTATTGCCTTGATTTTTTTCATTCACTTTCTCCATGTATACATTCCTGCAAACATGCCTTTCAATTCATACTTGGTGCATCTGCCAGATGAGACCAATATCTACCCTAGGCTTACATGGTATTATGTATTTCTCTTGAGGGGGCTGAAAATATCTCCCCCACGCAATGACTCCGAAATGAAACAAGAAGAGCTTTGCTAAAAGATAATAGCCCACAAATGAGTATGAAAGTTATTCTCTATAACATCTGCACTTTTTTATTCAGGAAAAGCTTAAATTTGATTTAGCTCAGAAAACAAATTAGAACTTACCTTTCCAAAACGCAAGTAGGAACATCTGCAAAACCGTGGAATGCTGTATGGAAGCCACAAGGATAAAGCAACTGTGCCATACCTCACAATAGCAATAAGTATAAAATACATCATTCACTCTGAAATAAACGTCTTTGAGTATCTGCCTTACAGTCATTATTCCCTTCTTTCAGAATAAGAAGAAGTACATAGCAAAACTAATTTCCATCCCCCATGAAAACAGAAGTAGAAGATTAAGATCATTTGCTTTTGCCCACATTCTGTTAGTTACCCAGCAATGGATATGACTGCTAAAACAAGCCATCATAAGAAATGCTCTAGGAGAAAGACAGCAGGTAAAGCTACTCACAAATTTCCTTAACACTTTTTGTCACTTACAGGAAACACATTATCAATCAGATTTTGTTTACAATTAAGACAGAAAAAAAGAAGAAAAATAGCATAGAGTTTCTTCAGAGAAAGAAAATATAGATGGAATATGATCTAATTTGACATTATAGAGGTACCAGAAACTTTGAGGTCTTATTCTCTCATTCCCCCATCCTTATTTGGGTTAGCATTTGCAGATAAAAGACAATGCTGATGAAGACAATGAAGAGGCCGAATCCACTTCATACTGAAATATCTTGCCCTCAAAAATAGGTCATAAAAAAAGAAAAAGGAAAACACACTCCTTTTTTTTCAGAATGCATGAACATTAACTTCTATCATTAGCTGTGCTTTTGGTATTATGGATCTGTACACAACCTTGAAATTCAGTTGTACATTTAGACCCACAAACTAGCTGCTCCCCTGGTTCTATGTGAGCACTTGATGACCACTCTCAAAATCTGTCAAAGTCCAATAAACAAAGTGTCTCTCTTATTGATCCTTGGCACAAAATTGGAAATAGAACCACTGTTGTAACTCAAACATAATAAAATTAACATTTGTCTTTTCTTATTTCTTTAACTGATTGGGATGGAGTACTGGGTGCTGGTAAAAACAGCAGCCTGGCTTCAGATATTTCTTGTCTTTGAAACCAAAATCCTTTGCTTATTTTACTTATTATGCTAATTACATAGAGATTTTGCTCAAACTATCCTGAAGTTATTAGTTTCAGTAAATATGGTTCACACTTCTTTCCTAACTCTTGAAAGTGCCTACTATAGCACACTTGCCCATACTCCCATCTTTTACAGCCAACCGAAGAAAACGAAAGTTTTCAACCTCTGTCCTAAGTCAGAGAAAAACTGCTCTCTTTTGCAGAGAGCATCCATCTGCTTTGAAAAATAACTATTGTAACTCAGACATTATTTTCCTTTGCCCACAGATACATTAACTTCTTTAAGAAAATTCTTCAATCACATCACCAGACCTTGAGCACTTGAATAGGAGCAGAATTTCTTCCCAGTTCTGCAGTAACTAGGTAGTTTACTCCCAGTTTCTTTTAGTCAGATTTCATTTTAGACTTCTCCACTAGTCATAAAAGTAGTGCTTTTAATACATATCTAAACCCATCCCTTCCTGCAAGGCACATTCTCTTCTGTCTCACCTTCTCTATGTGCAAGTGGAAAACTACTACAAGCTTCCTATAGCAAAAGGCTGGTGAATGAGATGACTCTAAATTATCGTATTATCCCAATCATACATTTTTCCTTAACTTCTTGGAGGATGAAGCAATATCAGAGGTAACATTTTTTACCTCTTTGATCTTCATCATTGTAGTCTCTATGTATGCATTTTTATCTTCTGTTTGGTTTCTTACTCATATTTTTCTCCTGGTTTGAAAGTGTATTTGTAATGTTGGGAAGAACTGTGGAGCAAATAGTTTACAGTTAGATCAGTTTTACCTGTGTGGTTCCTTTCCTTTCTCCATAAAATCAGATCAATTCTTCAACTACCCATTAATTAGATCCAGGAGTAGAGCAGGATTACCTTCAACCCTTGAACATGCGTCCAAGATGAGGATTACTGAACAATGCTCCAAATTCAGGAAAGACTAAAATATCCAAACAAAGAACAGATGATGGGGTATTGAGAAAGAAAAGAGTTATTTGGGTAAATAACTCTTAATACCAGTCACACTTTAATTTTGATATCGTGTGCAAAACAATAAAATACATTCTTTGTAGCAGTAACCTAACATCAAGAGCATAGTGTTTGATCAACTTTGACCAGTTTCACATTCATTTCAGTCACATCCAATGGCATTCCCACCTCAAAAAAAAAAAAAATCTCATTACATTCTAGTTAGAAGAATGTTTATTGGTTGTTCTTATTTATTATTTGGCTGATTGCTCTGTTTATCATAGCTTTTATGACTTTCAAAAGTTATTAGGTTGTCATTCTACTATGTTCAATCCCACTTAGTCACACTTGGCTTAGCTCTATTATCTTATTTGATGCCTTTGACTCTAAATCTTCACTGGCATGATCACAGTATATCCATTTTCAAATTATCACATTAATAATATCTCCCATTCTGTAGATTTCCTTAAAGCAAATAATTGACTGTAATCAAGAGTCTAAATGATTTTTTTTGCAGCTGCAGAGTCATCTGCCTGCCACAAGCTTTTTAATAAAAACTTAGGAAAAGCAAACAAAATCTTGTTTTACAAAAGGGTTTTCTCATGAAAAGCTGTTTCAATCTGAAAAATTACCAGGTGAAGTTAAGCTACACCCTCATGTTAATCTCAGATTACTGCATCAAAAATGGTACTGTTAGCATGAATTAAACATTCCAAATACCCTGGTAAAAAAGTAAAAGATGATGAAAATGTTATAAATTTAATTCAAAAAGTATCTATCTGTCAAATTTCATGCCTTGAATCCCTACCTCTACCATCCAATCTGATGTTAGAAAAGGGCATTTTTACATTGTTGATCTCCTGAACATTTACCATATGGTCACAGCTCAAGGAGATTGGGTTCTTGTTTAAATTTTTAACACAATTCTAAAAAACCATTTATTTTTATCATATCTGATCATACTTGCATACCTTGTTTGTATTTAGCTTCCACAACATGGTTGGTAATATCTTTCTAATTGATTAATTGGACAGACATCAGAAATGCAAGTTTTAAAATCAATATCTTCATAGATTCCTGTGTTTATGAAAATAAATTTTGCTATGACTCACATTTCTATAACTAATCTTTTTTTTTTAAAGTGTTTTTATTGTTTAAATAACCGCAGAAGAAACACTGTGCAAAAATAAGGTACTCTTCCAAACTTCATTTTAATAGGTAATTTTTCAGAAGCATAGAAGAGGAAAAGAGAGAAATCAATTCGCAAGAGACCATGATGCAGATACAGGACCCAATGAGCCAGCTGCCAATAATATTCATATAAAGGGGTTCACTCTGCTATTTAAAAACATGTTTTATATGGAAAGCTGCACATAAACATTTCAAAATCAGTTTTACAACATCAAGAACTCAAAAAACTTTTAACACATCTGCTCAACACAAACAGGAAAACGCTTATGCCCATTTTCTCAATGTCAGAGTGTTAATACACTGCATGGGAGTCTGTAAACTGATCATAAAATTCTTGGCTTTGTACAGTGACAGAAACTTTCCTGTGTTTCTTCCACTATTTTCCACCATTTCATGTGACGGAATACTTTTAAACAATATTTTTCAGCGCATGATAAGCAGAAGAGTGGTTTGGTGGATGGTATGACCTCTCATGGATCAGAGCTACATGGAGTTTCTGCAATTTATTAATCAGCTGTGAATTTTGTAGGAAATGTAGGAGCACCAACCCTTGGTTTTGAAACATTCCACATGCTTTCAAAATTTTTGCATCCAAACCTCTGAACCAACTTCACATGAGCCTGCTTTTAAAATGTCTTATAAATGACACCTTCCATTAAACACTCCAGAGCACTTCTAGTTTGATAATACAGACCAGATTCTGAATTCCAGCCAGGTTTAATATTACTTATTTTACCTGGCTTGATTCCTAGGACAAAGTTCACAGTGTCCTTTGGTGTTGTTAGTTTTTCAAATAAGCATATACCCTCCACCAATGATATTCCTGTTTCTTCAAGGACTTGCATGATCCCTGTGAGTTTTAACTGCTCTTGCTATAGACTCAAACATTATTTTATGCATGATTATTTAAAATTTGAAAATCTGTTGGCTTTTAAAAAACTGAATCATGAGCCAAATTGATTATTATGCTAAGAAAACAGATCCCCCCATATTTCTGGATTTCTCCTACCAGACTTGTTTCATTGACGATTATTGTCTGCCAAAACTTACATTTTCCCCTGCCTCTCACCTTTGTATTGCTCCTTGATTCTCAGTTTATAGCAATGCACACTTATTACTTATTTTCCTTAGAATGAGAAAGCTTCAAGCCCTTCTAAGCTAGATTAAAACCAACAAGAGATGTGGCAGATAAACAGAACTGAAAAATAGGCTGTTATCAAAAGCTTCACCATGAAAAAAGTGCTCTTCTTTTCAGCATTGGCTTATATTAGCTATATCTTTTGACAGTATCCATTTGATCTGTATTTGTAGTGCCTCAGCTGTTAAACCTTTCCATCATTTAATAAATTGCAGGTTTTTCATTTTTTTTCAAGAGTTTGTGTTCTGATTAGGGGTCTTTCCCCCTAAAGTACCCATGGTAAAAAAATTTATTCCGAATGGTTTTGATAAAGTTTCTGCTGATTTTCATACCACTTACCTTGAGGTATGAGGTTTTCTGTAAGCATCTCAGATTTAATGAGATCATTAAATCACTGCTCATCTTCTCCAAGTGATTACCTGCTTTACATATGATTTAATAATTTTCTTAGATCTTCTCTCTGTCTCTGTTTATTCTGAGAGAGTCCTTACATCCTCTCGTCCTGAAAACCTAGGCAAACTAGGTTTGAAACAATCTTTCATCCCTATATTGTGAATATGCACGTGCAAAGAAGCTTGAAGCAAGACTGACTACTTCACAGGGCTATAACACTTTACAGGAACTTTATAAGAGACTGGGTGACTTTATGTTCTCCAGCGAAAGGGTCTGGAGAAAGACACTGAAGAAAGCCAGGCATAGGTGTCTGCCCCCATTGCTGATGTAGAAGAGAATTCATCTAAACAGAAGCAGAAGTGGTTTTTCCAAGTATCTGCGACTCAAATCCTCCTCAGCTCAGTTCAGATCTCTTCTCTAAGTGACTGTGATATTTATGGCCCCTCTCACATGTACTGTATCTCAGCCTTTGAACTGAGCTGTCAGCCTTTGGACAATTGTTTTTGTTTTAAACTGCAGGAGAATCAGTAAATTTTAGGTCACCTCCACTATGCTTGCATGAGTCACAGGAAGGAAACTGAGTCTTAACCCTGGTTACCACCAGTCTTCATTACATAAACAAATTATGACATTTCTTTCTTCCGTTCTTCCACTTAATATTTTATAACACTCCATGAAAATATTCAGTTTTAAAATACTCCATAAAGCTTGTCGGTTCTCATTTTTATACTCCAACAATCAGATAATGGGAGTGAGGGATGCAGAAATATAAGAAAGTGGTGCGTAATAAAGTTGAAGAAATTGGATGCTTTGAATGGTGTTTCAGTAATTCATGTTTGTACTTTCTTGTCAAACGGTGTCAGGTAATAACAATTCAGACTTTTTCACTACAGGAAATGCTGAAGTGAACATTGAGAGATAAAGGACTTACCCTAAAAACTGACAGTTTCTATTACCATACAATGGAAAAACCTTTCATGGCAAATACACCTATGTATCAATTTTGTCTAGTTGTAAAAATGAAAATAAGACTAAAGAAATCCAATATAGGGCCTGAATCCAGCTGCTCTGTTCTGTCCAACATAACTGGCTAAAGAGATGCAAATTTTACAGTGTTAATCAAAAGAAATCTGAAAACCAATCATATGTGTAGTAACATGTTTGCTAATAGAGACATAAAATGTTTTGTATGTAATGTATTGTCTATGTAATCTTTATCAAGTTTCTCATGCTCTTGCCTGCCTGAAATTCCACTAAAATTTGAGCATATGCCCTGTTCACATTTTGTCTTCAATGCAGAGTGCATTATGTGCTGATATTTAGAAAACAGAGTTACCAAGTGTTTTTATTACAGAAACTAGTTTACATATATCGAATTTCAAAATAAAGTTCTGTGAAATTACTGAAAGGAGAAATGGTAACCTATGCCTTTATTGTCTTCTCTGATGTCTCACTTTTTACAGCACATGAATATATCACGTAACGTGCTTTCTTCCTTATTTCCCTTTTACTTCTGTTTCTTTCATTTCAATTTATGCCTGCCTCTGTTACATGATGACACTTTTATTGTGGAAGAATTTATTTTTACATCCACAGGATAGATCATTAGTTCATCTGCTGACTGTACTATGCCTAAGATGAGTGCTAGCCTGAATGCCTAAGGACACCCCTTGTTTAGTCACTGTCCCATGCTGTGTGACAAGTTGGCCTCTCTGATGCTGTCATTACCCAAGACTTCCTTATACTGCCATGTATTTTCCCACCTTAGAGTTTTAGAAAGTTTTTTATGACCTAGACAGGTATGTGTGTGCTGCTATTCATTCATGTGGAAGACCACTGTGGAGGGAAGAGCAGGAACAGATCTACCAGTGTTTGTCTGTCTTGACTGCCCTTACACCCCTGGGCCATTTCTCCTTCCTCAAACTACTTTCCTTCATGTGCTTGTAGCAGTAGGACACAAATTGCACTTGAAGACTGCTCTGTTCTGGATTTCCATTAAGTCTTATCTCTATTCCTATTTTACTCTACGCTTGTCATGCCAACACCCTCAATGCAGAATGCTTAGGATAGGATCTCAGTCTAAGAGATTGTGCTGAGAGGCCTTTTCTCCACAGTTGCTCAACTGGGCTGTCATATGAGGCAGAAACCTTCTGATGGGCTTGAGGAATTGTGGTACCCACTGGCTCATGCATGCCACATATGCAGCCAGGGGTGCTCCCTTGGAGGTCAAGGGTCCACATCTCAATCCCAGGAAAACATTATCACACCAAAGAGGAGGTCCATGAAAGGCTGTGGGCAAGAAAGCATGCAGAGTTAAATAATTTTCTTCTCAGCCACACTGCATCTCTGTAAATCCAGTCTTTAATTAGAAATCTAGGCTCTAGAGGTATCCCCAGACAGTTAATGAGAAATAAATTATGGAGAAATCAAATGTCAGGATCTTGTAATTAAGCTGCTTCAGAGAGCCAGAAGTAATATCCCAACTGGGATTTTCAACCTGAAACATTGTCCAGGACTGGTCCTCAGATCCTATTTTTGCAGCACAGCCTGAGGAACTGGCTATGGTAAGCAATCTTTTCTGTGGTTAGCACACTCCGCCAGAATGCATAAAAAAGATTTCATTTCTTCCTCTGACTAAAGGGAGTAAAAAGTCTTCTTGGAATAATTGAAATAATTGAATATTAATTGGGCCACAGAGAAAGAACAAAAGGCCTGCACGAGGGTTAGAGCACTTATGTAGGTGTCAGAACATGTTTAAATATTTTATAACATTTAGCCACTGTAGCTGAGCAGCAGTTTTCCCAGGTGAATGCCTTTATCTTTTTCTCTGTGAGCAGCCTTCCAAACCTTCTGAATCTAGGTGTCTAGATATGTTAGAGAGAAAGAAAAGAAAGTGAAAAGCATCTGCAGAAATGTGTTTACTAAAGGACTGTAGTTGTTCAATACACTTGCAGACTCACTTCTATGACTTCTTCCTCATTGATCATCCTACATATGAATAGATATGTCTTTAGGTAATTCTTTTTTATTTTTCTACATCTCCTAGGGAGAAGGAAGCTACAGTATGTCCTCGTATTCACACATTCAAGAGCATGTAGGTGAAAACAGAAAAAAGAAAAAATTCATAGCACTGACTTTGGCAACAAGATGTGTCATACATTTACTATTGGAAATATCCATAATCTATCTCTGTCTGAGATACAACCTTAAACAATGTCGAGACCCTAAGATTGCACCTAATTGATAAGAATATGATTGGAACCTAATAGACTGAGAGATGCAGATGTTAGCAATTTTTGGCAATTGATGTATAATCTTGCAAATCTTCTCCTCCTAAGGAGTCTTTCTATTTCCCTGTTGTTTGCAGAGAACTAGAGCTCTAAGAAAGAGGTTGGAGATGGAGAGGGAGAGCTGTTTTTTCCACAGAAACCCACTTTCACCCTGATGCAAAAATTAGTCTTTGAGCAGAGAAAATCTGTGATGGGACAATAGGAATAAAGTTTTTATGTTGACTGTGTCAGCACATCTCTGCTTCTATTTGTTCTATGCTAAAAATTATCCTTTCCTGTGACAGTAAGATGCAGAGAGATTGTATCGATCATTTTTGTAGGCAGGGGTGAGACATAATTTATGAAGCATCCCAAAAGAGAGATTAAAGTTCTTGGTAAACAGGTTACGGTTGCCAGCTGAAGACAATAATAGAGAAAAAGGTGGAAAGCCATAAGCAGCTTGAGTAAGAGGAACTACCATATAATTAGCAATGGAAAATGTGCATTTTGCTTCAAAGGAAACCTCAAAAAATTTCACTGAGATTAGAACTGCTGTGCTTGGCTCTGTGGCAAGGCTGAACTATTACAACACTGGAGACTGTCTTTTCAGTTACTTTGACAGCCATGATTTTTGTCTAAAACTGGAAACTTTTATTTCTCAATTGATCGACACTTAGAAGTAGCACTCTATTATTGACTGAGAATGAATGCTCATCCCCAGCAAAGCCCAATTGGCATAACTCTATCATTACTGCTTCTGTCCCTGTCTATGTTCATCTTGAACTTATCTCCTGCTTTTTCTACATCCAATTATTTTCTTATCAATTATATTGGCTACGGAGAATTAGGTGGTGTTTTTTGTTGTTGTTGGGGTTTTTTTAAATGAATTGCAAAGGGAAGGGTACTGGAAATTGAATAATCCTTTTTTTCCTTTTTTCAACTTACTAAAAGCAAAAAAAGTGGAATAAAAAAAAAGCACAGTAACAGCAGCAATATAATAACAAAAATATAGAAGAAGAGAAGGTACTTTACACACAAAAAAAGGTGTTTACCACCCCAGTGTATTTCTGCATGACTGCTGGGACAAAGGGAAGATGGCAGACTGTCCCCACAGGTTGTGTCCAGGTGATCCCCTGGGTAAAAGACAGGGTGGAGGCTGCTCCTTGCTGCCACCTCCTCCCATCCCTGAGCCCAACACAACTGAAAACAATGTCATTCTGTGAAAACTGTGTTGTCTGTGCCACACTGCACCGCTGCTCTGCTGTGCAGGGCTTGCGTCCCCTTCTGTTTTGGCTCTGTGCTGTCATTTCGGATGCTGGACCCGATCCCATGTGGCAGCTACCAGCACAATGCTTGGGCTGCTCAGCCCTGCTCCACCTGGTTCTGCTCAGCTCCACTTAGCTCCCTTCAGTTCAGCTGCACTGGGGTTCTCCCCTGCCTGGAGTCCCTGTGGAATCCTCTCGCACCATCACCGTCCTTCAGCACCACGTCAAGTCCATGTTTCTCTGCTTTTCAGCACCACAGCTTGGAGCCACAGCTCAGACAGATGGCTAAGGGATGGATGGTGATGGCAGAGGGCAGGGTCTTTAGGGCTGATCCTGACGACCTTCCTAGTAGAGAGAGAGGCAAAATGATACATTTTCAGGGGTGTGATCATTTTTTCTTCCCCCCAGAAGCGCACAAAGATGTGCATGGTCTAGAAGAGCAATTAGCTGTACCAGGATGGTGCTAATCTTCACCCCCTCTGCAGCCAGGACACACTGCAGTTATGTACAGCCTCCTAGTTACTGCCTCCAGCTGAATTCCCTCCTGTTTTGCACTGTTCTCCGTTTCCTACTGCTCAACTAAATAACACCATTAACCCAGAGTATTTTAATTCCAGACAGGAAAATGTAGAGGTGAGTGCATTTAGTCCAGCATTTCCTCTTAAATGGTACCTTTCAAGGGAACAGTATTTAGGGAAAAGAATAACATAATGCATAACACAGTACTTACATACCACCATATTTTAATAAATTTGGAACACAAACATACAAGAGTAGAAGAAAAAGGATTTAGTTAATGCCATTGCTATTAACAGTGTACTATTATTTACCAAGGGAAAGTGGCGAAGCTCAGTCCTGTGCTTGACAGGTGCCGTTCTGTCATTGCTGCATTAGATATTTTACCTCACATAACTGGTGCTGGGCAATTCAAAGTGCTCAGTTGCCAACATTACCTTCTCTTTCTTCAGACAATTAAAAAGATTTGAGGAAACTGGGAGATGAAAATCACATGCAGCAAAGTTTGATCATTAACACACAGCTCAAGGGTCCACAACTTCCAATCTTGATCGTGACATTGGCTTGTTTGCCCTCCTTTTGTTCACTTCCTGACCTGTAAAACTGAGATAACATTTTACTTACATATTAAGATCCTTAGATAAAAAACACTGAATAGTATAACAAAAGAGGGCTGTTATATGCAACATGTATCACTTTCATAATATTATTTTAAAATTATTTCCCATATGCAAAAATATAGAAAAAATCCAATTTTTTTAATCAGACTATAAATTATCATGTACATTCACAGTCATACATTTAAAGTAGAGTAATTTTGGAGGCTGGAAAAGAAACTCATTTTTCTTGAACTGATAAATAGATTACATCAACAATGATAATTAAGTCACAGATTTTAAAACTTCCAATATTTTAATTTAATATATAAATATTTTTAGATTATAGTTATGAGCCTTTTCTCTGGGGTTTTTATGTACAAATTCTATAGCAAAATCATTTCTATGGGAACCATTTCTGTTAGCTGTCTCTGAGTGTTAAATGAACTCTGTAGCCTAGCAGTGAACTTTTATATTAGTCAGATGTGCTAAATGTTCCTATTTTTCTATGAAGTGTGTGTCTATTTTCTTGGTAGCATAATAAATCATTAAGACACAATTTAAAATAATGTGTAAATGAACAAGAAAGCACAAATGTTTGCTGTATGCACATATGTTCCACTGCCAGTACCAGCTTTGAGCAACTAAATAGGACACCAAATCCCACTGATAAATGCGGTCTCAGATTTTGACTTTGTCCCTCTCCTCCTGCTCTCCTGGAGGGAAGAGATTGCAGCCTGTATGGGGCAGAGATGCTGCTGCTCTCTGAGTTGCAGCAACCAGGAACCAGGTAGGGACATATACTGGCTCTGTACCCAGCCATAATTACAGTGGCTTTGCCAGATTTAGTGCAGAAAATAGCTATTAGACTAAACATTTCAGACACAGCAGAGGAGACTGACAAAAAAAAAAAAAAAAGCCAGATGTCAACCATGAGACAACAACCTTGTGGTCTGGCTTGATCTGACAGAATTAATACAACCAAGCCTGGTGAGAAAAAGGACCTGGGGTGAGGTTCTCTTTGATCAGCTCTGAGTTCAAGGTCTTCCTTAGTCTTCCTCAATGAAGTTGTCTGATTTATGAAATGGGAGTGAAATCCTTATAACTGTTATGAAGCGTTACTCTGAATGTGAGCAGCTTCCTGCATTCATTTCATGCTTTATTTTGGATAATTTATGTGGTGATATTGAAGGAAGGATTAGGCACTCTAAAGTAAGAAATTGATTTGTTTATTCTGATCTTGCTGAGACCTATAAACAGACCATACACTGAACTGCAAAACATGAACTGTTGGATGATCTGGTAAGTTATAAGGATTGGTAACACAAAATTACACTCATCCCTACCAGTGTAGTTATGAATTTTTACTTGCTTTTTCTAAAGCTTCAAAAAATGAGAATTAGGATATAAAAATACTATTAAAATTGGCAGAGAACTTTTTATACAGGTAGCATTGCTTGTCCTGCAAAACTGTGGTGGTTTCTCTTGTCTGAAATATAATTCAACATTTTAGGTTGGTTTATTGTTGACTTCTTCCAATTTTACTTCTACTTTCAAAATCAGCTCAAACATGCAATTAGAAAACTTGGAACTTAAATTTTCTACCCATTGCATGTCACCCCAAGGATTCTCTTAGCAGGAAAAGAATAAAAACTGCAAAAATCTAACAAATCTTAGGAATGGAGCAGTGCTTCTTCAGGTGTGACTGGGACAGAGGAAGGAGGTTTAGGAGATAGGTCTTTAGTTGCCGCTGAGAGATTCTTGGAGAAAACACATAGATCACAAGAGATATAGGCTTATGATGGCCTATATTCAGGTGACAGCTGTCAATAGTCTGCCACAGGTAGAAATCTTACCTAGAGAGGGAATAGTAATGCTGACAGATTCTGCAGCAGTGGAAATCCATCAATTAGGCATCTTGAGAGACTTTAGCTCATCTGAGGGTAACAAATGAAGCACAAATCTTTTCCTTTGCCTGTAGGAAATCAATATTCGATTGTTCAAAAGATTATAATCTTCCATGAATTCTGTATCTTTCGCTAAGTTTTAGAAAGATCTGTACGGAAAATATCATCACAGGTAGAGTGACAATATATGACTGGAACTAAGAACATCGCAGGAACTGTAATTGATGTGTATGAAATTAGAAAACTTTTACACAAATGTAAGAGAGAACATTTTACCTTCCTTTCTCCTCATCTCCTTTTGCCTTTCCCTCTACTGCACAATGGTCCTGGCATTTTGGAAGCCCTTTCAGTTACTGACTGAAATAAAACAGTTTTCTGCTATTAATGTTAGATTCCTGAAACAAAATATAAAAAGTAAGACAATTACTGCATCTTTGCATTTTTATTTCTTCACTTACAAGACTTGACTTGCAGCTTATTTCAGGCATTTCATTTCAGTTTTAAAAGGATAAAATATGAGCAAGAAGTTTAATGGAGCATAGAATGCCTTTGTGTATGAAGCATCTTCGGAATTGTTTTTGTGATCTAGATTGCTCAAATGATGCTTTCTCTAATATAGAAAAGTCCTGAAAGTGGAAGCTGTTTGTGCTGTTGAAATATTCTACAGTTTGCTTTCTTCATTTTTGAATACTCTGATGAGATGGAGGGCAAGGGAAATTCAAATCATCTGTCAGAACAGTGACTTCATGGCTCTGACACATTTTTATGTGTACACTAGCTACTCAATTTTTTCTTTTGATAATCTTCTGCCCTCTCAGCATTTCTTTGCCTGCAGAATCCTTTTAGCTGGTTTCATTCTATCTTAATACTCTGTGCAAAGAATGAGGTCTAATTCTTGAATGGCCAGATAACACCATCATACAATACAAGGCTGCAAGTCCACAGCAGACTTCAGCAGCAGGCTTTTGGCTTTTGGAGAACTGGCAGCAATCACAAGGAGATAGCAAAGAGGTCAGGGTTCTCTTATTTTGTGGCCAATATGTCATGAGTGATAACTACAAGGCTTGAGTGGGCATGCACAGCATATGTGCTTGTCTCATGGGCCTCATATGTTGGCTGACACTGCTCAGTTCCTCAGACACATTCAACCAGAGCAAAGCTCATTTTACATGTGGAGGTCATGAACAGAATAACTCTGAACGGTTTTCATTAAAATAGTGTCAGGAAAAGAAAAACTGAGGACATTATGTACCTCTAAGAGAATATTTCACTTGTCAGATATGTGAGTAACATGGAAGTGTGATGGGCAGCTAAAATGAGGTTTTCTTTACTGAGAAATGAGAATGAGTCATTGGAGAATTAGAAGTAGCAACTGCTTTGAGACAGGAATTATGTATAGTCAGATGGTTGGTCCATTATAGAGAAGGTGCATTAGGAAAAAATTGGAGGCAAGTAGCATGAAATAAGGTGGCAGTAGGAACAATCCTGGATAAAAAGGAAGAGATGGGAGAAATGCAGTGGGATAGAATGAAATGGGGATTGAGGCTTAACTAGTTCAAATCAAGGTAGATAACCTAATTACTGAACCTTTTTCTTTGGATCTGACTACATACAGGACCCTGAGTCCTCCTCTTTAATCAATATGTGGTACTTCCAAATGCCTAATCATGTTTGCCCTGCTACAATGTGTTAGTTGAGATAAGTTAGATTGACTTGTATATCCCATACTGTGCTTTCTTTGATCTTATCAGCCTAAAAGTAACTTCATCAAACCATAAATATTATTTAGGGAGTATTTTAACTTTGCCAGCCTTGGTCTTCCTCCTGAAGAATATTGACTATTATTAATCTCAGGTGAAAAACCATTACTTTAATTTAAAATAAATAAAACCAAATACAGTTTTCAACTGTTGCTAGATGTGTTTGAGGAACTTGCTGCATGAAGAAAAGCAAATGAAAAGTTCATTATATCACTGATGCTTTCCTAAAAGAATAAAGCAAAATGAAGAAAAGTTAAAAACACTGTGTTGTGTAGGTTTAAGGTGTAAGTAGAGAGGTTTATCACTAATAAAGTGATTCCCCAAAAGAAAGAAAAACTGATCTGATGTAACTACCTGCTAGTACCAAATACTATACTACTTGAGCCATACCTTCCCAAATACCAAAAAATGAATAACCTTACCTGTGACTTAGGACTAATGTTCAGCCGTGGCACAGAAATATCTAACACAGAAGTATAGCCATTTAAATTTTTATGAAATAAAAGTTCCATCAACAAAAAAAGGCAAAGAAAAACTAGTTTAGAAACTACATTCCATACCGATGAAGAGAATTTTATCATTATTTGTGCTTCTCTTTGACTTCATGCTCCTGCAATGAAATGATTCTGAGGGTTTGAAAATAGTGTTTTTAGAAAGATAAACTATGTGCACAAAGGTCAGGTGTTCATTACTGTGAATAATCTAGAAAAAGCATAAGAAATGAGAGAGTGTGCAATTTCCAGAATATATGGTATCTTTACTTCAGAAAGCCTGTAAAGAGTGTGCAAATTATGCACACATCTAGTCCTTTTTGAATTTATAGCAGTGACTAACACTGCAGGAAAATGACAAACATATGAAACATGTATTCATATACAATAAAGGAAAAGGTATTGTTATTTGAGCAGGAAAAAAAAATGAGCTTCACAAGAGGCACCATTTTAATCACCTCTTCAGTTTCTACACTGGTGCGTTCAGCATGAAGAACAAACAAGAGGAGCTCGAGTCTTTGTCCCAGTCCCAGAAATTTAACATTATTGTGACTCCTTAAGGTTTTTAGCTTTTATATTTTTCAGATCCTGTACTACATTAGTGTATTACTCTAAACACCATACACAGTGTTAGTAAGATCTCTTCCCATTTTGGTCAGACAAAACAATCTTTCCAGGACTGAGAACCAAGGTCACCCTCACAGCCTCAGGCCCCAAAAAGTATAAACAAAAGTGAATTGGATGGGGAAAACTGGAGGAATATGATTTCATTACCTGGAGCTGTAATTGGAGAATTAACCCCTGATTTGCAAATAGGCCCTTGAATGAAATGTATTAAATGAAATGTAACTTATACCTGTCTGAGAACCTCATGATCATCATCCATCTTGGGTGTAGCCTCTGGAAGGCTTTTGGCTGCCCAAGACGAATCTATTGAAGGCCTTTAATAAATACACACTTTTTTCTCTTAACTCTTTCTAGCCTCTGTTTTAGGTTGCTACTCGAAGGCATCAATAGCTGTAAGTTAACCCTGGTGAGATGAGTCCAGTGAGCGGAGTGCCCTGTCAGATGGTTGCAGGCTCTTTAGGAGGGCTGGGCAGGGCAGAAGAGGCAGAGGGGTGGCACTGTATGTAATAGAAGTGTTAGAATGTACGGAGCCCACAGCTGGCAGTGGCTCAGTTCAGAGCCTCTGGGTAAGAATTAAGGGGCAAAAAAATTATGCAGATGTCATCCTGGGAGTCTATCACAGACCTCCTAGCCAGGGTGATTTATTCTTTGTGGAACTAAGGGATGCTTCCAAATCAGTTGCCCTTGTCCTTATGGGGGACTTCAACTTACCAGAAATTAACTGGGAGCATTACTCAGCTGGTACAACCCAGGCCAGAAGATTCCTTAAAAACCTGGATGGCGTCTTTATGGAACAGGTCCTAAGGGAGGACCTGATGGAAATCATCAGCCATCACAACAGAACAAAGCAAAGTCATCCACTTGATCTGGATATACAAGAACAGATGTTTCCTAATTAGATCTAATTAGAATACAATAGAAACTCATCAGCACTATGTATCTATTAGATTTACACCAGAAGACATGCCCCTCTTTGATATCTCTAAAACATCCAAGTGTATTAGCAGTTAGGGCACAGAAAATTTTCGTGACACTCGGTGGTAAAAGTAAAATAATTCTGTTTAATAATGCTAGTAGAAAGGGAAAATGTTATGTTTTCTGACTCTGTTTCACTTACAGCACATAGGCATACAAGGAACATTCAAAACAGATGCAGTGTTTTCTTAAAAAACTAATAGAAGGTAACAATGTATTAAATAGAGCATCCAAATCCTCAACACACCTCAGCAATGGGAAATACTCATTGTTTTGTTTTGCAATTGGCTGTCGTCTTTTTTAACCTAACTTAGAAGAAAGGGTTAGGAACCAAAAGCTTCTGCATCATTAATTGAGTGCCAATGATTTTGTGGAAACATAGATAAAGGAGTGCACACTGATGAAATGGATGAACATCCTCCGTGTACACAGACACCTAAGAGGAAGGTGGAATACCTGTTTGTGCTAATAGAGGTAAGCATTGTGCACTGAAATGTCTGTTTTTCTTGCTGTCTCTCTGTTACATTTATTAGACTCACATTTCTTAAAACCAGTTTATTTAACATGCTTTTTGACACTTGTACCTAATAGAATACAATCTGAGGGACACAGAGTTATTTTAGTGTGATTTGGTTGGACTGCATAGCAAACCAACACATACCCATCTTACTGCGACTTCTTTCCTTTAAGCTCATGCCCTTGAAAACACCATTACTATGTGCCTCTGGGCAAATCCTTAATTGTGTGCCCAAGGTGTGGTTTATGGACTTGAAGGAAAAGGTTATGCTGAATGATGGTGGGTATGGTCTGAGATAACAAGTATTCCCAAATTAAATCTAGTATTGAATATCCCAGACAGATTAGGAATACATAATGAATTTAAGACCTGAAAGACATTTTAAGATTAATCACCAATGATGAGATTCAATAACCTGCTGTACAGTTTGTGATACATATTAATACTTTAGACATATGTACAGGCTAAAATATTAAATTAAACGTTTCCTAAACAAAATTACAATATCCATCCTTCAGAAACTAACATTTTAAAACTAGTACATCCATGTGTATATTTTATCTATTTTTTAGGAGGCAATATTAGAAGAATAATGTCACTTCAATGGAAAATTATTGTAATAAAAAAAATTATTTTCTTAAGGATATTTAAGAACAAAATTTCAGACGATCATAGAATTTTCAAGGTCAGAAAAGACCTTTAAAATCATCAAGTCTAGCTGTTAACCTAGCACCACCACCATGTTCACCACTAAACCATGTCTCTAAGTGCCACATCTACATGGTTTCTGAACACTTCCAGGGACTGTTACTTCATCACTTCCCTGAGTAGCCTAATCCAATTCCTTAAATGAAAAAATTTTTCCTAATATCCAATCCAAACCTGACCTGCAACAACCTGAGGTAATTTTCTGTTATTTAATTTTTTAGTGTCTTACATGCACTATATAAATTAACTTTGTATTTTTATGATAATGTCACCTAAGTCAACATTTCATAGATGTAATCAAAGTAGTAGGCACTCTCAAAGAAATCTCTCAGCCTTTCTTGTAGCCTGTTTTACAGTTCTTTTCTTTCAGGTCAGATTTTAAGATGTTTTAGCTGCTGTCCTAATTTTCAACAGCTAGTAATTTCCTCATTAATTTGGCTCTTCAGCCTTTTTAAGATGTAAAGGAAGATAGTGCTTTTCAAAGCAGTATGACATTCACAGTGAATATTCCTGCATGCCACCCAAAAATCTGGGAATCAGAAACCAATAGCAATTGAAGACCATAGACCTGTCCAGTTTTTCCACCAAACTTCATGTATGAAGCAGTTTCCATCATTTTCCCAGTTTTCAATTTCACACTTTATAATGTTGCACTGCAGTGACCCACACTTTAGATGGAAAAGCCCTGGATCACAAAAAAAGCTGCCTATGGACAAAGCACTTCCCTCTCAATTGGAGTGGAGAAATGAAAAACAATGCTGTTTGCCAGTGCTGACGTGCAAGTCTTTATGCTCCACAGAAAATATAGCAAACATTGTGAACTCTAGATGGAAAGGCATGTACTTGCATGCTCCAAGTGGTGTGAGTTTGCCATGCAAAGTGACCTCAGTCTTAACTGCATCAACTCCCCTTCAGTGCCCTTTATCCATGCCCGAGCACCAGAACAGGTTTTAGTATTGCAGACCATGGAGCTGATGCAAAAGCTTTTGACTTCCTTTCTAAGCACTCTGATGGTGCCACTTTAGCAGAGTTCACAGAGGTTTTCTGGTTGCAGTTGTGTTGCAGCAGAATAAGATGCTACTGCACTTACCTGCACCCTGAGCACATCATTCTTGTTACCAGGAGTCCCTGCATCCTCACATCCACTGGCAAAACTGCGTGTGACAGTGCCTCTGCCTTCATTTCATCTAAAATGTCTGGGTGAGTCTGCTCTTTAAAGAGGGAGATTGCTGCTTTTGTGTTTTTCTTTTTGATTGTTTTTTTTTCTTTTTTTTGTTTGTTTGTTTGTTTTTTTTTGGTTTTTTTGGTTTTTTGTTTGTTTGTTTGTTTGTTTTTTGTCCTTTCCCACTAAATTCATTTGAGAGCAGCACGTTGCAGAAGGGAATATGTGTAGATGATGCAAGCATACCTGACTGGGCAATACTCTCACTGGAGAAATTGTGATAATTGGCTTAGGGAGGCAGTGTTTTCTGCTCTCAAACAAAACCTTACACACCACAGAATGGTGCATCAGCTCTTCCCATAATGAGCCATGGCACTTGCAGGTTTGAATATGTATTTCTGTCACCACCCTCAAAACCCTCCAGTAGTGTAGCAACATATAATTGTCCTGCATTATAAGTTTATGTTTCATGACAACTTCAGGAAGACTTACACTTCTGAGTCCCTCTAATAATTTTTTTTCCTGTGAATTATAAGCTGCCCCCAAATAGTTCATCCACTTTTTTCCTTACTTAAAAAGCAAACCAGAAAATTAAGCTGGATAACAGTTCAAATCTAACTTGCTTGTTTTGATATCTAACTTTCCTACTATTTCGTCTCCAAAAGCTTTTCTGTAGAATATAATGTATAGAAAGTAATGATTTTTAACCTGAAAGGTCTGATATCTGTGGTCTTTGCATATAGAAGCGAATGCAAAGTTAGGAAAGGATGGCTGGCCGGGTGTTGTAAGTAATGTATATTCTGTCTGTCTGAGGTTCTTGGAAGCTTTATGGTTTGAGGAAACACAGTCTTTAAATCATGCTCAAGCATTACAGAGGCTTATTCTTCTCTTATCACTACTTCTTCTTTTCACAAACTCCTTTACTGACTCCATATGTACCATTTGGCCAGAGGCAACTAAAGATGGATGAGCTTAGGAACAAACAAGAAGTGAGAGAGACCAAAATAAACATAAAAATGTTTTACATTCCCTGACACCCTGGTATTCTGCCCTCAAATTCCTTGCTTGTTTGAGGACATGACAATGTTAAAACCTAAGAAGGAGTAAAAGCTAAACCTAGGCTTTTAGTGCTGTTACTTCTGCACTGCATTCCCTACTGTGCCTATTGGAAATATGCCTTGACTTCTAGTCTCTGATTTGGAAATTATATGAGAGGCATAGGAGATCAAGACAGAGTACAGCTACTGTGGGATCTTTGCTTTCCATTTGGATTTGGGTGTCAAGTAATTTTGTTAGGATCTTTTTGGGTTTTCACATGCAGCTTTGATATCTAGCACCACTGCTGACAGCCTGAACAGCCTCAATCAATGTAATGGTCAAACCACTGAAGACAACACCCACCCACTCATGGTCCTTAAAGCTGAAAGCAGGGCACTTCAGTAAGAGTGGAAAAGCTTTCTTAAGGTGCCAAGTACGCCAGTTTTCTGTGCAAAGTGAGAGCTGAGGCTTCACAGGGTAAATCAGTTTAAAAAATAACAAAGAGCTCTTATCTACTTCAGAGTGACAAGAAAATGCAGACAATCTTTTTAAAGCATAGCTCTGATTCAAGTGAATCAATTAACAGCTAATCACATACTTAGTATTAAAAGATTGAAATGCAAATAATTGTATAATGTTACTTGAATTTTTAAAAAAATATAATAATCAAAATTTCTGTCTTGGATTAGCATGTTACCTGATAATTCATGCCCACATGCATTTCCATTATAACAGTTATTTACACTCCCTCTGATCAACTTCTATCAGGCTCTGATGGGAAAGTCTGCATGTGATGGTTAAAAAAATTTTAAAATCACACAAAGGACAAGTCCTTCTAGCTGCCCCTAACAGACTCCGATAAAAAAAGAATTTCCCCTTCCTCAATCTAATGAGTATGCATGAGAGCTTAAAGGGGGTGATGTGATTGATACAACCATTTCTCCCTTTTTTATTCATTATGAGGAGGAAAAATTGGACAGTAAGTTCGCATAGGTCCTTAACGTTCAGGGTGTCAGGAAAGCATCTGAAAAGCAACATGTATAATACCATCTGTGCTTCAGCATGAACTGATGTGACATGATTCCTCCAGAACTCACCCTTCTCAAGCAGCATTTTTTAGCAGTGGCTCAATAAATCCCCCTCTGGAAGAGGACCCCCACTGACTGTAATATCCTGATAGAGACTGTGTTTTTTCAGTAAGGTTACACAGAGTTGTTTGAAACTCCCTTCTAAGCTGTTACATAATAAATAGTCACTTTAGATTTGGAGTAACTCCACACGACATCAGTCTTACAATGAAGGTAAATTTTGCGCTCTGTGAATGACTAAGGTATTTCTACACTGTACTGAAAAAAGGAGACATTAAGATCCAGAAGAACTGCAGTTCATTCTCACTCCTGTGATAATTTACAGTTCCTACTTAAGATGAGTGAGGCAAACCAGTGTAAGAATTTGTGTTGATGCCACTGAACTCTTCAGTTGTGTTTTTTCCAGGTAATCAATGATTTGCTAGTTTAAGATACGTATGAATTTACAATAAAGAGTTGTTCTGATGTGATGTTATTTTTCCTGACAACCTGCAAATATGCTTACAAAAATGGTATTTGAGATGTGTTATTTTACTCTCATGAGAAAGCAAATGTGTTATAAATACAGCTTCAAGCAAAATGTAGTATTCTGAGGATATGTTCACTGAACTTGCTTGTTAAATATCACTCAAAATACAGACAAATTGATATTTGAGTCTTTGCATAATTTGAACTTGCATTTGTACATAGTGACAATGACTTTCTGTTGTCAGCAGCATTTATTTTGATTTATTTTATTGTTTAGTTCTGTTTGTATTTTTGCTTCCCCTTAACTGACATGTTTTCAAAAATTATGTTGTTTTTTTTTTTCCAAATGATTCTAAAAAGAAGCTTTAATTGAATAATGTAAATGGTGTTTCCCTGTCAGTCATAGTCAGTCATGCAAAGGGCAATCAAAAACTATTATGCAATTTTTAAGGAGTGATTTTATATAGAAATAAAATTTCTAACTAAAAGACATTCTGAACAAACTGAAAACTGTCACTTGTGTCTACTCATTTGAAGAAAAAGTTATGGCAGAAGACAGGCATCACTTAGGGCTTTCTTTGTGTTGTGTTGATCTTTAAATTTCAAATTGATAAGTATATTTATAAATATGTGCATATTCAGTAACATTTTGCCGCAGGATTTACACACTTGCAATTTACTGGAATATTTTTTTAAGTCACTTTAGTCCCTTTACCTCAATCCTGTTCAAAGTACATGTGGCACTGCGGGAAAATCGACACCTTCAATAAAAAGTTCAGGAGTTCAATGACCAGAAAGAGGGTTGGAGTTCATAGAATGGTTCAGCAACTACGAAACAACCTACCCTTAAGGTGCAAGATAAAAGTGAAAGAGTTTAACACTTCCTTTTTCACTGCCTAAAAATGTCTTGCAGCAATTTCATATGTCCCAATGAGCTAGAAAATGGAAACTGAAGAACATGAAGTGTCATGCACTAATGTGTTGCCTAGTGTGCTGCTTAAAATGTTTCTAGATCAGTTTTTCTCTCATTTTTAGGTAAGCAAATATATTTAATTTATTAACTGTGTTATTATGTGACTACTTCATAACTATTTAATAGTTAGAAGAGACAGGGGTCAGATTCCCTAGAAAGTTGTTTTGTTGTCTGTGAATTTAATTCTGGGGTTTTTATATTGACTTATTTTAAATTGTTTCTCCCTCTCATTTAGAGATGTGTGATGCATCCTAGGGAAAAATTATTATCATGTTGCTGTACCTATCTTCTTCATGAATTTTTCTATCTTGACCAAAAGATATGTATGTTGCAAGAAAATCATTCCTTCTGTAAGTTGATGGGAGATGCTGACTTTCTCATTATAGCTCAGTAACTGTTTCAAAAACAAAACACGAGTTAAGGATACATTCTTCAAAAACCTATTCTGAAAAAAGTGTTTATTTAACTAAAAGTTAAGCACCACACATTAAAAAATGTTAATGGTACAATAATGTGCTTTTGTCTTCTGATTTTTAGTAACTTTTCTAATTTTAGTATTTACCTGATTTTACTGTGTCATGTCTTCCACTGAATCCTAAAAACTCATATGGGTTTACCTATGATGAAAGCTATGGCTTTTGCTTTTGTGTTTTATCAGACTTTAATCACCTTAAAATCCTAGCATCAGTTAAAGACAAAAGGGAAGCTGCGTTTGAAAATGTGTGCCTTGCTCCACAGTCTACTTTGTCACCCCTATAGAGTTAGTGTGATGGTGTGGTACTCACAGGCAAATCAAAGGGTGAAAACATGTGAAATGGTGTATAAAATTACAGTTTAACATTTTACTTCTTTAGTTTTTTAGTTTGTTTCCCATTTCATGTCCTGGGGTGCATCAGGAACAGCATCACCATCCAGGAAAGGAGGGGATTGTCCCTCTCTGCTCTGCTCTGGGGCAGCCTCACCTCGAATGCTGGGGGCACTTTTTGGGTGCAAAAATATAAGAAATTAAGCTTTTGTTTTCTTTTACAAATGATGATGGATTCCTATATCAGGTTTTATTCTTAGGTTCTTTCCTTCACCCTCTTAAATGTAAAAATTTCATTTTTAACCTCATTATTTAGAACGAGTTTAGCTCTCATAATGTTTCTGTGTTAACTCTAGCTCTCTTTTCTTTTTCTGAGCGCTTGAATTAACCTGTCAGAGCTCTCCATCTTGTCTTCACCTTGTGCTAAAATGACACAAACTCTGTGAAGTAGAAACGTTGCCTCCCACCTGTATCTTATGATAGCTCTCTGCAGAATATCATGTTGAACTTTTTTACTTACTTATGACAATCTCATGTAGTTTTATGCTGCCAGCCTACATGGGTCATAGATCGTGTCATAGCAGAAATGGAGATATCTAAAAAGCTCTACATGCTTTTAGACAGGACAGTGATAGAAACACTATTTGACAGTGTTAAATTTTATGCCAGTCTGTTTTGGATTTCTTGATATGGGCAAAGCTTTTTTATTCCATTGTTATTCCTTTAGTACTGTGGTTTTGACTTTTAGAGTAAGTAATTTCCAATTCTTACACATTTTGCCTGAGGAATATTCCAGTTCTCTATTGCTTCCATGGGAATGACTTGTACCATATTTATTTCTAGAATAAAAGAAAATACCATAGAAATGCCAGTTGTCCTTTTGCCCTTGGCCTTTCAGTTATAGCGTTGAAAAACAAGTTTATTACTTATTAGGAGGGATAAATAATCAACAGTCATTAAGACAAAGAAATATGTCTTGGTGAATGAATTATGCTCACAGCACAAAACAATAGCTTGTTTCCCACAAGAAGTTCAGAAATACAATTACTGTTGTGTTTCTGTCTTACTTCATGACAAATGCGTCTATGACCTACTAGATGGTCTCATAGGATCAGGCTCAAATGTGAGATTTTGCTTCATTTAGGAGCAGTAGGGCTGGAAATTTCCCTCTCAGATGCTCTGTCAATGTCTAGATTTGAAGGCTGTGAGAACTGTTTTGTTTCGCTTTGTTTTTTTATGTGCCCCTCCCACTTGCTGTAGTTGAGATAACACTGGAGAGCTTGGGGTGCATTTCACATTCAGGCTGGTGTTTCAAGAATAGGCATTCTCTGAACAGGACAGTCCTGGAGTTATTTTCAGAGCATGCCTAAAACATAAGTTTGGGATATGTACAAAAAAAAAAAAATTGCATTGTTTGTTACCACTGACATCTGTGAGACAGTGGTCAGAGAAGTCTTTGAAACAGATACAGACTTTGGTATCTGTCACCTCCTAGGAGGGTGTATGACTCAGTAGACTACTGAGGTTATTTTCCTTTTGTAGAAGAACTGTTTTTTTTTTTGCAGCAATGAGTATTTGCACCATCTAGAAACAGAAACTCTATCAAAGTAAACTCTTTCCCCTGAGCTATGATTCAGAATTTAGAGTATATGTGCTTTAGCTTTGTAAACTTGAAAAAAAAAAAGAAAATCTGATTCAGAAAAAACCTTTGTTCTTCCTGTTTCATGGAATGCTGCTGTTAACAAGTCAGATTGCTAACACCACATGGAGTTGAAGCTATCACTGTCTGTGCAAGAGGGAAATCATGATGCAGCTTCTAAACTGCCCTTAACAACCGTATTTCTTGCGTACATATTTCACAGTTAAAGGTGATTTACTACTTTTTTTCAATACAGAAGTTCTTTGCACATTTATTATCTGAAGATTGACGGAACTTCTGACAAAACAAAGTCATGGCCTTCTATCCACAGAAAGTTGACCTCCCTCAAGTTGGTGAGCATGAAGTCTGCATTGGCAAAGTACCTACTGGCACCTGTGCCAGTAGTTACTTTGCTAATGAGTATATTTTCTGTATTAAATGTATCACTGTGACGGTGTTCGCAGGGGTTCTAGGATGAGGGAAGAGATGAGCATGTTGACTCTATCTTTCAGAAGGCTTGATTTATGATATATCTATTATATTAAAAGTATACTAAAAGAATAGAAGAAAGGATTTTATCAGAAGGTTAGCTAAGAATAGAAAAAGAATGATAACAAAGGCTTGTGTCTGAGACAGTTTGGACAGCTGGATTGTGATTGGCCATTAATTAGAAACAACTACATGAGACTAATCACAGATCCACCTGTTGCATTCCATAGCAGCAGATAATTATTGTTTACAT
>JAYDZK010000169.1:45215445-45227955 GCA_034509185.1 Euphonia xanthogaster
ACTGGTCCATTGTCAGAAGTAATGACAAATGTCACACATATATTCACATATACTCACCCTCAAATTCACTGTAACTTTATTCAGGACATATGTCTGTAGAAATATAAAAAAAAATAATAAAACCATAAAAATACACTATTACTTCATGAGAGGGGTGTCCGTAAACCCAAATGATCTTGAAACTTTAGATCTGAAAAAGAGCAAGATGATAACAGAATTTTATGGGAAAGAATATTTAATTTCCTGGTAGAAAGCAGGAAAAGTATACCCAGGCTTCAAGTGAGAAGGAATGATCGAATAAGGCAAACACTAACCTGTATCTTAGGTTCAGAACTCTGCAAAAATTTATTTCTGACTGTACTTTCTCCTCTGCTGCCTTCTTTTGCTTCCTCCTGTGTCAGAAATGAACCCGAGCTATCACTGGAAGGAAACAGTCGAAATTAGAGATACAAAGCGCAGAATTATTTACTTGTTAGGGCCATGGGTGAGTAGTTAAGCCATTGCTCCTCTGATTCCTATTAAAGCACTTACCAAGTCACATTTCAGAGTGGTTCACAGTCTCACCTTGACAGGGCTCTGAGGAAAGGTGAAGGAAACTTTGAGGTCTTAGGTGGAAGACCTTGGGGCAAGGGGTTCTTAAAGCTTGTGCTGAATGATTTACAAAGGTGCTGCTTTACACACGATCTGGAGATACTTGATATTTCAAAATCATATCTGAAAAGAAGTTCAAAGCAGACAAAGAACAGTGTTAAAACATGAATTATGTATCATCCTCCCATGTGTTTCAGCTGCTTTAGAAGCTTCTCTTCTCTTCTCTTGCTTCTTTCATCTCCCAGCCCAGTCCAAACTCAGATTCAAATTCTCAGATTTCTGAAACATATTGGGACAGGTTATACTTCTATCATCTCACATTTCTGACATACTCTTTGTGAAAATTGACTAAACTGATCCCTTAAACGTGCAATAACAGGAATGAGGATAAGAAGTTTCCAGGACAAAATTTGAGACCAGAAGGCTTGATAAGGATAAAGATTTTCCTGACCTTGGAAGATAATTTGAATTAAAGAAGGGTGCGTGAATTTTACTGTGAGTGTGAATCTATGCTAGAATGAAGCAAATTTACTCATGAGTAAGGCTATCTGTTATCACAAGTGCTCCAGAATAGCTGTTCTCTACCAAGTCTTAGTCTGCATTTGAAAAATAATACTGTGAACATCTGACATTCTAGAGGTCAAAGGCTGGTGGTCATTCAGGAGTGAAAAGCTAACTTAAAATGAACTTTTTCATGCTTTATGTTAGTGCACCATTTTAAAATCATTGTGGCTTACTGCAGTTATTCCTAATTTAAAAATGTGTACCAAAATTGCAATTACACCATACAATTCTAAATCCTAAGATGCAAATGTGGAACTGTAGAAATAGATGGCATTTTGGGGGCTGTTCATAGAAGCAGGTAAAATTTGCCCACTTCAGAGGAAATTTACTTTTTCTGGATTTGGGCAAAACTGTGAAAAGAAAAGCTGTCCAGAGCAAAGGTTTTGTTAGCCCTTTTAAATATGTCCTATGTATAAAAGCACATACTACAAGTAGATATGTAAAATATATACACATATACATACATGTAAAATATATTATTAGAAAGAAATATTGTCTAAGTTGTTGTGAACAGTAATCTTCTGTTTATGCATAGTCCTACAATTTAGTCATGATTATTCAGGTTCCTTTGTTCCTGGGTTCCTGGGCCTTCCTGTGGAATATCCAAAATTTTGTTAGATTTCTTCAGAGATGGTGTATATATTTTAAAAATTAGTAACTATTTGCCCACACCCCCAGCTTGAGTCTCTTTTTGTTTAACAATTGATTGAGTTTGTTGTTTTTGTGGTTGCTCTAGGCATTTGTCTCAAACTTAGAAGACAAATAAGGAAATGTCATGTAAGAGAAAGAACCTGTGCAGAAATTGATGAATGACTAAGTGGCAAGTGCTTGATTCATTTTGCTGTTTGCATGCTGCATTTCAATTATTTTCTGAGTGGGAAATAGGACCAGTCTAAACCTATAGCGAGACAGCTTTTCTTCAGCCCGTCCTGAGGGAAGTTTCTCTGGAGAGGCCTTATCAAACACCATATGATGGCTTACTGCATTGCGGCACTGGTGGGGTTTATATTGTTTAGTAGAACAGTCTGAATTGCGTGATAAACCCTGCTTATTTGAATGAAAATGTGTAATACAGCCAGATGAGAAATTTTGCATAATTGAAGAAAAGAAAGAAAGGAAAGCATACAAATAGGGCAGGAAAATAGGTGTCTTGAAAAAGAATGTCCCAGAGAAAGTGATGTAGAGGTTCACACTAGATAGACAACTCAGCTGGAACTGACATTATAATGCTAGGTCAAAAAGGCCTAATGCAATCCTTAGATAAATACAGAGAAAAAGATTGAATAGAAGGAAGGAAGTGATTTTGCTTCTGCACTGGGAAATAATGTAGGATATTACCAACTTTTTAAAAAACTTATTAAAAATCTGAAAAGGTGTCAAAACAGATGTAGGAATGAGTTCAGGAGTATAGGAAGTCTCATTTAAGAAGGTACTTAGAGCTTATTTTGTTTAAACTTTCAAAAACAAGTCTGAGAAGTTAGTTGAATGATGGATGTAAGCCTGTTAGAAGGGAGAAAACTCTAGAAAGTGGACTGCTCACTTTACAGGAGAGAGAGGAGGTGCAAGGATTAGTAGCTTCAGAGCTAGCCCAGAGCAACTGAAAGGTGTAGTTTTAAACAGTAAGTATGGTTAATCACTGGACAAATTGTGGAGTGGAGTAGATTTCCCATGGTCTTAAGGTCTTCATATCCAGAAAAAAAGACTTTTGGGTAGAAGGAGTAAAGCAGAAGATGAACTGACCAAATTTGAGTCAACCTGAAACCGCTGGGAGCAGATCCTGCATAAGTCACAAGTCCATAAAGTTTCTTGCAGAAAGCAAGAGCAGAAAAGGAAACCACAGTCTGCAGCTCTGCTCTGGCCATTCTCACCTTACCCAAGCCCTACATACTATTCTGGGCTTAGGAAGCATGGCAACAGCCTGGTGTAGGAAATGTGAAAGTGAGCTGGGAGTAGTGTGGGTTTAGATACCTGCTTCTGCAATAAGGAAAGAAGGAACAAAACACCTTAAGAAATGCAGAGACAAGAGCCTGAAAGGGAGTGTGGGCAGTGCCAGCCCTCAGTAGTGCCTGCCCTCACAGCCCAGCAAGACTCCAGGACCCTGTTAGATGACAGCTTGTTTCTATGAGTCACTGTCACATGTGTGCTCATATATATGTATATACTCCCCCATCCACAATAAATAGCAACAAAGCTATTTATTATTCATGAAAAGTCCAGTTTCGTTGCCTCTACCTTTAGTCATGGTCTTTTTCTTTACCAACAAGTCAGTTGCAATTTTCAAAAAAAGTAGTTTCTAAGGAGTCATTCTAAATATTTTTGCATGTGTTTCCTAAACTAATTTTCCCTAAATATACATTCAGATTCACACAATACAATTTAATTTAAACACACAATAATTCTTGTTCATTTTTACCTTGCTGAATGGAAGAATTTCTGTTTAATCACACATTTTGTGATGGGGTAGTCATTCTAAAAAAAAGGGAAATAAATATCTAAAACCTCTGATATAGTGGTGCCATTCCCTGCCTTCATTTTGGAAAGCAAAATAGTTAAATAATTAATCTGAGACCTCTTGTATTTCAAGCAGATTTCTCATTCTAAATGGTAATCTACATTTGGATCACATTTTTTCCTTTTCTCTGAACTTCTCTTAACTGATTTAAAAATGGATAGGAACATGTTTCTGGCAAACATAACTGTTTATGTGAAGAAAGGGGGAGAGCCTTCTGGTTCTAGATGGAAGATTCTTTCCCCTGAAAAAGTGATTAGAAATATAACAAGATGTGACTCAAAGTCCAGCATTTAAACTTTAGATGTAGATAGTGTTTTTCAAACATTTTTTCTAGTTGCTATTTCTTTTTTTTTTCCTGTGGGATCCTTATGAAATATATAGAGAGGAGGTTCCACACAATCTCAGATTTTATTGCTTAGAGAAATCTTCAGTGACTATAAGTTTTGGAAAACTGCTGTTAATGAGACAAGTACATGTCCAACAACTTAAGAACATGAATAATCCCCTCTTCTTTGACACTCAGATTCTACCACCTTGTTTCGGTATTGTTAAATCCTGAAAAAATGTTCCCTAAATACATCTTTGAAATATATTTTACCACAAGCACTCATATACGTCATCATATAGAAGGTGCTTTCATGGCTTCATGATCTTACTGCAGCTTGGAAAATCCTGATAAGCCCTCTGGGTTAACACTTCAGCTGCCCGTATTGCTGAATCTTTACTGCTGTTTTCACTCATTAATGCAAATTTAACCACTCCTGCTTTTAGGCTGAAAGCTCATTTCACCTCTGCCAATATACAGTTTTCAGAAGATAACAACATATTTTAATTTTTTCTCACTCCATTTAGACTTGAACTAAAAAACTGAAAGCAGATATCATGTATCCATTTACAATGCAAATAATAATTATCCATGTAAAAGGTTAGGGGCTTCCTCATTCTTTTAAAAATTAGCTTGTTTAGATAAGAAAACACTTCAGCCTCAAAAGAAAACTAATAAAACCTAAAGTGAGAGTTATAAAAATATTTTTAAATGTTTATTTCTCCTACTCCAAGAAAGGAAAACGGATTCAAAGATCTTCAAATCTTAAACCCTACAATATTATCCACCACATTTAACTTTGTCAAAGTGTACTTGTGTCAAAATAAGATACAGCTGTAATTTGATGGAGTCAATCCAACATTCTTAACGTTGTCAGAGAGGATGCTCTTGTTGACCATGATGGCTGCTCAGCATAATGATGGGTGAATCTATTAATCAGTGAGACTGAGAAAATTTATGGGGGGGGAAGGCCATAATCTAGTGGCTAACCAAAGCCCCTCCCAGAGATCTCTGGAGGGATGGGAATTCTGAAGAGGCTATGGATGATCTGGTTTTTTTCTACAACATGAATAAGCACAATCAGAAGTCAAACTTCAGAATACTTCAGTTATCTGTATGTCTTACCACACCTGGGGGTTAAAACAAACTTTCAGTTCCTATTAGGGCTGTTGAATAGAGAATGATATCAACTTTGAGTTCTATCTTATTGTAACTGAATAATCATTGCAAAGGTTTCATTAGTGGTACCTCAGCGAAGACCAGACAGATCATGAGGGAAGCTGTGGTGAATTTTTTTTTTTTTTTTTTTTTTTCCTGAGAAGTTCATCAGTTTTAGATTGTTAAAAAAGTTGACTAGAAACCAGCTGGTCACTTGAAGGCTGGCAACTACCTAGTAATGGATCTCTACTATCCAGACGTGATTAGTAGTAGAGACTCTAAAAATACAGCGCCATACTTAAGCTTCTGGTAAAATGTTTAGACTCATTAGTTTATCTGTCTGAGCAATTATCTGACATCTGTCAAAAAATGGCAGATTTCTGGCTCCTCATAAAACGACAGTATCTCATCAAAACAGGAAGATAGCAACATTACAAGCATGTAAGTTGTTTCACTGAGTAATTAATTTCTGCCCTAAAATACAATTTATGTCATTGCATTATGTTCAGAATCTGCCATCAATTCCTTGATCTGGTGTTAAAATTAAAGGAAAGTAAAGGTATATTTCACATGCCATAATATTTTGCCTTTTTCTTCCCAAGAGATGAAACATTAGAATTACAGTCTTTTTGGAGTAATATTCATTGCTTTTGCCTACCTACAGTCCTTAATGTAGTTGTCTTTTTAGAGCAAATACTTCCTTGCAATGACAAAGATGCCATTTTAGAAAATTGTGGGGTGATTTGATGAAAGAATTGCAACCGGTAGTGCTTTACACTCTATGAAAAGTGGTATGAGGTTGTATTTCCATTTATCTTGCTGAGCAAATAATGAAAGTAACTCACTTTTCTCTGTAATATCTTTTAACAAGTCCTTCCTACCTGTGTAGTTGCATGTAAGACCAGGATAGTAAAGATCTTCAAATGGATAAGGGGAGATTGTGTTATAAAATAAAAGGGCTCCTTTTTTTGAGAACTGAGAGAAGTCACCTTCAGACAGGTATATTTGCTTTATTAATCTGGTCCTTGTATTGTGATAAGTATCAGTGAGTGAGTAATTCTAAATCTGAGAGAAATAGATTAGGAATGAAAGATTCTCAGATACATTTCATTTCAAAACGAAATGCTAAAAAGAGGTTATTACATATTCCAGAAAAGCAATTATCAGTCAGGTGAATCTGCATTTATATAAGGTTGATTAGTGTTAAACAAAAAAAATTAAAGAAACAATGTTAAATAAACAGGAACCCTGATGCCATGACAGGCATGAGGATAGACTAACCAAGGCTTAGGTTTGAGTAAACTGTTTTTGAAAAAAAGGTCCTTATCTTTCTCTTGTGTTTTGTGCTCTGTGAAAACCATCAGTCTTCATGTAATTCAAGGAGAGAGGGGGGAGGGAAGAGTTGAAAACTCAGGCTCTTGTGTGAAAGTAAAATAGTCTTTAACATTTCCCTAACTGCTTAATTCAAATAATCATTAACAAACCCTTTTTATTCCCATAAATAGAAGCATTTTATCACCAGTCAGCAACCTGGCATGTTGTCTGTACTTTAACTAATCTCCAGGAGCCAGAGGTGCCATGGTTATGTTGCCTGATATTTATATACAGGGAAGCAGAATGCAAGGAATTGGGTCATTCATACAAATAAGGTATTTCTGGGCTGAGGAAGATGAAGATGAAGCAAGAGTCCTGTGTATGAACTTTACTCACCAAGAAAGCAAAGGCATGCAATTCAGGGGAAGAGGTATGTCTATATGCAGCATTTGTAGGCAAAAAATATCAAAGACTGTTACTTGTAGAGGGAAGGATGCATTGAAGGGGCTCAGACACATCTGTGGGTGAGGGAGATTTACTTGCAGTGTTTTGGGGAGGGTTTTTTTTCATTTTAAAGTTCCTGAATTAAAATCTCTAGATTTGACAATTTGAAAGAGGATTTAGCTGCATAGCAATCCCTACAAATTCAAAGACTATTCTATCCCTTCTGTTCAGAACAATAAGATGGGCATTGTAATAACAAAATCTTCGTGTGCTCCAAACACAGCTTAGTCAACATGGTACAAAGAGTACAGCATAATATCTTCTAGACCATCATTAGTAGTCCAGTTCAATTATCTGTAAAATGAAGCCTAAACACCAGAAAAGAGTCTGGAAACTGAAGTCTGGCACTTAAGCAAAGAAACAGAGAAACTTTATTTGAATTGAGCAAGTTCTTATCTGTTTCACATCACAATACCTGCCAAAATACATTATTATTCTGTTGAATTTCAAGGTTATATTCCATTCTGGGTGTTATTTTATATGAGATTCTTCACTTCTTTTCATAATTTGCTTTATTTTCTATGTTTTTAAAGCCAAGAATAAAACAAATTACCTGACCTTATAGATAAAGGTATAAAACTATCTGAACCAACAAAGATTGCTGAAGCAACAAACATAATAGTCAGTTTCAGAGGAAGATAAAGAGGAAAAAGAATAACAAAATAAGAAAATCAAGTAGCAACAAACAACAGGAAATTCAGAGCTTTTCTCAACATCTTTTTCTCCAAACTTCTCATGTTAACCTAATTAAGAAATTCCTGTATTAATTTATATTTTTTTCTGCTGTTTTTGTTTTACAGTTTCAATAGTATTTTGATTCCTGACAATGAAGTAGAAATTGATGAATATTATAAAAAACATTTCACATGGATAGCACTTAAAGACAGAAAAGCGAAGGAATATTACTTGAGACTGCTCAAAATTAAAATCATCTCTAAATGACGGATACTCACTGAAAAGAGGTTTAACAAGATGATCTCTGACCTTGAATTTTTGCTAAACAATGCCACCAAAATCAAAAGCTTCTACTATAAATGAAATGTTTTGTGCTTCGCAAAAACAAGGAATAGATAAGCATTCTGATTTTGTGCTGTTTTTAGCAGAATTAACTGCTTTCTCTCCATGGTGAACTATGGAATAAAACGTCAGTATTACAGCCTCCCAACAAGGCTTGTAAGACTGTAGAAAAAGAAAATTATGTAGCACAATGATTAATTGCTAATTGTGACTTTACTAATAGTGGAATAAGAGAAAATCTTTAGTGCAAGAAAGAATCTCTTAAATATAATCCCTTCTTACTGCTATCCTTTACTGACTAAACTGTAAGGGCAAAGAATGAAGTGCTTCTATGAGAATGTCAGAATGAGAAAAGAGGGGATCTGTGCAAAGAGAGGAAAGAGATTATTTTGTGAAAGACAGACACTTAAAAATTATAAAAGGATCCAGTACTCATTTGGTCAAAGACTAAAATCTATTTGAGAATGTTGAGGTATCTAAGACAAGAAATTGAGAGTAAATGCCCATAGTTTATAGTTGCATACATCTTTTTCCTTTTTGCACTATGTGATTGATTACAGGAGGTCTAAACCAGAGGTATTTCTATTTCTGCTAATGGGTACTTCTGAAATGTAGGAAAAGTATATTTTCACAGTGCTTGCAAGGCTGACACATGGGCAAAAACTTTAAAATTGTTTAAAATTCTGGGTTTGATTCTCTTGGGAAGCCAGGTTGTAAGATTCCCTCTGCTGATGGGGTTATATGGTTTGTGACTTTATCAGGCATCCATTCATATCAAGGAGAATATAAGAACTTGGGACCGTAATATCATGGGATTCAAAAGATCAGCTCTATGAGTATCCACCTGGGGCATGCATTTGTTATATAGGCTAATTACATGAAAAGAGATTATTAAAAGAACATGATTAAAGTTGCTAACTAAAAATCAGGGCTGTTAGTTTCTCTGGGTTTATGACAGTTCTATAGAGGTGAGTGCTTCTATTTCTGACATTATCTTTGTCAACACAGAAAAGTATAGCAAAGACCTAAAGGACACAATCTAAAGGACACAGACTAAACTTCCTTTTTAGGGAGAAAATAAAAATTAATTAGGATGCCATATATTAACTCCCACTCTGTAGGAGAAGTGGCGAGAGAGAGGACACTTACTCCACGATCAAACAGAAGTCCACACTTCTGCTTGAAGTAGGGCTCTTCAGCAGATGTGTATAATCTCCTGCACAAACTCTTGGGTCAGTATTGCCTTTGGAGATAGGCACATGAGGTCCATATGGCAAGAAAACAGCCAAGAGACCTTGAGGAGAAGAGCTCTCAAAGGCAGATATGCAGAGAAAAGCTGAAGACTTGGTGGATTTAAGACCAACAGAAGGTAGAGGTGCTAGGCTTGAACACTAGTTTGTCAAGTGAAAAAAAAAAAGATTTGTTACTGTTTGAAAACCAAATTTGAAACTAAGACACTGAATGTCCTACGGGGATTTCAAACCTGAGAATGTCTGTTTTGCCTCTCTGATCCAAAGACATCTTGCTCCCTCTTCCACTGCATATATCATCTGAGTCTTCCCTGAAGTAAGGCAAGCCCTTTAACAGTGAAACTTTTAAAGCTAGATTACCATTTTCTTTTCTTTTCTTTTTCTTTTTTTTCCATATTTTTTCTCATTGTACCGCTTTCTATCACTCATCCTATGAAACTAATCTGTCCAAAATACACAGCCAAATTAAATTCTTTTAACTGTTAACAAGTCACCTAAGCAAGATTAGGTTTGAGTGGAAATGTTAGAGTAGAAATTTTTTCATGCAGTTGAATTTATACAAACATGTAGATTTTTCTTACAATGAAGCTGAACCTACACCATAAACTCACAGTGTAGCTGATTATTTTTAGCTTCCAGAAGAATTTTAAAATCATGCTACTTTTATTAGAATTGGAAATAATGAAATGTCACAGGACCAAATTTCCTGGAAGAACTGGCTGAACTTTGAGTTTTGAGCTCAAGTGAGGCTAATTGTATGGTCAGATTAAAAAAAAAAATTGAAACTGTGTGGTTTGGTTTTTGTGAAAGTTTTTGCCAGACATTTTTCTGGTTATTTTCTTGGTTTTCATCACTGAGCTACTGATTTAATCCACTGAGAAATTAAAAGCAAAATGCAAGGAGTTAAATACAGCCTTGGTTGAAGACAGTGGGACTTTTATTCCTGAAATGAATATCACGGTCACCCAACCCTTCCTCCCTAATTAATTGCATTAGCATCTGGGGAAAGAAAAAAGAAAAAGGAAGTTTTGCCCCTGTCTGCCCAAGAAAACCGGAAAGTTTCATGCTTAAATATGGTCGTTCCTAAGTACTGAAGAAATATTCTGGAAACTTTCCCATCAAAGCAGCTGTGTCCTTTTAACTTGATTCTGACTAAGTACCCTGTTTTTCATTCACATTGCAAGAACTACTGAATGTAAAGACATTAAAAGGAGCTTTCAAGATCACTTGGGTAAATTTAATATCTTTAAATTTTAAGGTATTAATTTTTTAGTAAATAAAATCCATTTAAATGTAATTTAATCTGTAAAGCATTTTGATAGTCAATGATAAAATTCTTTTCAGTATTCTAGTCTTTACAAATATGTCTTAATGATTCCTGTCATCTGCCAGCTCTGCTTTATTTTCTGTTTTGTTTTGTCCTTTGTTTTTATGAGTTACACAAAATATTATAGATATATGAGAGATTGATACAGATATAAATATATATGCATATATATATATATATATCTCCTTGTTATGATAAAGGCAAAAACATTATATGGTACTGAAAAAAGTACAAGGAAAAGATGTTTCATAGAAACAAGAAAAATCTAACAAAACATATGGGACATTAGTAGAATTTTCTAAGCATATTACGATTTTGTCATCACCTAATGAAGAATGGATCTCTTTAGTCACCAAGGAAACAGGTGAATTCTGTACACTAGTCGTAGCAGTTCATGTAAAAATAAGCTAAACTCTGCTGGATCATTCACTCAAAAATAATGATTTTATCAATCAAATCACAAGCTACTGGATTCAGTAGAACTGCAGTGTTGAATACCAGGACCAAAGTTAAGATATGAAGTCAGGTTGAGTGATCATATAAGGTCTTTTTATGATTGATTTTCAATCAACCAAATTTTTTCTTAAAAATATTCTTATTCCAAAAAAAGCCAAGTAAGCAGTGCTGTGAGAATATGAAGCTGATCTGTTAATAAAGTAACTCACCATTTAGTGATATTTAAGAAATTGGTGTTCAATCAGGAATAGCTAGACACAAAAATTTCCATATCTTTGACTTATTTCCCTTTGCAAATGAAATGAAATAGCCTTTGTGGTTAAGGAGAGACAGAACAAAACAGAAAAAGGCTTTTCTCTTCAGTGATAGCAATATAAAATACCATATTGATAATATGGAAATGACAAAAAGAATATCAACTATGAAGCTCTTGTTCCAGAGGACAGAATCCAGGAAATTAGAAAAATAGTCAAAATGCTATTGGATCCTATTTTGTTACTTTTCTTCATACATATCAATTATAAATTTTAGCCCTTTGTAAGCGCTGACTCGCTTGAAAAACAGTGACTTTCTCACATCTGATTTCTCAACACTGACTGCAAAACTGAAAAACTGCCATTCATGAGATATAAATACTGAAAAAAATGGATGTGAATTAATTATTTTAGTTACAAAGAGAGAACATTAAATTAAAAAAAAAAAAAAAAAAAAAGAAACCTGATAGAAATTCTATTCTTTGCAGGTAATCTACTCCAGTATATTTATTGTTGTAGTAGTAAAGACTGAACATTTAAGCAACAGAAGAATATAGCTTGCCAGAGGGAAATATTTCTCAAATTTCATTGTGCTGTCATAAGCAACCAAGAAGAATTAAGTGGTTTTCCTTTATTTTTTTACAAAATCCTTTTCCCATTTCTAATTGACTTGTATGTTTTTTCTTCTCAGAAATCAAAAATATGTATGCAAAATTAATCCCAAAGAATAATTATTTTGACCTTTTATGAGTCTGTATTTTGGCATAATAAATACCTAGATGGGTATTGTCACATTTAAAGTATTCTGCAATAGTTTTCCTTTGTTAGTCTCCAATGTACATGTTGGCAGTTTTCATGTGTGATTTTTCTTATATTTCCTGAAGCAAAAACCAACTTCTACCTTGTTTCTTGTCTAGATAACTGCAGACTGAGAAAATGAAAAAAAAAAAAGTTACTTTCAGAGAAGTTCTGTGCAAGATTAATCAGTGATAATGTTTTTGGAAAACTGGTCACTGGAGCTGTCAGAAAATTTTAATTTCAAATACTCTGTCTTTAAACAGGTTTTTTTCGAGGGTAGAGATCACTCAGACTGTTGGAACTCAGGACATCCCTTTGGGAGTCCGGAATTGCCGGGATTCTTGCCGGGGGACTCAGAGACCTTGGCACACAGCCCAGAACACCAGTGGGTTTGATTACGAACCGTGGAGCAAATTGCCAGCTTTACATGAAGACCTAAA
>JAYDZK010000169.1:45228055-45252084 GCA_034509185.1 Euphonia xanthogaster
TTTATAGATAAGATACAATAAACAACCTTGAGACCGAGAAATGAAGAGCCCTGACTCCTTCTTCAAGCACCGGGCTGAGAAAAGAGACTTTTGAACTTTTCTCAGGGTCACTCTGACCAGCTAGAGACCCTGACATCAGACAACCTCAAATAGATGAAATAATTCAAAACGTTGAATGAATTAACTTAGATAGTGCATTGCAATATTTAACCACTATTCCAGGGAGTCATGTGTCTCTTACAGGTCTTAGTTATATTAGTTATACCTGTTATTTGAACAAACGTTCTAGTTACCTCAAGTATGATCAATATCTGGCACCAGAAAATTACTTCAATGGATGCTGTTTCTTGGAGGCTGCTCTTTCTATCAATAAAAATTTATGGATTTCATGTTTTCATTTTTCCACAGAAATTCCTCAAAATCAATATACAGTAAAACAGGAAAAAGTATAACTATGAGTAATAAGATTAACACATAGACATGGTGTGGGAATGCTTTTATATTAAGGATGATTCATTTGAAACTGCTGCTTGGAAAAAAAGTTTAGCTGGAGAGAGATGTCAGAAATTATACAGTTGTGAATATTATGGAAAACATAGGTAAAATTGATTATTTATTGTTTCTTGTAAACTGAGTGCTATTATTGGGACCAGACTAAAATCAAAAAGAAGCCTTTCTTTTCCCACAAAAGAGACTATTTTCACACAAATTTTTAAAATTCATCAAGTGTAAAGTAGTTTCAATTGTGGCTATTGTACATCATGACTTGAATTCAAATTCTAGGTCAGGAAATTTCTAGAAATCTTCCTACTGATTGCTGGGAAGATCAAATGAGCTAAATTGCCTATGATCTGACCTGGTTTTCTTGGTGGAGTGACCTGTCTACCAGAAGGCACATTAGGAGGTAAATTACAAAATCCTCATAGGAAATGAGGTGATGGTAGTGGTGGAGGTGTCACTGCTTGTCTGGGTTGGGTATGTGGATGAGTGGCCTTCACTTGCCACGTGTAGCCTACCTGACAGTGTGGCAGCTGTGAACACACAGAACACAATTCCCCTTATGGCTTCTTTCAAACCTATCTGACAAATTTACCTGAATTTAAACTTCTGAGACGATCTGCTCTTTTGCAGTAGCATTGTGCCATGTGCTACTCTTTCTCTTCAGTGTTAATCTACATTATGCCTTCTTGTGCATGTACTTGTATCAGATCATTCCTTGAAGTGATAAATAGGTCTCGCTTCAAAACTGAGCATGGGCCTGCCTTCTTGAGCATTGCTTTCCTCTTCCTTTCTGTACCACAGATGAAGCTATAAATGATCTGGCTCATTTCCATTGCCTGACAGACTGAAACTGGAGTGGCAATGCCACTAGCCACTAACCATATGTAAGACTGGAAGCAATAATAATCCACAGCAAAACAGATGAAGATTGGTAACAAACATTTTCTGCATCAATTTCTACCTCTTCCCATTGAAAATTAAATTTTCAATAAGTTCTCGTAGTAAAGTTTAAGAAAAAATATGGGGTGAAGGGGAAATAGCAGAGATACAGATTCTCTTCACTGTTACTTCTATATTCTAGGGTTTTACTTTTCAAGTCAGCTATTTCAGTGAACCTAGTTAGACAGAGCTCCCAGGAACTGATCTTCCATGAAACACAGATATGAGGAGCCCTTGCCAAAGACTCCAAGTGATTAATGCACATGGGACTATTTCATAAGCAAATGCAAATTATGATCTATTTTGACAGTATGTCACAGATGATTTCTTCAAAATTGTCTTTCATATCTTAGTTTTCTGTCTTAGTAGAAGAAAACTCTGTTGGTTAAAGGAGACAAAATCCAAATGCTATAAATTCAGGTGTTAGTTGTGTCATACTGACAAATATGATTAGTCTAATTTTTCATTTAGTCATTTGACAAACATCCTTACTGCTCTTATGCACTGATATATGGATTTAGAGATTATAAATATCAATTACTTGTAGTGCAAATATTATAAAATTGTATAGCAAGCTTTATCCTTTAAAATTTTCCATTCCTTTTTGCTATATTTATAAAAGAACCATGACTTTAAATATTTGGACTCAGATAGTAAGAGGTTAAATGTTATACACTTTACAGTAAAACAAAAAACCCCCTCCCCAATAATCTCAATTTTCACCCAAAATTGTATGTACTTTGGGCAGGACTCATAAAGGGTCTATGAGTCACGCAAGATAAGCCAAATGAATCATCCTGTATGCTTCCTACATGAGCAACCTGGGGAAAACAGCTCTTGGTGGGATTGATCTGGCACTCAGTACTTCCCAGAGTATGAGTATGCCAGTTTAGAAATGCCTCCCTTTTTCCTTTAATGAGGCAGGATTTGTAGACAACTTTAAACTAAATGCCCATTTTTAGCTGCCTATTCAGGAGAAAAAAATGCAGAAAAAGTAAGTGCCATTTAAAGTTATAAATTTCATATCTTGAAGCAAAATTAGTCCTTCTCAACATCAGGATACTCATGGAATAAAATCTTTCCTAAACTCAATGCATATTTACCTCTTAAATTCTTGGCTGAAGGGAGAGGATGCTTGTGGTTTGGTTTGATTTTTTCTTACCTTCCAAATAATCAATCAAGAGATTCATTCATTTTATTAATTTGTAAAATAAAATTGATTACCGTATTTACCAATTATAAAATTATATTTACCCAATTATACCACATAGAAAACATTGGTTACTAACAGACTTCAAGGAAAACTGTTGTCAGAATATATAGAATAGAAGAAAGGGCACCTTCAGACAAAAAAAAACCTCCACTTGTGTCACTTAAAACTTTCAGGTAGGTGAGCCAAAAGGCAAGAAGCCAAGACTGAAGAAGTCAGAAAAAAGACAGAACAGAGGGCATGGATAAGAAAAGTTGCAGCAAAGACAGCTTGAAGATTAATTTATAGCACCCCTCATACTTCAAAAAAATCAGCCAGGTGACTTCATTGGCTGGCCCTATAAAAATGCAGGTAGGTTCTCACAGCAAGGGGCAAACTATCCTGAATTAACCAGACCTAGAAAACACCTGCAAAAACATAAATTCCTACTATCATACTGCTTTGAGGTTGTTTATGTACTAAAATGTGCCTGTTTGCTTTTTCTCAAAGCATAGGAAGAAAAGAGGGAAACCTAACAGCCATTTCTTTGGAGTTTTATAAAGGTTGCTAGGCCAGATGACAGCGAAAAAAAATTAAATTTTTTCCTTTGGGTAGCAATGTTGGGATGTTTTCTGGGGTATGGTTTCCTTCCAGGAAAGTGATGGGCAGCAGATCAATGAATCAGAAGCTGAGTCTAAGGAAAAACCAAGAAAGTGACTGAGTGGGAAAAAAAGCAACCAGCAGAGATCCTGCCCTGAAATCAGCATGGCTCGAAGAGCTTCCCCATGCTGCAGTAATTACTGACCTTGCTTCTCAGCATGCAGCTGCCTCCACTAAAGATGAATAAAAACAGAGGTGCCTGAGCTAGGGAGGTGTCTTTACTTAAGTGAAATGAAGCGGGCCAGATGCAGGTCCCACAGCAAAGACACCCTGCAGCTCTTCTCAGAGCCTCTCTGTGTCACCAGCATGTGGCCAGATGCTTGGGTGGTAGCTGTTTTAAGGTATGCAGCCAGGGAAATTTCCCTAAGGCTGCTCCAGAAAAACCTCAGCATCAAAGAGAAAATTGTTGCTTGCTTGTTTACGGTCATATGAAATGAGAAATGTATAAAAGCTTATATTTGCTTTAAGTTTGCTGATGTTGATGAAATCACTTGTTACCACACACGGATAGACTGCAAGCACCTTAAGAAGAGAGAATTTATTTATATAGATCTTAGGAAACAATTGTATTGAATATTCATGTCCCTTTTCTTGTACACTACACAGATGCTATACAAAGTGCTAAGGTAGATGGGTTGCTTTGCAGAACCTCTTTTTTTTTCTGCAAAATTAATATTGATTATAGTGTTTTTATGCCGATTTCAATTAGTTTTTTGAAGAGCCATTGTTCTGTTGATATTAAAAAGGAAAAATAAGCAGTCTAATCTCATCCTGTGCAAGGAAATTACTTTTATTTTACTAAATTACATGCATGCACAATGTGTTTAATGCAGAAAAAGAGATGTCTTAATAGCATAATACATATTCTATCTGTATTAGATGCAGCCAGCTGCTTGAGAGACTACAAAACAGAGAGGATAATACTCTTTAATGCCATTCTGATGGATTCCACAAATCCTTTTAATGTCTTCATGTGAGAAGTTTACATGATGCTGCAGGTTGGCTTTGGCAGAAATTGCTGTACAAACTAAGTGTTGGCCTGTGCCTGCTTCAGACCATGTTTGAGGTTGGATGAGACCCCTGAAGTTCGCAATTTCCACCCTGCCCTGCTCAAGCAGTGTCGCCTAGGTCTGGTTGCGCATGACCATGTCCAGACATCTTTTGAATATCTCCAAGGATGGAGACCTCTGCAATCTCTCTGGGCAACTTGTGCTAATGTCCAGTCACTTCTAGCAGCTGGGTTTCTTGAAGGTCAAATGGAGCCTTCTGTATTTCAGTTTTTGCCCACCGTGTCTGTCTTCATCTGCCACTGGGCACCACTGGGAAGTGCCTGGCTCTATCATCTTTACTACTTCCCTTCAGGTGTTTGCATGCTACTGACAAGATTTCCTTCGAGCCTTCTCTCCAGGCTGAAAAGCCCCATCTCTCTTTCCTTATAGGGGAGATTCTCCAGTCTCTTAATCACATTCATGGTCCTTCATTGGATCTTTCTTGTAGCTTCATATCTCTCTTGTGCTGAGGAGCCCAAACTGAGCACAGTATCACAGCTGTGGCCTCTCCAGTGCTGAGTAAAAGGGAAAAAGCACCTCCCTCAACCAGGTGACAGCCCAGACTTTCTTTGTCATTTAACACAAAGCTAATCAAGAACCTTAGAGCTGTCTCATTTGTCCTTCATAAATGCTTAGATTATGCTGCCTTTTATTCTTGTATTTATGTTAAAGGGACAGGGAGGTTATTGCAATGCAAACTACTTAGAGCATGGACTTAAATTTTTTTAAGATTCCTTGGCTGAGAATGAACATCCCTCAAGTAATGTTCCTGTCTCCTTTGTGCTTCTTTCCCATATGCCACCACAAGAGAGAAGCAATAAATAGGCAAAGAAGGACTTTTATAAAGACTACAGGTATCATTCTCTTCTGGATGCATGTAGATAAACACAAAGCAGGTGAAGCACATCCAGAAACCCTGTCACTCTCTTGCAGATCTAAGAATTGCAATGAAATCTCAATAGTTCAGTCACTGTTGTGATCTTTTTAGTAGTTAAAAACCATAGTAAGCACACATGTTGATAGACTGCAGTTTTTATATGAATGAAATGTCAATTGGTAGTCTGCATTCATTAGAGCAGTTAGTAACTATAGTCTTTTATATACCTCCAGCTCTTTTTCAATGGTAAAAGTCCCATCTCTCTGCTTACTGCATTAGTGCAATAAAATTCTAACTTGTACGGGCAACTTATACACAGGTTTTAATAAGGTATTTTGTTAAGAAATATTTTTAAAATGTAAGAGCTCTACAGGTGCAACAGAACAATGAGAATCAAGGCTTTTTCTTTTCCTGAACTCAGGCTGTTAGGCGTTGTTACAAAGGAATTGTCATCAAATGATGTATTGTGTGTTCATTATACTGTTCACTATAATTACGATCACAATTAAACCTCAAAAATTGTTACCGACAGTTCAAGATGTATGAAGCTGAAAAGACAGTTTGCAGTGCAATGTATTTCGTTATTATTAAAGACTGGGTAATCATAGCCAGCTGCATTTGATTAGTCTGGAAATCTCACACATTTAGGAACATGTCACCAAGTTGATTCACTTAATTTTGGGGTTGTTTCTGCAGCTACATTTTAACTGTCTCTGTGGAAAGAGCAATTTAAATGTCTTTCATCTTTCACTGTCCTTGTCCAAACCATCATGACCAGATTAGGTCTTCTCTTAAACATTGTTTAATGCAATTGGAATTTCTTTCTAATCAGTTTGGACTGCTGTATTGTTTTCACTAAAAAGACATTTCTATAGATTTGGAAGTAAGGAAAAATTGTCAACTTTACATCCTCAAATTAGACCTTGGACTCAGAAAATTTCCATTTGAAATTTTCTCTTATAGTATTAGCAGATAAAGTTCTGAATTTATAGAATTAAAACATCTTCCTATAGATTTTCAAATTCATAGCCTTTGAGTTTGATATACAAAACATTAGTGCTTTAGTTGATAAGAACAGCCTATGAACAGGCTATATATGGCAATGTATAGATTATAATCTAACCACAAATCCCTATGAAATATTAGATTAAACTTTACTCTTTCATTGGATGGTCCAACTGGAATTCTGAATTGAGTATTTTAATTACTGGAGGGTTGTACTTTCAAGAATTACAACAGAACAGATTGAAGCATTTAATATAGTCATCTTATGTTCCAGTATTATTTGACTTAATATATAATAATAATAAAATAAAAATAGATAAAATAAATTTTTGTATCACAAGTCTTTCTGATCTCAGGGAACAGGAGTATTTAAATTTCTGTGTTTGACCTCCCTAGTAGATTTGTGACTGGTTTGTCATGAAGGTGTCATGCTCTTGACACATACCAAGAATTGCATTCTCTATCAAACTCAGCTCTGCAAGCTCTGAGTTTGTATCATTTGACATTTATTATAACAAAAAAGTTCTTTTGTGTTTTCCAACTCATTCCTTAGCTTGTAACGTAGCTAGAGGTCTTTGTGTCTGGAACAGTGAGAAAAGTATGGGCTGGAATGATGAGAAATTAATATAAATATTCTCTAAAAAAGTAATTATTTTAAAAAATACATCATAAAAATTTAGTTGAATAGTATGGAAAAAACAGTACATATTTCAAAGTGATTACCACTGTTACTTGAAAGCTTAATTAAACAGATTATTCCCATAAATGATCTGCCACTGCTATTGTCATATGCAGTTCTACATGTAACAAATTAATTTTCAATTTTTCACATTTACCTTGTAAACAAAATAAAGGACTTGAGAAAATAGCATCCATTTGCTAGCTACAGAACTTCATTTGAACTTCCTGTGTTACACTCAATGCAGCTACGTACTATGCATATGTGAGAATATGTAAGAAAGTGAAAGTCTAAAGTGAAGGAGAATAGGAGGTAGAGAATGGAATTAGAGAAAAAGTAATGTCAGGAAAAGAGGCAACTGGACATAGCTTGTATATCCATGAGTTTTTAAGGTAAAAAACATGAATCTGATAAGCTGCATGGGAATATTAATAGTTTCTCAAAGCAGTCTGTAGTTACGACGTTTAGACTTAAAGTAAGATTTAGGTGTTTACCTCTGTCCCACAATACCCTCCCTAAAGTCTTAAAAAAATATTTTTGAAATTTGAATTGCATTATGAAAATGGAATTTCTTAAATTATTTTGCTTGGTTAATCACAGAATCAAATACTCCAGTAGTCATCAGTATTCAGAATCTTGAATTTTGATGTCACTCTGAATCTGTGTTTAACAGCTGGACTCAACAGTTTCACCTGAAGTGAGAATGAGATCAGGAGGTTTTTCTTTCTCACCAAGTTCATTGCCGAAGTTTCTAGGGGTAGACTTGTTCATGAAGACACATATGACATCTTGCACTGATTTAATTTTAAAAGTGGCCTGTCTTTTGCATCTGACTGTTTTCTTCACTTTCAATTCACTTCAAATTTATAATTGCACCTGCTTATAACTATGGCAAAAGCCACAAGATTTGGCTCCTGTTTTTTTGTCTCACTACATACATAAATTATTTGCCAATTTTTGTAATGTGCTAGACACTAATAAAGACTGTTTTCAGTGTGTTTAATTTGGTGAATAGCTTTTCCACTGTGGAAGTAAACTCACCTGATAGTTTTGAAGTTCTGGGCATTATTAGTTGTTGGTTAGTATTTTAGATTAAACCTAAATTTATGTTGTAGAGAAGAAAATATCCTCAGTTCTTAAGTCTGAATTGTTGTGCATTTAGTATCACAGCAATGGAGGACTCCATGTAACACTCCCTTAAAAAGAGGAGCTAGGTTTCTATGTTAGAAAAATAATTTCAAAGCATAAGTCATTTTTAGCTCCTATATTTATCAGTTTTCATGAGAATATCCTGTATTATCATGTGAAAAATACAATAGCAAAAGTATCCTCATCACAAAGCATCAAGGCCAGGAATTTGAAAATTTATTCAAAATTGGAATCTAAGACATAATCCAAATTTTTATGTTAGGAGCATTCCATGTTCTGCGTAATGACTATAGCATGGTCACTACACTTTATCCCACCACATGCAGCAAACCCAGTAACGTGTCTGACTGAAATAGAAGTTGTACTCCTGATGGCTCTGTACATGCTCCTAACACAAGTGCAGTTTTGTAGTCAAATGTCATACTTCAAACCTGGCAATAAATATCTTTGTGTGTAATTCCTGGATTTCATGGTAGTTCAAATACTATTTTCCTGAAGGATGTTTAAAGCAAAGAGGCTAAAAAGCATGCATGAGGATAATGAGCAACAGGAATGAAAAGATAATAGCATATTTTTCATTCTTTGGTGGACTTCAAATATAATAATTATTTTCATACTCAGATATTAGTGAATAAAACTTTTTAAATGCCTTTAGGTACACCTGACTCCTTTTAAACTCTGTGTAATGATTATAGTTCTCAGATTTACTTCTGGAGTTAACAGGTTTCAATTTCATACCAATATGTTTACTCTGTTCACCCATAAATAAATTAGAAATTACTGCAACTTCATCACTGCAGATGATTTATCAGACAGTAATGTCCTAAAAGCAACTATCAGTCTCCAACCACAAGAATCCTTATTATACTACTTTTATTTGTACCTCTTTTAATTTCTTGTGCTACGAAGACAATTATTTTCCAGTAAAAAGTATGGCCCTGGGAATTATCAAAATTTTATTGCAATTCAAGAATCCACAGTTATAATGGAAAAGACTGGAAAAAAACATTGAAAACCTTTGCAAATAGGTTTATCATATTTTCTAATCCATTCTAACTAATTTCTAATCCAAAATATCTCCTTTATTGCTTTAAAGAAAACAAAAGGTAACCAAATGATCTTTTTTGTTATTCATAAGATATCTGCAAGAAAAATTGGAAATAATTTCCCCTTACTGATGTCTTTTTCTGAACCTAACCAAATCTATATGATTATTGAAGACTTTTCTTCACAATTATTAGTTTGGAATTTGTAGAAATACTCGTTTTCATTCTGCAGTTCTGGTTTATAGACATCTACAGAAAATACTACAAAAGCTATGGACAAATATTTTTAAAGCTATAGATTTACTTTATTTGTCCCCGTGTTTCAAAAAAAGAATCCAATTTATGAATCCCTTTTCCTAATCTGTCTAGGACTGGAGACAGAGGAATAAAGACTATTGACATATTGTGGGTGACTTATGGCTTGTGTCTGCCCTACTGTATAGTAGACAAGTGAAAGTGTTTGAGCTCTTTGAACTAGCTCTGACAAAGTTCTCGGGGGGTCAGGATTTTAGGAGCTGCTCTAATGAGCAGGACTGGTGCATCCCTCAGAGTCCATCCATCCTGGCTGGAATGCAGTGAGAATGACTGGAAGTGGGTAACAAGGACTCCAGGCTCAGCCTTCTTTAAAATTGAAACCTGTCAACTAAAATGCTAACCCACTTTTAGAAAAAAAAGAGTGACAAAATTAACCTATTGGTACTTTCTCTCTTCCTTTGTTCTGCATGTTGGTAGCCCTGAAGAATCTACAAAAGATAATATTAGTGCTGAGCAACCATTGCTTTGCAGATGGAATCCCTTGGGGAACTCCTTTGTCCAAGCTGGCCACTCAAGCTGCAGATGCAAGAGCAGGAGCAGGAGGGAGCTATTTGATGGCAGATGTCCCCAGCATGACCCCACACCAGCTCCTTCTGCAAAAGAGCAATGCTCCCTGACAGACAGGAGCAGGTGACACTCTTGCTGGGGGTGAGGTTTTCAGTTCACTCCTGCTGATCATATTATTGCACGCTGTTGTCTTGTTACTGCTGTTTGAGCAGTGATAAATTGCACCTGCAGGTTTCAATCACCTTTGCTCTTCCTGTAAACTGGTATCCACAGATGCCCACAAAAGACAGGATTGCAGTTGTGTAGGATTAGTAGTGGCAAGATAGTGCCAAAGACTGATAAAGTAAATTACTTAATAAAAATTTTCTAACACTTACAAACATATTCTGATATATTCTTTATAAACAATTGCAAATGTATTTTAGCTTTTTATAATTCTCTTGTCTACTGTTTGCAAACCCAAACTATTTTTAACTCTCACACTCTTTCTCATGGATGAGTGGTGTAAAAATAACCAATTTGGGAAAAAAAATTCAAAACCATTTGGTCCATTACAGCAGTGTGTAGTTTTGCCATTACAGAATTACTTACAGTAACAAGGATACTGATGACATTTCACAGAATTATTCACACTTGCATGGTTTAGAGAGAAAATACAAAGTCTGTACCCAAAACACACTCTGTACTAATGGATCTCTAGTTCACACTTTCTTTCCCACAGATGATCATACTTGTAACAATGGAATCTATATATTCTGATAGAAGCTGTTCCTTCTCAGAGGAAGAGCCCTGCTGCCTTTAAAAGCAATTAGATTTAGCAGGGAGTTGACTGAACAAGTGAAGCCGTCTGTCTGCATTTATCACCATCAGACCAAGGCAGAGCCCTGCTGGTAATTTCTGGTGGGCATCAGCAGAGCTCCACAGGCAGAACCACAGAGGACTGTTGCTTCAGCTGGCCTCTGAGTTCGCCCTCCACTCTGCTCATGGGCATCTCCTGAAGATGGATGTTACTCCTTCCCCATGGAAGCTTCCTCATGATGGGCATCCCAGAACACCTTCCTAGTGCCTCACCAGACTGGGACACAGTTCTGTCTGCTCCCTTTGCAGAAGTACGTGAAACTGGGGCAATTACCCACTAACTTTTTTTTAATGCCTGTTTCCAACCAAGGGCAGAACAGTAATGGATCTTAAAATTGTGCATTTCTACTGGGTGAAGTGGGGGGTTCAGCGTGGGAAGCAGCCAGTATAGTCCATGTATCTGCCTGATTGGGAGGAAAGCTTTATGCTCCTTTTGTAAGATAAATGATTTTCCATCTCCATCATATATATGATAATTTTTACTTTTCTTTGATTGTAGAGAATATAATAACCTTTAAGTATTATTTTCCTCTGGAGCATAATCAGAGTTTTACTGTGAGAACTGGACTGTTACTATTACTGCATTCATCTCTCTGTTCAACAGGTAAATTTTTAAAATAACCCATAATATCAATGGAAACCACTGATTAACACCACAATATGTAAATAATCCCCTTTCATTTCAAATAACAGAAAAGTTTTACTTTACAAAAAGAAGCATTACTATGACTTCAAGGTCATAAATACATTATGAATGGGTACATTTAAAAATTCACTTTCTTGAAGTTGGTGGCTAAATGAGTTTTAACTTCTCTGGTAGATGTCCTGATAACAGAAAATTGGAAAATAAAATTACACATTCTAAAAAAGATTTTATCTTATACTTTGAATATTTTAAAATAGGCCTAAATTTATTTAAAAAGCAAATAAAGGAACAGACAACAAACCAGACACAACTTTCAATCTGAGGCTTTATTTGTACAATTCCTATATTAAATGTCATTGTGAAGTACTTCAGTTTGCTTGATGTGCACTTACACCAACACTCAACCTTTGGGATTTTCATAAACCTTTTATGCAATACCTGGAAAACAAGTTTAATCACAAAGTGGCATCTGGAGTAAGTAGAGTCCTTCAGTAGACCTTATACTGAGCTGATGTTGAGATACAAGAGGTCTTAATATGTTTTGGTTTGTTACATAAGAAATATAAAATTAAAAATTTTTGTCTTTAAAAAGGCAATTTTCAATAAATTATAAATCCTGAGCCAAATTATTTGAGGGATGTACCTAAAGACTAACATTTCAATTGCAATTAGAACACTTTAGCAGACATCCAATAATGTCACAGTATACTAAGACTAAATGGGAAGCAAAGCCAGCTATAACAAAATTTAAAGGAGAAATACAAAGAAAAGGAAGAGGGTGTTTACAGCAATAAACTAAAGCTAGGAACTCATGAAACCTACAAACTTTCTAGAGAAGTGTAAGGAGATCTACAGACAGATTTAAGGATAAAATATATTTCAAAGAGTGCGAAAAAAGAAACTGAAGTGTGTTATATTTATCATACTTTTGCTTGATTAGAAGGTTCATTTTTTGACTGATAAATCTAGCTGATCAATGAGATTTGGCAAACTCTGCCCTTTCATTTGAATTACATGACAGGCTAAAGCATTCAGAAACAGATATTATGATAAAAGATGTCAGGACAGTACTTCATTCATACCATATGATGAAGTATTTTCTATGGCATCAGTAACTTTGAGAGGTTTTAACAGCAGTTACAAGAAGGAGACATTTATATGAGGATTTCTTGTATAATTGGAAAACTTATATTTACATACTTCAGGAAGAATCTCTCATTAACATTAGCTCATGTTGATTTTCAATGGCTTATGGAACAGCCAATATTGAAAAAAGACAATTGGGATGTCCAAAGTAATTATGTCTGTCAGCTTATCATAAACCCTGAAGTAAAGCGTGGACCAACCGATAATATGAATTTCTTAATGAGGATCTTAAGGAAAGTAATGTAGTCAGTGCCAGTAGGCATAAGTTTATGGAAGACAGATCTTTTCAAACCAGCTTTATACCTTCACATTGCTGAAAATAAACCAAGTTATCTATAGAAAAAAAAAAAAAAAAAAAAACAAGCAACAAGCTGTGCATACAGACTACAGCTGAGGTCTCCTATGGGTTGCAGGAAGTTGTTAGCCTGATGCATGCTGGATGCTTAACTGAACAGGAGATCCCTCTAGAGTAGTCAGATCGAAGGAGTAACTCTCAAAATATTCTATCTGCTTTACCTCTATTTTCCTCAACCTTCCCAGGTGAGAAAAGAGCTTGGGACTATTCTCGGTAGGTTTCTTGCAATGGTTAAATTTTCAGGGGTGACAAAACATCATGGAGAAAAGGTTTTATCAGTATGAATGCATGTACAGTTTGTGTAGGTAGACACAGTCAGAATACCTGTATTTATCGGTGTTTCCATCTCACATAGGAATTCTCTGTGTAGACCAGAAATTATTGATTAAAGAGGTCACTTGTAAATTGAGATTTCGTGGACAAGCCACAAGAACAGCTAACAGATTGGAAAGATGCTTGAGAATTTGAGAAATCATTCATTAGTTGTGAAATCTTCGCAAATATTTATGTGTTATTTGATAAACTCTCATATGTGCCTAGTCAGGAAAGGGGAATTTGATAGTGGAGAGTAGATGGCCCATGGCTGCAAATTAGTGTAAAAGAGCTCAGACTAAAGAAATAAAAAGACATGATTTTTCAATGACAAGAGTTATAATAATAACAACCACTTTGCAAGGACTATAGCATATTTTCCTTGACTTGTTTTAAAGGATATTATAATAGACTTTCACTTAAAACATATTTTATACAAAAGGAAATTAGGCCATTAATTTCTCTAAAGCCAGAACAGCTGTGTTAGAGCAGCTGATTGTGATTCAGCTCACAGGTTTGATACAGAGGCTCTTACTGTCACCACAGGTTATATGCCATAAACAGCTGCACAAGTATTGGTGAGAACAATCTTGTATTTTGAGAGTCCATTAGCTGCCCAGACTTTCAGAGCTATTCTCCAGCTGGAAGACATAAGAGCTGGCTTGGGGATGAAATTCAGAGCACACTATGGCTAATTTCTAAGGTGGAATTTCATTAAGAGACAGCAACCTGGGAGCAAGGATACAATTACCCTATACATTCAGGTGTCTGACAGAGGTATTGTACCTTTGCGGGCACTGACTATACACCGTGCTCCTGTCATCTGCCTTGGGGGAAAATTTATCACAGCTACTTTAGTTATTCCACTGAGAGTTCAGAAAGCAAGACCTCTAACTTTCTGTGCTCTGAACTACACCAAATGTGAGTGCCTACAGTAGGGGTATGAATGTCTTCCATTGTGGGTGGCTAGAAGCACTGAGTGAAAAGAAAAAGGAATAAAGAGCTGTGTCACCAGAACATGTCAAAGGAACATGCAGAAGCACTGTGCCTAACTCACTCTAGAAGTCAGCTATGACTCCTACCATATGTTAAAGCACAAGTGAAATGAAACACTTCTGACTTAGGGATTTAAGCTGTGCAAGAATGCACAGCTTAACCCTATGGATTTCTGCAGTCCAGCTATCTCACTTCTCTGCAAATCCCAAATTCAGCACTAGGACTACACTGTAGATCACAATATAGCTTCATTTCTGGCCACAACTCCTTCGTGCCTCACGCACCCTTGGGCAGTTTAGTTAGCATCTCTCAGGAGAGCTGAGGAATGCTAGTTTGTGTATGCATATATATATATATATATATGAATAGGATTTTATACTATTCCTCTAAATGAGAGCCTTTTAAACTCCCCTTAAAATGAAAATGACAAAAAATAAGGGAAGTCTTATAGTCCCATCGAGGAGAGAAAAACATGGTCAAGACATACTCCTAAGCTTACATTTTTAAACAGCTGCTCTAATTTTTTTAGGCAAATAAAAATTTTGTTCCTTTGATCTGCATATGTAATTCCCACTGGTGCTAATGAGAATTATTTGCACAATGCAATAGAATTAGCCCTATAATTTAAGGCATGTTTGGAGGGAGACTTTAAAGAAAACATTAAATACTTGATAAGAAGTGATAAGAAATCTATTAAAAGTCTGAAAGTTTGAATAGCAATTATTTTTTTAAATTATCTTGAAATTTTTAAAATTATCTTTGAATATGCCAAAATTTCTAGTCTAATAAAGTCAAATACATAGATGTTCAATCAAACTTTAGTAATATAAAATGACAAAAATTAAGAACATGAATGTATTTAAGACTTACTGAAGTACAGACATAAAAAAGGAAGTTGTTAGATTTTTGAGGTTTTCATGTCAATCTTCATCGATATAAAAGGAATTATTAAGCCCTAGGTAAATCAAAAAGAAAGAAAGAAAGTCAGATAGACAGATAAACAGAAGAGATTTTATTTTTACATTGCATTTCTTCTTTCTCCTTTTAGGTATAGAATTTTGACTTATTGTGGACTCAGTCATATATGTGTAATGTCTGCACCAGTAATAATTTCAAATCTTGCACTGCAAATGAGAGCAAAACCTGAGCAAAGGCATATGCTCTCCCCTTTCTGGCTGCAGTAATGGTCCATGATGGGATGATACAGAGCACCATGAAGCAGCCACAGCATGCCTGGCACCCAAGCTGTAGGCTAAATTCTCCATTAATATTCTTAGAACCTTAGTGGACCTGCATGGTGGGTGTACCAGAGCCATGCAAACTGACAAGCCTTGTAAAAATCTTAGGAGAGGAATTCACCATTTCTTGGTATTTGGAGCTCAGATATTTGCATTTGTTTCCTTGCCTACAGTTTTCTAAGTGTCAGTAGAACAATCCTGGGGAGATATCAATCCCATCCTAAAGTAAATGTCTGCAGCAGACCAGATTAATTGGTAATTAAATTTGTCCATTATATTCTGATGGGTGCAGAAGTGGAATCTAAATAGCCTAGACAGGCATCTGAAGGTGGTTATGGAGACTCCCACCCCCAGTTTATCCATTGATGTAGCAGCTGGTCTGACCTCCAGTGACAGAGACTGTAACAATCACTTTCATCAACGTATTCCTGCATTCCAATAATTTTAAAAGCATTTTTAATTACAAGCTGTAAATTAAGCTGAATATTTTAATGCTATCTGCCACAGAGAAATAGAACAGAATCATTTTTCTATTTTAAATTTTTTCATATACATGAAGAAAGGCATATCTAATTTTGCTTTTGCCTTAAGTTAAACAAAACCAGTATTTTTGATACTTACCTGACATGCTTTCTACATCTGTGCACATCCCAAACTAGATTCCTTTGAGGAAAGATTTTTTGCTATAGCATCTAAGAATGGCTGTAATATTCCAGCTGAGACCTTATCACAGTAACATAGACATCAGAGAAAGTCTACTTTAAATGTCATAGGCACAAATTTTCTGCTTCTGCATGGAAATTGCTTTTCTCCCTCTCTACACTTCCCCATTTTTCAACAGGAAAAAGGTTACTTATCCTTGTTCTCTTTATAAATCAGGTCATTTTGCAAGTATTTTTTCAGTCAATATCCTATCCTGCTTATTCCTGCCTGTATGTAACAACTTGCACTAGAAAAATAGCATTTTTTTTTCTAATCCCATCTAAAATCTGGCAAGATTCCTTTGAATTTCATTATAATAATTACAATTTTCTTGACTTTGTGGCCCTTTATACTTAAGGAGCATACCTTCTATTTACTCCTCTAGGTAATTCATACAAATATTTTTTAGTTTTATATCCTGCAGAAACCTTTTGGACAGTGGAAACTGCTGATCTTTCCATTTACATGTGGTATTTTTATCTAAACAATGTTTTTCCAAATTTCTTCCTGGAAAGGCGCCTGTGTTGAGAACCTTACTGAAACTGCAATTAGACCTGTGATGTTCCTCCTGTATGCATAAGGCCTTTACCATTTGTAGGAGGAAGTGAAGCTACTGAGGGATGATTCATTTCAGAGACACAAAGGTTGGTGGTTATTCATTCCTCTGTTTACTCAGTTTGTTTACAGATTTCTTGCTTATTTGCTATATTTTTTTTAAGCTGCAGGAGTTAGGATATCTGCAATTTTCAAGAACCTCCTTTATAAAGCAATGCGCCATATTTGCGTTTTGCTATTTTTTTCATATCCATCTGTCATAACTTCTCAGATGCAACCAAACACTGAGCTTTTATTTATTAATTCTTTCAGTGCTCTGAGAAAAAAAAAAAAAAGTCAAATGGAGGCAGTTTGAAAACATCTGATTAAGTCAAGTGTCAATTTGTTCCTTTCTATACCAGGTTGAAATCTTGATCCTTCACGCCTGATATTAACTATGATAGCAAATGAGCTTTTTAGTGAGAGTGGAAAAAGTCATTAAGTGCTCAGAAATTTTCAGCATCGCATGCCAATCACTTTCAGTCTCTGCAGGAGAAGACTAATGATCTCTCCTTTTTTTTTCATCCTGCTTCTGGAGTACTTACTTGTAAATGGTTTCTGTTAGAATTAATTTTCTCCACAATTTTCCTTTTCTGACTTTGTTTTTCTAACCCAATGTTTAATTGTAATGCTGCGTTTCTGTGCCCATCCTCAGTAGTTTGACCTGGGGTCTGTTTTCTATGCTGTTCTCTTTGTGATTAAAATGACAATGAGATTACAGTTTCTCAGCTCTGTGCCCTTGATATTCCGGTAAATTACTAATCTCTTTTACACATTCTACTAATACAAGCAATTTAAAAGTTCTTTCCTTCTAATTTTCTGTTTTCATTGAAGTCTGCCTTTCTGAAAGCTGCTGTTTTCATTCTGGTCTTTTCTGTGCACTCTGTTAGGGTCACGAAGTTACAACGCTATGTTCACCCATGCCCAAGATATCCTTTAATCTTATGGCCTCAGAATTCTTCCCTCATGGTTGAAACAATATGTAGATTTTCCCCATTATGAATGTTCTATAGCTTTGTTACTAATTGGAAGAACTTGCAGGGCAGTCAGGGTCTAGCTATGTCCTTGTTTCTGTTTGTTATTAAAATTTCCAGTGATATTTACTCTTTTAAGGATTTTAAATTATCAAAATTACACTACCTACTCTGGCTTACACTTGCAGAAAATATTTCTGTCTGAGATTTTTCAGTGGCTAGTTCTATATTTTGTGGCACTTTGCCACTTGAATATCTTTTACTTCAATACCTTTGATTTTCTATTTTAGGGCCAGATATGAGCCTCAGATACAGCTGAGAATTCAATCTTTTGAAATAATCATCCCTGTAACTCTCATATCCTTTCACAATACACTTATTTCTACCCAATTCCTTTGTTTTCCTGTTTGCCATCTTGCCTCTAACTACTTGTCCAGCTCAGTGAACCTGTGTCTGCCTGTGTGTGTATACATGTGCACTTCTACTCAAATATTGAACTTAGAGAATGATTTTGCATTAGGAGACTAATTAATAACAGACAAAGCAATGATTGATTTCTAAAATTAAAAATGTCAGCTAAGCTGCCTATAATATGGGGATTTAAAAACCTATAGGAACAACTGGCAGATCCACGGGAACAGAGCAGTGACTGCAACAACCTCTAAAATGCTTCAAATATTCCCTGTTATGGAAATAATGAAAAAGTTATCTTAGCAATATATAAACTGAGACAATTTCAGAAACTCCTATTGATTAATCGGTTCAACATTCAACTTTTAAAAGCATTTAATTTTGCTTTTTCCTTACCATATATGTCTTCGGTTATGTCTTTCCTTTTCTTTAGAGGTTTTGGAATTGGAATGAGACAGTTTGATTTGCTTTGGCTCATGTTTCCTATAAGTCTGCATTTAAGCATCTTATCCATGAGAGACAAAAATAAAACATAACAAAGATGCAAAGGACTGGCAAAAATATAATGTTTTGCTATTTTGGAATTAGAGTACCTAGGAATTATAATTTAAATCTTCATTAAAAGCAAACTATAATTTGTAAGCCTCTGTGCCCTTAAAATCATGATTCAATGAAGCTTTTAAACACCTGCTCTACTTCAAAGTATGCTCAAAATCGCTTTATTGGATCAGGTCCTAATTTGCTCAAAAACATAAATGAACCTTATCAAAAGTCAAAAAGCTCATGCTTTGTGACTTACTTTCAAGTTATTTCATTTGAAGCCCAGGATCCAATTAATTCCAATAGAGCTGTTTTAGAGATATTAAATTTACATATTAAGTACAAAATTGAGGCCAAATTGAAGAATACCTGTGGTCGAAAGGTTCTATAGCTGTCTGCAGTGCAAAGTTATATTTGAAAAAGAGTTTCCTGTTATTAGACAATTCTATACATTACACAGATTCAATTCTTTTCACCTAACATTTTGTTCATAAAGACATGCATCTTTCTTAAACTGCTAACACATACTCATGGAGTGATTTTCAAATATATATAATAAAATAAGTGAATGTAAATAAATGGTAATGTTTATACACTGGACACACTACATACTGAATTCCTCAGAATTAATTTTTGGAACACTTTAGCTGTACCTTGTTAAGATGAAGTTTGGTTCTGATTTACAGGATCACTGCGGAGTTCCTTATTAAACTGTCACTCAGAGAGCATAAGAGTGGAAAACCCATTACTGTGTTAATTAGATCTGTGGTAGTTTTCAGGCTGGTGGTGACAGCTGCCTGCATGTGGCCCAGCATATACATTATCCTAGTGGCAACACTACCTCTGCTGTGGTAGAAGACTTTTCACCTTTTCACAGCCATGACGAAAGGGACAAGGATGCTGCTTTTCCCTTTAGGGGGCAGTATCACAATCCAGGAAAAAGATTCAAAAGTTAGATTTATTTTCTTGTAAAACATTTGTAATGACAAAACATGATGCAGATTCACTGCACTTTGTTCTTTTAAAATTTATTTCTTATTTAAATGTAGCTGCCCTGAACAAATGCACAGTTACATTCAATGAGGTACAAATATTACCAAGGAAAATTGCATTAATGAATCCTAGGGGACTATATTGTTCAAATAGGTTGTTCTTCTTGTATGATTACAGGGTTTCAGGAAATTATTCCATTATAAATTAGGTGTTTTTGCTTCTGGTCTATACCATGATGAGTCAGGTTACCTATCACCTGACTCCTCATGGTATAGACCAGAAGCAAAAACATCTTTTAGTATTTTTGCATCTTTTAGTATTTTTCAGCTATTAAGTATTTTCAGTTTCAGAAAATGGGGTGAAAAAGAACATCCCAATGTGCCCTTGTGACATGGAGACTAGTCAAATGTTCTACAGTGTTCCTGAAAGTAATGTCCCCGGCCTGTTAATCAGAAATACACCCAGATGTTACAGGGATGGAAACTAAGGTACATATTTGGAAGTTTACATACTCTGGAGCAAAGTCACGTAGGCACACCTTTCCTCTGGTAAAAAAAAAAGTGCAGTACCAAATCCCACCTCCATTGTTAGAAATGTCTTCGGAATCGCTGGTGAACTCCTATGAATTGCTCTGAATTTGCTCAGAACTGATATCAATTTGTAGCTAATACATCTCATAAACCCTAAAACTCCACATCACTAGTAAGCATTCCCTTGTTTGTGTGGTCAGGATTCTAAGTCACATACGAAAAGCAGAACATTCTTTGTCAAGCCAGTACAGCATTTCTTCAAGAGTAGCTCAAAATAAGACACGGTGAGTCAGGTCAGGCCTGCCAAAAGCAATAGTATCGCCTGCTGAACCCCTGAGATTTTTCCTTTCTTCCCCTTTCACAAGGAAAGAACTCTCTCTTTTTTCTCTAGTAGTGTGCTGGGAGAAGCTGCTTAGCAGTGTGGTGAGCAGATATGGTACACAAACTGAATCATTCATTTTGTGAGTATTCCTTGGCTGACACTTATACCCATACTTGGGGGAGCATGCTTAGTAACTATTCCCACACATGCTGCTGTTTCTGTGCATTAAAAAATAAACCAGTCCAAACAAGAATATGCTGTGAATCTGCTGAAGGCAGTGAACAGTCTCTCCCTGCCCTTTGTGCCAGGATCTCATGCTGTGCCTTGCTGAGAAAAATGACCTAATGAATTTTTCCCCATCTCAGACTTTGATGGCTCCCTGATGTTATCTTTACCAGGTTTCCACTTCAATCTCATTTTCATCTACATAACTTATCTCGTTGTATTTTCTGTCATATTTTTAAACTCAAAATTTTAATACTGAAAATGATGTAGATTTTTTTTTTTTTATATATTTAAAGGATCATGGACTGCTCAAAAGAAATAAGCCAAGTCTGCCTGTCAGAATACAGGCCACAATTAGTGTGGAATGAAAACTTTTCACATGCACATAAATTATTCCTCTTCCCAAAGTCTTACAGAACAGGTGAATGAGACTTTAGAGATTTTAAAGTTTTGCTTAAAGCAGATTTTAAAGTTCTCTTGATTAAAACAAGAAGCAGTAATTGGGACAGGAAAAATCTTTCTGTTCTTCAATTTTCAGTCAAAGGATGGAATCCAGAGCCATTTGTCTGGAAAAAAATGTTGTGGTCCACTAGTAAATGAGGTATTTCAGCAAGAATCTTTACAATACTGAAAAAAATGTTATGTTTATCTGGAAGTTTTTTGATCGCTGAAGGGGATGTATGACTGAGCTACTAAAATCAAAGCAAGAACGAGAGAGAAAATAAAAAAGTACATCAAGATTAACTGCTCGGTGTTCATAGTCCATCCCTCACACAGTGGAAGAATATAATGGTAAGTTAAGATTTTCTTTTCTCTGCATTAAGGAGTCTTTGCTCATAGAACTCACATGCCATTTTCCTTTCATCATAACCTCCTTTGGAGATCTCTACTGCTCAAAGGTTTAAAAAAGTGGTAGTAATCCACATTAGAACAAGGAAATCAGAAACTTCTTGTCCTTTTGCCAAAAGGGACAGTTTACATTAGTGCTTTCCTTGATTAACCTATTTGATTATATGAACAAGGCCTTCCAGACAGACAGGGGATGAAGAATAACACTTTATATTTGTCCCCAGTAATGCAAGGAGGCCAAGAAACTGGATTTTCATAGGAAGACTCAAAAAATTCAAGAGCCATTATGAACATTTCTGATTTTCTCCTGATTTTATCACATTTATTTTAATGCCTGATATAAAAAAGAGATATAAAACATGAAATCATGATCATTTCCTTTCATTGTCTTTTCAGAAGTAGTGTCTGTCCCTCCAAAAGAGTTTGGATTTGTTTCTATCACCTTCATACCTCAAAAACTTGTTTGGAAAACAGGTTCTCAGAAGTAGCGACATGTGGGGTGAAAACCAGCAAGAGTATCTAGTACATGAGCTTAATTTGACAATTATGGCTCTATACCAGGGTTCTTCAGCTTATTCTTTATATCTTTTGGAAAAAAAAAAAAAAAACACAACAGTGTCCTAACATTTCTGATTTTGAAATGGAGAATTCATGTTTCAGAAGTCAGTCAAATTCTCTTGTTTACACCTGAACAAAAACCTGAAAATTTCATTGTCAAATGAAGATTGTTGCACCCACAGTTATACACTTCAGTATGAAGATTGTTGAATGGGTGTGTGAAGGCAATGTGATTTAAATTATGAAAGGTTTCTAAAAATATCATAATCCAGGAATCCATTCATTGCAGAATTCAGTTCAGCAGCTCTGATGAAACTGGCAAGATGCATTGGCTGAAGTCATCATGAATCACAATGTATGCAGTAACACTGACTTTACCAGTTTCTCTCATTCTTGTAACTACGCATATTCCAATAATGACTCGGACTATTTTGTTTTTGTACAACACTCTATTTTGTTTCTGAGAAGAATCTGACCAAGGAAATGGAGAAGGAAATACCCATATTGCATATACTGAGAAGACAGTTGCATTTCTTCTTAACAACTTGTCTTTGCCTTCCTAAGTTAATTGGTCTCGTGCCGCCAGAAATTTAGATATTGCAGTAAAATGCAACACCAGTTTCTCATCCCAATACATTTGTTTCCATGAGAGAGGCTGGAGGAGTATTAGATTTGTAGCAGCCCTGCTAGAAGGAAATACTTGGTCTCCTAGCTGCCATAATTATTATCAGCTGTAACATACTGGATTTCCTCTTATTAATGTTATCACTTGGCACAGAATTATAATGCAGGTTTAACCATTTATTTAGCCATCTGTGAAGTGCCTTAACTCTGTAAGGCTTGGTATTAAATAAAAAATCTTATTAGTTTTGAGGAATATGAGTTCATTTGTCTGCAATTCAGTTAAATAAAAATGAAGTCAGTTGGGAAATTGCTATAGTTGGACTAATTGCATATAATAGCTTAGAAAAATATGGGGATTATAGATTAAGTTAATCCTTCAATAAAGCCCCCTTATGCTAGACATTTTTTGGATTCCCTTTCCTTGCAACAAACTATGTAAAAAATTGAGCATCTCACTAAATTATCTTCCTTTAATTATTCAAATTTCAAATAGAACATTTCTCATCCCTTGTCTTCATTTCCTGGCAGAGGCCAGAAAAAACAAATTAATTTCATTAAGAGACATTAGAGGTACAATATGGAATACAAAATCTGGTCAATAATACACTGACTTATTGAATTATCCTGCAGTAAATTAAAAATTATTTCAACAACCCACATGCTAAAATATTAAAACCAACATCAAACCCCTTTCTCTTTCACACGTAAGAATTAAAGGAACCAAAGGGCTGGAGTCTAAACACAGAGTCCTCTGCTCATTTATTCCCAGGGATGCCACCAGCAACTTCAGGCTTTCTGCCTACTATTGATACACATAAAATTTGCCAAGGCTCATATTCTTATACCAGCAGAACATCCTGAGCTCATCTCTGTGCCCTAGCCCACATTGCTGGAGGAGCAATTTTCTGAGTAATGTACTAGAAAGATCAGAATATTCAGAAACCAGTGCCTACACTGGTATGAAGAAAGTTGAAAATGAGTTTAGTTATGTTACTGAGAAGCCAGTATATTGTTTTTGTCACGTCCGATAGGTTCTAGACCAGACTAAAGAAAAAAAAAAACAAAAACAAAAGCAAACAAAATAAAAACAACAAAAATAAAACCAAAACATCTTTTTAGAAAAAAACCCATATGTGCTCTTTAAAAAAAAGAAATTCCACAAAGTGGAGGGATAGAATGTAAGAAAATAAAGATAGTGCAGAAGGTAGTCTCACACCTGAGGAGTTGCAGCTGTACTAAT
>JAYDZK010000169.1:45252184-45342326 GCA_034509185.1 Euphonia xanthogaster
TTCCTCCCTCCCTCCCTCCCTTCCTTCCTTCCTTCCTTCCTTCCTTCCTTCCCTCCCTCCCTCCCTCCCTCCCTCCCTCCTTCCCTCCCTCCCTCCCTCCTTCCCTCCCTCCTTGCATCTGCCAACCCAAGGAGCTTTAAAATGTCCATTAGAGCACAGCTGTTGCATAGCAGTGGCTCTTATTGCATGAACAGTCATTTATCTGTGACAGAGGAAACAGCAGTAACCTAGATGGATATGAGATGGTTCAGATCAAGTAACAGGAGGATGTGAGCAACTTCCTCAGTTCTGAACTCTTTTTTCCTTCTGGATCGATTGCATTCTCTTTTAATGTTGCTTGATATAAAAGTACAGTTTGCTTAAAAAGGAGCCTTGCAAAAATTACGCTATCTCTTCCTCACTTTCTGTTTCAAATGCTCAAAAAATGTTTGACAGCAAAAAGATGCTTGTTTGTTTGTTTGTTTTCCTGGCAGTCCCCAAATCTTCTCTGAACTCTGAAGCTCAAGGCATAATAATTTCTTCCTTTCCTCCTCCTCCCTCTCCATCTTTGCCATTTACTGATTTGAAGCTGCCAGTGCTGAGTAGCCTCACTAATGCTCACTAATGGTGCCCTTTGCACCAGAGTGGCAAACCTACATGACAATCACACTGGAATTCTGCATTTACATACTCTGGAATAATCTGCAATGTTACGCTTCTGTGTTGCTTGGTTGGTAGCTGTAATGTTGAGCTGCAGTTTATTAGCCCTGGAGTAGACGTCCTTTCCTTGAGAAGAACCCTCTAGGTCCCTTGGAGGCATTCGGCGAGTCATATGTCAATAACCACTTTGGTTTTTAAACCAATAATAAATACACACACACACAAAGTCATTTGGCTGCAGACTGCCTGAAATTAAGCTGCAGATTGTATCTGGCCCTTGGGCCAGGAATTCCTTGTTCCTGTATTAGACAGTGCCTAATAGTAGTTGAAAGAGAGAATTTTTAGAAATCATTTTGCAAGTGACTCTGGAGAGACAATGAATGTAAATCCTTGCAGACTCACAAAGATTGCAGTCAGAATACTGAGTGAAACTCAAAGTGCAACATAGCGGTTCCTCCCTCATCTCAGGCTTCAAAGATTTAGTATTCAAAAGAATGTGGGAAATTGGGTCATTTCTGTACAGTTTAGAAGAGATCTGAGGTTACCAACTTTCTTGCTTTAGTCGTGTAGAAACTCTGAGTCTGGATTAGCAGGAATCCTGAACAGGATTTTCCTCTGCATTTAACATGAAAATCTAATAAATGTCATTTAACTCAGTGAGTGAAATTCTGTCACTATTGAAGTGGATGTCAAAATTTCCATTGGCTTTTGTAATAATAGAATATCACCCTATAAGAATAAATCCAAAGTAAAATCTCTAGGTTTTTGATGCAGTTATTTCTGTCAGGACACACCTGTAAGGCTTTTTGAATATGGTGTTTTGAGAAAAGCAATTTTGCTTTCTTACTCAGAAGTAATTTTTCTGCCTTTTAGAAATGGCTAAAAGTTGTTTTTTTATGAAGAGCATCATTTAGTGTGACACCTTAAAAGATGTGAAGGTAACAAGGAGGTGGTGTTAATTACTGTAAAAGAAAAACATATTTACTATCCTTCCTTCAAGAAGTTTGAATTTCTATTACTTGTCTCCCCCTGGCCTTGTTTTTGGTGAGAGTTTATGTGATGACTTTATGGTCCCCTGAATAGTTTTCAGAGTTTATGGGGTAGTATTTTATAACTGCATTCTGCAAGCAGTGGTGTCTTTTGGAATGGCCATGAAATGTTATAGTAGGGATTTCAAAATGACAGGGTCTTGGCATAGGTTTCTGCAGGGAGGAAAAATTACTTTGGACTGGTTTAGAGTATGTCTCATGGCAGGGATGGCCCCAGAGCTGCCTGACTTTGTAAGCTGAGGGGTCTGTTTCATCAGGTGGGAATTAGTAAACGTAAGAAGTGCCAGAAACAGGCTCTTCAGTGTGAAAGTCCAGGTAGTATCTCCAGCACAAGGTGTCTCAGTGAGCTGATGGAGATACCAATGGGTTATACTTTTCTAGGTTTGGGAATTTTGTCAGCCAAAAAGCACAATAATAGAGGGGAGCTGAGCAGGGGAAGCAACAGCTGGTTTATCTTTCTCTGTGACAAGGCTCTGAAAGAAGGCTTCCTTTATCTATTTTTTCACAACACCTGTGTCTCAGTAATTGCCCTGCTAGAAACTAGAACAACCTGACACTATTTTTACACAGAGCATGAAAGTACTTAATATATGAGTTATATGAAAGAAGATCTGACTGGGAGGAAGCTGAAGGAAAAGCAGGAAGTTAAATAGGGTGTAAGATAAAAGGGATGCATGGCTTTTTACTGTATTTTATTCTTAATTACTCTTTCAGATACTTCTCCCTTCCAGCATCTCAACATGCAAGCTAAATCTATTTTACCCTGTGTGAAAACCCACAAAGTTTGATACACATTTCATTTCTATATACACCTGTTTCTCCAAAAAACCCCAGGCTAATGATATGTATTAGTGTAGAATGTGCCCAAGAAAATAAAGTAAGCTTTGGCAAGGAAAAAAATAGGAATTTAATGGTATAATAGCAGTGTAAGTTTAAAGGCATAAAGTGATGGTTCACATAAGGATTATGAGACATTTTGGTTGCAGGCTGTTAACCATGCTACCAGTACATTACAGGAGCCTAGCTTGCAGTTGTCAGCATTCCAGAGTTTCACCCACTAAGTCATTAATTTGTTCTCATGTCTGGATGATTTAGCATGACACTGTAGTTTCTTGCATAATCATTTTATTATGTTAAAAAAAAAAGTAGCTAAAATGGGTTCTGATAATAGAAACCCCAAACACGAGACTCTGTTCTGTTGAATGCCAAAATCAGTTATAGTTGTGTTTGTATGCTCAGCTGGTTTAAAAGCAAAAATTGCATGCAGATTTGAAAGCCCAATGAAAAATCAAAGTGAAAAATATCATATATTGAACAACACAGACACCTTGTTTCCTGTGCAAGTCTGAAATGGAACATAAAAGAAAGTATTGTTGATAGCCATATGAAAAAATGGATGCTGCTGTATTATCTCATGAAATACATTTTTCCAGTTTCTAAGAGGAACAGATTAAGACATTTGAACACCTCAGCTAGACTTCTTTGAGATTGGCTTGAAGTTGTGGAACATATGGTGTTTTGGGTAAATAGAGAGCAACTAAAAAGATATTTGAAATCTTTTAGAATATATATGCCAATCAAATTCCCACCAGGATCTGACACTGTTGCATGGAGCTAGATCATGTAACCACTGCTAAACCAGATCTAAAAAAGGAAGCAAATAGCCAGAGCTAATTCTCTGGTTTCCTTCTGTAGTCAAGGAGTTAAAGAGGTAAATTCATTGCACTTAATTTAGAAGCCTGTGTTGGAATTAAATGAATCTTCAGCTGCCTGAAGATTCTGATTATGATGGGAATTAGCTGGCTAGCCAAGGATATATGCTTGAATTCTGAAATAAAGTGAGTTAGGTGAGATGAATCCTATCCCAAAGATATTACTTTCCTGCAGTATGGTCTGGGTGGAATTGTAGTCAAGGCAGCATTTTTGATGATTGACAATTGTGACCCAGAATGAACTGTGAGGAAAAGTCTTCAGGACAAGTGGGAAAAATACAGGACAGGGAATGGATTCTGATGTTTTTCCAGGGAGCTGTGCTATTAAAGCATCTGAAAACTGCTGGAGAAGTTTGTGTGTTGGAACTGCCAGGCAGCAATTAAGCCCAGCAGCACAGGCTGTTTGTTGTCGAGACTGAAGCGTATGAGTTGAGTACGCCCTGTTCTAGAGGGAGTTCATGGGCTGGCTGTTTTGCTTTTGTTGAAAAAAAATCCCAAGATGAAGAAAATTCCCAGAGTTGTGCTTTCCTTTCTCTTTTGTGATCGTCTCGAAGCGTTTGGCAGAACTCAAAGTGGTTTAAGGGCAGTCTGATCTGTGCTATAAGGCTGCATTGGCAGCAGTGCCTGACATTAGTCCTATTAGAGAGGTGTTCTCACCAACTGCAGTGGCAGCTGATTTAGGCCTGTATTGAAGTTCACTGTTGACAGAAATTAGGACAAAAGTAATGGATGTTCTGTTTGCCTGGAGCATTCAGGAAGACATGATTTGGGAAGGAGGAAGAAACTGAAAATATTATCAGTGTTTAGCATGTCTTTCCCCTTCCCCCATTCAAACCTAGCTGTTTCTATCAGTGACCTGCACTTAGGAGTTCTTCAGATATGAATGCTTGTGGGTTTTAAAACCTTCTCTTATCATCAGGCTTGCAGAAAAACAAATTCGCATTTAAGACAATACCTATGCTCTGCATCCATACAGGCACAGTAGCAATGTGTCAAATTAGATTATTTTTCCATGCCTCTCTCTTTCAAGTCTTCAGAATTTGATGCATATCAGCACTTTGTAGAGAATTTATGAGAGAGGAAGGACATGAGGAAAAGGTAGTTGATATGCCTCAGATTATGAAGAGTGTCTACGTACATAATGTAAAATATTTTTTCTTTTTATTTATCACCTTCCTTGAAAATACAATAATCCAATCAGGACTAATAGTTTTTTTTTCTATGTCATTGGTTTGGCAAGCTAGCACACTGTAATTCCTTGTTTCTTTCTGGGATGACTGAAAAAATGGCAAAATGCCAAGCTCAGGAAGCAACTGATCTCAGCCAATGTGCTAGACCCTCTCAATTGGACTTTGACTAGAATACAGCAGAGATTACTTTTGTGTTGCTGATGGATGATTTTTTAGTAATAGCTCATAGACAGATTTATTTCTGGCCTGTCTAGAATATTTGACATTGTGAATAACGCATTGCAGCTGATATGCCTTGAAGATCTTGTGAAGATGTAAGCAAATCATATGATTGTATCCAGCTGCAGTGACTGAATTGTAATGCATAACTACAACTCTCCTCCTGGTATTCTTCTTTGTGCAAAGCCTGCAAAATGCTAGCCTCACTCCTGTCTTGGTATGAGCACGAAGAGAAAATGATCTGCTCCTTAGCACGTATAAGCATCTGTCCTTTGCATTCAACTCAGAAAACATAAAACTTCTGACTATTCCTGTAAGTAAGTAGAGAAAAAAAAAAAGACTTCCCTGAAAAGCTTAGGCTTAAACCATACACTGGCAAAATGAAAGGAGCAAGGAAAAGCTAACATTTTGAAGACTAGATAATACATAACCTCATCAGTTGCCCATGAAACTATTCCAAATGCCACATTCTCTTCAAATGAGTCTTCACTTTTTTCCTTTAGATCATGGATGATCAAGTAGTGGTGACTTCCAAAATGTTTCCTCCCTCCTCTTATCAGCAGATGTTCTGTGGACAAATAATGTTTTGATAGTGTTCCAATATACCTTTAGCTCAGGTTATATTCTGTTTTCAAATTGAAAGTCTGGTCTCCAGAATGTCAAATTACCTTTTTAAGTTCCCTGGGTAAAGGTTGGCCATCACTATTATGCTCTACTCACCTTCTTGGTTTCTCTTAAGTATGAGATTAGGTGGTAAATCAAGCTTTATAGGGCTTAAGGGGAGGAATCTTCCATTCTTTATGTAACCAAAATCTACCATGGAATCAAGCATTCATCCGTGGGAAGGAATTAATTTGGAGACAAAATATTCAGATATCTGTGGAGGGAGAGAATATAAGAAAATAAAGATAGTGCAGAAGGTAGTCTCACACCTGAGGAGTTGCAGCTGTACTAATCACCAAAGATTAGGAATAGACCTGCCCTTAATAGGCCACAGCTGTGTCAAATAAGAAGAGGAGCGCTCCAAAAGAGTGGGTTAGCTGGTTGGGGAGAGGGATGGGGCTTGTTGGTTGCGCTGTGAAAAAGAAGGACTAAGTTCTGTGAGGAGCTGCCCATGAGAAATCACTAAGAAGGTATGGAAGTTTTGAAATAAGAGGACAACACCACAATAGAAAACTTACGAGCCCAGAATGAAATCATAGAGTTAATGGTTCAATATGTAACTAAAATTTACATATTAGACTTAGTTACTTTATCAAGGGATAAAGTAATTCCCATTTTCTATATCTTTGCTTGGCTGAAGGGGACTGCTCATAAATTCCATGTTTCTTGTTTGAGCTAAAAATATATTAATATATCCAAATATACAAATTAAATTTCCTCTAGACAATGTATATTTTTCAAGGATACTGAGGCTTATTCCAAAAAGGATCAGGACAATCTGTCTCTGTTGTGGATTTGATGAGCAGAAGAGGACTTAAGAGTGTGAAGGAAGTCTCAGCTTAATCTTTATTAGAAGTGTTTGTAAAGTAAGTAATATCCAAGAGGGAACAAACTAGAATAGATTATGTGGGAAGTGATAAGTCTGCATTTTTCGACATCTTTACAAACAAGCTGGAAAATACCAGGAAAATGTAGTTAATCTTACATTAGGAGGAGAAAGAACAAATAGTCTCTCCTCAGACCCCTAGATAGACAAAGCAGAGATGTGTACATCCTTCAGGAGGGCAAAGTTTGGAACCTCAGCATAGGTATTTAAGTGTGTATCCACATAATTGTTTTAATTTGGCTCAGGAAGATGATTTCTAAGTGAATTTTGCAACAGTTCTCTCACTGCACCTTGGCTTGCATAGCATGATGCACAAGCTCTGTTCCCTTTAGGTAGCACTAAAGTGAAAACTGCAATCTGGGATAACATTTAATATATTTTAGCTGCTAATTAGCAGCTCATGGGGTCACACTAAATTGGTCTGGAGGAAAGTGACTGCAGTGCAGACAAACCTCCTTACACAATTTCTCTGGCTCTACAGAGGCTCTCCTGTTAGAACATTCTTCTTGCTAGTGTAGACATGATTTAAGGCTTTTACTGGTTACAGCAATAAGTTGCTGATGCATCCAGAATCTGTTCAATCTGCTGAATCCTGTACCCCAGATACAAGGAAAATCAAGCAGAGGAAAATAAAAAGAGGGGCATAAATTAAGATGTGCACCTTTTAGTTCCCTTTAACAGCAGAAATAATTTTATTAGACAATAGTTATACTGTATTAGATCATGTTTATGTATCTCTATTTCTAGATAGGGAAAAAAAAACATTCACAACACTGAGATTGTCATTTGAAGGCAAATCAATACACACCAGGAATCTGCTTAGGCATCACAGTTCTTCATCTTTGCTGAGAATACTTTCCAAAATAGACATTTCTAACACAGATTGCAAACTGAATAAAAATCTTTATGCTAACAGGTCACGCTTTTTATGCTTTTTCCCAATTCATATCTGACCTATTTTTATCTTAAAAAGACACTATCTTTTGAAAATATTAAGTCACCAACAGAATATACATTAGTAGATCACCTCACAATACAATGGTCTCTCTCCCCTTGTGGTCCCCCATGCTTCTGGCTGTCATCCAGCAGCCAACACCTTGCTGCAGAAGATCAGGAAAAAATTGTGAAGATCCGGAGAATAAGCTTCTGATTTCTCTAATATGAGAAACTTTTTCTGTTAGACCTCAAACTCATTTCCAAATGCTTAAATGGGTTTTGTCTCTCAATTTCACTGAATATTTCCTATTGCACTCGAACACACAGAGAACTGTGATTATAGATAGTTTATAGCCAGAAGAACTTGTTTGTAATTCAGAAAAGGATCAGGAACAGACACCAACATTAATAATGAGATGCTAAAGGGAGAGGGAATGGCTTGATGTCAGAACTTTTTCCTGATGGTTGCAAACTGAGAGCTGCTGGAGGCACTGAATGAGAGACAGCAATATGCTAAATGTCAGTAAGCAAAGATTAGCCAAGGAGGATTGTGTTCAGGTGTTAAGGTTGGATGCTTTACTCAAAATTAAACAGTCCTTTCAGGCTTTATCACTTAAGCAAATGGTAAAGTTTAAATAGGTCTTGTGAAGCTTATGTCTAATTACTCTTAAAATGGAATGTCCCTGGAAAGAGCTAAATGGTGAACCCAAGTGACTGACTGCACCTTTGCTGAAATGTTGGTCGAGCATGAAAGAGTGATGGTGGAGGTTTGGGGGCAGCTTTATTCATTCTGACACAAAAATCTTTGGTCTACAGGTGACCTGACCTCTAGGAGTTCTCACAAAGACTTGAAATTCTACTCTGAAATGGGCACATTAAAGCTGTAAGATACAATCAGAGCCAAAATACTTCAATGTCATGAGTTGATGAGAAAGCTGGAATTTCTCTCCACATGTACAATATAAATGCATCTTTGAAACACAAACACAGAAAAACATGCACACCTACATATTAATTATATGAAAGCTCACATGAAGTTCTGATAACAATTTGTAAGGAAAATGACAAAAAATGAAATGATAAATTGTCTAAAATGCATGAAGTGGCTTCTCTGACCAACTGCATAATGGTAAGATTCACAACTTGCAGTCTGCAGACTTTCAATGGTGTGGCTACAAAATGCTGCAGACCTGTCCTCCCCCAGATCTACTCGTGGGCAGGACTTCAAAGTAGTCAAGGTAGCCAAAAGAAGAGGATGGTGAAATATTATTGAATTGCACATCTTTTGGAAAAACAAACTATTAAATTTGCCAATAATTGTCTTTCTGTCTTACAAAGCCGTTTTTATTTCTTCTAGAAGACTGCTACTTCTATTAGCTTTGATTACAGAAAAGCACAATGACACATTCAAATAATGAAGCACTGCCTCTCTTTTGAACACAGACTGAGTGCTGGTAGGCTGCAGTATTTCACTAAAGACTGAGGCTAGACTGAACATAGGAGACTAAGTAAGGAAGAAGATAAAAAAGGCAGCACATTCCTGTGTGTAATGTTATATTCATTTTGTCTCAGAATCAGACACCGACTTCCACCTCTGCGTGCGTGCAAGCGGGCGCCACCAGTGCTGTAGGGTATCATTTGTTTCCTCCTGCCCAGCATCACCAGGGCAAGATTTTGAAATTGCACCTGAGTTTAACTCTCTCACAGACACGTGGTCCAATCTTACAATTACCAACATCTGTACAGGTGAATTGCAATAAACATCGAGGAACAGCACACAAAGACAACTCTCTGTGGCACTGACTCTGCCCAGTTCCAGGTTTTTGTATCCCTACAGGCTCTTAAAGTTCGTATATCTAAATATTAAGAAAGTACGGCATCCATCCAGGTTTCTTCCACAGAAAATGTTAGGCTTTAGGAATGATGTTTTTTGGTGAGGAAAAGATTTCTAGCTCTGACCATTGGATAATAAGCCCCACTACTTACAAAAAACAAAGAAATGTCTATTAAGGCCAAAGTCAGTAATCTTGACTAGGTTATATAAGATGGCATTAATTTCATAATCTATCATTTTCCACAGAAAGAATGAATGATTCTTCAATCAGGAGCTTTTCTTAAAAATATTGAGCCTTGTTAGTTTTACAATCTCTATCTGTAATAATATGTTTGGAACTAAATAACAAATATTTTTCCTCTTATATGTCACACTAGTATTGATTGAAATGAAAACTAACTTTGACAAGTGCAGTTTTACTCATTTGCTTAGGGAAAAGTCAGCATGGTATTTAAAGGAGGCATGGCAAAGGAATGATCCCTTAATGCCTGCTTAGGCCTCTGCAGGCATTGCTTCTCCTAAATTTTTTAAAGGGACAGCAAAAGAAAAGTCAATGTGTGCAGCTGGTGTATAAACAAACCTTTGGATATTGTCCATGACAGCTGGCTCTCACGCAAGAGCAGGTGAATTCCTCACAACCATTTCAGTGTTAGAGGAAGTTGACAATGGCTGCAATAACTAGTGAATACATAGTTTAGGTTAGAAATGTGTACCAGGAGACAAGGTTACGGATGTTTTTCAGAAGGCAGAAAACAAAAGCCCAGTTATTTAACTGTTCCAATTGGGGGAGGAGTCAGACTGTTTTGTGACTATGTGTATGTGACTATCCCACATAGTTCCTCAAGGGAGCAGTTTTTCAACATAAAAAAGCTGAAATCAGGTCACTAACATAAATCCAGAATTCTAGAAAGATTTTCCCCACTCCTAAGTAAACAGGATTTTTTTTCCTGTTGAGGTGAATTTTCTTTAGTCCTGTTGACACAGTCTCTAAAACCAGCAATTTCTACCACTTTACATAAAGCTTGAGGTTCTTCATGCAAACATGCTTCACAGCATCTTGTGAGCAGAGACTGCGTAAAAGTATTTTTTTTAACAAGATAATTACAGAATGTTACTCATGAGGTCACTGGAGATTGCCGCATAACCAGAACTTGTTCTCTGTCATTCTGGCTAATTCTGACAATAGATCTCCTCATCCAAAAACATAGTTTCAGTCCTTCCTTTAGAAAATCAAAATGAGAGATGTTAAATGCATGGAATAGTCATGCAAAAAGCCCTTGCGGTGTGTATTATGCTGTACTGTTACACTCTTCAAAGCAAATTCTCCCTAATAGCCAAACAAAAAGGAAATGGACTTACAAGTAAAAGCAACCTAAATAAACAAATACACAAAAATTATTGGCTTAAAAGCCATTTTCTTTTTTCTTTTTATTTTCTTCATGTGAAACCTGTGAAGTTCACTAAGGTTAGGTTTTTAAGCTCTTCTCTGCAACTACAGGCAGATTTTTCTCTTAGCTGAAAGTTAAGCCTGGCATAGACTCAGGACTTGTGGCTGAAAGGAAAACACCAGCTGCCACAAGAGTCATGATAATATCATACTGAGCTTGCCTCAAACCTTGTGGTTGTGAATCCTGTGGGTTCATTGCAGAAATAGCTGGCGTTGAGGATATGACTCAGGTGCCAGAGTCAGGGTTGCTATCATGGAACAGAAATCAAGGACAATATATTTCTACCTTCACAGAGACAGCAGAGTATGTGCTCAAACCCGAAGGTGCTTCACCCTAGTAAGGTGAAAAAGCCACTGCAAAACACTGTCCCATTCCTTCTTCCCCTTCCTTTGGCATCATTCTGTGCTCCTGCCACCCCTTCTCCTGTGCACAATAGACATCCCAAGCCTTTTGGCACCCTTCTTTTTTTTCCCCAAAAATCACTCCAACAGATTTTTAAAAAATATTACTTATTGAGGAAAAATGTATAAATTATTTCTTTTGCCATGGCTTGTGGTTTTTATTTCTTCTCCTTCCACCCTTCCCCCTTCCAGTCCACAAAGCCAGGTGTTGTGTAACTCTGTGAACAAGTAGCCAGTGCTAGAACTGGAATGTCAACTTCACTGAGACAGCGGAGAAAAATAATGTGAAAAGGTCATGACTGTGATAAAGTATCTCTGCATCTTTCTGTTGAGAAATACAAGGCTTCTGTTGACTTTGCAGAGCTAATCAGAAGCAGAATGATTTTAAATCAGACTTCCCCTTTCCTTACGTAAGCCGCTTACATAAACGAAAATGTAAGCAACCACTTAACCTGGATTAAAGACTATCTTCAAGTTACAATATCCTCTGTCATGGAGTGACCATGACTGAAAAAGAAGTTTTTAAGCATTATCAGCCTATTCATGTATTTGAATTTGGGTATGCTACATAAGCAGAGCAGCTCCATCAACTTATCTGCATTCTTATCAGGGTTACTAAATAGAGATGTATGCCCTTCAGTGTGTAAGAGGGCTATTTCTTTTCATTTCAATGGACTTTCTTACAGGTTGCTAATATGTTTCATGAGGATTGCTTCAAAATGCAAAGTGAGAGGCATTTCCCAATGCTGGGAATCAAATAATAAAAATTATATTTTGAAATTTATTGTCTCAAAATATGCTAAAGATTCTGTTGAAAGTGGCTTTGATTAAATAATCCATTAAAGTAACTGTCAATAGCATTAATTAAGAAAGTGAGACTATTAAGAGGATGCATTTCAGTGGACAGGTTAATATTTTCTCTGCAAAACACTCCATGGCTTAAGTGAGTCAGCAGGATGAGTGGGAGAAGGACCTCTGGAATGCTTCTCAGAGGTAGAAGCAAATATGAATTCTTGGTAAAAGCAGGTAGCTCTTGCTTGCAAGGTGTCTTCTTTTTTCCGATTTCCTTTTTATCTCCATTTCTTCTTCTGTTTCAGGACCTGCTTCCCAGACTCCGGCCCACTGCTTGGAAAGGAGAGTTTTGTCCTCTACAGCTTTGTGTTGCAGGGTGAAGTGGATAAGACAGACCACTTGCAGTCTGTCTTTTGAGGACATCTGCTGCTCCCAAGAACTCAGCCAGGCTATGAAAATGCCACTTTTGCCCACGCCTACAGTGCCAAGCATCAGGCCTTCCAACCAGGTGCAACTCATTGACTTAAACTGCCTTTCTTCCATATGCTCCAGAGCAAGAGTGTTGAAGTCTCTGTGCTACTGGGCTCTACAGTAAACTGTCTCTGCATTAGCTATCCAGAGAAACTGATGTTCCCTGACATTTAGTGTAGGTGTCTAGAATTAAACTTCCAGTATCACTACAATATTATGCAAACACAGTTAATCAAATTTCCCTTCGCCAGGAATAGTCCTGCTCACAAGAGTTAGCTCTGCAGAAACCTAGCCATTCCTAGTAGTTATTCCTGCATATTTTGATTTTTTTTTTTAGGCTGAAATTATTATTAGAAATTTTAGTGATTAACAGAAGAAGGTAGTGAACTGATGGAAAACTTCATGTGAGATCTGAAGATATGGTGGAAGCAGCAAGTTTTGCAAGTACTTCCATAAGAGCTAGGGAAGTAACAGGTAATTATTTTTCTTTATTGAGGATGAGAACTCACGTCCAGTCTTGCTTGTCTGCAAGAATGTGTTAGTGGTAGAATTACAGGGATGTTGAGAGTTGTATGTTCGGAGACAAAAATCCTGGATTAACTTCAGAGGAAGATGAAATGTTCCATTTGTTCTCAAAAATATCCTTTATGTAATTGGATTTATTTTCAGTCAAATTCAAGTAAGCAAAGATTAAAAAATACAACATATTTCATTATCCTTGTTACTGAAGTCACCTCTCTCAATCTGACTTATGTACTGACTATATGGATCTCAGTATTCATATATGAAAAGACCTTGTATCTATAGCCTGAAATTCAAACTTCTACTCATATTTTATTTTGTCATATTCTTTTTTTCTTATGACCTGAATTCCTGAAACTGCCAAATTCCACTCAGCTACCAAAAAACAAAAAATCCACTTCTTTTTTTTTAACCTTGTAAGATCAAATGTGGGATATTTGAGTGAATATAGAACTCAAAGTTAAAATGAAACTTGTGTAGCTAAATCTGGCCACGATCACTATTTGCACTGATAATCAGGCATAATGTAAAGGGAAATTTGTGAAAAAAAAAAAATTATTTGTGAAGTCTGTAGCAGCATGAATAAAAACTGACAACTGGGCAGAAGATTTCGTATCTCATTTCAAGTGGTTTTATGTCTAAGCATTACACTGTTTGTGACCTTGCACTATAATTAAGATATACCTAAAACCAAAGTTAAGTCATAGTGATGCTAATTTGAAATTTTCATGTGAATAATCTTCAACAAACATACACAAGAAAACTCATTTCCCCTGCAGAAAAATCAATACATCTGACTCTGATTTCAGTAAAAGCAGTCTTTGTTAAAGAATAAGATGGGTTTTATCAAAACTAATAGAGATTGTTATGATTTTTAAATAGAATAAGGTCCTGATCTGTAATTGGACATATTTTGATTTTAAAATAACACTGTTTACCAAGGTCATAATTTTTATATTTTCGATGGGAATAGTCACACCATATGAAATATTATAGCATTTTTTATTTTCTAACATAAAAAAGTATATGACAAGGTTTTCCCTATACCTACAACACTATCTGATGATACATTTTCTGTCATTTAAATGGCTGCCTTTCAAAGAGTCTTTGCTATCACATGAAACTTCATAAACTCTTCAAACTTATTTTCTATAGGGAACAAAGTGATGTATGAGGATTAGGTAGGTTTTCCTTTTGTTTTGAAGGAGTTACCCTGGTCATCCTTATATTCTCTGGGAATTGACACTCACTTGAAAACCTGACCATTAATTTCTACAAAACACCATCATAGCCATAAAAAAAGAGAAGAAATTTATTTCTAAAGCTTTAAGAGGCACTTCAAATTTCTATAGCAAATCCCTGTCTACAGAGTCTAAACATCACCTTATCTTCACAACCCTGCAATAATAATTATAAGAAAAAATTAGGCAGCACTTTTTTCTTTTCTGGTAATCACCCACAGAACACTTCTGCCATAAGCTATGCTTATGGATTATGGATAATGAGGGCTGCAAGGACGAGTAAGCAGCATCACTCTCCCTTCCAAAGTACAGCATTTATTGCTCAAGCTGTCAGAGCTGAATGGCTTTAGCATGTGTGCTTATAACAACGTGTTAGATGTTATGTGCTTGACATGTGGCAGCAGCTTAAACCCATTTGAAAGCAGAGGTTAAAAAAGGCTTTTGCACAGGGAAGGATAATATTGCCAGAGCAATCATTACTGCACCTGTGAGGATAGCCTGCAGACACTGCCTTTCAGATGCTGGTTTGCATCCTGCTGTGAGAAACCTGCCTACGTGGTGAGAGCCTGCATTTTGTGCAGGCTGCCTGCTCATCTACAGTGCAGGTGGGGGAAAATCAGCCCCCACTTCCCCAGAGCCTCTTAGTGTGAGAACAGGTGCCTTTCAAAGGGTAAATTATTAACATCCACTCTCACCTGAAATACTTCCAATGGCTGCATCAGAACATTGTTATGATACAAAAAGAGGTTGTATAGGGCAAAACCAGCAAGAGATTTGGAGTTCCATTTTTCTGGACTAAGACAACAAGCACCAGAACTCTGCTTTGAAAAGAGCAAAGCTGTGCACAGCACACTTATAATTGTCCACGGTGTACTCAGTAGTCCAGCTATATCTTTTCTTCTAAGGTGTTGCAGTGTGAAGTAAGAATTCTGGGAAAAATATGGTAGTAGGACAAAAGATATAGGACAAAAGCTCCTTTTGTTGTTTCAAACGCCTGAGGAAAACTTGCACACTTTTATCAGTAGATTTTGTCTGGTCCAGACCAAGGAAAGAAATTAATTCTAGCATCTCAACTCTCTCATTAAGCACGCTAGTGGCTTTCCCCTGTGCTGTACCAACTCTGCATCTGCTCTCACACTTCCTGCTTTCTCAGCTGGGAAAAATAGCACAAAGGGGTAGTAATACTCTTCAGATTTCTTCACAAAGACAATAAAACACAACATCATATATCCACACTCTGTACTGTATAAAAGCAAGTTTTATTGTGTAATTGTTGTACAATACTTATGTAGTAAATGCAACCTAATCAAAGATTAACAAAAAAAGTAATATGTTCATCTCCACTTAACTCTCATGCTGAGAGATATACTTCCAAGAGACTGTTCATCATCATAGCTCAATAATATTCTCAGGTTCCTGCTTCTCACTCAATGACTCCCTAAATACTGCATGTAACTTGAAACTTTTGGACTAAAGTTTCTTATTCTCTGTCGCAGCATGTGTCCGACTACGGACATCTGAAGAGTTTGTTTTCCTTGAAAGAGCTTTCAGTCTCTTGGAATATTTCTTGCATAATCTAAAAATAGAAACTTGCTTTAATAAAAACTAAGACATAGGCTTCACTTTCCAAAGGACACTACTTGAAAAAATATTTTTGTAGAATGCACTTTGTACAGAGGAAATAATTTTTAATTGTACAGAGATTCAAACCAATATGAGTCCTTAACATGGCTGAACTTCTGGTGTCCACTAGGCACAAGTGCAGCTACAAGAGCTTAGGGAAATAAGTACTTTCAGAGTTTCACCCAGCATGAGTTTTAAACATTCTCCACATGGGAGTCAAGTGTTAAAATTCAAATACGTAGTCGAAAAAGAGATTCAGACAGAAATCTTTCAAGGAAATATTGAGCAAAGTAACTAATCCAAGTCTTGAAGTTAACAACTGCAACAGTGATTAATACAGCAAGAAATACTATTTTCCTACTGTGCAGGATCAGAGAGAAATGGCATTTGTGAAGAAGGAAGACAAAGCAGGGGTCCATCATGGTTCCTTCTGATTTTACAGACTTTGAGAGAGTTTTTACATCTCTCATAGATGTTAACCAATTTTAGCTTGCTGAGACACAAGTTCTCCAGTGCTGCCATCATCCTTCAGTATTTCCTCTTCCTTTTACTTGTTTGCTAACCCAGATCTCCACACTTCACCTTCAAAGAGCAAGCAAAGCCCTGAAGGCAGCAACTCTCAGTCTGTTTGCACAGAACTCTGCACAATCCTGACAGGAGCTACAGGAGCTCATGAGCTTAACTTCATTCATCAAATACCCCCAAACAAAATGAGTATTTTCTAAGGAACTAAAAAGACTCCAGTCATCCTGGGAAATAATAGACTAGGGATATTTTTAACTGGTGGGGGGAGGGGGCTTGTTTGAGGTATTGTTTTGTCTTTTTTTTTTTTTAATTTTTTGTCGTGTTGCCGGTTTGTTTGTTTTGCTTTGCGCTTTTTTTGTTAGTTTTTTTTTTGTTTGTGTTTGGTTGGTGGTTGTTTTTCCCCCCAGAATTGCCAGGTCAGGGCTGAGCTGTATCAATGTTGTTTTATCCTACCACACCAGCACTGTAATCAGGTGACTATTGGTTTTCTCCCAGGATCTCCCAGACATTGAATTCTGATGTTTGCTTGTTATTTTATTTTCAGATTTAGATTGTGTTATCTAAACAGATTTTATCCATTTCTGTTTTGATGTTCTCTGAGTTCATATTTTATCTATTTCTGTTTTGATGTTCTCTGATGCTTGCAATATATAAAACTTTTTTCCATAAGATCTAGGGAGCCAGCATCCACCAGCCCCAGACTCCACGTCCTCCTCCTCCTCCTCAGGTTGCTATCACAGTTAAGTACATTCTTTTGCAGAATGCTAGAAAGAGTGCATGTCCTCAGGAAGACATTGTTCACAGATCACCACATCATCTACTAGCATGGTGAAGCTGAGTGAGCTGGAACTGCTCTTTCCCTTAAAAGACAAAGGCCTTGCAAACCATAGGAAGGCAATATTTTGGCTTTTGGAAGTAAAGCTTATACCTACCTTACTAAGTAATTGCCTATACAGCCTCTCTTCAGCTTCAAGTGCTAAAAACTATTGAAGGAGTTACTGTTCTCTCCTCTTCACAATTTTCAAAATCTGCATGAAAGCTCTTTTGCAAAATCACCATTTGGCTGCCTTAGGGAATTGCAGACCTGTTACCAAACCAGAGTGATGGTCTCTCCTGGTAAAACTGACTACTGGGCAGTGCACTACCTGGATGACTAGGTTCAGCAAAAGGACAGCTCAGATGTAGCAATCTCTTCTTGATGCGTAGCTAGAACTTGAAATGTCCTGTGAGCTTTCAAATTCCCACATCCCCCTTACTCTAACTGCTACAGTCCATTAGAGAAACTCAGTCAATTTGCTTTCCAACCACTGGCTTTCTGGAAACTCATTAATAAATACAGCAGCATAGGCTACCTTCATTTTCTGAAAAAAAAAAACAAAAAAACAAAACAGTCAGCTTGGAAGTAATGTGGTGCCATTACAGGTCCTTTTCTTAGCTTGTTATTTGGTCTATTTTTAAAGCCCATGTGTAAGTGGAAGCCAGGGGACAGAAGACCGCTCATTTGCCCACATACCTATAAATCATTTTCCCCCAAGTGAATGAAAGATGAACTAGATGACTTATGGCTCTAACACCCCTTAAGACCCCTCAAAACCAGAAAGACAGATTATAACAATTTACCTGCATGGCTGCTGAATCTTGTATGAATTTGTTCAGAAACAAGCAGACTAGAACAACAATGGCTATTGACAGTGATCTCGTGCACTAAGGCTGCGTGCCAGCACTATGAGACAAAAGACATTGTCATCTGTAACTTAAAAAGGGTACATAGCTTCTGGAATGGGCTTCTGGGGTTTTTCTTCTTTCTAAAGGAGCTTTACTGAGCACCAATTTTCCTGTAACTATGGAAGATAATAAATAAGCTCAAAACCAAAGAAAATTATATTGGAAGTAGAATGAAGCTGTGATGCTTTGTGACTTAAATTTCTCATTATGAGTAAAAAAAAAAAAAAGTGTAGAAATTTATAGTATATATCACAGTTCTGTGAACAGCTATTTCTCTTCAGAAAAATCTAATGAGCATGGAAGACTGTTTTCTATCTATACAAAATCCAAGTATTTATGAATAAAGAAGCCCAAAAAACACAACAGCAACCAGTGAGCTTGACATAAAATACATAGAGAATCAACTTTGGTTCATAAAATAGGGTACAAACTGTGCTCACTTCAGTATTTGGGATCTGCTCTCCTGACACCATGCTGCCAATTTTATGCTGAGGTTGCCCCCCAAGCAAGCCAGCCTTATGGAATCTAAGGAGAAGCTGCATGTTTATCAGGAAATATGAGTTTCAGATCATTCTAGTGGTTTAACCTCTCATAAATCCTACTACAAAGTCTGCTGATGAAAAAGCATTTTCACAAGAGCTGTTAGTTATAGTCATATACTACTAACTCAAGTATTGCTTTTCAATTACTTCATGGTGTGCTCAGCCCTGAAAGTCATCAGGAAAGTTAGAAAAGTCATCCTGACCTGAATTAATCTATTAGCATAAGTATTGTTTTATGTCATGCTGATCTGAACATAAATGGATACAACACTATTATTAAAAAAAAAAAAAAAATAAAGGTAATTTTTGACTCAGGTAAATTGCAGCCTCAAGTTTTCCCTCATGGTTTTGTCTTATTAATATTTGCTCCAAGCCATTACAAAAGCCTTGGCTTCCCTTTGTTCCTGTCCAGAAGACTGTCCAAAATTGTGTTTATCTTGTATGAACAACAACAAAAAAGTACTGCAAACCAAGCTGAAGTTATTAAGCAGGTTTCTCTTTTTGCAGATATTATTACCCATTTATACACCATGGCATGCTAATGGCAATTATTAAAGCTTTCTTTTACTAAGAATTTTTGTGCAGTTTTATTATTAACATGGTAAATATAGCAAAAACTTCTACTGGACCGACAGATCTTCATGAGATCCATCAGAGATGAGATCTCCCATTTCTCATTAATGATTTGATTTTCTCACAAAACACATAGGAAAATCAAAACCAGCCAAGCAATAGATGGGAAACAGTCTCAGGCCTAAATAGATAAATAACATGCTTTTTATTTCTTGCCTCTTGAGACAGGAGGAAAGGAGAGATATACCAGGACTATATCCACATGAAGAGTTCTTGACTGCATTTGACCCTAAAGTTTTCACATGTTGAATACCTAAAGATATCCTTGAAAAAAGGATAAGAATAAAACTTGAAGTTAGGCCCATTTTTGGGTATCTGATATATGAAGGTATATATGCTGTTTCCATACTGCTTTCTTTAGCTTTGCCTCACTGGCTCTTTTCTCCAAGACTCTTGATGGACCACTAGAAATGGGAAATTAGTGTTTTAGAAATAATTTGTCCGATAATTCTGGATATACCTACTTTAGCATCGCCAGTGAACATTTCTTGGGCAGTAAAAATCAATAATCTCTATTGTCAAACTGTCCCCCTGTCTCTCCCTGGAGCAATCTGGATGCCAGCCTGGTCCAAGGACAGAGGCAGAAGGGGGCTGCCCTATTCTGGAGGAAAAGGGCATTTCATGGGAAATATATGGGTTGTCCATGCCTGTCAGTCTCTGTGCCAAGCCATGTGTCCTGGACATACTAATTTTTAATACAGTTACAGTGTTATTCTCCTAAAACCCAGATATATTACTTTCACTTTGAGTTTCACTTCTCTCATGGGTAATTCTGGCAGACTTTTAGGGGCATTTCAGCTCTGTAGCATCACAAATTCACACATAATAAACATAAATGGATAAGCAGAGGGCTAAACCAGCCTGGTACAGACCTCAGCTTGTATATTATGATCATCCACATATTTCATCAGCTAATCTAGTGTTTTTCCATCCCTGATCAGCCTCTGAAAAAAATTATCCTTTCCCAGACCAATGCTTTCCTTTTGTGTTATAGTTGACTACATAGTCCCTGGCAAATTGCAGCATCAAATTTATTGGCATAATTTAATTTTATTTACCCAGGAAACAAAATCCTTCAACCAGAAAAACTGGTTTGTGTCTCTTATTTTTCAAAGTTACAATGAAGTGGGCTTTCAGAGAGCAAAGTAAATATTTAATTAGCAGCAAGTTATGTAAAGCAATTACCTCTATAGAAAGGGCTCTTTCCCCTTCTTTATGCAAGAGATTCATTGTTTCCAAAGAAAAAATTTGTCAGAATAATGACTGTATGATACACTTATACAAAAGGAGAGAATATCATACACCAGTAGTGGTCATAAGTAATATTTAGTCTTTATTGGTTTATCCTTTGTCAAAAATTCAGAGTATTGAAAGGAAATTGAAGATGCCTTATTTGCATGCTGCATTAGGCTGTCTGTGCTCTAAGTGTTTATTACATTGCAATCTCAGAAATAAGTGCGCATTTGTGTAAACTGACATTTTTAATGCTTGATGTTATCAGAAGGTGACAATGCCTTGTTGCCCTAAATTACTGTCATTAGAGACGTTATTGCATAAAAAACAAATACCTTTATAAGCTTGTAGAATGGATATGTCACAACTCCTTGTTTTGCCTGGATAATTCTTCTGCTGCTCGCTGTACCTCTCATGTCTTCCCAGAGGTTTCTGTCCTGTGCCAGCACTGATCACAGCATGCTCTTCTGCCAGAGTCACAGAAGTTGCCATAGCCCTGTCTCCCTCTGTGACTTCTTCCATGAGCAATGCTGAGCAATTAAGGATAATTAAGAGTGACTAACTACTGAGATAACCTCACTGAGCACAAGTTACTCTTTTAAAGCTCTTCTTAGTCAATGATCCCTCACTGATAACTTCATTGTCCAGGGATTGCAACAGTGAGGAAAACCCACTGATTGATTTGGAAATCCTGACCAACGGGGAAAAAAAGACAAAATCACATAAAGGACCCTAAAAAATCAATATTTAAAAAACATTCCCATTCCACTGAGGGAACTGAGATATGACCTCATGGGGTTATTTTCTAGCCTTGCTGGGGACCTCTGACTTGGGATATTTCTCTCAGATGACAGCTGGCACTGTGGCTCGGGGTTGTCAGAGGTTCACAGGGCAAATAAGGGAAAAGCTGATAGGATACAGGCAGCTTTTGAGGCTGTCTGTGCCACGGGCTTGCTGACCCAGGCAGTTGATTTCACCTCATCTCTGGTCAGTCTTGGGGTGAGTTCTATCTGTTAACACGAAGTTTCTGGCTGCAGGTCCATAATAGCTCCAGTGCCCAGGCAAACCTGAGCACTCACTGTGCCCGGAGCCATGGCTACACAGACTCCAGGAAGCAAGTGCTGGATCCTTGTTTGTCTTCTTTCGTTTGTCTCCACTGTCAGGGAACACTGAAAGTACAAAATGCAATTCTGTCCTGGGATGCTCTTACCCATATAATCTCTTCCACTGAGGTGTGTTTTCTTAGCAGAGAAGCAGATATGAAATATGGGGTCTTTTCAGTAACCTTACTTTTTAACAGTCTTGAGGGGGGTAGATAAAATACAGAACCTGTCTTCATAGTAGCATGAAATGAAGTCATCTGAAGAGCAATCCCATAAGTAGCTGATTTACAGAGCTTTTTTAATTATTGCAGAGCTTATTTATTATCCATGCTTAAAATTAAGTGTTAATTGAAGAGTTTGGGTGTCTTAGAGTATCAGACCCTTTATCTGTGTGTGGCACTGATAAGCATGATAGAATTAAGGAAATATGACACTACAAAATGAATTCCATTTTGCTTTTAGTTATGAAAATAATGCACTGTGTTCTCATAATAGCCACCCTAACTCTACATATGACTCTACAATGTTATATATTAAAAGATAACTTTAGTCCTGCCAGTCTCAAAGATGTGTAAAATTATAAACATAGTGAGATTTTGAGATGGAGAAGAGTACTTGAGATATCTGAAAATGGGAAAACATGAGCTGGTTTTCCCTTTGGCTACTGAAATTTTTGAATTAAATTTTCTCAGGTTTGTGAATGTCAGGAGGGATTTACTGGAAATACAATGATGGCTGTAAGGCTGGCACTTGAAGTAATATTAAATCCATACAAAGGGTCTATTCTATGATACCACAGTAGTAGTGTTTGTTTGTTCAAGTGCCCATAGGGCTCAAATACGTGGTTATTAGTTGTCCCTATTGGCAGTGTTACATTTTAGCTTCACAGGTGTGCTTTCATGGTTAATGTATCTCCTGTAATGCAGAACACTCTGGACCTGTGAAAGCACTATGACTTCTCCTGGGCCTTGTGGTAGCACCATAGTCTGCATTTTTTAGTCTTTTGCTTACAAGGTATATCAAAACTTATGCCTTTATATGATTGAATTCCCACCTAAGGAAGCCGCTCTGTAATAGGAGAGGCTGGAGCACCTCTTAGGAAAGGCTAAGAAAATTCATTTAATGGATTGCTCAGCCTGGAGAAGAGAAGGCTTTGGGATGACCTAATTGTGGACTTTCAGTACCTAAAGGAAAACTACAAGAAAGATGGAGAAGGACTCTTGACAAGGGCATGTAGTGACAGGAAAAGGAGGAATGGCTTCAAGCTGAAAGAAAATAGGTTTATATTATGTATTAGGAAGAAAACACTGTGAGAACGGTAAGGCACTGGAACAGGTTGCCCAGAGAAATTGTGGATGCTCCATCCCTGGCAGTGTTCAAGAGCAGGCTGGATTGCACTCTGAATAATCAGGTCTAGTGAAAAGTACCTCTGCCCAAGGAAGGCTGTTGGAACTGGGTGATCTTTAAGGTCCCTTTCAACTTGAACCATTCTATGCTACTTTGATTCTAAAATATAAAATCTTGTATCTATTTTCTACTTCAGAAAGTCTGTCAAACTATGTGAGATGGCTAAATTGATTATCTCTGAGGATTGATACAGAATAGGCAAAAGCTCAGAACCTACTTTTGGAAGCAAGTAAAATCACAGTTGCAAATGCCATAACTTTAATCCATCTTGATCACAAAACCTGTTATAACAAATATGTCGGAGCTCATTCATCCTTTTGAAAGGAGCACACAAACAAGACTAGTTTTTCAGCTCTCTTCTGTTTTCAAACTGTAAAAATCAAGAGACAAAAACATTTATGAAAAATTGAAGTTATACATATTGCTGTTGTGAAAGTGTTTTCTGTAAAATGGGGGTAAGAACAAGGAATTGCATTTTTATCAGTCATCACTGAAGCAAAAAATCCAGTTAAAATATTATTGAAATTACATTTTGAAGCCTTATAATAAATTTGTGTGAAGTTTCTGGACACTGTATATAAATCTTATTTTTAGAGAAATCATTATACGCAAGCATATTATATTTTGTTATTTATAAGTCTTTAGGACAATATGTAACCTATTTGATTCTAACTGTCTACATTCTGTATATTACTAATGAGTTTACATTTTGTAAAAATATGCATATAATAGTAGGTTCTTTTTAATGAAGATAACAGTACAGGAAATGTCTATACCAAATCTATTTAGACTATATTAAACATTTGGCCCTTGGTGTTTATAAAGCAGAAGCAAATATACAAAGATTAGAAATTGTTATTGTATTTGTTTATGATTGTGACTCGGAACTCAGAGATGTCATTACTTAAACTTCGAACAAGATGCTCTTGCCAGAGCTACGAATGAGCCAGAGGTGAAATTGTTTTTTCTTGAAATTGGAGAGAGTTGGTTATTGACATTTTAAGCAAGTCAACATTTGTTTCACTCTTCTTGGCTACATATCAATACGTCCTGTCGAGTGCTTCAAGCACAGTTGTTTGGGGCATGATCACTCTGGTACCCAGTTGATACCCAAATTAATCTCACAGGTGTTTTGCTGCACCTTTTAAATTTGTAGTAAGGCAGCCGATGAGGACTCCCTGTGTCTTGCTTTTGGCTCAGCTTGTACAGTGTGCCTTAATGCAGGGATGCAGGTCTCTGATTGCCTCTGTTTGGTATGTGAGCCCCCGAAATAAGTTATTCTAAGAAGTATGATGTTGCCAGTTACAAGACCAAATGCTTTTTAACAAGCTCCAAGAGGTTGACAAAGCATTATCACAGACATACTGTCCACAGGAGTTGACAATTCAGTAACACATTTCTTTTCTAAATTTTATTTGCTAAATTTCGTATTTACTTTGTCAAATACCTACTGGGTCTATCACAGAGGCATCAGTGATCCAAATCAGCAAAAATGTCGAGTCTATTTATACTGGAAATTGTAAAATTTTGCTCAGAAAGAGGAAGACACAAAAAAAGCTTGAAATAATTTCATTGACATTCCCAGCAAAGGACAGAAAAGGGTTTAGACAATTATCATGCAGCCCTAAGAAGTGCAGGTTCATCCCAAAAGGCAAACAGAGAATAAGAATACAGGGTTTATAATGGAATTCTCAATGGAAGAACAGCAGGACAAGTTGAATACAACCAAATACTAAAGAGCTATCAAAAGACACAACAAAATATTGCTTAGGAAACACTTGTATAAAAATGAGTTACAAAATACTAGGTCTAGCTCAATGCTCCAAGTTTCACACTCTTAAAAACAAGATGAGACAAAAATTGCCCTTGTTTCAACCTGTACCCATCCAGATTCAACTGAGATTAGTCACAACTGTATATGTTTCAGTGTAAAATGTTTAATATCTTAATCTTTGCTTCCAAACCTATTTAAGAAGGTTGTATATCAACTAAATTCCCTACTGTCAGGGAATTTTCCTCAGTGCTGAAGATGCAGTTTGTCAAGATGTCCCCTGCTGATTCCTCCTCATGCATTTAGTTCTGTGTAACTATTTCAAGCTGCACAAAATGCAGCTCTCAGTTTCTGACCTCAAAAATCCCCCTACCACTATTTTATGCTCTGCTCTATCTTGAATACCAGAAGTAATGACTTTGGGGTTTTTTATCTGTTATGTTCAGAACAGAAAACAGTATCTAAATGTTTACCAAGCAATGTTACCAAGCTGATCTCTTAACATAATTTCACACACGGAACAGAAATTATATATGTCCTCCAACCAGTTTGCAGCAATTTGCAGCATTTTGTGCCCTCAGTGGCAGTTTGCACTTCATTCTCCCTTGTATTATCACAGAATTATATTTATATTTTTGCTTAACTATTCAATTCACCTTTCACTAAAATCTCTTTTAATATTTTGTTCCATAGTAAAATTATATTCTTCAATACTTATCAAGACATATTTGGCTGTATTTCAAATCTCCCCAGATTTTTTGTTCTGTCCTTGACTTTTCTTATTTCTAAGTCTTTGGTGGGGTGACCCTGGCTGGATGCCCGGTGCCCAACAAAGTCACTCTGTCACTCCCCTCCTCAGCTGTACAGGGGAAAGAAAACAAAACAAAGGCTCATGAGTCAAGGTGTAGACAGGGAAAGATCACTTACCAATTACTGTCATGGGCAAAACTTGAGGAGATTAATTTTATTGATTACCGATCAAATGAGAGTAGGATAATGAGAAATAAACCTAAATCTTAACACCCTCCCTACACCACAGCCTTCCTCCTGGCCTTAACTTTACTTCTGAATTCTCTACCTCTTCCCCATGGCAGCACAGGCAGATGGGAAATGAAAGCGATGTCACAGTTGAGTAAGGAACAGTTAAGTATCCTTATGAGTGACACACTCCATGCATTTTCAGAAGGCATAAAAGCTTACTTTATTACGATCTCCCAATACTTATAACCAACAGTGTTCACCCAGAACCTGGTTGGTTCTTAATAACACCTGTCACCCATGGGTTAATTAGGAACCACCCTTTGGTAAACCATCTTAGGAGAAAACAACTGTTTAAAATATCAGCTACAAGATTGTTTTCATTCCTTCTCCCGGCCTTCTCCAAACTCCCCAGAACAATTCCTAAGAAAGTTTATCTGGCTTTCTCTCTCTGACCAGGGTGTCAGTATCCACAGAAATTGTAGTCAGTTTGTCTCATATTTTCTCTGCCACTGCTTCCTCCACAGGGGGAGGATCCTCACACTCTTCTCCTGCTCAAGCATGGGGTTCCTTCTATAGGAGACAGTCCTCTAGTAGCTTCTCCAGGGTGGATCCTTCCCATGAGCTGAAATTCTTCACTGGTTGCTCCATTGGGGGTCACTCTCATGGAATGTAGCCCTTCAGGAGCAGGCTGCTCTAGCAGCTTGTCCCCCATGGGGTCACAAGCCCTGTCAGCAAACCTGCTCCACAGTGAGGTCCTCTCTTCACTGGTCTGCCAGGAGCCTGATACAGCAAAGTCTTCCCACAGGGTCACAGTCTCTGAGCATTCACTTGTTCTGGTATGGGGTTGTCCATGGGCTGCTGGTGGATCTCTGCTCCACTCTGGACCTCCTTGGCCTGCAAGGAGACACTTAATTCATCATGGTTTTCATCACCGTGGTCCTCATCACAGATTGCCTGGGAATCTCTGCTCTGGCATCTGGACTGATGGACTGACACTGCTGGCTGCAGGGATATTTCTCTCACATATTCTAACTCTTCTTTCCTTCAGCTGCAGCTGTGCAGCATTTATTTTTCCTTTTCTTAAGTCTGTTACCTCCATTGCTGATTGAGGTTGGAGACCGCTGACATCGTCTCCATTGGACCCAGTGGAAGCTCTTCACAGCTTCTCAGAGAAGCCACATCTGTAGAATCTCCACTACCAAAACCTTGCCAAGCAAACCAAATAAAACCTCACAATTTAATTAAATTAATAAATATTATTGAGGAGTTATTATTCCTTTTTTGCATTAATAATGGATGTGCTAAAATTGCAAGAAGTATTTGTCATTGTAATATCTCTCCATAGCTTGATAGGTCATCTTTTATTATATTTTTTATTATGTACTCTTTAGGAAGACGTATCTTTTCCTGTTTAAGGCATTATGTATTGATAGTGAGAACAAATAAACTGTATTGCCATCAAGCTTGTCTATTTCAAGTACTTTATAGCTGCAATATCTATGTTTAATTAGTTAGTGTTTCATATAACAATAAAATGTGTTTCACTGCAAAATACTTTAAAAATATTAACAACTTACGGTTTATGGCTTTTTTAATACAAAGCTAGATGGGATGTGCAACATGAACATTTACTCCTTTGCTTTTGCATCATATAAATTTCACTAAGTACTCAAATTCTGGTTCTGAATGTAGGTGCTGAAGTTGCTTTTCTAAAATCCCCCAGACAGTTATAAATTTTCTTCACAACTTTTAAAAATGCTGCTTTAAGGTACAGTGCAACAGGTTAACTAACCTTCCTGGTGACTTGGAAGGATCAGGTAAACTACACCTGTTCCACCTGAAGCACTTTCTTCTTCTTAGCAAGGTATTTTTAATGTCTTAGTTTGATGCTTCATTCATTTTTTAAGTAACTTCACTTAGTTAACCTCGTCTGGTGTGCAGTCTGTGTTATGTTTTACAATACTCTTCTCATACACATTCATGAAAAAACTTTTCTCACTTTATTATACCCTCTCATTAAGTCCTACTGGGCTGTACATATTGGATATTAATAATATTAAGTTACTCCAAAGTGTGATTTCATGATTGTTGGATTTTTTTTTGTTTCAGTCTGGGAGTGTTAGGCTAAGAGCTACATGCATTGCTGCAGCTGAAACAAGTCTGTTTAGATGGCACTGGGCATTTTGAGGAGCAAACAAGAGCAGAGATTGAAGCTCCAATGAATTTCCTTTGAAGACTTGAATGACGCCTGGAAAAAAGCAATGTCTGCACGAATAGCCAGGTCGCAAAGGTAAAAATTGTTGTGAGTCTACCATTCACTAGATACACAGGTTTGCTCCAAACAGAAGGTGGAATTTAGATTTCAGCAGAAGTCAACATTTGATAAGGAAGAATAAATAATGGCTTGGCTGTTGGAAAGATTCAAATACAACTTGAAACTGTAAAACTTGTCTGGTTCTGCCTATGAGCAAATGTATTGCATGTGCTTCATTCAATTTCATTAAATATTACAAAACTAGTGAGCATAAGAAAGATTAATATTGAGTTGCTCCTAATGAATAGATACTGGGTATAAAAAGAAAAATCCCACAGGTTTAGTTTTTTTTTTCCCAAGCAATTGAAAATTCTGTTTCTCTGAATACCAACTTCTGAGATAATATTCTTGCATACCTACATTGATGTACATTGTTTTATATCTTTCTTCTCTCTACTTTTGTAGGAAGGTTAAAGCACAGGGAGTCACTAGAAACAGAGAGCCTGCATCAGCTGAACCTGAACTTCAAGGCAGGGCTACAAAACAGTAAAGGAAATGAGAAGACACCACTTATAGTAGATAGATAAGGAAAATTTATGAAATATTCTCTACCATTTGTGGGTTTTTCATACCAGGTGGAACTGAAGAAGAGGCATCTGCATCTTGATCTTGTCATTAAGTCTGCATATTTATTGCTGTGCCATGAACTGATCCATGGTGTGCCCTTAACACTTTTCTGGCAATGAAACAGAGTACAAACTGCATCTGTACTCAGGCCTGGTTTGGAAACTCCTACATGAGGCAGTCAAGATGATGACCCACCATGTGGGCCTCACTGGAATAATGAAAATAAACTCAGCTAATGAGTATTAGTAAAGCCTAAAGGCTTTAAGGCTGGGAATAATTTACAGCATAGACCAATTAATGTTGCTATACTCCATATGACTTCCCCAGGCTATGTACCTAGGGAACTGAAGTTAATCTGCCTGACTGATTTCAGTCTATTTCATACAGTTTATTTATAGGTGACCATTTCTACTCTAAATCCACAGTTGTTCATAACAGGAAGAATTCATGCCCCATCTTGGATTTCACATGCCATTGATGTTTGCAGTTTGAGTTGACTGACATACATGTGCTTGCAGTTATGTAAACAAGCTTCTATGTAAATACTCCTTAAAGATCAAGGCAAATAAATGTCTCCAAAAGTGTAGGCCTAAGACTTTACTTAAACCCTTTAGGATGTGAAGTTTTCAACCTGTTCTACCATTAAGTGGTGAGTATGGTGGAAGAAACAAAGACAGTGCTGTGCAGGAAGTGAAAGTTCAAATCTGGGATCTGCTGGAGGATGTTCCCACATGTGATCCCCATGCCAAAGGGTACCCAACCTTTGGTGAATTCAAGAAAACTGGGTGAAATCTTAGCCATACTGCTGTCTTGTTACTTCATTGCAATTAGGCACCATGCACTTTGCAGCCTTCAAAACTCCCTCTGAATCATGTATGCAGGCTCTAAGAGTGTTTTAGTCTAAAGGACTTATTTATATTCCTGGAAACATTTATTCAAACCCATTTTGTCAGCCACAGAACAGTGAATCTTGGTACAACCCTGCATCTCCTGCCCCTTAACTTAATTCCTACTCCCTAACTTGATATCTGATCACACTGCAATGTGTACTTACGTGCCCTTACAAAGAGTTTGCATAATGATGCTATCTTGGGACAGATTTCACTTTACAGGCTCCACATTTCCTTGTTCAATCATTTCATTGTTTTCTTATTCATTTCAGTCATAGGCAGCTATCCTTTCAAGAGGAGTCTTCAATGGCAATTTATTTTAAATGGTGAGAACTGCTGGTTTGTGGCAACATGACCACAGGAGGAGGTGGGAGGAGGTTCTGAGTCCATCTCCTTTTCACAGGATATTTCACACTAAACAGCAAAGGAGGCCTTGAAGCTAATCTCTCATGCAGCAAGCAGTGTACACTCATTTCAGATGCCAGACTAATGCCATATTCGGCGTGCTAATTATGCTATTCATTTTGTCCCCTCATCTTTCTTCTGGCCTTTTGGAAATACGGTTTTTAAAAAGAGACTGTTTAGAACTAAATTACTGCTTGAAAAACTTTCCTGGAAAATCGTCTTTGCTTCTTTCTGCCCGGAGAGACTTGGTTAAAAATAAGAAATGTGTTAAGTAAAGATTCAAAAACTAATGATATGTGAACTATACTCTGGGCCAGACGTAGTATTTGGATTAGAAATGGTGTTAGCCTCCAGCAAATCTCTATAGAAGCTCTGCTATAGTCTCTTGCCTCCCCCTTTTCTTTGTTAGAGGGTACTTTCTTCATTCACTCTTTTTCCTGAAATATATTTTTTTCCTGAAAGTATGCTGAAGAAGTCATGTGGATAACAAAGAAGCACAAAAATTGTTGAAAGGTGGAAAAAATGTTATAAATCTGCCTGGTTTTTCTCACCCAATTAAGAGTCTGATATGCAGTCTGCATACATTGCCTGTGGCATTTCCCAATCTTCTCTTATAGATTTTGAAGCAAATTCCCAATCTTCTCATATAGATTTTTGAGAAGAGTCTGAGAGAGTGTGGTTTGGCAAATGTGGAAAAGGGATGAGAGAGGAAGGGGTCTTTTTGCGTTCTTCTACTTCCTAATTTGTATTAGAGAGCAAGGAGACCCTGACAGAAGCTCCACCCTGTAGTTCTGAGATAACAGGCACCTATTTCATCAATGAACATTTTAATTAGTTTTTAACAAAAAAATATTCTCAGTTTTGGTCAAATCATTTACCCAGATGTTTTTCTGGAACCTCCCACTTTGGAGAGATTGTCAGCTCGACTGGGAAAAGATATGACCAGCTCCTAATAACTTTTAGTTTGATTTGGGCTGACCAGTTCCAGGGGTCTCTTCCAACCTCAGTTACTTTTTTTTTAAATAATTAGCAGCAGATCCTGTGTCTGAGATATGAATAGAGACAAGGAATATATTTATCAAAGCATGTTCCCATTTTATGCTTTCTATCTGGTTTATAACTTTTTTGTATTCTCCAACTTTGATATTTGCATTACAGCTCTGCTGGAAGGAACTCCTCTGGCCTATGAAAATTATTTGTTTGAGTGCTTAAAACTTCCTTTATCTCACTAAGAGTCATGGAAGTTTTCAAAAATACAGCATTCCCTATGAAAATAACTGTTATAAAGTAAGATAAAAATAATAATTAGGAAAAAAATACCCAAAATTTTTTGAAAGCTCACCACACCTGAATGGTTTACTTCAATAAAAATTTTTATCATTCTCAGATCAACCTGATGTGTTCTTCATGCTGTTAAGGAAGTCTTTACCTTTCTGCAAGACCCCAGTGGTATGAAGATCAAAGAGCTAATGTAAATTTTCACACCCAGGTGTGGTTATAGTACTTCTAGAGACCACTAGGTAGTAACCAATCATGTAGAGCCAAACATCACGTAGAACCAATCATGTCATAGTTTTTCTCACTATGACACTCACTTCCCAAGTGCATCTTAGTTTCACCAGAACTTTGAGTAGTTGCATTGATTTTTACACACTGTAGCACTGTTTCAAGCACAATATATACATCTGAAATTGACTTCAAATAATATTCTTTTTTATTATCCAAAATTATAATAGAAGGAGAATTGTTGTTCTTTTTTCTCCAATGACAGATTCTGTTTAACATTTTCCTGTGCAAAAACGGTACAAACACTACACTCTGGAAGACAGAATTGCCTCTTGTGCGATAGACTGCATAAATTTGTATGAATATCACAACCTAAAAACTGAGCTTTGTTTTCATACGCTTAAAGGAAGTAAAATACCTCTAAGTTCCCAGCAGGCTGTTGTCTGCCATGAGGCTTTTGTGCTGCAGTGTGGAGTGGGGTCAGCCCTGGTGGGCAGGGTCTGTGCCACCAGTCAGGGCAGCATAAAGGAAATCCACAGCTGACTGAGGGGGAAGATATAAAATATAAACGTGTCTTCTCAGAGAAAAGGCAGATGTTAAAGTATACCTTATGCAATCAAAAATAGTGTAGGAAACAAATGACTATGAATAAAAGGCCTTCACTGACCACCAAAGGGACCTTCCTTAACAGGGCTTATCAATTCTACCTTTATGTAAAAAGTAAACTTTATGAGCCTAAATGAACTGTCTCTATATCTTATTGAGTTATTTATAAAATTTTCACAATAAAATTAATCGGAACTCCTAAAATCTATTTTGAGGCTCAAAAAGTCTCAAAATTAATTTTTAATTGGGACTGTGCAGCTTTATGCTAACTATTTGCCATAGTTTGGTCACCTAATCTTTACACTTGGTCCTTACTTGCTTACATTTTAGGATTATAAAATAATTATCTCACTTAAAAACTAGCCATATCTATCTTATATAAATGAAATATCAATGTCTCCTGAATTTGTTTTTACTGCAAATACTCTTCCATAACCACTACATGTACTTCCAAATAAATAAATAAATAAATAAATAAATAAATAAATAAATAAATAAATAAATAAATAAATAAATATTTGTTGTATGATTCCTGGTCCATGCTTATTTAAAGAAAAGAGTTTTCTGACATGAAGAAACCAGTACCTCATTTTCAAGTGATTGTCAACTCACAGGACTCTGGTGATTTGTTTTAAGCAGCAGATTGGAGAAAGATAAGAATATGAAAGTGCCAACTTTTTTACAGCCTCAAAGCTTTTCATAAAGAGTTGCAAGTGAAAATAATAGCTCTGAAATTGTTAAACCAAAGAAAATGAACTGCAGAAAAAGGTCAAGATTTGTTGCTGAAGTACAAGCACTTCTGTTTTATTCTTGTTAGCAAGGTCATGCACCCAAATAATTTCATGTAACTTTAACAAAACTTTTTAAAAATACTCAATTTTTTAGATTTAGGGCTTTGAGCTGATATAGACTGTTGTGGCAGGCAAACCTTTGGAGTTACATCAGTTTGGCTACTGTTGCTTTTTTCCCTTGTATCTTGCCACATAAATAGAAGTGGCTAGGAGAAGTTCTCTTCTCACAGAATTGTATAGTTCATGGGGTCACCAGGAACAGGAACTCATTGAAATAATTTGCAGGTTCTTGTGTTACAGGGGATGCTGCTCTATTTTTCCACCCCCAAAGGCAGCAATACTGTTCCCAATGACAACAGACAATGATCTACTTGTGGCTCTTCAAGGGATCCTGCCTGTCTCAAAGGTCAAGTATGGGCTGGCAAGATATACAGATATCTTCCTGATCAACTGTGCTTCCTCCCAAGGTGGTCCCTCCATCTAGGCGGAGCGAAACCAATTTGAATTTCCTCTAGGAAAGGATCAATCCTAAAACTTTATTTAGCTTCCATACTTTTGAAGGTAGGTTGAATAAGAAGATGAGCAAACCATTAGATGTGTGCTGAATCCAAGGGTGCAACCACTCTGACTCAAAGCCTGGTGTCTGTGCAGCCCTGGTGTATGACCTGGGCTCAACGTGGCTGCACGGTTGTGAGAAGGTGCTGGGGCTGAAGCAACCAAATGGCAGGTAAGATATAAGATGTCCCACAGCCACAGATGCTGTGTAACATCTAGCAGCTCCAGGATTCAAAACACCTGAAAGAAAGAAGTAAAGAAAAACAAAAGAAAAAAAAAGTGGAAAAAAAAAAGGGAAAAAGGGATTAAGGAGAGCCTGTAACACAGTCAGACAAAGGCTCAGCCTTCTCTGCAAGCAAAGGCTCTCCAATTCACCCTCGATAGAGAGCTGCCTGCAGAAGCGTTTTGTCCAGCCAGAAAAACATATTAGTGTTTAGTCAGTAACTGTGTTGGTCTTGGCCATCTATTGCATGCACTGCCCCCAATAAATAACTGCTGTGCTCTCTGTGCTGTGCCCAGCTTGTTTGCAAAGTCTCTATGTTGTAAAATGTGCCTGAACCAAGGTGACTTATGAAGGTGTACTATTGGCACAAAGGTTCCTGTTGATTTAACTTCAGTGTTTGCATTTCACTATAAATATTTTAAGTATTGATAAAAGTATTATAAGGAGGGACTGGGGAGAGACAATTAATGGGAAGGGACAGAGGAATGGGGAGGGAGGAAGAAAAGTGAAGCAGAAATGTTTCCAGACTTCATCTGAAGTTTCCAGGCTTCATCTGAAGGTTAATTTGAAATTATACTCAAGCCAAGAGTGTCTTGATGCGTAATCAGAGATCTCTGTCATGTGTAGAAGGTTACTGAGACCTCAGTTGCCCCACAGACTACCTTGCAGCCCTACCTGTACAGGGTGGCCATTTGCCCCCAACATGTGGCTTGAAGGGTGCACTGACTCTTTCCAATACAGTCTCCCCTGAGCTTCCCACCACCTTTCAGAATAGAGGAGGTAAGACCAAAAAACATCAGGGTTTGGGACAGAGAAGGAAGGATAAGAAACTTGCCTGGAAAAGTGAAATCGTTATCTCACAGTGGTACAGAGATATGATAATTTGAATTTTGTCATATTTTTCTTGGTTTAAATGTACCTAGCCACAGAGACATATTGCAGATGAGACGATTATCAGGTAAAATATTAACCTTTAATATTCCATACTCTTTAGTGGTAAAATTGGTTTGAAGTATAAAGTTAGTTTTCTTTCCTAAAACTGTTGTGCACGAAACATTTATTTATACTCTGACCAAAAAAAATCCCCCTTGTAATGGACCTGAGCGTATTTTCTTTCCACACTGAGTGAAATTTTGTGTGCAATATGGCACAAAACAATTATTCAGCTTCTTCTACTGCAAGCCTCCATGGAGCATGGAAAATCTCAGATACATCTCATTAGCTTTTCTGCATGTGGGCTTCTAATTATGAAGTGCTATAATTGACCATTTTCCTTTTCAAATTAATTTATAACATAAGAAGATTTGATTGCAGAAATGTTCAAAAGGAATAATTTGGTTTGACCTTACAACTTGTTCCAACTCTTTGGCTGGTATCCATCAGGATCATTAAAATCAATTAAGGAGTTAAGTACAGGACATCTATTGTTCTGCCATAGAATCAATAGACCCTTTCAAACCTCCTATAATTTTAGGGATCACAGCAGACTGTTTAAAGAATTGCTCTTTTGTAGAATCATAGGTTCTAATCTTATGATGGTTCTAAGCATGTAGTGACTTTTTACGCTTTATTTATTATTTTTAATGGCAAACACATACACTTTTGGGGTTTGGAAATATAGGTCAATCTTTGGAAGAGATGTGCAATCCATTCTGTGTTTCTGATACCACAAATAGGCTCAGTAAAAACTGAAGTATAGTTACAATGAATTTAATTGAAATTGTTGAATATTCTGTTTACTAATGGCTGGCCATTTGTAGCTGCAGCTATATTTAGAAAAAGAAAAAAGAGATATTTGTATCCCAGTAACAGAGATGTGGCCCACGTCATAGTTCCATGGCTGGATCAGCCAGTGGCAATCATTGCAGCTGAAATGAGAAACACTGGAGAAGGACAGACTAACACTGTCCTTAAGGCCCAGAAACTACACTATGGCAATAATAACTTAGGGCCAGAAATAGGCTTGACTTATTTGTTGAAATAGTATTAGTTCATAGGAAGCATGTTTCTTTACAGTAACTGTGAACTGAGAGCCTCACAAATGGGACTGATAGTGCCAAAGGTGTCAGTGCTAATTCTGGCTATATGCTAAATGACTCCTATGCTTTTTATTATTTAGAGGCTGTTGCTGGCCTTTGGAGGAGGCAGTGCTAATCAATTTCAATCACAGTGAAATATTACAGACCAGACAGTCATGCTGAAAACTAAGGATGAACAGAATGTAATATCACACACCCTATTTATGACAGAGTTTAATATATATGAAGGAGAAAGAAATGAGGAGAGGAAATTTTTGGAAGTCAATTCCTACAGTTACATTCACACCTGATTTGTGGCCTCAGAGTAGGCATACCTCACGTATATAAAGAAAAAAGTTTATTGCTCATATAATCAAAATTGAAAAAGTGCAACAGTTTTTCATCCAAATCTAATTGTTGAGAAACGAGAAAGAATAGAATTGGCAGTGGTATGCACACACATCTTAGTTTCAATCACTTTTCCCAGGGTTATGCTCCCCCTTTCGCTGTTCTAGCAATGGGAGGTCTATGGCAAGCTCTGAGCATCTGCAGTTGGAACACCATTGTCACATTCATGGTTTTGCCTCACTTGGCCTCCTTTTTCTATGTTTGCTATCATATTTTCACACCTCATTCTTTCTTCTTTGGTCTGCTGCTCCATGTTATGTCCAAACTTACTGTCTACAGTGTCTTTCTTCCACTCTGGATACTTTTTCCTTGTTCTCCTTTCGACACCCAGGTCTGCATTTCTTTGACCAACCATGGCTGAGCAGTTTATGGCCTTGGAGTCTCTAGCACCAGCCACTTCCCTGTCTCACCAGTCAGCTGTGTTTAGTGTCTCCACTTCTCCAGCTGCTGTCTCACCAAACTGTGATTCTGTATGTGACATCATCGTGTTAAGAGTCATCAGAACAAAAGAAAACAAATTAGCTGTAGACAATCTGCAATTAGGAAATATGTTGTTACAGCTAAACTGCATTAAAGTAAAGCTGCTGGCAGGTCAATAAAAGTTCAGACAGAGCAGGCATGAAAATCCTCAGACCATAGGCTTTGCAAACTCAGAACACTTTTGGTCAATTGCTAACAGAGGCAATAACATATTGTAGAGCTGAATGGTAACACCATTAGCAACATGTAAGTTCAGCAGTATATCCTATAAAATTAGTATTTATCTGACTATGTATTAATGCAATCTCAGCCTGAAGTGAGAAATAATCACTCATTTTTTCTTCTGAAAAACTAGTCTACATATGTTTCCATATTCAGTCAAAGGATTTCTAGGCACTGATTACTGCATCATCTCTAAAAAACCATCAGAGATGCCTACATTAAAAAAAATAGCAAAGTATCAGTGTAATTGATATTTTACATGTAAGGTAACTTCCACTTATAATGTGACTTTTCAACATCAGCATGATACTTCATGTACCATCCCTATTTGTTATTAGCCGCAATTCAAGGGTAATTAAAAAGAATTTCTTTCTTTATTTGTGGAAAGAGATGCTCAATTTCTACACTGGCAATGTGAAAACATTAAAAATTATGCTGCTTTTCTTAAGTTAGCCAGCTATTCCTCTTCCTCTTTGCTCCTCATGTTCTTGAGCTAATACTCCATCAGACTACAATTAGCTCTGCTGCTATCTGGGCAGTGGCAGAGGGGACTTTCCTTTCCACCTGCAGACACCTGGCCAAGCTGGGGCAGAAGGGAATATGCAGGAGGGGAAAGCAGGAAGGGACACTGGCAGGGCTTCCCCTCCTTGGCCACCAGTCTCTGGGAGGTGACAGGGAGAACTCCTCTCTTCCTTGGTCATGGGTGAAGCTACAAACACTACTCCTGTGGTAGGCTCAAAACCAGGATGGAGAGGACCTGGAAGGATCTCTACTGTGTCCCCTGTGAAGAAGAGGGACTCAGCATCTCCTTGTGCTCTGCCTCCAGGCTCACCTGCTGCCATGCCCATTGAGGGCTTCTCCACCCTTTTCTTTCAGGGAGCTTTAAATGCCTTCCTTCCCAATGTGGGCCCCAGGTACATTTCACAATGTGTGACTGCCAAAGTGAGAGGCAGGAGCTAAGCACCCTGCTGCTCCTTGGCTTGCTCTAGCAGCTGTCTGGGTAACTGCAAAATGCTTACAGCTGGAAATTCATCATTAAAATGTTCTTCAGCATCAGTCTTTCTTTCCCCTATCACCAGCAAGAAACCAACATCAAGACAAACAGGGTGACCCTGACAAAGAGCTGACTATTGTCTTGTGTGTGCCAGCTATCAGGTTTTATTACTGCTGGTTTCTGTCTTAGCAGAGCTATTCCTAATTGTGTGTCAAGAACATTTCCTGCCTCAGAAAGCAATATTCTATATTGCAAAGAAATAGGCCACGTAAAGTAACTCCATGAGCCAGAGTCTCTCTTCCCTAGCAGTACTGTGAGGGCTCAGCATCCTCTTTGTCTGCTGTCTGCACAAGCCCCAAAACCACAAATATCTGAAAACCAAAAAAGGAGAAAACTAATTTTTGTTGAAATACTTCAGATTCAGCAGAAACTGCAGGGTTCCTCTTGTATCTTTCACTTGAAACACATGACATTATAAGGGGCAGGATACAAACAAACACACTTGGGAAACAGAGGAAATTTTGCAAGAAAACCCTCTGTTTAATACACATTGTTTTACATCATCCGTGCGGAGCCTGCAAAGCAGCACTATGGAAAAATAAAATGCTGCATACATTTCTTCTATGGAGCAATTGCCAAGACTGGCCTGTATTTTGCAATAAAGTGCCTTATGTTTCTTCAAGTATAACATTTTGATGTTTCCGATTGTGCAGGTTGTGCTATGTTTCCCTTAAGGAGTCTATGGGAAGAACATTTTCAGCTCAGAACACATGTTGAGAAACAGACTTGCCTGTCTATAACATTAATGCATCTTAAAAAACGCCAAAGGATGCTTCCAAATGCAATCAAAGCTTGTATATATTTTTTGGAGCATGTTGATATTTTCCAGAAAAGCCTGAGACATTGGTTTTCTGTTGTGCAATTTCCACACCCAAATGGCTTATTCTGAATTTTTGCTTTGACAACTGTTAGCTATTTATACCTGGAAGATGTGAACTTTTGTAGCTCTAAGAAAGCAGCTATTATGTTTTTCAGCCTGACAAACTGTTTTCTTCTGCTTCCTCATTATGTCTTTAAACGTATAGTTCTTTTTTATTTTCTTGAGAAATCAGTCATATAGCATCTCATGCTATTCCTATAGATCACATATTTTCTGCTTATAATTTTGTTTTGTGCAATTTGCAGTGCGTTCTTGTATGCAAGCCATTAAGTACTCCAATTTCTACACGTATCTTAGCTGTCAGAAATATATTTAATATTTCATTGTTTACTACCTCTGGGTTAAAAAAAAAGGTATTTCTTGTTTTCATTAACTATCACGTGGTATTTTTTTTTTATATTACACAGATTAAAAATCCTGTGAAGAAGACCCTGTTAGGTAGTAAAAAGCCTTTTAAAGAAAAGAACCATGTAAATTTAATGTAGTTAATGCATTTCTGAGTGGCATGTTCTGCAGCTGAAAGGAATGATGTAGAAATCCACATTTTTCAATTACTATTGTTACATTCATAAAAAAATAAACTTATCATAAATGGAGCAGAACAAAAAGTTTCCCATCTAACCTCATTTCTCCAGCTGTTATTTTTTTCTGAAAAACACTTCAACCAAGGCTCAACAGAATATTTTATAGCAAAAATTAAACACCTGAATGATAACCATGTATGATAACAAATGTACATTTTCTGTTTCATTACTTTTCAATAAACAAGGGGGAGAGTTATACAATATTGATGGATAACATCTCTCTTTCATGTAATATTTCTTTTTGCAGGATTAAAATAATCATATTGTGACAATATAGAAAAAATAGATCAACTGTTTTTCTTCTCTTGCATGTGTCACTTCCTCCTAAATGAAATCTGGAGATCTGTTTATTACAGCCTCTCAATTGCCCAGTAAGGAAAGGTACATTGTGTATTTAAGTCTGCAGAAGAGAGAAACCTGCTTTTTAAAATTATTTTGAACTAAGGTTTTGAATGCAAATTACCTTCCCACACAAATAAAAAAAAAAAAAAAGAAAAGAAAATAGAAGCACCATAAGTGCTTGTTTAAATCAAAATCAAAAGGAGTAATTTTTCAAAATTTTTACCCAAATTGGCACCAACAATAACTTTGTTTACAAAAATTTCTATAATAAATATAATCCAGGTCTTCCTCCTCACCTTCCTTTCATAATAAAGTTAGCCAATAAAATAGTCTTTTTGCTGAAGGAAGCAAAGTGCAACAGCCTTTGCCAGTGGAAGCAACTCTCCTGCGTTTTGTCAGTGTGCTTCTGTTTTCACTTTCCTTCTGCAATTCCTATCCAGTTAATCTACATTTCAGTCATATCCCATTTTCTTGTCCTAGTCTTCCATTAGTATTGGATCTGAGCGCAGACAAGCATTCTATACAACCCAGGCAGTGCCAGCAGAGAGTCTGCTTGCATTATGCTGTCATCACTGTGATTTATTGCAACCACTCCCAGAGTAAGGCAGTAAATTTACCTTACTGTCCGTCAAGGTCCAAGTTTTAGAGCTTATAGTGTAGAGCAGAGTAGAGTGGATGAAGGCTGTATGGCTTCCCACAGTCACCAAATTGATTTTTTATGCCCCTGTGATACTGAACCACGGGTTCATAAACTTAGTTTGAAAGCAATGTTTTCATGAGGACATTTTAAAAACACTTGTACACAGTGTTATGTCCTCTTCTGTAAAAGACGAAAATCTCAAAAGCTAATCCTAAAACTGTGACATCCTGCAGGCAGAGTACCACAAGAGCTCTATTAACTAATATTTTCTTTGCCATATAATCCACAGTGGGGAGTCATTTCAGAGTCAGAATATTAGCACAATAGTCATGTTGCTAAGATCAACTTCGGATCTTCCCCCAACTGCACAAAGGAAATATCAGGAAGAAATGCTTATTTTAAATATTTCTGAGTTACCTTTAATTTATGTCAAAAATTTCTTACAGGAAATGTTTCTGTTGATCCTGCCATGGCACCAAGTGTCTGTCAATCCTGCCTTGACACCAGGTGTCTGTCACATGCTTCAGGAAAATGCGGTGTGCTGAGATATTCCTGCTTGTTGGTGGAAGAAGTGCCTGACTGAGACAGAAAGAGGCAGCCACCCACATCTGCATCTGAGATAGGATTGATCTTATCTTAAGAAAGCCACACAATATGATCAAAACAAAGAAACAAACAAACAAGCAAAAAACAAACAGCCTTTACTAAAGGTGTAGTGACAATGCAGTGTTGACTCACTTGTAATCTTTTGGATAGCACGTCTATTTTATCACACTTCTGGGGTTTTTTCACAATGAGGTATGCAGTAAAGCTATGAACTAGCAGAGAATGGTAGACACATTACACAAAACTTCTGCAGAAGCAAAGAGCTGAAATATGAATCCATTTAGAACAATGTAATGCTCTCTGGCTTTGCCTTTCTTTTGTATTGCATGTACCAGAGAAGTCAAACTCACTTTGCTGTGCTGTGCTTACCTTCTTCATGACAATTTCCATCTACTTGCAGACCCAGACCACTGGACCTCCAGGTTCAATAGGTTTTGGATTCAGATATGCCTAAGCCAGCTTATAAATGAAGCTGAACTTCAGCCTCTAATGCCTGTCAAAGGAATCAAGAAATGCAGTTTTTCCTTGTGGGCGGGATTTCTGACACAATTGGGTTGCTGTGAGTAATGATAGCACTGTACGCATTTAAGGAACAGTACAATGAAATTTCTTGCCATCCCCACTTCTAAAAGTGATTTTTTTTTTTAATACCAGTAAATCTAAAATATAAACAATTAGTTTTGATGAAGATTCATGCTTCAGAGCATTGTGCTTATTTTTGTTGGCATATCATGTAAAGGTATTTAAGAGATTTGAAAATAGAGAAAGCTATAGAAGAGAAAAAAAAAGAGGTTTTGGCATAGAGGAAAGACTGTAGCAGCACTTAACTAAGTCATTTATTTGTGGCCACAAAAGGCTGTGGACATGAACCAAGACAAAAAAAAAGGAAGATAAAAATACAAAAGACATGACATAAAGCTTAGAGCACAATGATACAAGGTAATGGAGAGCAGCAGCTACTCTCATGCAAAGATATTAGGAAGTCTGATGTTTGTTTGTATGGGCTGTCACGCAGTGTTAACCCATTCTTATACCCTCCTGTTTGGCATGCAAAAAACCCAATCTTTCAGCAGCACCTTGTAGAAAAGCTCGTAGTTTACCATGTCCGTCAGAGTCCTCCTAGATGTCAGCCCTGGGGTGGAGACACAATGGAGTCCTTTCACTGTCGAGAAGTTTCATTTGAGATGTGTATTTCAGCCACACACAGCACGTGTCACCTGAGGAAGGGTCTCCCAGCAGCCAGCTCCAAGGATGGCTGTTTGTTACCCCCACCCTCTATTTCTCCCTTGTGGGTCAGCTCCAACAGGAAGGTGTCCAGAGCTGACGTGGGATGCTCCTGTGGGGCAAGCATTTATCATGATACTGAGGAGCCTAAGAGGGTTGAAAGCTGGGGATATGGATGAATCAGAGGTCATTAACGGCGAATGAAAAAAGGAGCAGTATGTCCTACCCTGGTTGTGGAGAGTTTGCAAGGGAGATCCAGTCCCTGCAAAATCTGTACAGGGAAAAAATTCAACATTTTAATAAATCAATCAATCTTTATCTACTGATAATAATAACAATAACTGAAAGAAAATTAGAAAGGAAATGTATTCAATATGGGTAACATTAAGGCTCCAGTTTGATATGAAGCATGGGCATGGTCTGTGTGATCCTAGGCAATCACTTAAAAGAGAAAAGCTGTTCACAAAAAGTTGTAAAGGAGGATATAGCATTGCAAAAAACAGAGACACACAAGCATAATTTAACATTATGACTGGAGACATATGCATTCGATTTAAGGTATCTTCTCTTTATTTAAGACATGGCCTGTATTATTCATCCCATAAATAGCAAGATAGCTTCCAAAAATATGTTCAGGGTTCTGGAAAACAAGAATTTCAAAAGAAAAAGCTAAAGTCTTACTTCAGTTTTAACAATCTTGGCCATGTGTCCATGACAACAAGAATATGATAACATTATCAGTCTTATAATCTCCCGATTTCCTCCAGCATGTATCTGAATAATGTGCCCTAATTTCAGCATTTTTTTCTATATCCAGAAAACTTCTGCTTAAAAAAAAAAAAAGAAATTAGAATGCATACTCCTTAAAGGAAAGCCTTTCTGACTCATATACCTAAACCAAAAAAGGCAAAACTCACTCCTTCCCTGCAGGACTCTGCATCTTACAGCGTCTGCATTGAAAATGGCAAGTCAGACAAAATACAGATTTATCACCTTGAGCCACTTTTCCATACATTTTTCAGGAGTTTTTTTTTGTACTTCTGTTGTATTCCATATTCCCATAATACATGAAAATAAGCCTTTTCATACTCACAAGCTTATTTTGCAATTTCTCCTTTACTGGCTTTTATACAACATAAAAAATACCTTGCAGGGTATATATTTAACTCATTTAAGATCACCATATTTACTTTAACAATTATGATGAATAAAATTACATCTTATACTAGGGCAGAAAAATAATTTTAAAAATGAAATAAGATGACAGAATGGAATCTTAAAGACATTTTATAGTTTAGCTCATTGTCTTGGTTTGAGACAGTTTAAAGGAGAACACTGGAATGAGTTGCCTCCCTTTAAGGGTTCCAACAGTCCCTGTTTGCCAATAAGGAATACTAATAGCTAAAAGTGAAACAAACCCAACCTTGGACAGTCATCAATAATATTTGAGTTCAAAATGACACCATGATGAAGAAAACAGAGAAGCTAGACTCCACCTGTGTTCCCTCGCTTCCCAGAGGGCCGGCTGTGTCCTGGGGTTTATCAGGCACAGCCGATTGAGGGAGGCGATGGTCCCGATTTCCCTTGCACTGGTGTAGCCACACCTGAACTCCTGTGTGCAGTTTTGGGCAAAACAGTATGAAAAAGACATTAAGCTATCAGGGAGAGTTCAAAGGATCCAGAAGGATGGGGAAGAGCCTTGAGGGAAGCCACAAGAGCTGTGACTGAGGTCACCTGGTCTGTCCAGCCTGGAGAAGAGGAGACTGAGGAGAGACCTCATTGCAGTTACAACTTCCTTGTGAGGGAAAGGGAAGGGACAGGCACTGATCATTTGTGTCTCTCTGGTGACCAGGGATGGGATCTGAAGGAACAACATGAAGCTGTCAGGGCAAATCTAATTTGGATATTAGGACAGGGTTTTTTACCCAGAGGGTGGTTGGGCACTGGAACAGGCTCCTCGGGGAAGTAGTCACAGCCTGAGAGAGCTCTAGAAGAGTTTGGAAAATCCTCTCAGGCACATAGTGTGATTTTGGGGGCTGTGCTGTGCAGGGCCAGGAGTCTGACTACAAGAATCCTTGTGTGTCCTTTCCAATTAAGGATACATCATGACAAGATCACTCTTTGCATTCATAACTTCATTGATAACCAGACATGGTAACACACTATAAAAACATCATAATCCTTTAAGTATTCAAATCTCTGGTGCTAAATATAAAGGAAAATATTTCATTTATATTTCAAAAGAAACATGAGCAAAAGGCTAAAAGAATAATGCTCAAAATCCCCCTCCACACCTTCAAATTAAATTTTCAAGATGCTGCACCCTTATAATACAACTCTATATTCTTTAGAGTATGTGTTAGTAGCAGATTGACTGTGTTAATCTGAACTAAATTTCCCTGAGTGAGAGGATACAAAAATGAATTTTGAACTATTTTCCTATCTAAATATTGAGATAATACCCATTTCTCATGTGGTTAGGCTGTTCTCTGTTCAAAACCTCATCTAAAAAAGGTTAATGAATTCATAAATGTCTGGTTGATGTTCTTTGATTTCACATTTCATAAACTTGTGGCATCCAGTCAGGAAATACAAACAGTGGCATGTGTCAGGGAAAGCATTCATACCCTGCACCTCACAAATTTTGAATTCTCTGCTTCACCAGTGCAGTGTAACCCACTAATAAATAGTGAAAGCAGTTTACACACCTAGAGCTTGAAATCTATAGGCTGTCCCTATTCTTAGAGCCTAGCATTACACGTGCTCCAAATTCATTTACTTACCCAAAGTGGACTGGGGAAAATACCTGGATTATTTGCCAAACTCAGGTCTTTGCTGGTGTTACTGGATTCATGCATATGCTGGCCCAGATGAAGGCCATGTAACTACACAACCAGATGATTGCATGAACACAAGAATTATTAGAATCCAAGATAATGTTTAGAGAGTGCTGCCAAAGAAAATTTGGGAAGAATGAAATAATTAATCAAGACTGTACTATTAACAACCCACATATGTTTCACTTTCAGTGCTCAGACACTCCTCTTTAGGACTTTCTGTCCTGAAGCTCATCATGCAGCACTCAAGAAAAACAACAAAAATCACTTGCTTCTAGATTTAGGAATTTGTGTCTTACATAAAGACACATGGATAGATGAATGTCTAGACTGATTAAATGAATGGACACTGTTTTATAGGAAGTGGCAGCTGGTCTTAACTCGCTGCTTTGAGAAAGGTCTGTTCTGTCTTTGCTCACAAGCAGCTAATATGTTACTGTAGGCAGGAACCATGCTTACATTAACATATTAGGCAAGATACAGCGCTACCAGTGGTTGCCATATTTCTGTTTGCTTATGTTATAATAAATTACTATTTAGTTCAGGATAAAACTGAACACCAAAGCCCCTTTATGAGTCTATCTATTTGACATTGGCAGGCAACCCTCAAGTAGCTGCACAGCATCTCCACGGAAGGGGACTAGTGACCTGGAAACTCCTGGTGAAGATCCTCATGTCAGTGTTTTCACAGTGACACTAACTGAGGCAAAACAAAAGGCAGCTGACTTCTTCAAATGCAAATATAGAGTTAATGGAGAGACAAGAATACTCAAGGAAATGCTTCTCACATTAAACTTTTGCAAGTCAGAATTGGTAGCCAACCTGAATTCATTTGTCACTGTTCCATTTTCCCTTTGTGCCCCAGCAGAAATGAACTGAAAAGAATTTACGATGGCACAAAGCCTCACTTTGCAGGTGAAATGGTGAAGATACCACTCTGTACAGAAGGAATTTATAGACTTTCAAGGAGGGACAGAGGTAAAATTTGTTTTCAATGGAAAAAACATTCAGCCAATACCAATTTCCTAAATTTCCTTTATTCAGGCAGAAATAAATAACTTTCAGGAAATACCCCTTGTGCAAAAAGAAACAATAGTCCTTTACTCTCAAATGATGTGTGCCAAGTGACACAGAATCATTTAGTGGACCAGCTCTGACTATGACTTAGATTAAAGTTTCCTGAGACCACAGGAAACCACACATTTTTAAATGTGAAATTTTGTTCCATTGTTTAGAAATGAATTCTGGGGAATGCATATATAGATGACAAGTCATAGATCTTCTAAAAGTATTCTGTAGATATTTCCTGTGGCCAAAGAACCGCTTTATGTTTTCTTCGAATATCTAAAATCATTGCTCCTCTCTCTCTCAAAAAGAAAACCCCCCAAAAAACCCCAAAAACCCAAACAACAACAACAAAAGAACATAACACCAAATAAGAAATCATCAGGCTGTCACAAAAAATCAGTTATTTGGTCTGAATGCATCTGATGTGCTATATATGCTCAACACATCACTACTAGGTGCAAAAGGTCTCATATTTCAGGGCAATCTTTTATTTTAAAGCATCTCAGTTTATATAATCAAGTTCTGTTTCTCATTTGTGACCCTTTAACAAGACCTTAAAACTACATGAGAATCTCAGTTTAATTCTTGTACATATTTCTGGAGGCTTTTGTGCAGGAAGACTGTGGAGAAAGGCTAAAGATTTTGAGTCAATCTTAAATCAAACATGAAGAAAATAATGCAAAATACTGTATGTACACATTTTTCCTTTTTTTAAAGCTACTTCCAATGGAATCTTAAAAGTTAGTGCAGGTCTCTTGACCCAGGTTCTAGTTTTCCATATATCTACGCGCATAATAATGATCAGACCAAATTATCATAACCACATCAAATACATCTAATCCTATTCTCAGACACAGCTTAACAAAACCTTCAATTTGTTAAGAATGGATGCTACACTCTGTGTATTTCTCAGAACAGATTTCAGTGAACCTGTCTTTCCCACCTGACTCTAAGCAGCAGCTCAGATATGTGCAGGGCTTTCTTGGAAGGTGTCATGGTTTAATCCCAGCCAGCAGCCAAGCCCCACGCAGCCAGTCACTCACTCTCCCACTAGCAGAATCAGGGAGAGAATCAGAAAGGTAAAAGGTATAAAACACATGGGTTGAGATAAAGACAGTTTAACAAGGAAAGCAAATAACAAGAATAATAACAAACAAAGCAAAACAAGGAATTAGTTCACTGCTTCCCGTGGACATGAAAGGGCTCAGCTGCCTCCAGGAGGGCAGGGCTGAATCACATGTAATGGTTATTTGTGAAGACAAAGATCATCACTTCGAGCATTTCCCCTTCTACCTTCTTCCCCCACTTTTTGTACTGAGCATGATGTCATATTTTCTAATTATCTCTTAGGTCACTTGGAGTCACCTCTCCAAGATGCATCTTCTCCCAATTTTCCATACATCCTCAGCCTCTCTGCCAGGGAGGCAGTGCAAGAAGCAGAAAATCTGTGTGTAAGCCCAGCTCACCAATAACAAAAATAGCTCCATATTATCAACCTTGTTTTCAGCACAAATACAAAACATAGCCCCATACTAACCACTGGGAAGAAAATTAACTCTACCCCAAACAAGCACAGAAGAGAAAGTTATTCCTTTCCACTAGAGGAGATATGATTAAACTCTCACTTCCAAAAAAAATATGAGGAACAAGGTCAACCTTGCAATGCAGAGCAGAGTCAAGGAACATTCTAGACCTGATAGCTCTTGTTCGCAGATGAGAAAAACAGCATGGTGACTTAAGATCTAAATTGCCTTGACTTCTCTCATAGCAGTGAATAGTGGATGACTGAATAAGATTATCAGAACAGGATAAACTACACTGTAGGGATATAATGAGCCTGAAGTAGACCTCTGATTTAACAGCCTCTTGACGTCCTCCACATTTCATGGCAAGAAAGTTCACCTTAATCCTGTGAAAGAGGGCTATTTACTGCCTCTTTCATTTTGAAATGCAGACATCTATTCAATACCTCCCAGAGTGAAGACTGTTACTTTGGTCATATTTGTAACTCTCCATTTACACTTCATAAAATTATTATCTTCTTTTTGAGATGGGATTCAGGATTGCAAGCAAACTACAAACCTAAAAGGTGTGTTATGTATTACTGCAGTGAAAAAGGGAATTTTTTTTTGAAATTGCCTGACATTCTTTTTGCTTTTTCAATTGTTGCTTTCCCTTTAAATACCAAGAGTATTGTTGGGTCTCAAAATGTCTGATAAAAAAAGAAAAAATGTCATTACAATTTCTGTAATTATTCAGTTTATAAAAACACCTTGATTTCATGAAAATTGCAATCATTATAGCATGTTGACTCTACACTGGAGGTAGGGTTTAGCATTTGCATGTACTCCCAAGAGATCTCAGGCAGGTTGTCATCACTTTCTGAGCTATCTGTTAACATTTTGGTAAATCACATGTTATAATCATAGTTCATGTCTGCTCCCAAAATGACTGTTAGTCGCTCAGGTATGATTGTTACCTTGTTTTTAGAAAAAGTACAAATATTTGTGCTGGATAAATTTTTTTTTGGCGATAACTTTAATGGCACTTTAGCCTTGATATCCAAATGGCATATCCACTGATGAGATCTAAGAATAACAGAGAGAATGATTTGTCTTAAATAAGGTCCACATTTTTATTATCATTTAAAGAGTAGAAATGTTTCTTGCAAGATTCATTTTGAGTATGCTGGAAACTCTCAGCATAAAAAAAGAAGAAAGGCTTCTTTACCGAGCTGAAACACTCATTCCCTAATTATGATTTCTAAGTTGGATTGCCAGCCTACAGCAGGGGAAAATAGCATTTACGGATAGGACATAACACAGTTTCACCGAGGACATAAGAATTTTGTCTCACCACAGGATGCTTACATTGCTAATGCAAGTGAATAATGGCCATTGCCTGTCTCTCTACTGCGTCTTCTACTTGTAAATCTTCCTACATTTCTCATCTGTAATTGCAGTGCATGCACAGGGTGCCTTGATGCAGGCACAGCAGGGCTAACAGAGCTGTAATCATAAATAGCGTTTGTGTCTGGAAGAACAGATGACGCAGACAGCAGCTCTGTGGATGGCACTGCACACGCCACATCCATCTGGGAACAGGGCAGAATGAATACAGCATAAGGGGATTTCTGAATATTTTAGTGAAACCTGCTGAGTTTCACACTAGTGTTGTTGAAGGCCTCACAACCCCCATTCTCAGTGAACAGTAGAACTGGAAGGTTTTCCCATTATTTATGTAAAAGACTTGAGCAGTTGCAATAGTTCTGAAATAATCCAAATGAAATAATGGGGTCTTTCTCTACAAGCGCATACAGAGTGGTTCGATATTCACATATTACATTATATTTGTCTAAACTGAAGATGCCAGTGATTCCTCAAATAATTATGAATCGTAAATGTACAATAATATTTGTGGTTTGTGAAGAGATCATTAATATACAGACACAGCAAGTATATCTAGTAACTGGGACACAGTCCAAACCCATTTCCTTCTTAGATTGATTACCCCTGGCTTCAGAAGCTGTGAACATAAAGACTACTACTCCTACCCAGACTTCTTAACCACGACTTCTGTGTCAACTGTAAGAAAAGCCTAGAGAGGAAAAAAAACTTCAAAAAATTAAAATCTCACTGTTTGATGGGTACTCTGTGTTATTAAGCTGACTCACCTCTGAGAACTCTGCAAGCTCATATCATGTACCTTCATTAACAGCTGACACTTTCCTGTGAGTCCCCAAGGCAATGTGGACAAGAATGGAAAGCACTGTTAAGGGAGAAGTTGTCAGTAGAAGCTTGTGCTCATGGAGTGACTACAGTCAAGACTTGAATTTTTTGTGCTGGAAGATGAATAATCCCATTCCTTTTCACTTTCAGATTAAATGAACACCAAAGGATGCTGCCACACTAGTATCGTTAGAATCCGTAACATTAGAGTCCTTTCCTTAAACAGGTCTCTGTATGCCTCACCTTTGTTCATATCCACACATTAATACTTAGCTGCACCTTCCTGGAAAAGACTTCAATTCAAAGCATATTCAAATTAGTTTGAAATATATTTTATTTCTAGAGATGAACAGAGGTTACTGTATTCAGGCAAGGCAACCAAGCTCAGCACGGAAACTAAGCAGTTCATTGCGGTTTACAAATTAGATGTGTATCAACAATGATGCCTGTTCTGGAAAAGAAAGAAAAGCATCTCACAGATATGTAAAGAAGACAGAGGTTTGAAGCAATCCTCCAGCAATCCTCCAGCTTTACTCAGCTGTACTCCACAGGCCAACTTTAACCCATGCTCTTATATACAGTGATGACCATTAAAGACAGGGTCCAAACCAAAAAAGTTTTCATAAGCTTAGAAAAAATAGTCTTCAGAGAGGGTAAATGTAGTTATTCAGCATATTAAGGAGAGAGAGAGAAAGACACAGTATTTTAACATGTACAAAATATCTACAGAGGAAGGAAATTAACCCTCTTGCCACAGGCAAAAAAATTATAGGCTTGATTTAAAGTTCAAATGCTTTTGGGGTGGGGATAGTCAAGGTGATGAAGTCCGAGCATGGAAAGGGCATGTTGCAGAATATCCTGATGATAGTTTTGTAATACCAAATAAATTGAACAAGAACCTAGTGGCTTGGGCACAATCTGGTCAGGTTCATACTCAAACCTGCTCTGTGTGATTTTTCACTACTTTTGCTTAAGAAAAAAACTTATTCCTTTTGTTATGTAAAATAATTTTTTAAAAAACCCCATTGCTATATTCCAAAACACATGGAAACATATATACTGATGTTAATGGAGTAACATAACATCAGCAATGTTCTAAAACTCCCTTTCTAGATACATTAATGATTAGCAGACTGGAGAAAATTTGAACCTGATGGAAATCTGCTTCCTCGACATCAGGGAATACAGATACATGTACATTAGATCAAAAATTGGCATTGAAAGCATGAACACTTTTCCTTTATTAATTTTAAAGAACATATTTGCTAGATCCACAGGGACAAGCCCACCCATTCATTGTTCTTAAGTTTAACCCACCCATCCATTCTCCTTTCTGATCCCTTTTGTTCTATTTTAACTTCCTTATCTTCTGTACTTCCTTCTTGAATTATAATATTTATTTTAAGGTATAAAAGCTGATAAGATCTGCCAGAAACTTAAAATTCAAAATCAGAGATTACTGCTGATTATAATGTTATCTTAATTGTTATCTGTTGGCAGGTACTGCACAGTTACTACTGAAAACTTTGGTAATTGACTTCATTAAACATAAAATAAACAAAATCAGTAAGTTTAAAATTAAAACATTAAAAATATTTACATTGAAGATTGGGTCGCTATTAGTATTTTAATAAGACATAAAATGAACATGAATATTCTCCACTGTAATATCTTTTTACTATTACATACAGATAATTGGTCATACATGTGCTCATGTATATCTACATTCAGTAGATGCAAAATGAATGCAAAAAAATCCAGATTAAATGACATTAATGATAACTGGATCATTGCATATAAAAATAATAGAAGACACATTCAGCAGATTTCAGTTTCATAAATGTACTCAATCTCCTGCGGCTTTAACATCAACAATTCCAACTGAGTGTCATGAATAAGTTGTATCCTGTTATTGTATTTATGGTGCACCATGACTTTGCTGAGTGAGTTATTTTTTTTGATGCAAGCAAACTTATTTTATTCAGCACCTGTAATGTGCTAAGACCGTGGCTACAACCAGCTTTGCTGGCTTATCTAGAAAGCAATGGTTTAGTTGCTTGCAATCATTCTTTTTATCCTAAGGTAAACACGAGGTATTAGTATTTGGGCTTTTCTATCACAGACAATGAGCTACAGACAATGTTCTATTTATGACTAATAAAATTTGATAGACACTCTTTGGGCTGAAAATAAGGATTTTAATGTCGAACATAAACCCATGAACACTGAGATTCAAGTGATTCTAACTGTCCGGCAAAGATGGCTGTGAACCTCCTCTGTATGCTCTCATTACAGAGATCATCCTTGGCAGAGGCTGAACAAAATACTGTGGACCCCAACAGACACCTTCTTTCTATTCCTTGGTCAAGAGGAATCTCTGTCCTTTAGTGACAACAGATGGCGGTTTTGAACAATAATAAACAATACCAGCATATTTAATTTTAAATTGTGAATATATTTTTTCTATTTTGCAGTCCCTCTGTCTCCTAAATCAGCATAATTAATACACAAAACATGGCATTCCTTATAGTTTTCTGTTTCTCTCATGGTTTCACTCAGGAACTATAGGAAAATCCTATCAAAAATATTTTTTCAGAATAATTAGGAAAACCAAGAATCGGATTTCCTCATGACAACTACACTGTCTTTTTTTATATTGGCAATTTTAGTAAATAAATATGATCACACACTAAGTGCGATGTTATTGTACTTTTCTTGAATGTAATAGGTACGCAGTTAAATTTGAAAATAATGCCACAAGAATCCCTGACAGCATCAACTGCTCTTGATCCCTCTTGCACTCCAGGGCTACACCACCCCTCATGCACAGGTTAATGCTCTAATATTTGTCTTTCTCAGAGCGTATTTCACAGAGGACTCACACTGTTACTGCAGACTAATTATATACATATGTTTTTCTGAATCATTAAATTAGTGTAGGAGACAGTCACATTTTGAAAAGGGAATTATGAATTTTTGGCTCAGATTCCACCTACATGATATTGAAAAGGATTGGATTTGGAGAAAAAGGACAGAAATTATATAAGAAAAAGAAGTTGGGCTCAGAACATGCAAGTCATGATAGAGGAATTGTTAGAGTGTAGGCTACTAGGATGGAAAAAAAAGAATACCTTGAAATACTGAGCAACTACAAGCAGCTAGTACTGTAACAGCCTTCAGATAGCAATTAAGAGCACTCGTAATGCAGTAATGTGAAACAGATAGATTTTATTGCTCTGCACATTTTTATCTGAAATGTCACTGTACATCATGCAAGCCTCATTGTTATTTTTTAAAATTACTTTTCATAAATATGTGGTGTGTGTTTAAAGGAAGAAATAAGCAGACTGATATTGAGCAATTTTAGAACGTTTGGAAGAAGCCCCTAAAGTGTGCAGGACAAATTAAGGAACTTTCACTAAATGATCATTGTTTTTCCAGTTACCTAGTCCACAGGAATTTCTCACACTTGGAATTGTGCCCTTCAGTCACAGGAAAGAAGCAACAATATATTTTATTGATACAAAAAAGTACTGTGGTAAATGCTTCAATGGCAAGGTACGTTTACTTACTGCATAGAAGAGAGGACAAAGCTGCCAAGAAGACCCTCCCCTTGTTGTTCAGAAAGGGCACCCTTGCCTCCCAAATTCGTTCTCAGAGATGATTCAAAATGTGACTGGATCTACTCCTGGCTCCAGACTTGGTCAAGGGCTCATGCCTAAAGGATTGTATATCTGTGATCAATCCTCTAGATCATAGCTAAGTTTTCAAAGTTTAACTTGCTATTGATCACCTGCTGAATATCTGACACCATAAGGCTTCTCTCAGCTTCGAGGAGTAACCTTAAGAAGTGTCCCTACTTGGAAATATCCTGGTGTGCCGCCTGCTGTAGTGCATGAGAGCTCAGTGGCTCCATGGCCACTATTTATGGAGTAAGATGGTTGATTATAGTGATATTTGCAATATTTTCAAGATGCCTGGATCACCCTTGCAGCCCAGCTTCAAGGTTGTCATCTGTCCCCCAAAGTACAGAGTAAGGTGGATACAGCCACCACAATCTCCACTTTGGTGGTTATGGCATAGGCTGGGGTGTAGGCCACCACATACTTGTACTTTTAAAGGTATGCTCCAATCCCAGTATCCATATGAAAAATAATGAGATAGAGAGACAGAAAGTAACCTATTACCAAAGCAAATATTGAGAAACTCACTGTGGATCAGACAACAGCATTCTAACTACGCAAGTCACTGGGATATGAAAGAATTAAATTAAAGCCCCTGGTCCAAATTATTAAGTTAGATTTTCCTTTTTTGATTATTCGAAATGAATCCAGAGCCTCATGTAGTCGCAGGAGTGGAACTTTTGACAAAATTAATATAGATTCACTGAAATACTGCTTTATCTGAACAGCTGCAGAATTGTAAAGTTAAAGCTTATCTTTTTGTATCTTCTCAAAACTTATAAATCCCATAAGATCAGAACACAGAGGTTTCCTAATGCTTGACTGGCTTGTTTGGGTTCAGATGATACTGAGTAGCTTTTTATTCAATTAATGTTATTCCAGTATTTCTTTCGTAATTTCTGAATGTTTCCTAAACTCTATGTCTTGGAAAAGGATTTTCTATTTACCAACCTGGTCCACTCTACTAAAGCCAGTGATTTTCTTAAATTTCTTATAGAAACCCCCATGACTTCGATGAAGTTTAACATCTTCCATTTTCTCTTTCAGCTACCATAGTGGAATAAATTTGCTACTTTCCTACACTGAAATTTTCTTTTTTTATTGTCATGGTGCAAAGCAACATCCTAAATGTTTAGTTTGACTGTGCTACAGCAAGTTTTTAAATTTTAACAGTGGTATTACTTGCTAGGCAAGAAATGTGGTTGCCTTGTAAAACTGATAAATTATTTAATATTAATATGTGTTATAATAATGTGCATTTTTAGGCCAATGCTTTCATAGAATAATTAATTTTATCAAAACTTTGAATTGTAAAATTTGTGCCAATAATAATTAAGTTGGGCAAGAAGTCCTTTCAGACTTTTGCTAAGCGAGCAGTCATAAGAGATCTGAAATGCACATAAAGTAACAGTGCTGCTCTACCTTAGAGTTACTCCCTACTTTACTATAACGTTCTGTTTAGTTCACAAATATGACCCTTGTGTAGAAACACAGCACCAGGTGAAGGACATCATCTATTATACAGGTCAGTTCTCAGCAGGAAGGTCTCTGTAATCCTGATATAAACCTGTAACCAAATATTTTACTGTCAGGCAGGAATTCCCTGTTTGTGCCCTGCTCTGCATGCTTGTGTCTCAAAGCTCTCAGAAGAGGCTGCTAAGAAGGCAAAAGTATACAAAAGAGGATATGCTCTTGTTCTCCGCTGACATGGAGTCCATAAAGACCCTGGAGAAGTTTCTGGGCTGCTTCAGTGTGTGTCAAAGCCAAATTCTGGTTCTATGTGTAAAAAAATCACAGCAGGCTTGTTGAAATGCCCTTATTCACTACAAACTGGCCTAGCTGGAAAAAAGGAGATAAGAAAGAGTCTGTTTTGAAATCTTTGCATACTGATCTTGATCACTGTATTCCACAGAAGCCAGAGGATATTTGGGACATTGGTAAAAAACTTTTTCCCACAGTCTTCTTTTAAAATAAAAATAAAAATGTAATTATATGCATGGCTCCTGATTTCATCATGGGAGCATTGTTAGGAATAGCTGATAACATACAAGCATATAATGAGCATTAAACATATAAAAATATGAGGTAAGCAGTTGGTTGCCTTTTCAGTGGAACTCACTCCCAAATGTGAGTAAAAACATTTACTTCTCAAAAATGTGTATATCCTCTTTCAACAATTGTTGAGGTTCTTTGCATGCATCATCCTGTTGCACATTAAAACTAACTTCCTTTACACATTTTGAACTTCTTTGGTATGCTAGTAGTGTTTTGTTACCCCATTCCACTAGACTAGTTCATCAAAGCTAATTTTGTGGTGTTCTTTCTTTATTGAGAGAGCTTAATAGCAGGGACACATATTTGTTTGCACACATTCTTTGTAAATACAGAGGATTATGTCAAAGCCTGATCCTTCTGAAAGTAACAGGAATCAAACAGAAGAGAAAGTTTTTCTTCCTTACACCAGTCTTTCATAACAAGTAATATACAAAGACTCTGAGCTTCATTTCAGGTTATACTATAGGTGTTCTTTTGACTGCCCACTACTTTTTGCTGGTGTTTTCTTTTCTGTCTCTGCTGTTTCTCTCAAACACTCCGCTGCAATCCATCCACATCAATATCTCACCCCATTTCTGTTAGCAGAACTTCTGGGTCTCCTCATGGACATGGCTTAAGTCCTATTACATTCTATTGTACATAATCCATTTTGACAATAAAATCATATTGCCTTGGATTCATATTTTCATGGAAAATACAATTTTCTAATTTCTCTAATCAAAATTTTGCCAGATAGTTTTTATTATGCTTTTTAATACCTTAATTTTGTTTGCTATTGATTAATGGCAAAATTTCTACGCTAAAAAGTTCTAAGGGATTTATCTGTCTTTATCATTTACTCACTGTGGTCAGAAGAAGAGAGGACTGATTGATTACAGATGCTCTACAAGCTGCTATTTTCAGGAGTTGCTCAGTAACACATAATGATGGATCAACCTGCTGGTTGACTGAATCAATTTACTTTATCTTCTTGAAAGGATGTCAGTCAGTGCACAGTGAAAGGTGGTGGGGGGAATCTCAGCCATGTCAATGTCTTTAAAGTTCTTCTGAAGCAAATGGAGAAATCTGAAGATCTGGAAAGTTAGAACAAGGCAGAGGATTTTACATTTCCCTGACTGGGCAAGTGATATTCAGCTGCAGAACTGCAAGGCAGGTAAAGATATTTCCCTATTCAAAATGCTGGTGGTGTAAAGACTGATACAATTACCTTTTTCTGAAGCCTCTCAGGAACTTCCAACTTGAAGATGGCCAAGTTGGTTAAAAGTGTGTGTTTACTTGCTCACTAGAATGATACATTATAAAAATTTAAAAAATCCTTTTCAGTCAATATCAGCAAAACCCAAATCTTCACTGTTATGGAAATAAATTGACCTTGAAAGGACTTATTGAATGACACACTGAGAATAGATCAGACAAATACATAGTGAATGTTATACTGACATTTAGGCCTAAACTCCATTTAAGCAATTACATCAGAAGTACTGCTTCTAAAGAGGTAATTTATATTTGTCAAAAGCATCTGTCTCAGGCTTAATATAATCGCAAGTAAGATTTTTCAAGTTTGAGGAGAAATAACTACGCAGCACGCACTAGCAAGGGAATATGAGAAAACGTGGGATTGCCAAATGTAAATTTTATACCAGCTACTTCTTCATTTGACTTGGGTTTAGGAAAAGCTAATGTTTATTTTCAGATTATTTCCTAGGCAGAATTGAGCAAATATAAAGACACATTCTTTTCCTGGCACAATTGTTCAAATTCACATAAAAATTAACAGATTCTGTTTATAGCAGCAGATAATTTTATCCCAAATATTTGCTCAAAATCAATGCATTTCCTGAGTGGTTCATATCTTATTCTTCTGCAGCAAATCTGCTGAGAGTCAGTATGCCTTATTCTGCAAATAAGAAGACTCCTACAAAAACAATTCTCTCTTTTGAAAAAGATGACCTTTCCAGACTCTTTGTATCTGGCTGGCAAAATAAGTACAAATTCCAGCTCATTAATTCTTCCATTATCCACCTGGTTCATCCTGGAATGAACTTATTCCTTCTGTCTAGGGTATGCTTCAGAAGGCTAATTTCCACTCTGTTGCTCCAGCTGTAACAAGGCATTCACAAAACTTGGGTTTTACTCCAATCCTGTCAGAATGCTCCTGCCTCTCCTCTAGTATCACCGTTTTTTAAACCCTAGTGCTTACAAAAGGTTTATGCACCAATGGAGTTTCCAAGACATGTGGGGTGGTAATAATAAATCAGGGCCCAAGTCATTCCCAGTTATGAATTCTTCCTGATGCTTTTAATTTTCGTTTAAATCTTGCAAAAATTTGTTGTTTAAAAGAAGATGTGAGGCAATTAATATTTTAATTCACTATGAACAAATTGCCTTAAGAATTCAAGCTGGGAATCAGCATTTCTTGTACTTAGTGTCCACAGTCTGTGTTAAGCATTAAGTGTGTGTAGCTAGTTTCGTGTTAGTCTTATCTGGAAAACTGCCAGTGAAGCTGAAACCAGCCTTTTGACACATTCAGAATAGCAGGAAACCTCTTCATGAATAATTGTTTCTACAGAATTGTTTACATTCAGAAGTTTTAAATAAATATAACACTTTAAGTAGAACCACATTTGTCTTAGCATGCTGTTCAAGTGCATATAAATCATAATTTACCTTTGCTGCACAACCTAATGCAATCTATTAAGGAAATAGTTCTTTTAATAACAAGACTACAGGAAACAGAGAGCTCAATCACACATAAAGAGACAATAAGATTACTGTTAATACACTTTTAACCTTTTAATAAATCATCCTTATTAGCACACAGAGCTGAAAGGATCAGTGGTTGTTTTCTTACAAACCCCCTTTATGGACTGAAAATTTTGCCACCCCAGAAAACACACAGAATATGGTGTTCCCATTCATTCCTTCATCCTTCTGGTAGAGGGCCTGGTATGTCTTATTCACAGCCAATATTTTCATAATTAACAGAAATAATTTTTTAAAGGGAAAAAGGATGCAACTCCTATATTTATTTGTGGGTCAAAACATTATACTAAGTCTAAAACACAAAACTCAGAAGACGAGTTGGTAATTCAATGGTGTTCAAAAATGGTAAAATGGTAACATTTTGAAACTATTTACTATTTTTTTTGTTTTGGAGAAAACTTACAGTCAAGTGCAATCAATGAGGCACTAAGCTAATAGTGTCATATAGTTGATAAAAAGGCATACTGATACAAAGAATTCTAACCTTCACACCAGTCTCAAATTGTTTAGCCCTGAACAGTTATAAGGGATGGAAAGTTTATAGCATTTTTTTTTTATCAGAACAGAATTATAACATGCTACTGGCAAGCAGAAGACTATTCCAAGTTTAAATGCTGGATCAATATGAAAAATATTGGTAATCTGAAGCAATTATACTCCAAGCATCTGCAAATCTCAGGAACAAACTTGCTCATAGTACTGGCAGTACCTTTTACTTCTGGTCTCTGGCCAATCCAACCTGGTTCCAGTGCCAAACAAATTATGTCTCTGAGGGTTCCTTCACAGAGCCTTAGCCACAATTGCAAACGTGGCAAAAAAAAAAAAAAGTTTTTCAAGGGGATTGTTGGATTCAGGACTACAAACCAGCTCTCATTTTAGTTTTGTCCTGAAATTTCTTTTCTTTCTTGTTTCAAGCAGCTTGGTAAAGCCATTGATATCCCACAGGAAACCTTGAAGCTTGTTTCAGAAATGCAAACAGCTTTCTAATCTCCGTCTGATTTGTTACCTGACTGGTTGCTGGCAGCCAAATAGCCGGTAAACACACAGATTAATATCTCACTAGCAAAATAGCAAAATAAAAAAAAAAATCAGCCTTGAAAAGATATTTTTGATTTCTAGGGGTGGTACACCTTGATTTTTACAGTTTTTTGCTTTTAGTTTTTTAAACTATACAGGCATAATTCATGATTTTCAACTTCCTTCCAGGAAAAGGATGTATTCATTAGATGTACCCAAGGAGTACATAGACTGCAGCGAACCAGATCACACTTTGTTTGGCTTACAGTGTGCTCCTCCCATATTTTGCTGAAGGGTTTTGTTTAGCCACCCATGTTGGGCTGGTGACATCATCAGTAGAGCTCTTTGGCCTTTAAAAATAAAGCTCAAAAAACCCTTATGGATGGCAGTTAGCTTGGAAAGTGGGCCTTAACAAGGCAATTTCTATCTTTCTGATACTATATGGACTGTCCCTGAGCTGCAGATTTGGGATTCGCTTACTCCGAATAGACCCTGCTTTGTAGGTAGGCATCCTGGCTACCTCTGCAGGACACTGAGCATTTCAGAGCCTTTCACAGGACTCCCGGTGACCAACCTGCTCTCTCATGTGCCAGTCCTTCCTGATGCCTCCTCTGGGCTTTTGTAGCCCCAACAGCACCCACAGGGTGCACATCCATGAACATCAGCACTGATGCTGTTGCAGGGACATCCCGCACACCGGGCTGTGGCTCTCCAAGGAGAACTCTGAAATAAGCCACCAACAGCAAGAGACAAGGCTGTGGCTGTTGGGTGTAGATGACAGCTAGTACAGAGCACCATCCAGGAATGAGAACCTAAGGAAACCTGTGATTTGCTGAAACATTGTAACATTTTACATGGAGATTTGGAGGAAGGCAATTGCTTCATCAGCTGGTGGACTTCAGTCATTAGTGTTCAGCACAGGAACCTCAAGGAGCAGCACTAGCCAGCTCCTACCAACTCCTGATCTTTTCCTAGTGTCATGAAGGCTTTAGAAGCCTGATCGTTATGACAAATATTGTTTACCTTCGTATCCATGACAAACAACAAAAGCTGAACATGTGATGTTTGTGCAATCAAAAAGACTGATAAGACCAGCAGCACACAAAGAAAGAGCAAAGTAAAATTAAGCTTTGGTTAAAAATTAATTATCTAGATATATATATATATATATATACATGATAAAAACATGTAAACAATCATTTATTATATGGTAAAAGCTCCTTATGAAAAGAAAAAGCTTAGAGATTTAAAAATAACCAAGAGAATATTTAGACATATTTAAGTGTAGAACTTACTTCTCTATAATAGGACACTCTTGCTCCCAGCTTTGACTTTTTCATGGCTGATCCTTTCATCTCAACTCAGGCCATACACTTGAGGTGAATATTGTCTTGGTTGTATCTGAATGCATATTCACAGAAGGCCCTGGTAACAATCTTCTCATAATGACATTAAAAAAAAAAAACAAAAACAAAGCATATTTAGAAAGTAAGCAGAAGTATTTAGGTTATAATGCTTACATACTCTTCCTGTGAAGAGAAACAGGTGAAATTGTTGCCATTATCCAACATATTGTAAAGTTCTTTTTTCTCAAACACTAGCTAAAAAACAGATCTCTGAACTGCTGGATTTAGGTTTTCTTTCCTCTTTAGTGGACTATAAAAGAACCTAAGGTTAAGTGGCAGAGCAGAATACTTGTAGTGTTCCCACATCTCTGTCCCATATCAAATCTAAACATCACAGCAGGAAAAAGTAACCCACTAATACTGTAGCAGGTTTAAAGTTTTTTTTCCCCTTTTACATAATCATTTGGAAATGACAAATTTTAATTTCTGAAATTTTTGTGCAGGATCACAGCAGTTTAAATTTAACTAAGTCTGCCATGGAATTGCTGACCAACATGGAAGGGGCAGCTGCCAGGACAAAAGATAAGCAGGTGGTTGAGTTTCAGGCTTAGAATATTATTAGCTGTGATGTGAAAATTTCTGAGATTGAAGATAAAAAATGTCTTGTACTGTTGCCCTTCTCCTGTGCAAAGAACAGTGCTCTGCATTTTTTTTTCCAAGGCCAGTAATATTTTCTCACTGACTTTGGAGGTAGTCTCCTAATTCTAAAAAGTAGCAGGCATTTCCTGACTACTAAAATAGAGGAAATAGATGTTCCTTAACTCATAAAAGTCATGCTTGGATGAGTACCTATACTTATCTCTTCACCATGTGCAGCTATTCAGAAAATGTTAGTTAATTTTTAAATACTAATACTAAATATTATCTTCTAGAATGTTCTTCTTAGAAGAATAAAGTTCCTTTCTTATAATAAACTTTTGGCATTCAAAGAGGCTTCTTTATTTAAAAGAGAACACAAACTCTATATAAATGCTGAATAATAAAGATCATTAAATTTAAAGTTTAAGGATTATGAAATGGGTATAAAACCACCATATAATTTCCTTTCCTGTTGACTGAAGGGTGCTTTGAAACTTTTTTTCCCGTTGTGAACAGTATACCTGGTGTCATTTCAGAGAGGAAAACAATTCTTATTTTTTCCATTTCCAGCATGACTTCTCTGATTTGGGTTAACGTGTTTTGGGATGACTGTTCTTGGAGGTGTTGTCCATTTTGTTAAGATGATACGTGGAACAATGATGTAGTCTTTCTTCTCAGCCCATAGACCACACCCAGCAAACAGAAGTATTAACTTTTTCTGCACTATTTTTTTTTTCTCAGCTAAATTTCATATGGTTGGGGTGTAATCCAGTTTGCTGTACAAACAAGGCATCACCAGGAAAATAGAGCTGAGTAATATAGGGAATAATGCATCACTCAGAAAATACACCAGCATAGTAAGAATACCTCTAGGTGGCATAACATAATGACTTTTCCTGCCATGCGAGGCCAGTTGGTAGGAACCGGAAACCATCATTTTGTCGAGAAGCATTTAGAAATTATGTGAAACACTGACCTAATGCAATAATATTAACATTTTTTCCAAATGTTAGGAGATATTCACTGAATTCCTTGACATAAAATAACTTTTTGTTTATGAATATTTCTGTAACAGAAATTCCATAATCATTAAAATATATCAATAGCCAAAAGCAAGGAAGTTCACAGGACAACTTTTAGAAAATGTAATGCAGGAACCACTGTATTATTTTCATTGCATATCTTTATCTTTAAAAAATAGAAGTTCTGGTAGAGAAGTTAAATATGTATTGTTATGAAGTTATGAATGGCTATTTTTCTGGATTTATGGGTGATTGCAGTTGGGACTGGCTGCTATGACGTCTGTCATTTACAAAAATGCCTGTACAAATAGCATGTCTTCTCCTGTCCCAATAGTTCATTTTGATGCACTGTCAAAGTCCGCAGCTTACTCCAAAGAAAGCAAGCAAGAATCAGATAGATCTCTCATTGTCCTGTTTCTTCTGCTCATAAATCAGAATTTCCATGAACCCATTTATGAAATTCCCCACCATGACTTTTCAAGACTTCTTTTAGGTGTTCCACAGCTTTCCCATGGTCCATACTGGCCACAAGCTATGTGTTTTTGTTAAAATGATGCTCAGCCAATGCTAAGTCTTTTCCTTTCCAGTAGATTTTATTAGATTGGGTTAACCTTAGTTACACAGCTTCCCATTGACAGCTGGCTCAGGTTTGGATGCTTGTGCAGAGGATAAAGTCACATGTTTGCAAAATTTCATTAAACTGTAGTCACCATTGAAGCACTCGGATATGCTGTTTTATTGGCTCTACTGTTGGAATTTTTAAACTGATTCCTGAAATCACAAACTGCTATTTGTGATTTCAAAGCATCGAGTTTCACAGTTATCCATCATTTTAAGAGATCTAAATTTTATTTTGAAAATTTTTTGATGCAGAGCAGGCTGACTATTCACAAAAAAAAAGACTGTGAGTGTCATAAAATATGAGACTTTGCTTAGAAGAGATTTAAAGACCCATGTACCCACATCCTTCTTACCTATACCAAAATGCATCCTTTTCTGAGCTACCACATATCCTATACTTTTTATTTGCTTCTTATGGGAGCTGCTTACTACCTGTCTCTAATGCTTCTACTTTCCCTGTGTATGCTCTGCAGGAAAAACCTTTGAGAAATGCTCTTGAAAACAAAGTCAAAATAATTTCTCTAAGAGTAGTTGAATATGTATATGAAAGTTCATCATACTGCATTTAGATGTCAATCTTGAAAGTGACTTTGAGTTAAGGAACAGCTTTTATTTTTCTTTGGAAGCCCTTTTCCTTGGGATTTCATTAAGAAATCTGGTCAACTTGAGGGCTCCCCTAATGACTGTTGCAAATATCCATCCACCAGGAGTCACTTAAATATTATTTCAGTTAATTAGGTTGGTGCTTGTAATGAAAAAATAAAGACCTGTTATTTTACGTGTTATCCAGTTCTTTTCTCACATTTTAGTTCTCATTTTCTAAACTCTACAGACCTTCATAAGAGTTTAGTGACTATGCTAAAATTTACCTATGTTTGCCCGTGATTACTAGGAATAATATCTCCTAAACAGGATTTTGCTTTACTTCTCCCCATCTAAGCTACAGGTACTTAAACTGGCTTGACTTAGTTTATTAAATCCCTTACACATCATGACTAGTAAATTGTCCTTTCCAAAAGCATCCAAATATATAATTACTTTCAACACATAGCCACTCAACGAATATCTGGATGTAGCAATCAGGTTTTCTAGTTTCTCAATGACCCACTTGCTTCCTTACTAACAGAAAAACAAGGGGAAAGCATTATGCAATGACACCATTTTGTGTAGGAGCAGTCCATTGCCATGCGTAAACTTCAACACCCATCAGAGCAGGTGAGGGACACCAGACTGACTTCATTCTGCTTTTTATACCACAGTGTGGTACGGTGCCAAAAGGTATGTAAATAATAGAACACTGTGTGGGACTGAGTTTATATAAGTCTGACTAGTTCACAGAGTTTGTTGTGAAGATACATATGCATAGGTACTCACTAAAGCAACACAGCATATTAATCTTCAAACTGTTTATACAGCACTAGCAAAAGATAGGAAGAGTTGTCCCTTGTTAGCAAAGAAATTACATGTATCTATATACACACAAGGAAATCCAACAAAAATGAATGCTAAATGTTTGAATTTCACATCCAAAGCATGTAGCCGTTCATCTCTGGGGAATAGGCAGTGTGTGCAGAAGCAAAGAAGCTTTCAGTTTTTAAATTAGTAAACAATTCATCCTGATCCCTGAAAACCTTTGAAGTTTAAATATTGCCTATAGTATACAAGGTGTAATTGAAACTCCATTTGTCTGAGATCAAACCCAAGGGAAATTGCCTGAACTTGAATACACTAGTCAGTTCAATTTAAAACAGCCTTCTGAAGAGAACAGGGGCTTTGTTTGCCTGCTTGTTTACTTTTTAATCCAACACTTTCCTACCAATTGTTTGGTAAAAGCCTCTAATTAAAGGTGGGTGTTATTGTGAGCAGCAAGATCGCTTTTATGAAGAAGCAGTTTCTAGGAAAGGTCTATTATGATCAGCATAGAAGGAAGCAGCACATTTTTCTCATGTCAATTTTTTTGCTCCTTATTGATAAAGTAGTGGCATTTCAAAGCCAGACATGGAAGCTCAGGGAGACTAATGTCAGACATATTTTGTATCACAAATGCAAGGCAAGTAATTGCAACTGCCTTTAGAAAAATCCTAACAGGACATCTGCCTGTGCATGAAGTGTAGGCGTCTGTCTACAAGCACACAGACATACTGTGCCCAACTTTGCAGGACACTTTATGTAACTTTCATATGCTGCAGAAAGTTAAGAAAAGAATGAAATGACAGTGGGAACAGTTGTCTAATATTTTCCCTCTCCTGCACAGTACAAAGGACTCTACAGGCTGGAAACCAGTTGATATGATGCCTGCCTATCCAATAGTAAGCAAAACAATGCCCAGAAAATTATCTTAATGGGTTTTTTTTTCCTCGTGTTTGGTCATTACAGCTCTACCCTAGCTACATTTACTGGCAAACTTACCACACAAACAAGGCTGTCCAAACTCTCCATCTCGTACACGGTCAGAAAGTGGAAGTCCGACTTTACACGCCCTTGTTATGGACTGATCACTATCTCCTTGCATAGTTTGTGGGGCGCGATTTTGTGAGACAGACAGGGCCAGCAGAATCGCATAGAAGTACAGTCTGTAGGTTTTTCTGTCCTCTGCCAACTAATTGTTAGCGACATATCTAGTGAAGGATCTATTGCTTCATGTTACAGTGCTTACACCATCTGCATCTTTCAGTGCAGAGAAGGAAAAGCAGCCCAAAGCAGACAACTTCTTTAAGCCATCTGGAGGAAATATACATGAACCCACATGTAAAACCTCACTTCAGCCAAGTATTCCAGAGCTGAGATGCAATACTGTCTAGCAGGACAGAGAATACCTATGTGTTTTAGATACAAGCTGCCAGTTAAATCCCTCATTTCAAATTAATGATGATGCTTGAACAGAGCAACTTCCTGGAGCAGAAGTGTGAAAATACAGGACAGGGGAAGCATCACTCTTGCAACTCTTCAGAATAAATTATTTCGCATCTTCTATCATAAAGTAATAATCTAAATTAAGATAATAATTTGGATTATTTCTTTTCACTCGGTAAAACTGTCCCACCATGAAACTGCAATTATAATTGAAGGATGTAAAGGGATACAAAAGTAGAATCACTGAAGCTGGAGGAAGTAAATCAGAACCATGAAAAACAGCCCACGTTACCACAGTGGCCAAATGATTCTTAGAAACTTCCCTGAACACATTAAAAATTACTAGTGCCTTGAGCTAGATTTTAAACTTGTACCATGTATTTATCTGTGTACTTCAAATTTTAGATGAGATTTGTCATGCTGATTAGAGATGCAACACTGAGGGGTTTTTTTCTACCACAATACTGCATCATATCCTGATCTTTGCAGTTTCCCAGAAAGTCATTCCTAGGAAACTAGACTCAGGGAAAGCTATAGGAGAGTTCTGTATGCTTCTCGATATATAAAGCTAGGTGTCCAACATGAAGTCATCTAAGAGATAATCTGTAGATGGGGTTCAAACCCACTCTAGTCCCAGCTGCAACAATTCTGTCAAAGAAGCTGTATTGTGCCCAAATTTAGGGAGAAAAGCAAACAGGGCCAAGAGCTATTTTTGTATGTTTGGCATTTGACTAAGCTGTTTCATGTCCACATAGCCAAAAAGACCACAGTTATGGGAGCAATTCTTTGTTGAACTCAGCCCTGAAAAAGCTGAGGACCATAAGGACATCAGGACCATTTCCCAAGTAGAGAGTGGCTCAGGGGCCAAACAGGAACAAAACTGCAGGACAGACTAGAAATTCAGCTGAGTTTTGTATTTGCTTGCTTCTGGGCTAAAAACAGATTATTAAAAAGCCAGAGCTGCATCCTAACAACCATTGCTGTGATATGGAGTAGGAGGGAGGAGGCTGAACTTCCTCCTCTTTCTGAACCTTGTCTGTGCTGAATGACCCCACTCTATGATCCTCAGAACCCAAATCTAGATTTCTCTCTGTTTTGTAGGATGACAAGGCTGTTGCCCTCAAGACTTTCTCTGTTTTACAGTATTTTCCACTCTGGTTTTTACATGTTGCTATCTCATTGCAAAACGTCCATACCTTCTCAATGATTTCACATAAGCAGCCCCTCACAGCACAGCCAACAAACTCCAACTCTCCTCTCATACCCTAACCCAATCTTTTATAGCACTCATCCTTACTGGACATGGCTGTGGCCCTTAAGGCAGGCCTGTTTCTAATCCTTGGTAATTAGTACAGCTGCGACTCCTCAGGGGTGAGATTGCCTTCTGCACTATCTCCAGTCTCTTACATTCCATCCCCCCACATTTACATAGTCAGGCTCTCTTCTAGCATTTCAGAATTGAAACAATTTTAACTCCCTGTATCATATCCTTAAGAATTTTACACTATTTATCCCAGGAATTAAATATTAATGGGTAGGCAACACAACTTTTGCACATCACTGCTGCTGAACAGTTGTGATTAGAGTCTGTCTTGAAAAGATATATGCATTTGATTACAAACAGCAATTTTAATGCTTAAATGACAAGTTCTACATGTAATAGTCCTAAATGAAAACCTGGAAAAAGGCACATGAGAGCAAGGACTATTAAAATAAAATATGAAAGGTAAAATTTATTATTCAACAGATATGGAATAGCAAAACATTAAAAAGACAGTACAGCCATAAATTGTAATCATCAAAAAGTAAACTATGAAAAAGGCATGGAAAAGCAGCAGTGGCTAATCCATGTAACTAGATACCTTCTCTTTAGTGCAATGAATTGGCAGGAAAAGATAGGAAAACACTAGACTGAACAACACTGCTCAACTGTTCACTGGAATTATCATTTTATTTTTATTCACTTTCAGAGGATGTTAAAATCGTGCTATTGCAGTTTAGTAGTTTGAAAGGGAGGATGCCATGGGTAATAATTTTGTGTTGAATAATTGCACTTCAGAACTTTATAACAAAAGTTTCCCATACATTTATAAATGTACCAGAAGAACAAAAATATGTTGCTTTCCAGTCTATCAGAAAAAATGAGGTTCTACATGCACAACCTATTTACATCTCAACATCAGTATTACACGCTGAAATAGTTAATTGAGTGTATATTGTGAAAAGTAGATTAAGGGCCCACCTGGGAAAGAGATTAAAACTGAAATTCAAATCTCAGTTTTTAAGAGCAATGAGAACTCCCTGGCTATAATCTACAATCCACAAGGGCAGAGTTAACTAAATTCTGAGTTAGCACCAATGGACTAGCCAGCCTCTGCTACTAGTCTGGTCAGAAGAGAAGATGGTTCCAATAGTTAAAACTGAATCACTGAAAATATTACTATACTGTAAGTATTGCAAAATAATGATAATCCCAGTATTCAAATGACTGTGTTTTTGCAAAAGTAAGACAGAAAAGAAAAATGCTCATGGTTTGATGGACAACAATATTTCATAGAGTTGCTATAACACTCTAGCTCTTCCTAGCCTGATGTTTGGATAATTTGCTGACTGACCAATATTTTGTGTGGGGGAGGGTGTCCCTGCTCATGGGACTGGAAATGCAAAGGCATTCGGGGCCCATCAGAGAGACAGAGAATCACAAGATCCCAGAATGCGCTGAGTTGGAAGGAACCCACAAGGATCATGAAGTTCAAGATCTAGCCCTGCACAGGATACCCCAAGAGTCGTACCCTGTGCCCAAGAATATTGTCTAAGTGCTTCTTGAACTCTGTCAGGCTGGTGCTGTGACCGCTACCCTGGGGGGTCTGTTCCAACGTCAAATGACCGGAACCTTTTCCTGATATCCAACTAAATGTCCCCTGATTCAGCTTCAGGCCATCCCCTTTGGGTCCTGTCCCTGGTCACCACCAGAGAAGAGATCAATATCTGCTCCTCCTCTTCTCCTCACAAGGAAGTTGTAACTGCAATGAGGTCTCCCCTCAGTCTCATCTTCTCCAGGCTGAACAGATCAAGCAACCTCATCTGCTCCTCCTACGGCTTCCCCTCAAGGCCATTCCCATCTTTCCAGCCCTTCTTTGGACTCTATCTAATAGTTTCCTATCTTTCTTATGTTGTGGCACCCAACACTGCCCCCAGTACTCGAGGTGTGGCTGCCCCAGTGCAGAGCAGAGCAGGACAATCCCCTCCCTTGCCCAGCTGGCAATGCTGTGTCTGATGACACCCAGGACAGGGCTGGTCCTCCTGGCTTGCCATGGACCAGGATCCCCAGGTCTCCCTTTCCAAGGCTCTGCTCTCCAGCATTGCATGCCCTTGTCGGTCCTTACATCCAGGGTTGCCTATCCCAGGTGCAGAACCCATCACGTTGCCTGGTTGAGCTTGGTAGCTTTGGTGATTTGCCAGGCTTGTAATTTGTCCAGGTCTCTCTGCAGGACCTCTGTGCTCTCCAAGGAGTCAACAGCTCCTCCCAGTTTTGTATTGGCTGCAAACTTGCTCAGTATCCCTTCCAGTCCTGCATGCAAGTTATTTATGAAGATGATGAGGAGCACATGTCTGGAGATGGAGCCCTGCAAAACCCCCTCAGCGACAGGGAGAGACCATTCTTGGAGAAGGGAGTGCAAGGTTCAAGGGCCTTCCTGACCAGAAAGGCCCCAACATCTTTCCTGCACTGGGGACAGAAGGATGTAAACATTGAGAATAAGCACCTCAAATAGCTGGAGAATTCTGCAGCACAGCTGCTCAGAAGAAGACTTTTTGTTTCAGAAAAATTTGTTCCTGATTTTCCAAAAAAACTCTTTTTTAATAAATTCCCTTTTTGTGGAAAATGTAGATATTGACAGTCCTCAATCCCATTCAAAACAGGAGGTTCAAAACACTGGAATTTCACCCAGACTAAAAACTCCAGGCTTTAATAAGCAGGCCCCTTTTTTATATTTTCTTATGTTTAATTTCTTCTTTGTTTTTGATTTCATTTTCATATTCTCTCATACAATACCATGAGCTGGACAGTTGTTTCTTAATCAGCTCAGCAGAAGGACTCTGCTGAGTAACTTCTCTTTTATCATTTGAATTTTCAAAGTAATGGATGTTATTGGACTGATGCAGAAATTTCGTTCAGAAAACGAAAAATATATTTTCAGCTACTAAATACATTCCAAAATATGATCTTGGGGCAAAAAGGTGGGTTTAAGTTGATTTTCTTTTTAACAATATCTTGTCCCAAATTTACATTTTCTTACTTTTCATGTTTGCACAAAAATATGAGTTTTTTCAGACATCAGATGAGCATGATTCTTGCTCATTCTTTTCCCATAATGGACATCTGTCATCTTAGCATCAGTCAGATCTATCTCTGACAGGGAAAGATTTTATGAAACAAAATTTACATACATTTTAAGTTCTTGAACTTTCTGTAGTTATCTCACTCCTGCAGTGAAAATATGCATGGTGAAATGGGCTAATGAGCCCTCCTTGGGATTTAGCCATGGTCTCTTCCTCATATACAAATACTTCCGTCCTCCTGCAAAACAAAAACTGTGAAACCCGGGTTAACAGCAAGCACAAGCTCTGGCCCTGTGATGTTTAAATCTTCATCATAGCTGACCTTTTGTTAACAAGAGCTAGCCCTTCACGTTGTTTGAATAAAAGCTTGCTTTAACAACTTACTCTTCAAAAGTGTAAAACACTTCATGCTTGCTTCTTAAAAATTTCTTTACTGTTACATTTCAAAGTTACCAATGATGAAAAAAACCCTACAAACCTCAAAGTAAATGAAAGGCAAAGACAAAAAGAAAAGCACTTCTGGAAAGGTTATACAAATAACTTTAAGAACTGTTATAGCTTTTTTTTCCTTTGGATAGAAAGTTTGGTGTTTGTTCTTAGGTTGGTCAAGGAGAGCACAAGGAGGTGTTTTAAAACAAGTTTTAAAGTAGGCAACTCTGATATCCTACATTAACAGGCTTGTACACTGCCGGATCTTGAGCAGCCCACACTGCTTGTTATATGCAGTCAAGAACACTTTGCTTAACACTGTGGCTTTGGAGAAAAATACCAGCTATTTTTCATTTGAATATCCACCTATGTTCATTTCCCTTGACCCAAAGGTTTCCCCATCTTCCTGTTTGCCCTGCCACTAGGGACTGTGCAATGCCCATCCATGCCCTGAGCTGTGTGGGGACCAAGTGGGGCACACATCCCCAGGCAGTCACTGGTGCAGCACGAGCAAGCAGGGGACTCCCAGCTTCCTCTTTGCCCTCCTGAGTGTCCCTGTGCCCCGACATCTACTTGTCTCTCTGAAGCAACACGTTGATGAAAAGCCATTATAGCATAGCTCTGTGTTTTGTGATTTTTTCTCTTTTCTTCACACTTAAAATTTCTGTCTTCAAAGCCCCCTGAATGCTCAGAGTTTCATATCAGTTCCTTTCATGATTAGATTTTTCCATTTCCCTTTCATTCTTTCAGTTTAACCCACTGTTCTCTGCTAATAAAATCACTCTGGCAACCTCATCTTGTAGTCTTGTTTTGTTTGTGACAATCCCAGCTGTTTGCTCGTTTATTCTTAAGTTCATTACTAGGTCTAAACAATGCCTTTTAGAGTCCATCTTTTGCTTTAAATGTCTTTTAGCTACCCATGACAGCTACTGGGTTGCATTTTAATATTCTGGTTCCCTCTTTTCCTAGTTGAAATGATAAATTCTTACTTATTCTCTTTTTTTTTTGACACATTCTACATGAGGAACCAGGTTAATACGATCTGAATTTTTTTTGGTCAATCCCTTGTGAGACTCTTTCCAAATTTCCTTTATAAAAGCCAACTCCTTATCCTTTTCTGATAGTCTGCTTCCTAGTTCTCCCTGTAATGTTGCTACACTTCCTTAGAGTTTCACTTCAACACATGGCCCAGCTGCTGAAACAATACCCTGTGACTGAATGCTGTGCTTTAAACCAATAAAGTAGGTACAAGTTGCCAGCACTGAATAAGCACTACATTGAGGTTTGTGGTTTGCACTGCTGCATTTTCTTTTCTTAAATTCCCGTAGTTCTTTGCAATTGAATCACTGCTTTCTAACTTTCTCTTATTGCAAAAGAAAATCTTCCAAAGTGCATGCTCTGGTGCAGCATGCTTACACAGTGCAAGATAGAAGATGCAAGCAGGGAAAGCCTCTGGCTACAAATTCAGGCTCTGTATAGGTTACCTTTAGTGCTCTCTGGGTAGGATCATGCATCTGGTGCCTAGCCTCCTTCCATGCCAAGCAGACACTGTGGATTATTGCAAGAGAAATCCAGAGGCAGCTGGGGTAAGGGGAGCATGGCCAGAATCTGTCCCACCCCAAATTCTGCCCCAAGCACAAACCAACAAGGAAAACGTCACTCTTTCCCTTTAGGAGGCTTATTCACAAAGTAGTGAGAAGGAATGTTATAGCCTTTGTTTTAAACATCTGGCTGGGTATCCACTCTTTGAGCCATGGTCAAGATGCCCAGGGCCTCAACAGTGCCACTGAAGCACCAACACCAGCACAGCAGCTGCCTGGAATGGATATTCAGCTCTGAAAGTCCTGACTTCCCCATGACCACCCGAGACTCATAAGTACTTACTGACAACTGGGTCTGAGAGTCACAGTCTTTAAGGCTCTGTCACTTAAAAGAAAAGAGTCATAGCACAATTAAAATCCTTTGAAACATAGCAGGTGTGTGATTCATTTCTGGTTTGAAGCCTCAGAGGTACATCAGAGTGAGAAGTAACAATTCATTATCCAGGGAGCTGAAAAGTCCAAGCTGAGGGGAGGGGGTTGTGACTCCTCTTTCTTTTCTTTTTTCCTTTGAAGTTTTGGCATTTTCATATTTTCATGGTGGATTTCACCTCTTTGGAAAATATTTTCATTTAAAAAAAATATATATATATAGCCCATACCATAACCATCAATTCAGGAAAATAACCAAACTAAAAAGTATTCCAGCCACAAAATATTTAAGGCCTCCTTATGCAACAACAATGAAAAAAGTATAATTGCAAGAAGATGAGGAAAATATGAAAACTTATGTTGTCAACACAGCAGTACTGCAAATCAGTGATATCTGAAATGTGGTCAGAATAAATCCCTCTGATATTGCATCAATAAGCCAGTTACTTCTTCTGTGAATCAAATTATTTCTTAACAAAACTTTGATGTTTTTCCAAACCAAGTCTGAAAAGAAATACTCATTTTCAAAAATGAAAGATCTTGAGAATGTGAGTTAACTTCAAGGATTCTGACTGGCTCATCAAATTTTACTCTGTTCATTTTAATGTAATACAAGACACACAGGTGAGTAGAGATTGGTGTTCCTGTGTCACCTGCGTATCATTCCATGAGTTCTTGATGGGATGATTTCACACATGTCTGCTCTCCAGCTACGGCTGTGACAACTGTGAACCCTCTTGGTCTCTTATTTGAACATACAGAGAAATTAAGGGGAAAAACTGTATATATGCTATTGGCAAAACCCACTGTTTTTAACCTTTTGAAAACTGGGGAAATGTTGGTGAGCTACCCTAAAATGTGTGAGAGGTCGCCTCAGGAACTGCAGAGTCGCATCCAGGAGAGCCCCTAGCAGATGATTTCTGTCCCTCTTTTCTCCTGGCCCAGGTACCCAAAGATGCACTATCTTTGTGCCCAAATGGCTCTTGATTCTCCATTTAATTTTCTCCTGTCTGTTCAGCCTGAGCATTAGGGTCAAAACAATTTTTAAAGGCTGTCACAGAAACCTCAAGTAACAAATTTCTCACGACAAGTACAACCAAAATTGACATTTTCTGGAAACACTATGATTACACGAGTTTGGGTTTTAGAGAGATGATGATTGTTGCAAAATTTTGTGAAAACTGTGTGAAATGTGTTAGGACTGCAAGCTGGAGGATGTGGTTAGGGAGTTATCCAAAGATTTTACATGCTCACAACAGAGCTTGTTCTCAGCTATCATCCAGTACAGCCACTGACACTAGTGACAGATAGAGGCGGTGGTGGATAGAGTGAAGTCTCTCAACTCCGTCTATTTTCACCATGTTGGAAATTTTTTTATGAAACATAAAGCTCCTAAACTAAGGTATTCATATGATGTTTTTCCTATGTATATCCACAAACACTTAACAGGGTTAGCTCTACAGCTCTTTTTCAGTCCAAGAAGATCAAAATAAAAGAAACAATGCTGGAATATTTGGCTGGTTGAATCATTTATTTAAAATACAGAACCACACCAAAATGCCTCCTCTTCTTTACTCTGCCCAGGCATTTGCACTGGGCTACTTAATGTTCTCTGATGTATTGATATCTGTGTGTTTCTTCATAAAAATTAAAAATAAAAACATTTATCAATTTTTATTTAATCTCTGAGGCAATTATGGAAAATAATCCAAACCTTTTGTTTGAAATCCTTCTGGCACAGTATTCATGGGCAGCAGTGTGCCTGTTTGCTGTAAGCAGAAGCCAGAATGTTAAAGTAGTTCATTCTGAAAGCCAAGGACAGACCTTGAACCTGAGTCCGTAAAAATTTGCTTGATGCCTTGGCACATTGCCTCTCACCAGCCTTCTCTATTTGCCTTTCACAGGCTGAAAGCCCAGCCCTTTGTGCCTGTGGGTACAGCTCTGCTTTGGCTTCAACGGGTCTGCACAGTCATGCCTGCCCACTCCCTGGCAAGGGGTTAATGGGAGCAGGAGAACACACAAAGGTCAATCCCATCAAACATGAGACTTCAAAGGGAGTCTCTGTTCTTAAAGCCAGAACTCTGCTGGAAGTAATGTCACTCTATAGAATAAATTCTGTTTTCTTGACCTTTTTCTACTTCCAAGGTCACAATCCAGAAAAGGTTTAGAAAAATCATAAGAATGTCTTATTTTCTTTTGATGGGTATAGATGATGGTGATGGTTCCCATATGCTAATGTTCACATTTTCACAAGAAAAGGCTTCTGAAGAAAAATTAAATTGAGCTTGCCTGTAGTAGACAAAGGTAATTTCCTTGTATTATTTTTTCTTTTTTTGGCCAAGGAGTACTCTTCTGCAAACTTAAAGAGGTGGTATTTTGAAAACCTTAAATTCCTGCATGCTAACATTACCTCTTTCAGTTAAGATGCGAGCAAAGCACCTGCACATTTTAGAGGCAAACTCCAACAATAGTAGATTGAATTTTAATGGCAGCTGGCCTCTCATGCAGACAATGAGAGGAACTGACAGATCCTGATTATCTTGCCACAGTTGCTTGAAAATGCATCAGGTGAGGGAACCTGGAATTCCTGGCTGGCATTCCCATGCTGACAGTCATGCCAGCATTTACACCCTCTTATAGCTCTTCAGAAGTAGGGGCTTTCTCTTCTGCCTGCACCTTCTTCTACCCAATCATCTCCTTTCCACACCATGTCACCTTCCCAGTGGGTGCCTGGGGCACTCTCACTCCTAGCTTTTTCACCTTCTGGCACATCATTGCTTCTCAGCTTTACACTATTTCATGACAACTGTAAGTGTAGAAGTGAAACCTGTCTCCTGGCCAGGCTCTGTGACTCTTAAATGCATTTTTTATCTACTAAAAAGAGGTTTGGGCCCTTTACTATGTACAGCTGAGGCAGGTGGCAATGCCATCAAGTTTTACTCTTTTTTCAGCCCCTGCACTCACCTCCTCGCACAGCATTTTATAGGTTTGCTTCAACTACCTTTATAGAGATATAATTTTTTTAACATTCAACTATGGTATACACATAAATTGTTTTCATACAATTTGATTTAAAGGAGTACCATTTTTTCAAAGCACTCAGTTCAGAAACACATCTGCTTGAACACAGCTGTATAGATGGGTCTTTAGATTATATATGGGTGTCAAAAAGCAGAAAAATATCTTTTCAGAGAGAAAAGTTTGTTCAGTCAAAAAAAAGCTACATTAAGCACAATATTTCAGTTTTATTTCAAAGACTTGATAAAATAAATAGATTTCTAGACTGAACATTGTGCTAGGGTTTTATCACAAAAAGAATTCAGGGTATGTTGACAAAATAAATCTCAGTATTTAAAGTTTTAGTGGTTAATTTTGTAGTGAAATATTATATCTTATAAATTCACCCACTCTTGTTCATGGGCCTAACACTTGGATTATGATTTTTTAAAACACCTAACATTTTTTGAAGTAGATCTCTATCATTATTTCTGTTTCAGTACAAAGCTCAAAATGACATAAAGAGTCTTTGTAAAGGCATCATATGTGCAAAGATATTTCAATAAGTTACTGCAAAGTAAAGTTTAATGAAATTTAAAACAGTAAAAAGACAATGTAGCTCTTTTTTTTTTAGAACTAATAAGCATTGTGTTTAACCTAAAGTTTCTGTTTAGACAGTGAACTGAAAACTTAGTTATTGCAAAGTGTACTAACAGTAAAGGCTATATCTTGCAGAGAATTTCTGAGTCCTTGGTATAAAACACTTTAAAAATAATATAACTTCCAGTTTGTAGCAATAATAGTAATAAAATATTACTGATTGAGGGACTCTTCGCCAGGCAAGGGGATGTGATGTGATGGCAAGGCAAGGAAATGTAAGGCAAGGTGGGGGAGGGATCTCTTATGTCAAATGGGCAATGTATGAAGAGAGTATTCTCCATCTCCACTAACAGAATCCTGCTGAAAATCTGAGTGTATTTGACATTTGGGCCTGTTTCTGAAAAGCAGATTTTTATTTTAGGTGTTAGGCAAGTGACTAGATTTGAAAAGGCTCATCTCCATAGAGAGGCCTTATATATCAGTGTCCATATCAATGTATATGCTGACCTGCTGTGCAGGGACCAATACAAAAGCTTTGCATTTTTGCTTGCTTAATTTAGTAATAAAACATATCCATGAGATCGTTGAGTGTCTAAAAAAATTAGGAAAATATCAGACAAGTACCTTCTTCCATTGAAATATCTAGAAAGTTGTACTCTATTATATCTGAAATATCTCTAAATTTTTGGCTCCCTTGCATGAAGAAACAAACATATTAATGGCCAGATTTAAGAAAATGGTTTCAAGCAATTCAAAGATAAGAAGTTACTGGATCAGTAAGGATAGCCAAATTATCTAGTAAAATATTTTCAAATTAACAGAAAGCAACTTTTTTTGTCATCCATGATAACTGAATTAACAGGGTCTGAAACTCTGCTTATAAGCATGACACTGATTTGGGTGAGAACAGGAAAACAAAGAATGTTACAGACTCGAAAGGAGTTTTTAAATGTTTTTAACATGTTTTTCTTGTTCTAAAAAAATATTAATAAAAGAAAATCAGTCCTAAGGCTAACATTTGCTTCCATAGTATAATGTAAATGATATTGCCTATAATCTAATAATTTCAGGGATGAATTTTCCAGAATGATTTCACAGATGGGAGTATTTTCTCTCTTATTCTGCTAAATAAGAGAAGTGGAGGTTACTGTCTGTCAAGAGACACACACTGCCTAAGATTAGCTCCATTCAGAATAGACTGCTTCTTCATCTTGCTCCTCGATCTCCTCTGGTACTCTGTGTTCCTTAAGCAGAAACAATTTTAGGTTTTAAGATGTTGAAAGTGCTGTTGAAGCCCACCAAAATCTTGTTCCTGGAACAGGAACCTGAGGCTTTGTGTTGCATGCCCTGGGATCTGGCATGAAGGGATAGGAGGGTACAAAGCTTTCTGCAGATGTGTCACAGGACTTTAGGGAACCAACCCAGCCTTCAGTCTTGGGAATGCTGTCATTTAGAATCCATCCTGGGAGTGAGCTACCTTCAGACTGTATTTGGAGAGAGCTAGGTGACATCACCCTGCAGGAGAACTGGAGAAAAAGCTAACACTGAGATCAGAAAAGCATGGGTCCAGTACAACAGCGTCCTCATCCTTCTTTTATTTTGCAACACAAAAACTTTCTGGAATCATTAAAAGAAGAGCTTCATTGTAGTCATCCATGGCAGTCTGTGAAGTGCACACCTACAGCGGCACTCGGGGGTCACAGCTGCGCTGAAAAGTGATGCACAGGGTAACCCACCCTCCTCCTTCCCTTGAAAAAAGCAAGCACAACACTTACATGCAGTTTATATCCCAGCTGCATTTTACTCTGGCCTGAATGCAATTGAGATACACACCTTGTATGACAAGGACAATTCCTTAGCTCAATAATTAAATTCTAGGGGACAAGCTGCATCATATGATTGATAAATTCTGAGACTTATGTTAAGGATATATCTAAGACCTGCCAGGTGTAGCTTGAGCTCTTTATATGTTCCTCTCCTCTATTCATCTACAGCATTAAATGCTGGTCTGGAGGGAGGGCCTTTTATGCTTTTTGCTGTTGAAAACTGTGCTACGACTCCTCACCAGTGGCATAGCTCCTGAGACTTAACTGCAGTATCTCAAGAAATACCTCTGCTGCGTGTCACATGTCAAGGTTTTAACAGTGGCTAATGGTTTTGCTATTACTTATTTTATTTTGGGAAGACAATGATAGATATTTGCTTTAAATATAGATGTACTAATTCCAGTCAGCTGAAGTGTGATGTCTAAACTACTTGGAAGTATCTCTTTAAACACATATGTAGGGACAAAAGACTTCTGCACTGAAAAGGAAAAAAAAATTACTGAGTAAAGAGAAACAACACAGCGAAGAAAACATATGTAATAAGTTCTAGAAATACGAAAAACTTCTGACACAACACAAGATAAAATTTTTTCCCTCCTTTTCTATAAATTAAAGTTTTTAAAACAGTAAAATGATTCTGGATTTTGGAAAATGGCACATTAATTCTTGGTCCTTGTTTGGCCAGGCTCTGTCAAGCCCATCAACATATTGCCATCCATGTGTGCATTTCCAAACTTTGTTCCCTCCCTGTGGCTTGTGAGCAGCATTCGGTAGAAATGGGCTTGGGGGAAGCTTGCTGCTGCAGGGACCTTTCAGCAAGTGTTCTCCCTGCCCAGCTTCCCTTCTTGCTAAAGCCGCCCCACACACAGCTCTGAGGAGCTTAAGCCTCTTTCATGGGCAGCTCCATGTGCCACCTTTCTGCCTGGAGGGATGCACTGGTGGTTGGGTGCAGAGCAGATGTGCTCAGCAATCATTGTAAGGCCAAAGTCTGCTTTCAGCCATTGCACCACTAATTAGTCCAAGATGGGGAGAAAGGGGCTGCTTTACTAAACACATTTTTATTGAAATCTCTGAGATAAAGAATTGCCATCAGTATAATCAGACTCATAGTAATTCACTACTAAATGCAGAGTATCATTGGCTTCCACTAAAACTGATAAAGATAATCACTGATATCTTTTTCTTATATAAAAAACGGCTTGCAGATTATGAATAAATAAAATGGAGGGAATTGGACCTTTTTAAAAAAAAGAGTTCCCAGCACGAAATGTCTTTGAGAACAGTACATAACTACCTGAATAAAGACCATTATTTAAGAAGATAATTTCTTGTGAGGATGTGTTAAATTATACAGTAAATGACGTGTTACCATGTCTAATACTAGAAGTTAGATCCGTGCTATCTTAGATGCTGCAATAAGATAGCCCAAGAAAGTGAAAATGGTGAAAATCCCTGTGTCTTGTCCTTTGCCACTGTCAGCCACCCTGCTGATAGGAGGAGGGTTGTTGAGAGGTCCTGATCCATCTCTCTGCTCTCAAGTCTATCCAGGCATACGCCAGCTCTGGTCCAACACCTGCAGCCCTGAGGCAGGGTCACGAAGAGCACAGGCTTCACTCACGTCAGCAGCTGGATCAAGTCCAAGCATTCATAATGCAGAAGCAAAGCTAGTTCCTGTCCATCTTCTGAGATTTGTGCAAACATGGAAAGTAAAATCCTCTGGATGTCTGTTTTCACTGTAGGGTGTGTATGGTGTAATTCAGCTTCTGTTTCTTTGTATTCTGGAGCTGCTGGGAGAAAAACACCTGACAGGTTCCTCAGATTGAATTTTTCTGCGTGTCAGATTACCCACATTTTTTGGGGTCTTTGAACTTTAAAAGGAGTACCTAAAGGTAACACAAGTGTCCACCATGTGAGTAACAAATAGCTCACTTAAAAGGTAAGAATGGCACATATTCTTTAGCTGATCATACAAGTAGCTACAAATTTCACTCCAATAAGACAAAAATAGGAATTACTGTAAAACTAACACAACCCTTTAATTTTTTAAAATTTATTTATTTTGTACATTGTTAATTTTTTTCTTCAGAACATGAAGAAATCACTAACATCTTTTAAATTAGAATAATACTGTGAATTTTTCATTTCACATAATACTGAGATTTTGTGGTTTGCAATTAATTTGAAATCAAGAGCTGTACTGAAGGGCAAATCCATATGACCTGTGTTACATTGCCAGATCTGCCCAGAAAAGCTTGTCAGGAATTTTTCAATGAAGTAATTTTAAATTCAATAAAGCTTTTCCTGTGAAAGATTCAGTTTAGAATTCCAATTAAATGAAAGGGAAAATAAGCGGACAAGTAGTATAGAAAATATCCCAGGAGTAAGAAGTCATGTTACTCTTTAGGACAAGGGAAACTCTCGTTCACGTCCTTCCTATACTCCTGAGCTCATTTTTTCATATTATTGACATAATGACTTCTAAAATATTTGAATAGGAATAAAAAAAAAAAATTAAATATCATTGTTGTGTAGGATAGAGAGATTATCTATTCTGCAGTGTCTGTAGCTTATCTACCTGAAAAAGGTTGTGGAGTCATAGAGCACATGTGTAGAACTCAACACATTTCTTTTTACTGAATAAGAGTAATCATCAAACCTACAGAAAAAAATTTGGGTCAATAAGATCTGTGTCATAGTTTCATTGCTTTCCAGAGCTGCCTTTATGCATCAGACAAAAAATAACACTAGCTACTGCTAGCTAGTATTTGATTGGTGTCATTTCAAAGAGAGATGTGTAGCAACAGCAGAGCAAATTATGGTAGCAAAACAGTGGCCAAGTGGTTAATCTTTCTTTACTCTTAGAAGGTTATATGTGGAAAAGATAACTTGTTTTCCTGGTTGTTTCTAAAGGAGCCATAGTATAAACACTCAGCTACCTCCAGTGTTGTATACTTAATTCAGTATCAAATCTTTCCCTAGCAAACAGGAACTCAGTATTTACCTAAATGACACAGCAAATATGAAACAAAATTTTGTCTGATTATTAGATATAATGTTTACCAGCATGACCAGAACTTGTATGATTATGTGACATCAAGAAAAAACATCCAACAGAAATATTTATTTTCACAATCTTCAGTGTTTTGAAAAATATATTTACCTGTGAGAAGCAGATTTTGCCATGGCAACTTGTGCTTTTTCCCCCAGTTAAGGTCATTCCTTGGCATAAATTACTCTAAGCTGCCTACAAACACTGCTGAGAATGATCAGGAAGTGTCTCTGGCCACTTCCAAACCAGTATAAAAAGGCAAGAGCAACCCACACGTGTGAATCAGGGAGTACTGCTCAGAGGACTTGCTTGAGAAGTAAATAATTTGGCCAAGAGATATTGACCAAATTATTTACTCATCCTCTCCAGCTACTGCTGCCAAGAGGTCATGCTCTTAAAATTCAAAGCCACTCTTCATTTGTCTTAACTCAGTCATATCAGTTAGAAAACACAACACATTTCAGAAGCTTAGCAGGGGGAAAGAAATTTTAAAAGCCTGGGAAGCTTCCAGTGATGTGATTCAGGACTGAGTATCTCATCACCTGCTGCTGCTGAGAAATGAACTGAGGAAACTGCCTGTATTCCTTGGGCCTATGACAGTCCGGATGTTTCCCAGAAACAGAAATTACAGAAAATATCAGGGTGAGGTTAGTATATGACACTCTCTCTCCCATCTGCAAGAAAGGGTAAATCACACCTAAACCATTCCTAATGCAGAAATATCTACCAAAGAAAAGCATAGTGGGTTCTCCCTTTAATGTCCATCCCTTGGACGCCGTGGACAGCGTGTCACATGCTCTGTTGGGCACAAACACCCACAACCAGCTGCAGTGGAAAGCTGTGAGATTTCTCTGTATCTGAGGACAGGAAGAAGCACCAGCCTGCAAGCTCTTCTTGGCACTGAAGGACGAACATGGATGGAGGGCCAGGATCAGTTCCTGCTGTGCAGTAATCTCAGCAGCAGCAGCAGCAATGGCAGCAATCTCTCTGCAGTTCTGTCTCACTTCCTTCATCCCAGCTTTTTCTCTACCCGCTGTAGTAGGATGAGACTCTGGCTGGTTCAGGAATTGTATCAACTTCAAGCACAGCCAGGCTCAGGGGAGTGGACAGACTCTTGGAAGGGATAGTCCAGCCCTTCAGTATTTTCTACAGAAGCTCAAACACGTTTCTGAGATCCTCCAGCCTCAGGACACCCCCATTAAACTGTTTCACCCTTTTTTGTCACTTGCAGGCCTCCAGGGACATCTTTTCACACCGCAAGCTCCCGCATGTGAGCTTTAACCCAGAGCATTAATCCACCCAGGAATCTGCCGTGGCCCCCATGCCTCCTCCAGAACCCATCCCTTCCCCCCATGCCCCAGCAGCTTCACCTTTGCTGTGTCTGATCCTTCCCCAGCAAGGTCCTTTCTCCAGTGGTGTCTCCCTATTGCAGAGCTTCACTCCGAGCACGGCACATTGATTTCCCTATCACACTCCTACAAAGAGCCCATTAACAGAGACATATGTCTGCACTTCCATAACACCTTATCTAACAGAAACAATCTTTCCTCTTAATAAATTGTACATGGCACAGCCATTAATAGTGAAGGCTTTGCAGCACTGCTATTTGTTTTCAGAATGCGTTAACGTTTGCTTCTACACTTTCAGTGTTTGCTCCTTCACCCACTCTCCTTTGTGTTTGAGCTTTGGCTGAGCACAGGAAACAGTTCATGTAATTATTGCTCGATTTGGACAATAATGGATAGCCTCTCTATAGTTACAATTGAAATCAGTCAGTCTTTTTTTATACTTCTACAATTTCAATTCCACAAAATTAGTTTGACATGCAATTTTAATCCAATATTACCTCCAGATTCAGAGAGAAATAATTAAGCTGTCTTTAAGCTAAATTTAAAGAGCACAGGGGAAAGGCAGTAAAAACTTGTTCAAGGTTTGCATTTTCAAGTAACATTCCTTTGTCTACCTCAAGCTTCTTAAAAATTCATGCTTAAGGTATACTTGGCAGTAGTTTTATAATTACAAAGCTATTAAGCTTTCATAAGGAACAAGCGAAACTGTTTTTTTCCTAATTAGCTAATCATAAATTTTTCAAGGAAATAGTCTTCTACTAGAAAATGATGATTTGAAGAGGCAAAATCATCAACAGTAGTATGCTGATTATAATATATTCTTCTTACAAAAATCAGTACATCTCCCCGGTTAATTAAGTCTGTCCTTTGATAGCAAGTTCACTTCTTTGCCTGGATAACTCATATCCTACCTCCCACTACTGCCTTTATATATGCTGCACAGTGAGATGTCAGGAAATCAAGCAGTTACAGTGCTCACCACCTTATTAATTCCGTTCTGAAAAGTTGAGAGAAACTTCTGAACCATCATAGCTCAGTGAATTTTCTAGATTCGGGGTGACATATTTATGTCTATAAAGGAATATTTAGTGATTTAGAGAAATTTTCTGAAACAGAATTCTGACCTTTCCAGCTAATGCAATATAATTGTACTTTAGACTTGTAATTAATTTTCCCAAAGACCATATAGACCTTATGAATATTGCTTTTCTATTACAGACATGTGAAGGCTAGACTGAGGACACATTTATAAAAGAGATAGCTTATCACTGCAAAGGAGGTACTAATATCTGGCCTCATGATTATAGTGTTTCCTTACAGAAAATTACCAGCAGGCTGGAAAAGTAGCTTGTTTAACAGCAGAGTGATTATTTGGTGTATTCTCCTCAATACACAGAAGCCCTTCCTTCTGCCTACAGATCCTGTCTTAAAGATACAAAAATAATTTTTCTCCAGGATGTTTTACAACTCAACCTGAGACAAATATGTTCCACGTGGGTTTTAGATACTAATGAAAAAAAAAAAAAAGGCTTTAAAAAGAGAGCAAGGTAGTTGTATTTAACATACAGAACCAACAGCACCTTTTCTACACCCATTCAGACACACCCCCCCATACTTGCATGCATCAACAATAACCAAATTTCCTGTCACAAAGAATTTCTACCTGCTTTTGCAAGATATTATGAGAGCTCTTACTTAAAATATATATTTGATATCTGATCTCAAGCTGCCAAAGCTCCTTCAGCTGTTTTAGGCTCAAAGCAAAATCTTTTCTGTTTTTATTACCTAAACTGAATTAGGGATCTGGCAAGCAGTACCTTAATTGATTTTTGAATACCTAAAATACAACAACAGCTATCTTTCTCCCTGATCTGTAAAACTAAAGTTAAATGTGGCAAGCAGGGAGAGAAAGGGAAAATTACAAGAAATTAGTGAATGTCCTGTGGGAACAGTTTCTACTGTTCAGTGAGAACTGGGAAGTGAAGAGAGGAGACCTTATGATAGTATCTTCTTCTAAACCCCAGAAGGAAGAGGGGACTTTTTCTACTGTTCCCTATTCCCAAAACAGACTTATCCCACTTCTCAGGGGTTATAGGCTAAGCTGATCTCAGTTCTTTTCCCATGTTCCTCAAATAAACACTAAGAGAAAAGCACCATTTCCTTTGCCCAGCAATAGTCTGTTTCCAGCAGCTGAAGATGTGTCTTGCAGAGAGTTCACAAGCTGCAGGGTGCTGGTGGCCCATTGTGAGGCTGGAAGAGGGCAGAATTTTTAATATGATTTCAGCATGAGATAGATGAATGATTCCTTCCAAAGAGAAGAGCCTGAACAGCTTTGCACCACCCTCCGTCTTTCTTTTCCTTGCCAGGTTTTCCATTGCCAGTCTGTTTCCAGCGCCTCCACACAGAACTCCAAGCAAGAGACATTCTGTGTCCCACACATGGGCTTGCTTAAGCAGTCCTTGGCAGTTGCATTCAGTGAAAAGATTCATTTTCCCTCAAAACAGGACAGAGCATAAAGATGATGGGTAACACAGGCTTACTGAGGTGGCTCCTCTGAAACAGGCGAAGATACTTGGGAGTGAAGTTCAACCTTCTCACATCTCCATGTGAGAAAGCCTGGGGATGAGCATTCAAAAGTTGCAAAGATATGACTTCTTGTCCAAATGAAAATGCGAGGTGTGAAAATAGGTTGAGAAAATTCTGCAGCTCTGATATAAAAGTAAAATCGCCACTGCCTAAGGAGAAATAACTGTAGATTTGATAAGATCACGTCAGGCTCTGTCATTTTCCTTAGGAAGAATTTTACTCTCTGAAACACGTGAGAGTTACAGAAAAATCAGGTTGCAAGAGTGAGTTCAAGGTTGTGAGAAGATGTCTTCTTCAATAAAGCAGCAAAAAGAGAGTTTTTGTAGTTATGAAGAAAGTAAAATCAAGAGAACCTGGAGAGTCCTTTCCTTATAGAATAATAAGGGAAGGGAAAACAGTTCTGCAGAGGAATATTTGGCAGTCCTATGTTAGTATTTTGTTAATTTTTCAGATTATATCAATTAATTATTATGTAAATAGCTATTTAAACTAAATGACAAGTCACTGTGATTTATTATGAACACTGTATGTGTAACCATAGATGCACTGCCAGCTTGACTCTGATAGAATAATCAAGGCCCAAATTAATAAATGATGATGAGATGTGTTGACTGATGTGTCTCCAATTTTGGAGGCTGTCTTTAGCCAATTTGGCCTTAAATGAAAGAGAAATAATTTTCAATCTACATATCCATTCTGTTTTGTTAGCAGATTGTCTACTTTTGTTTGCAGATTTGCATGAGTTCCTGATGACAGCTGACTTACACATACTGTAAACCAAGAAATATCAAGTACAATGCTGTCTGGCAGCAAAGTAACGAAGACATAAAATCATTTAAATATTGACACTTGGCTTTTGCCAGCATACTTTTTATCTGTCTTTTTCTTTTAATGATGAAATTAAAATTCTTAGGATCCTGTTGGTGGGCAGTATTTTGTCCACCATGCTTGATCATGCAATGGGCACAGCAGCACTCAAGTTATACAGGGAATTGAAGCGAGCCTGCTTGGACCAGGCACCAAAACACTGAGATTCTCCAAAGAATGATCCATATTGCTTTAGAGATGGAAAAGATAGAATAAAGTATCAAAAATAAAGAATAAAGTATCAAAAACCTAGTGCTTCCTAGTTCAATAGTATCTGCTATTTATTGGAGCATGTGAGGACGTGTTTCCAAAGCACTGAGGAGAATAAAGATGAGAGCAATCAGTTTTCTCATCCATATAAGGAAAGATTCCTCATGCATCATGTCATCTTTAAAAGAAAAATGCCCTTAAAGATCTGATATAAGCATCATCCTTTTACAGATTGTATTTATTTTCAAACGTTGTTATTTTTATAATATCATTATACAGAAATTATTAAAGGGAGTTTTATACAGAAAGAGAAGCTTCACAGTTAGCTAAACACAATGGTGTTCTGAGCTCTGTTTGCAGTTCATGAGCGTGGAAAGTGGATGTGCAGATGTGAACTGAGGAGCCAAGCATTTTAATATGCCTAAGAAATTATTTCTCACTTTGAACTGTTTAAGGAAAATTATTTTTACTAAATGGTTTTTTGGATGAGAGTTATATTCAATGACATGGAAAATATTTAATTCATTTTAATTTTACCAGATCATTCATTTTGGTGTTATGATATTTTTTTCATGCTTTCATGAAATTGAAGTTGCCTTCAATTTTAATGTAAAGACTTTAAATAGAAATTAATAAGATAAAACAAAAAATAATACTTGTGAATTGTTAAAAAGTTGACTTTTTCTTGGTTTTGACCTGATTTGAGTTGAAATTTTGCCAGCCAGCCAAACAACCAATCAACCAATTTAAAAAATCAATTAGTTTCACATGCTTAACTTTGAAGAGCAACAGTAAAGGCATTTTGTATGTATCTCAGTGCTATAGTAAGGGATAAATGTTAATGTAGTAAAGTTTATTCTCTTCACACATGCTTCACACATCCTTGTTGACTTTTTGTTTTCTGTTTCATCACTAACATATTTAAGCATTACAGAAATTTTATGGTGCAATACTCCCTTAAATGATACATCCTACAAACCTTTTTCCAATTTCTTGTTTTTTCTTCTGCACATTATCATATGTGGCTGTAAATATGTGGCCACAGTTGCCAAAATGATGTCAAATTCAGTTAGTCTTGAGTCGAAGTCCTTCATCTCTTTATTTGGGTAATGGTCTCAAAAGATAGAGACTTTTAAGAGCTACTAATAATGTGAAAGGTGTGTTTCTCTTCTTAGACAGGACTACTGTTCTTTCATTCCCTCACAGAGCTCAGTAGCAACTCCTCTGACTAAATGCATTTTAGCAATCAGAACTTGACTGACAATATCTCAAATGGCTTTACTGGGAGTAAGGTCAAATGACCAAAGTAACTTACAGAAGAAAACTGCATTCAAGTATTTTCCTAACTACTGAAGATTTTAGGCTACTGCATTATTAAGGTAAAAAAATATTTTCAAGTTCAATTTTGACTTTCAAAACAATGAAAAATATGTTGAATGTATGCTCTGATAATTTTTGTTGTTGAGAGTTTGTGTAAGAGGTTTATATGGAAGGGTTTTGTTTAAGTTTAAAAACCTCAGGCAGTCCTAAAATATCTGATAGGCATATCAAGCTTTTCTGGTTGTCATTAATACTGACCCACACACATCTGATCTGGGCTGTGCTATGCTTCTGGCCTCCTACAAGAAGCACAGCAGAAGAAAATGTCCTTAAGGAAGAACTGGCATGTCTCAACAAGGTGTTATTTTTCCTCCTACTCCTTGAAGATACAAAATCACAGCATCCCTTCTTAAGTCAGCACTGTTTTGCCATGACAGTGAGCAAACAGACCACCAGCAACTCTTTGGTGCAAAGCTGCCACAACTGCACAGTCTTTTCAGTCTCTTTTGTCCTTGAGCACCACAGAGCCTAGGCACACCAGGAGCAGAAACAGAAGCAAGAATTGGATAGAAATGGGAATTCCTAATGCATGGTCATGTTTGCCAGAGTAAGGCTCATCTGGAAATGCTACTTCTTCTGAGAATGCATTTATACTTCATATAGTATTTCATTAAGGGAAAGAATAGGTTTTAGTCATTGCTCCTGATATAACAGGTTCTTGCCCCCAGGTGCAAAGGATGCTAAACATTGCTGCAACTGCTTTTTGTTACTGTGAAAACTATAGCACATTCACCTTCACATAGTTTATGCAAGTATGATAAGAAATACCTATAAAAGCACAGTTTTCTCTTTCTCTTGCCTCTAATGTCAATATGTTGTGTGAGGGAGGAAGCTGGGAGGAAATTGAAGTTTTCCTCTGAAAGATCACAAGTCTAGATCTGTTACTCATTAATGAACTCCATGTAGCTCTTAATTGCCAGTAGATTAACTGTGTAGAAAAAGAGAATGACAGACATCCAGGAAGACACACAGGCAGCAGGCAACCACAGGTGTAACTGGTACTTTCCCTACTACAGCTTGCTAAGGTGTCTGCTAAATAAAACAAAAAGGTATACAAATTTTAATGGAACCAAGCCTATTTGGCCTGCATTTTTCATCAAATTGATATTAAAACCAAAAGTATTTGCTAATTAGGACAAGCCTTCAGAGGAAAAGAACCCTCTGCCTGTTAGGGTCAGTTTGGTGATGAAGCTGGTTACCACATTGCTTTATCAGCTGCCGGTTTTGTGAGGACTGGTGCTTAGCTTGTGGTCACTCTTGTGAAAACTGGTGGAAGAAATCATCATAAAGACAAAGCAGTTTTTCATACTCAAACACCTCAGCCATAAAAATTGAGAGTTTTCGGCCATAAGTAGCTACTTAAAGAACCTTTCTGATATAAACAATTGCAAAACCCCAGTATGTCCTATCTCTGAGAATTATGGCCTTGATGCCTGTGAGAATCACAGAATCATCCAGGTTAGAAAAGATCTCTCAAATCTTGAAACCAACTGTAATCTATTTTAAATGGCTAAAATATGAAAAGCTGATCTTGCTTGGGATGTAGATGAAGAAGCAGCATGTTTTGTATTTTGATAAGAGATACTGAAATAACATTAACAGAAACAAACAGGAGGGGGATGAACTGCTGAATGACCGACGATAACAGGGTTGTTGTGGTTTTTGGGGTTTTTTGCCATTTTGTTTTTTACTTTGGTTTTTTACTTGGTTTTTTACTTTGCCATTTGAATCTAACAGACCTGTTATTGGCAAGACAATAAAGAAACACATTTTTCTAAAATTCCTTACCACATCCAACAGGTACAGGCTAGAAGAACTAAAATTTCTAATCCTAACTTTATGTGCTCTTTCTAAAGGCTGACCAGTTAATTAGTTTTCACATCAGTACTTTTCAGCAATGACAGGAGAACTCTGTTGTATCACATTTGTGTTTATGCCTGACAGCAGGCAAGGGAGAGTTATGTGAAACCCCTGAATCTTGTATGCTTTATGATACTCAGATTGCTGCTAGGCACTGGATGATGGGAGTTCTGTAAGAAACAGCACCCTGTAATGTATATGCTCCCTGTCTCAGGCCACTGCCCAGACTCCAGTGTGCAGCACCCATGGGGCAAGTAGAGCAACACAAAGCAGAATTCCCCTAATGTCTCATCTCCCTTAAAACACAGTGTGCTTTGTTTTACTCAAGATCTTAATGCTAAATGATACAGAGATTGTTTGGATGCCTAATACACACCTTTGTTTTTTTAATCAGGGGAGTTGTATAGAAAATATTAAACAGACAAACACTGTAAAGGGTCTTGCAATTGGGACAGCTGGGGGCTCATGGCTCTCTCCTGCTGTGCACGGATAGGCTTCATTGTTCTGGAGTAGCCAGATGAGCAGGCTGCCATGAAAGGTCAGCATTTTGGTACTTCCTCTTCTTTTGCTTATATTTGAAACAATTTGCATTCAACTAATCGATAAATTAAGTTGGAGCTGGAGCAACAACAGATATATGACCACCTCTTTCAGGACAAAAAACTGGCAGGTGTGGATATGGCTTATCTGAACAAAATCTATTTATTTCCTTGACAGCAGGACAGGACATACAGGTATTACAAAGGAAGTGGACATCTTGAACATATGGTCCCCCTCATGTTTGCTTTTCCTCTGCAGAGCAGACATAGCCTTTGATTTCTGCTTCCAGCTCACCTGTGGCTCAGCTTTGATTTATCCTCTTGTTTCCATCTACCATTCTTTCTCTTTGTTTCCACCATCAGTTTGCAGAAAAAAAACCTGATTTTAAGCATGTGTTTAGTGTCTATCTTTCAGTCATCCTTCTGCTTGTTTACTCTTCAGCTTCCAGTACTATACGATCTCTTTTGTAATTTTTATTTCTTCTCTTTTCTTTTTCTGTTTTTCTTGATACCACTTGACCTTTAAGTTCCAACCATTTGCCAGGAATACTTTTTCCGCTCCTTGAGCTCTCTTCTTAGACTTAACGTCTGCCATATGTCGAGGAGAGGAGAGGAGAGGAGAGGAGAGGAGAGGAGAGGAGAGGAG
>JAYDZK010000169.1:45342622-45395014 GCA_034509185.1 Euphonia xanthogaster
GGAGAGGAGAGGAGAGGAGGGGAGAGGAGAGGAGAGGAGAGGAGAGGAGAGGAGAAACCTGTCTTCACCAAAAGGTTTTTCCCTTCTGCTTCATATACAGATAAAATCTTTACTGATCACTGTAGGTAATTGAATAAAATGTATTAAATCAGGAAACAAACAAAATAAACCTATCTAACAACCCCAAAATACTATAAACATACATAAGGATAAGAGAATGTGTGATTATTGATTGATCAGTTCTGATTTATCCATGGTTAGAACACTGTGCCTACATTTAAAATGCCATTATGTATCAGTCACACTTCAAGACACTACACATCTTACATTTAGTGATCTTAGACACATTCTTTACAAGAATTATTTCTTAAATGTCTTTTTTCCTTTTGTGAAAGGTCCAGATCTGTTCTCATTTCTAGGTCTTCTGAAAAAGCCACGAACTTTCATTGTTAGACAGTTAAGCTACCCTGAAGCAAACGTCCTTGCCAGAATTTTCTTCAGACAGTTAAATACTGCTGTCTGTTGGAATTGTCCAAGTAATCACAGTTGCCCCAACTAACCATATCAACAGGCAACTTTGCTTACATATCAAAGATAGTTAAGGCTGTTATAGCTATACAGTACTATTGCATAATGCCATGGTATAATTCATGTGTGTAAAGTAACCTTGTCAGTGTTATTGAAATCTCAAGTGTCCAAAATACCAGCTAAATAAAAGCAGAAACATGGATTAATTTCTGTAGCTTCTGACTAGTCCTTCATATGAACTTCTGTTTTTAATCCTAGTCAGCAAAGAAACAGACTTGATCTTCCATAGATGAAAAGCAGGTGATCTCTGATGAAACTCTTCATTTGCTCGAAGTATCTCATCCATGCTGAAAAATGGAAGGCATATGTGTTAGCCATGGTTGTGTAAGTGTATAGGTGAGCCCCCGTAGTGCCTCATAAGATGCCAAGATCATGTTTACTCTGCTGTGGGAGCTGGTAATGCATCAGAGAGTTTCCAAGCAGCTCAGAAAAAAATGTCTCTGACTTCGTTCACCTTTAGGACAAAACCAGAGAGACAGTCCTAGAAAAGATCACTGTAGAGAGTGTGACAGTTTTTCAGCTAGGGAAAATGTAACACAACAAAAAGCTTAAGTAATTGCAAAAAAGGAGGCCATAAATCTATGGAAAAAAATTGCAATTCTACTACTGTTAAGCTAAGTCTAATTTCTTACTCATTCCACTTCTCTCTGTAGTTCCATCTATGTTAAACCAGACAAATTTGGGATTAAAAATGAACTTTCCACTAAGATGAATAAAACAGGATCATTTACCATCTCATACCTTTTTTTTTTCTCCTTGAGGTTTAAGAAGATATCCCAAGAAAATAAATTTTTCTCTGCTCTAAATTTATATAACACATAATAGAGTTCTCCACAAAGCAGCATCATATTTAAGCCAGAATATGAACGTTAAAAATAGGGGCTTTTTGTTACAGATTCTCAACACTGTTTACTACTGTGCTGTTTTCACTTGAGTTTTTTTAAACCATTTCATCCTCAGCTCCTCCTCTTGTTGATTATTGTAACTGATAAACATGGAGATTTGGGGTTTTCCACAGCCCTTTATTGAACTTTTTGGAAAAATTGAAAAACTGAGTTGTTTTTTCACCATTTTAGATTGCTGAAGACTAAGATTTGTATTCAGATTGATTTTCAGTTATGTGGATCTATGAGTCAATAATGCTGCTGATAAAGTATGGTTTCAAAACAGCAGGATATTAAGAAGTCTATGTTAAAGAACCATTTGAATCCAAGAATCAGACTGTTCTTTTGAAAAGATAAGAGAAACTCAATAAAGTTCAAAGACATCAAATTAAGCAAAACTTTTACAATTGTTATACTTTTTTGTTACCATAGAATTCACTGGTAATGACTAATTGGTTTATTACTTTCTTTTTCTCACCTGGGAACAAACATGTGAACGTGGTTGCAGGTGGAGAAATTTTACACGTGCTGATGTAGGAGAAGATTTTGAACTTTGTCATTGCCAAGTGCATGGTCCCATACAAAAAAAGTTGCTCTAAGTTGTTCTAAGCTTCGTGAGCAAAACTCCTGCAAAAATTAAAGTTCAGTGAAATGCAACACGATAAATGGATGAGTCACGTCTAATTAAATCAGCAAATCAATACTGGTTCTGAACACACCCCTGGATCAGGCAGAGGTTAGCACAGCTCTTGCTTGCTGCACAGTTGCTCATTTCAAATCCATCCAGCAGAAAGATGTGCTTGATCTCAGGTTCATGTGAACAGAGGCTACCTCTGTACACCCCAGACAGCCCAGGCTGGCAGGCAAGTGGCTCCTCCCAGCCCCTTTCCATTTCTCAGTCAGATGTCTGTTATTCTCACAGAAAATAACAATGATTTCTGAAGCTGGGAAGAGATCATTGCTGTTTGATTTGAAAAAAAAAAAATAGTTTATCTCCTATTTATCACTTAAATATGGAGACTACTAAGAACTACTGAGAGAGGCCTACAAAAGACTATGGAATTTTCTGGATATATGATCAAACATTTGCCTATTGCCTGTTGTTGTAGGAGAGTTGAAGGGAATAACTACACATGGACCCAGACCCCCTTGAATGTGCTGCTGACACGGTTACACAAATCCACTGCCCAGAAGTAACTGCTGTCCTCCTCTGCCCTGGTAACTGATTTCAGCATTTTTCATTTTATTCAGTTTGAACGCATATTTCAAAAATATGGGGAAAAATGTCACCTGCTTTTTTTTTTTTTTTTGTTTTATAATGGTATGCAGTTAAAGGCAAACAAAACCACAAACATTCGTTATCTTTCGCTGCACTTCAAAATGCACAGACTTTCTTTGACTTCAGTTACAGAAATTTAACAAGGTTTTCTTACTCCTGTATAAAAGCAGCCTCTTTCTGTCTTTATTAGTGTATGAACAGATTCTTACTCATCTGTCTGGGTAAGCTAGGCAAAAGAAGGCCTGAAAAAGCAGTGAAGAACAGCCACCTGTAAGTTTCCTTGCTAGTAATTTGTTCTCATTTGCCTGTGTTTTTCTCCCTTCTGTAGTTCGATTTTCTTGGGCCCTTTCAGCAAGGGCTGATACATCTTCTCATTCTAGAGTTTTCTTTTAAAATATCATTTAGTTCTGTGGTTACATGAAATCATAAAAATAAAACAAACCCCCACAGGTATATAAGTTTTTTAAAGATTTATCTTTGATTATCAGATAATGTAAATTGATTTACACAGAAGCACAATGTTACTAAATCTTTTCCAGTAATTTATTGGGAAGTGATCCTAATGTGCTTCCTGCAGACTTATGTTGATGCCACAACAAAATTTTACAAAGACACATATTGAGATTAAATGGCAAAATGAACTATATGGAGTTTTCTAGGTAAAATCATTCTTGAGATATCGGATAATGAAGAAAGTAAATAATTGCTAGAGGATATTCACATTTTCTATGCAAGATTTCCTGTGGGAAGATTTTGTTCATACACTTTCTTTGGGTTTGAAAAAAAAATAAATTAAATAAATGTTTTCCCTTATTTTCTTGTTCTTTTCTTGCTTTTTACCTTTTTAATCTTTTCTTTATCTTCTGATGCTTTCTGCTGTGTACTGTAGTACTACAGGGGTTCGCTTTGCTTTGTCCTTTATTTTCCTATACTTATTCTTCCTACTTACTACTAATAGTTCTTTAACTGCTGAAAAGTTGCAGAATACTACAGAGAATGAATGGGTGTAAGGGAAAAAAAAATTTTAATCACTTATTATATTTGTAGCATGTTGATAAAATGCATTTGTGCATAAACCATTTTGTATTATTGCCCCTTTCTCCCCTTCAGTACACTAATATGAGTATCAAAAGCCTGAAAAAGCATTTTAAACAATCCTCATAGTAATTGATATTTCTCATCACAGGCTGTGACAATGTGTGATTTTTATTACTGTAGAAGTTGTGTTCAGTTCGAGAATCTGATTTATAGGCACCTATGAAATGCAGGTGTTGTTGCATTAGTTACAATGATGCAGAGGTACAAGAAAATACAACCTCGCTATATTGTGCTGAAGTTCAGGTTCAGAGAGGCAAAAAGGTGATGTGATATCTTTCATTATCCTGTAATAATGGTGCAGACAGCTTTTCCTTTTGTGTCTAGTGGTAACTTAATTTCATGGTCTACTGTGTAACTAGGCTCTGCAGACTACTAGAAAGTATGTAAGAAATTAAATTATTGATGTCAGCATGTTCCTCCTACAGATGTTTACAGAAAAATAATTACTTGAGAAAACAATTTTTGTCTTTTAAAACCATGAGGGAAAATTCATTCTACAAGGCATAACTTTGGAAACACAAGAGTCTACATAACCTAATTTTTTGTTGGGCTTGAAAGTAGCCTACTCGAAGGAGCCCTGTGCAGGGTAAGAGCCAAAACACACTAGATTCCTTCTGCAGTATATTGGGCCTTACTGCAAAACACTGCTTCCAAAATTCACCACCTCTCTCCAAACTGATTTGCTATATTTCAAAAAAAAAAAAAAGTCTAAGTTCAACTGCCTTTTTTGCTGCCTGCTGCCAACAGGGGATGTAATAAACCCCAGAGCAAAATTTATCCTCTTCTGTACATCTTACTGTATATACATAGAGACTGGCAAAACCTGCACCCCTGCCTACATACAAAAAGTCTAAATCTTTCTGTATAGTTTATACAGAGGTGCCCTAGCTCAAAAGGACAGTGAAAAAAAATGAAGGTTTTCTGCTGGAAGACTTTTATTCAGCTGAAACCTGAGAGCTTTCTAGCTTCCTTTTTTTTTTTTTTTTTTTGCCAGGTCAAGATAAAGTTGGTTCAGGAAGACCTTGCTGAAGGGAGGTGAGAATGTTGTCATTAGCCACCATTTAGCAGGTTGGCTCCAGCTAAAATATATCTTTTGGCTTCCTCCTTCAAAATCCAGAAAAAGAGTTTTTGTACTCCACATTGAAATTTTTAGCAATGTTTGATACAGAGAAAAAGGATCATGCTAGTTAACTAAGAAATAAGATAATCCTAGTTAACAAAGAAAATTCTTTCAGTAACTGGAATAAATATTTACTTTAAAAACTTGAATAAATATTTATTTGGTGGCGGGTATTTGTAGTGTTTGCTAAAAAGGTAGAGAACTTAATGTCTCATTAACTTTGTGCGTAAGAAGTTCCATGTACTAAAAACACCCCACCTTTCCGTTTACTGGGGAAGATGAGCTGTTGTTGGCTTGCCTACTTTTCACACCAAAGTTTCTGAAATCTGAGGTTCATAGGTCTTTGTTCCTAAATAGGACTAAGATGCATTGGGAGTTCTATTTGAATAGAATTTGTGTTCGAATTAAAATTAGAGCCTTGAATATGCAGCAGCTCCAGGGATCCACCAACCATAATCTTTGAACTGCAAAATCAAAAATAAATTATCCAGCAATGGACCATGACAGAAAATCTGGACCAATATCAGATGAGCTGGATCCCAGCCACTGATTTTTCCCATTGGGAAAACTGCCATCATCAGAGGAATGAAGAGACCATCACAAAAAGAGTCTGTTGGATGTAAAAGAGAATTTTTATTGTGCTTAACAAGAAACAAGAATAAAATTACTTATCTCGTCATATGCATAAAGAAGAGTGTTGGACTTTAAGGTGGGAACAATCCTGAGCTGTTTTATAATGTTTAACATCTGATGAACTGAGATTCAAAACCAGATGGATGGTTGAAGAGATTTTAAAGACATTAACTCTCATAATACCAAGGTATCAGTTGGTGTTATCAATAACAATGAATTCTAAGATAAATGCCCAGAACAATGAGAATGTGATGTCCCATCCAGTCATTATGGACATACTGTATTGCATATGAAATGAAATTAAGATAATCTCATCTGGCAACTGCTTAATTGCACCACAACAACTATATGGTGACTTTTTTCCTACTGTATTTGATTTCTTTCCCCCTCCCTCCCTTAACTGTATATCTAATTCTGAACAAAGGTTAAGAAAGCATCAGGACCTATGTGCTGCATTTGGCATCTGATCCTGGACCCTGTCATGGCTTTTGCAGCGCCTAATTTGGATGAAGGAAGCATGAGAGATGGCACTTTTCACAGGTAAGCCATTTCCACCTTTTTTTACTATAATAATTTCCTTCACCAAAAACCCCCAAAATACTCAAAATATATTTTTTTCCTTTCTCTGTTATTCAGAAGTAATGGTTCAAATTCCAACTTGGGACATTGAGCTAATGAGGTCTAAATATCAGATATGAGGGTTTTTTTCTTTTCTGCTGCTTGAATGTGCAGTGAGTTTTTTCTACTTCAATGGAATAATTGAGCAGTGTACACCGTGGTGTTTGTGGATTTTCACGTGCCAGCCTAAAAACTATAACTCCCTCAATTACTGTGTGAAAATAGTGTGGTATTTTCTGTAAGTGGAGGATTTGTTACTGTGCCTTTGTGGAGATTTTCTCCATTGCTGCTAAAATCTCTAAATTGGCCGGGTTTCCACTTCAGAAATGACTGCCTCACTACTGTGTGATGAAGGTTTCCTTACCCCAAGGAACCAGACTGCTGAATTGTCTAGAGGCCTAGTGATAATACTCGTGATCAGAAAAGTTTTAATTATTACAACATTTACCATATTTTTCATTATACTAATGATTTAAAATATGGACATATTATGAACATGCAGTACAGCATACTACAAAACTCTCAATTTTAAAACATAGAGCACAGTTTTCTGATGTGGTAAATCTAATATAATGTTCTCCAGAAAAGTTGCACCTTTTTATGAAGAAAAAGTGATGCCAAATATTATTAAAGATAAGCTCTGGTAGAATACAAGTGGCAGAATCAGTCACTACACCTATTTTAAAATTTGACCAGGTCAGATATAGCCTGGCAGAAAAATTTTCATCTAAAATAATACAAAAATTTCTGCAAGAATGCCTGCATTTTTTGTTTTGATGTGTCTCTACACACATGTACCAAAGGAGTGGCCAAAAAAGGGCAACAAAGCTGAAGAGAGAAGGGTCTGCAGCACAAGTCTTAGGATTAGTGGGTGAAGGAACTGGGGTTGTTTAGTCTGAGAAAAGAGGGCTCAATGAGACCTAGAAACCTCATCTCATCTGTTACAAAATTAATCATTCAATTAATTAGATAGACACACCCAGAGGTAGGTATTATGGTAGAAGTTTTATCTCTCCTTTAGTGTCTTTTATTGAGGATAATTTACTTTACATCAATAAACTAAAAATTCATTGGTCTAAATGAAGTGTGATTTACTGCAAGTCCAGCACCTTCTGCAATGAAACAGGTTTTTATTCCCAGTGGGAAAAAATGAGTAATTAGACCAGTGCAGTGCATGTTGCAATGAACTAAGAAGAAAGTATATGTCAAATTAAATAAGACATCCAACCAGAATTTACTTCTTTCTTTCAAAAGAAAAAGAAAAAGAGAAAGAAAAAGAGAAAGAAAAAGAAATAAAAAAAACCCCACAAAAACATCTAAATGAACCCCCAAAAAGTCCCCACCAAAATAGAAGCATTCCAAAGCATTCTGATTTCACTTTTCCGGATATTTGCATTTCCATTCAAATCATGACCACAACTTTAGAACCGTGTGCTTAATATTTCGCTTCCATTTTGAATCTCTAGATTTCACAAGGGAAGACTTGCATCTAAAAAGATAGATTGAAAAAGAAAATTAAGAATTTAGGAAAGTTAATACTTATAAACAATATGAAAATTTAAAGTTATTCACAGCTTTCACAATTAAAACATAATAATTTTATACAGATTTTTCTTTTAAGATGAGGAACAGTGAACCAATCTTGGTTTGCAGAACTCAGGTAGGTTTCTATTTCCTTAGAATCTTTTCTTTCTAATATTGAGGTGGAGCTTAAATCTGCCAGGATGTGTTTCTCCTGGAATAGACTAATGGCATAATAGTAATACTGATGAGTAATAGATGAGTGTCAACTTGCTTTTGTGTAAGTGAATCCTTATGGAATACCTTCTGAGCATAGAAAGGTAACAAAGGTTGGGATACAAAAGTATATGTGGGAAGGCAGATGTGTTGCAAAAACCTTATCCTGAAGGAATACATATTACAGATTTGGCAAGGTCCAAAATCAATAAATTTTCAGGTTTTTTACTGAAAAAATGAAAATTTCTAGAATTGAGTTTGATCAAATATGCAAGCTGAGAAAATATTCTTATCACAACCCTTTGCTCCTTTCAAAAAAGACCTCAGAGCACTGAAATAATGATGTGCTAAGCAATAGAAGTGGCATTTTCTCAAACACTACATCTTGCAGGCTTCAATTTTCAGCCTGCTCAGGGACTTCTGATCATGCAAACTAAATTGAACTATTGCAGGAACAATTTAAAAGGTGCTTTTATCCAGGGCTGAGTACTCTAGCTGAAATGCCCTAAATTAGACCATTTTGCTGGCACTATCATGTCTACCTCCAAAATCCTCCATGGCTTTCTGCATTCCCAAGTTAAATAGGGAATATACTGGAAAGCGTGTGGGGCAAAAGATGGAAACAAAAGAGATTTTGCACTATTTTAAAATAACCAGAAGACATATCTGAAAGTAGATATCTCTCCCTGGTCAATATGTGGAATATATCAAGTGCTTCCAGGGGATGTCTGAATGTACAGCGGGTTACCCAATGAACCACAAGATTCATCTTACAGTCCAAGTGGGTGACAAAATCCAGCCACATAATCTTACCTGTAATATTTTTTTTTTTATTAGAGTTTCCATTCACCATACACCATAAAGGTGGGGGGGAGGGGTGGAAAAGGAAAAAGTCAACCAAAAAAACCAAACCATAACCCACATTTGTCAATCACTTGTATTCAGACATGGAAACTAAATCAACAGTTGGGTGCTTATGGTCTTGTACCTTTTTACCTTCACTGGTTTTGTTTCTATTTATTAATTCTGTGCTGGTTTCACCACTGCTACTGCACTAAGAAGTTGTGAGAACTTTCAGATGATCCGTCTGAAAGTCCTGCAAGCACAACACTCCAGCCTGTGAGGATACTTCCTTGATGTGTGAGCAAAGCAACAGCAACTAAGTGATGTCAAGTATGCAGCAGGCTACCTGTTTAGCTGGTATGAAACCACCACCTAAAAAAAAAAATGTCACTGAGCAGCAGAAAATCATATTTATTAAAAGCCAGAGAAAAACATGTCAGAGTTCAAAGACCTCAATCTATACAGGGTCTCCTAAGAAGATTAAACTCAAATTTCTTACAATATTTGGTAATATTTCATAGTCTGTTATTCTGCATTATTATTTTGGCTATAAAACAATGAGATCTAAATTAAAACCATTTAGCTTTATAAAAGAGAAAGAATAAATCAATCCACCTTAGGATGTACACTGCACTAACACTGCACATGTTAATGGAGACTGGTGTATATCCTGCTAGGGAGCAGGATAAAAGAATGATTCTCAGCCTGGTACTAATTTTTATTTTCCCTCAGTCCCATTGCTGAACTGAAAAATTAGTTTGTAGGGTCCTGGCCAGAAACATCGTATTGGCCTAGCAAATATTTTCATCCTACGAAGTTAGCCTCACTTATAAAACAGCTTGTTGATAGGTGAGCTGCCTCAAAGTTCTTTTTAAGTTTGCCTTTTGCTCAGTTAAAGGCAATGGCATGCTAAATCCAGAGTTCATGAAACTTGCAGGCCAGCCTGCCTGCATAACTTCCATGTCATTCTCTCCAATAATTAATAAATATATAAATATGGTGTATTTTGTACATCAGAATCAAAGCTTACATTATGTCTCAAGAAGTGAAAGACTCATACATTTGATTTGCTGCATGATATGGTACTGGATTTACCTTTCCAGCCTTCCCAGAAGTCATGATTTTTTTATTTTTTAGTTGCAAACCATTCCCAAGTTCAAGCCAGAGCCAGGACAGGGAGATTCTGCAGCCAGTGGTAGACAACGAGGAGACAAAAATTAGCAGTTCCTGCCCATAGAAAATCTTCATTTCTGAAAAATGTTTTATGTTTTGACTACTTGTGTTGGTATGAGGGAGAATCCAGAGATAAACCAAAGCACAATAAATCACGTTTCACTAGCTAATGAAAGCAGCTTTAGCTCATACACCGATGTGTTGTTGATGTACAAATAAAGTCCTAAGCAGGTATTTTTTCGTGGATAATAAAATAATTCTGTAAGGAATTTGATTGATACAGCTGCAGAAATTAAACATCCCTCAAAGTAACACATGATGGAGCAAAAAGTAAACACAGTAACATTTACGTGGCCAGAGCACCATTTTGTGCCTAAATTGAGCAAAGAACTCTATGCAAAAGTCAAGCTTTGGATGTGTAAGTCATAGAAAATAGTAATCCTTTTCCCTGCTGCTTCTTAGAGTGTAGTTTGCTTCAACACATTTGCATTCTGCTTGGATCTCCCAAGCTAGCCCCAAGGAAGCCTGGGGATCATGCCTTCAGCGATTGCCGGCTCAAAGAAGAGTGGGCTGCTCTCCTACTTTGTTGCCATGGCACCTGGAAAATAATTGGCATGTTATCACAAATGATGGCTTTCAGCAGCTGTGGCATGCAAGGATTGTAGCCTTAGCAGATATATCAGTTCCCCAGCTGACATTTTCAAGAGGGCTTCATGATGTATGAGCAGTATAGAAATGTGGGCTCAGGACAAAGAGAGAAGCTTCGTATTTTCATCTGGAGTAACAAAACTACTTCTGACATGTAAGAGAGCTATGAGCTGGCTTTCAGATTACTTCTTTTTCTGAACTAGGATAGCCAGTGGTCACCACTGACATCTTCCATGAGTTTAGTTGCTCAGGTGAATAAAGAATCTATTAGTGGGCCTGGTTTTCAATGGAAAATTTTCCTTTCTGTTCCACAATGTTCTTGCAATGCTGTTTTGCATGAACTCAGTCTGCTTCAGCTTGATCATTGTTGTAGAAACTCTACCAAAAACTTCTCTACCAATAAGGGAGAATTTTGAAACTGTTACTATTTTGATCCAACCTGTTTAATTATCCACAACTCAGTCATTGGCATATAATTTACATGGACCTCTTAAAATTAACAAATTTTCACAGTGAAAAGTCGTGAAATAATAAGCTTTAGCAATAATAATTGCTAAAGCCTGGGTAAGAGCATAATGCAAAAAATCATTCAAACTTTATGTCTATTTTATTCTCCAGACTTTTAGTTCAGGGTTTTAGGTGATTTTTTTTCTTTTAATTGAAAATTGTTTGGAATAAGGGTCATATAATGTGAGTGCATGTTGTCATAGTAGCTAAACATGAATTTTAGTCTTGGCTAGATTTTCAGGAAAAACTACCAGCTCAAATCTCTCTGTTAGAGAGTCTGCTTACATATTAGATGAGCAATCAAGACTGCAATAACTATGTCATCTGAAGCACACTGATGATGACAATTTAAAATGTAATTTCATATCTTCCCACCTTTCTGTCCCACTTCTCGAGCTCTGATCAGAGACAACAGAATGGAAAGAAGGTGGAACAGAATTATTCAATTCTCATCTGCCTCTATTGTGCCATTTTAATGACAGGTTCACCTTTCACGTTCCTCTGTGAAACAGAGCAAGACAACAGAAGATCAAGTGAAATAAAGTAGTGGTGAAAGTGTAGAATAAGTCAGAATAAAGCAGACCATGGGCAAAAGCTAGAATAGATTAAATGGGGAGAAGGGAAACAGACGTGGACAGCTGGAAGTGGAGTGAAAAGTTAAGCAGATAAAACATAATGGCACCTGAGGAATTGCAGCAAATTTAAAGGTGCAAGAACTGAGATGGAAAAAGCAATCATTAAAAAGAAGACTGTTTCTCAGAGTACAGAATCAGAAAAGAAATGGTGTCTAAGAAGGTGTAGGAGAATTATTCATCAAACAAAGGCACAAGGTGAGAGGAAACAGGAGTAAGTAAAGATAACAGTGAAAAGATAACAGCAAAAAGATTGGGGATTGGGAATTAAGAATGTCATTGAAGAATTGGAAAGCAAATTAAAATATCTCAAAGAGCTGGAGGTAGGGAAGCATATAGTGTCTCAAGAAGTAAATGAAAGCATAAGTAACGAAGAACACTTTTCATAAATAGAATCAAAATATAGAATAAATAAATGATATAAGCATACATACAAAGAAAAAACACAATAGACAATAACCTTGTGCCATGTGTGTATGACTTAATTTGCTGTAGGAACAGGTAGTATTTTTCCCACTGCTGGTGTGGAATTTGTTGATTAAAAGGATTAATATATTATACTAGTGCAAATATATTTCACAGTGAAAATATGTGAAATTTGCACTTTTCATGGTGAAATGCTGGACAACCCAAATATAAATGGATTTGGTATCTACTGAGCCTGAGGATACAACTTGTTTTCTGCACTTCATTATGCTCCCTTCCTGTGGCTTTATCCTATCATGCTGATGCATGCTGAGTGGTATCATAACCTGTAAGTGATTTGAGTGAATTCAATAGGACCTCTTGCTGAGTAAGGACAGGATTGTTGCTTTGCCTAGGTTCAACAGCAGAATTTGCATTACTTCCTGAATAATGATTAGACAGTAAGATAATAGTTGTGAGCAAGAAGGACAGAAGTGGATACTGTACATAATGAGTACATGCACTGGCATGGGTGCACAGCAACACATTATGTTTTATATAAATGTAAACTATCAACAGCTCTTGGCAATGCTTCCCCTTTCCACCACAAAGTGCAGGTGAAATCCAAGGGAGAACAACAGGATATTGAATGCATGCCTTAATTTTCAAAAATATTGCAGTGATAAACACTATTCGGGTATCATGTCCAAGAGGTTTAATGTGGTCTTCATCACACCCCATTTTTATAACAATGTTACAAAAATTATATTCACTTTGAAATGTATAATAGATTTTTTATGAAAATCATGTACTAGATAGTGAGTAGATTATGGATGGAAAGTCAATACAACTCCCTTTTTCTTAATACAGTCTAAATAATTAGACTAGGTCCTAAGGAAGAGTATCTGGAATATATTTAATCACACTTAGCTAACAGGCTTCCATCTTGAAATTCTTTTTTTCACCAAATCAGTAAAACATTTAAAGACCTTTGTAATGTAAGCAATAGTCCATGAACATTTTTTTTTCAAACTTGACCCTTCTGGTCTTACCATACCTTATGTTTTAGATGAATAAAAAGGAAATAGTATCTGAGTTAATGCCACTTTAAAAAAAGGAAAATCAGGAATTTTTTTGCAGAACTGGTTTCACTGCACTGAACTGAGTGAGAATATTCATTTGATTCATCTGTAACTTTATTTCCCGTTCATGCAGTAAGTCAAATATTGAGATAGGAACAAGATTGTTTCTCTTTTTAGCTGAAGCTCTCCTTTTATGATACTTGTCAGTCTCTTAATATTTCAGTGGTTCATTTCTGAGCACACAAACCTACTAACTGTTTGAAGTTTTCATAACAAATCATCAAATTACATTTGTACCTAACAGATATGTTTACTAAACTTCATTTTCAGAGTACACTTCTAGGGGGAAAAAACCTGTAGGTCACTCAAGAAACAAAGCAAGTAGATACATAATGGTGAAACCAAAAAGTTCAAACTGCATGATTAAACAATCAAAGAATACTACAAAGACTAGATAAAGATGTGTCTAGGTTTATAACAGCTGGAAGTTTTATGACAATTCAAATGAATTGTCTTTTATTATCCATAGTATAAAATACTGAAACTTATGGGCTTTGTTAGCATGACTAGAAAATTGCCCATAAGGGAACATTTGGAATGATGAATTGAGGAGAGGAAAGTGAGAAATAGTAGCAAGAAGATAAATGCAAGCGTTGTACTACCCATGCCTGTCACAAAATGCCTCCTACTTAACTCCATGCAATTGGAAATCCATGCCAGCTCATGTTTGTTAGCTGACAAAAAATATCACACAGGGATTTTCTTTCCAGATAGATCTTTGCTAAATGGATCTTCTATGCCTAGGAATAACTTTTTCTTACAGTTGTTTTGCTCGCAATGAGCCAACACACAATGGAGATGTATTCATGAGTGAAAGTAACTTCATATATCTTCATATATGGCTACAGCCATGCAGAAAATAGCAATCGGTCACAATAAAAAGCAATAAAAAAAATAATGCCAGAAATTAATGTAGTGCTATGAATTTTGTCACACTGTCTGGGTTTGTGATTTAGTAAGATTTCACAAATTAAATAAGCTGGGGCCTAGTATAATAAACTTGTGTGTTTGCACACAGATTAATTTACCAGACCCATCCTGTAGGCACCTCATGAGTCACCTCATGGACTCCAGCCTTACCACCCCAAAGCCACCAACCTCTTGGGCATACAGGGAGTGGGCTAGTTGCCTACACATGCTCACATCCTCTTGTCTTCTCTGTCACCCAGCTACTGCCAGAAAAGCAAAAGCTCCCAGCACGACGCCACTGAATTCTGAATAAACATTTATATTATTTTTTAAGAAGGTTTGTAAATGGAGGTGAGGTTTCTTTTTAGTTTAGCAGAAATGTGCTGCTGTTGCGCTGCCTGCAAGAGAGGGCAGCTGCAGTGGAGGTGTCCTAGCTAATTGGGGCAGCAGGTCCCCAGGGTATTCCCACCATGTTTACTGGGTTTTAACTCATTCTCTATCTTCATATACATCTGGGAAAAAAACATTGAGCCTCCCTAACTTTTGCAGAAGTGATTAGATAATTCATTCTCAGGGGTAACTTGCTTGGGGTAAAGTACTAGGTGTGGTATCCCAATACAGAATAATAGATGCATGAACTCCCTCCAACATATTCTGCATTAAATCAAAACAGATCCTGTTTGGTTTGTTCAGAAAACTGTTCTTCCATTTATCCTCTGCCAGTTTGCACCTGTGTCTCAAAATTCTTCCAGTGTCATCAACTGAGAAAACATATAGTTCTCATATTATGCCTCTTCCCAACAACAGAGCCTATGTTTAATTTTTTTGTCTGTAAGAAAAATGCAAACAATCGTCCTGGGGACTTTTAGACACCATTTTTTCAAATTTGGTATCTCTAATGATGTATTTTCTATAGGACTATATAATTTTTTGCAGTTCTAGAGTATCTCACACATGGTCATGAAACTGTGCATGTTCTGTACACTGTTGCTTTGTTAAAAATAAAATATTCATGGGGGGATTACAGAACAAAAGAAATCCTGGCATTCATCAGCACCTCCTCTACAAGATCCTCAAATATACTAAAGTATCTAAATCCTGTTGCAAACACACTAAATCTAACACAAAGACTAGAAAAGCAACAAGGCAAATATGAAGGCAACAAAATCAGAGTATATTTAATATACTCTGTCATTGAGGTTGATACGTTGGCTTAGTGCCCACAGTGGGATACCACAAAGGATAGAGAATGTTGAGGAGTATTTTTAATAAGCTGATGTTCCAAATGCATTTCCAGTTCTTTGCAGCTCATTCCAAAACTTATACATGCGAGGCTGTTACTAGAAAACCTGATGTGGCAGGGTCATTCCTGAGGCTAACTCCATATAGCTATCAAAATATTTTCTGTTAGACATGTTTTATCTAATGAGAAGAGTCACTTTGGAGAGAATTAGAAGCCAAATTTATGAATCAAACAGAACCATAAGTCTTTGTAAGGTATTTTATAATTCACACAAAAATTGTGCAAATCTCAGTGTATATTTTTGGAAATTAAAAAATTATGGTGTAAAAGTAGTTATATTTTGCAGTGCCAGCATCCTGTCTCATTTAAAACAACAATGCCTAATAGCTCCTAATTCATTGGGCAGCAGCGGAATTCAATATACAGTGAGACAACATATGATTTACCTGACCCCTTGGAGGCTATTATTTATATCTGTTTTCTAAGCCCTAATACCTCTGTAAATACACATCTCTGCATTTTGTCATGCATGTTGGATCAATGTGCAGGATGGGCTGACTGTAAGGAAAATCCATTTGCCCTGGAAAAGATTCAGAAAGCACCATTAATCCACACTCTACACTAGAGTCACTTGGTGTTTCAATAGGTCACTAGAGTTACTCTGTGTCACAGAAATAGATAAAAGTAAGCTTATTATCACATGTAAGATTATCACAAGTAATGGAAAGGAAGCTATTTTTAGCAGGCTCTATCATCCATAGGTTCTCCCATATTTCTTCTATTATTCCATCTGTTATTTCTACGTACCGTAGTATTATTCACTTCCCTAAGTCTTTGTTCTAGATGTCCTAGAACAAACCATCAGCATAGGAGACTGGTCACATTGAATTCAGAAGAAATACTCACATCGTTTTGTTTAAGATTGCCCAGATTCATTGCTACCTGGTTAGTAGCATCGAAGAATTTTGCTGCAAAACAAAGGACATATTCCGCTTCTAAGTGTCTAGTTTTTGGACTGAAGTGTTTTCAATACTGGTATGGATTTACATCACTCACTGATTTTCATACATATGTTACAGCCCTTCTTGGTTAAGTACTGTAAAAAGATGAGCCTCATTTCCCTGTTTCTCTTCTCTCCTTGTGCAATGCTTTCAATCACTCTATTACATAATTTCATATTGTAAAGGCTTAAAAAAAAACCCCATGCACAGCAATAACAACAAAAACAATCCAACCCTGAGGAACTTGTCCTTAAATGTTTGAAAATTTATCAGCAACAAAAATTCAAAATTTATCAGCAACAGTTCCTGTTATCAGGGATATTAGGAACAGGCAAGTCAGGATCCCTCATTGTTTTTGATTGCAACCTTGCAGCAACTTGCCTATCTCATTAACAATCTTCCTGGCCTCTTGGAACTATGTAATGTGTCTTTAACAGGAGGTCTGGATATATCTGCATCTTTTGCAGCCAGAGCTGGCCTTTGCTATTTCAGTCCCCTGAAGAACGGGAATGCATGCACTCTCTCCTCTGTATCGCTATAGTTTACTGTGCTCACCAATCAAAAACCTCTACATGAAATTGTGGAAGGGGAGCCACGCAGTCTCTGTGTAGATGGAAAACCTAACAGCATAAATTGAGTGTGTTTCAGGAACAGAACAAGCAAATAAAAAAATAACCCTCCAAGTGAAGAGTTTTGTCGTTTTGGTGTGATGCCTCACATCATCCTGGACACGCACATTTTTCATGAGACTCTTCAAGTCACTCCACACACATCCCTGGGGGGAAAACACTTTACAGAAAGACAAGAAATTGCCTTTTTGTTGCTTTGCTTCTCCATTATGCTAATAGCAGAAGGCAGCTAAAAGAAGACATTCATGAGGCAGCTCAGCTATAATTCAGTGTGCACTCCTCCCCAGCCATGCCCCCTTTGTGGCTGGGGACACTGTTCTTTCCAGAGGTTCCCATGCAGGGTATTTCCCTTATGGTCAGCACAAACCTCCTCCCTCCAGCAGACTGACTGGGTAACCAAAGGGGAATTTGCATTTAAGTACAGTTTTCCATTGATCAGATTTATCAAATGAAGCTCCACATGAATCAAATGCACATGTAAGGTGCCAAGTGTATGAGCTGAGGCACACATTGGCCCTTAGACATGCCCATGCCCTAGGTATTGCTATTGCTCCTCTTGGGTGAAAGGAAGAGGCTAATTGCTGGAAAATTATTAGAGCTACAGTTTGGTTAGAGATTACTTTTCTTGATCTTCAGAGAAACAGAGGAACCTGAACTGATGATACATTATTATTATCTAGCTTTGTCTTCTGTACTATGGTCCTCTGTAAAGATATCTCAAAGCAGCACTCTGGAAAGTGAAGAGAGTATTGGGATAACTGCCACTAGGGAAAAGGAAACTGAAATCCTGATAGATTATAAGCAGAGATATATTAGGGAACCAAATGATGCAGAAAACCTGTATATATATATATATACTGGTTTTCACTGGGATAGAGTTGATTTTCTTCACAGCAGCTCACATGGTGCTGTTCCAGATTTGTGACCAAATCAGTGTTGATAACACACCAGGGTTTTAATTGCTGCTTGGCAGGTTATACATGGGTAAGTATTTTTTGGATGGGGGCTTGAAAATAAGAATCAAAATGCTGGAAATTTGAGTTTTCATCAATTTTGTTATTTAAAAACATTAGTTTGTCTTAAAGTCATTTTGTATGCTAATAGTAGCTATTTATCAATGTCAAATAATCTCATTACATGACATATTATTAAAAATCAGCATAACTGTACATTTTGGATTTTCAATGTCCTTTTTTATGCACTTAAGTTGCTGTATCACAGGTTACTTAAGCGATTTATCTTTTCCTGGATAAAATGTTGATAAAAGAGTCAGCAGCTATGAGTGATAAAGGTCGTGTTAGCACTGTGAATTTTTTTCATTCTTGATGTAATCTTTAAGCCATGGAGGGCAGCAACAAATTTTGTAAGACTATTAGCAAGTTGAGAAACAAAGAAATATCTGTACTTCCATTTAATTGGCATTTGGTTCTCTCTAGATTAAAAAGCATGCCTTGGAGCCCAAATGTATTACTTACATATATTTCATGATTTTTATACTGCTGATTTTAAGAACAAAATAACGATTGTTGTCACCTCCCACAGTGTGTGTGTATGCACTCTGCATCATACATGTTTCCCAGGTGGAAAACAGAGGAAAAGCAAAAATAAATTTTTTTAATACAAAGTTTTCCTCTTCTTTCAGCCTTCATTCTAGTTCAAGGTTGCAGATAATAATGCCTAAGACATCTGCTTTTTTTATCCATTCCATTTGAATTTTTTTTTCTTTCTTTTAAGTTGCAATTAAATACTACAATTTTTCAAAATTGATTTCTTTTTAACTGGAATTTCAAAGAGGCTGATGGAGGAGAACAGAAGGGAAGGATGCAGAGTGGAAAGAAAGGAGCAAGTTTTCCAATAAAGTAACATTCTCATCAGAGATTGTTCTGTGGCTCATTTGTTTGGAGACACAACAATAAAGTAGGACAGTGGGATGCTGAGATGCTAATCAGGAATAGAGACTGCTCTTTCCCACACGCTGCAGTGTCACTGCAGTTCTCCTCTTATCTCTGAAACTCAGTCCTCAAGACATACATTCTGTTGGGTGATATAAAAATAAGACTTAAATTACAGCCTTTACCATGGTAATTTTTTCTTCCCAAGTTTTTAATCTTGGTGCTCTTCTTCCTTCCATGTATCTGTCATTGCCTTTGTTCTTGATGCAAAAGGGGGACCAGAACTATCCCCAAAAAAGGAAGAAGTCAAATAGTCTAAGTTGTCTTAGTCCTCTTTTTATTTAAGCCTCTATTCTCAGACATAATAATGTCTCCTCTATCGCTGCTGTGCTTTGGTGGGATGTGACTCAGGATCAGTCTTTTATCTGCTTTCTTGGTACTCAATATCACATAGGCTTTATAATGCCCAATCATAACAAATTTGCCTATCCTTCGTTGTGATTTTGGTACTAGCATCTCTTCTAATGTATCTTTATTCATTAACTTTTAAATATTTTTCTCCAAGAGCTGCACTGAGTGTTGCTCATTTTGCCTTTCATTTTATTATTTTATGTCACAGTTCATTTCTTCATTGTGTGTTTTTCTCACACAGGTTATAGAAACCTAAACACACATGATACTCCTACAATTGTTGTATCCAAAATGGCTGGAGTGGTGACTGACATAAAAACACACAGTAGAGGATCAAAGGAAAATAAGCATGCAGAGTGAATTGAACAGAATCTATTTGTATTTTCACACAAACAATTCCTAATACCAGCTGTTTGTCCGGCAAATTTATGTGCCTGTATATGGAAAATCAAACTAAGTAGGTGTAAGAAATCACACCAAAAATTTTAAAGTTTATATCCTAATGATCTTTGTCATAGCTTAGCTATAATACCTTTCCCCTATTTTATTGGCAACAGTGTAGAGGATATTATTTCTGTTTACATGCAAAAAAAAATGAAATCCAAGCAATCAGTGAAGGTCAAAGCCAAAAGATTTCCACAAAGTTCAGTGTGTCCACTACACTACTTAGCTAGAAAATCAATGTTTGTCTGATATAGCAAGAAAAAAGTTGAAGCACAAATGAAAGGTCCAAATTATCTGGAGATAGAAGTTCAAATTTGTCATTCACTGATTTTTTTCATTGCAGCTGTTTCCTTGAGTAGCAATCTGCATTTCCTTTTTGGGCATGACTCAAAGCCGGGCATACATGAGCTGAGAAGGCCAGTAAGTGCAGGTGAATGCTGTGCTGGCCACTGCCCCGCAGAGCTCTGGGAGCTGACCTGATGATGGTTGTGAAAAAGGCTTGAGAGAAGACTGAGATGCTGCTGTGCTTCAAGTTTCAAAGCATTCTGCTAAATGCTATAGATTTTTATAGGAAAGAGAATTATGGATTCAAGGGAAAAGGAGAAACTAGCCATGGCTCTCTGATCATAACAGTTTGGTGTGGTTCTTGTTAAAGTTTGACAGATCAGGTTTATGGTTTGGGATGACAGTCTAAGTGTTTGTCTGGATATTTTCAACACCTCAGACATCAGGTTTCTCCCTGAGATCCATATTTCTAACTGCTACCCATACACTGGGGCAGCAGCTGACCCTGTCATTGTACCCAATGAAGTTATGAAGAAACTACTTTTCCTCTGAATGCTGTATGATTGTGTCGTGGTTTAACACCAGCCAGCAATTAAGTCAAATAAAGTAGGTGGGGATCCGGGTTAGATGAGTGACCAGGTTGCACCAGGACACTGGGCCAAAGGGCAGTAGGCTCTATCTCCATCACCACCCACTTGAGAATTCTGGGGGTGGTGCCATATGGTATGGAATATCCCTTGGGTCACTTGGGATCAACTATCCTGGCTGTGTCCCCTCCAAACAGATTCTTAATGTCGTGGGACATAGGCCTGACAGGGAAAATAATAACCAACATTTAGAGAACTTTAAACACAAACAGGTATTTCAGACAAACACAGAGACCAAAAATATTATGAAAAACAATAAGAACTGCAGCTGGACAGATCTGGATGTACTCAGATCTGTAAAGGACAAAACATTTTATTTTTTTTACACACAATCATTGAAGATAAATTTATTGTACTTTCCTGTGGCTTAAATTTCCTGCAAACTTAAACCAGTATCGCGTACATTTCAATAGTCATTGCATTCATTAAGGACCAGCTGTCAAGTAAAACTGTAGCAGCCCTGGGTATGTGATTGAGGCAGGCTCTGGGCAGTTGTGCAAGTTATGATGAAGAGCCTTCATCAGGACTGAAATGAGGAGATTGTTTTTGTTACACGTGTCAACATGTGCCTTCGTGAAATACTTCTACAGACTGTTATAATCCCTTAGTTAAACCCTGACTTTAAGTCAAAATACATAAATCAGTGAAGTCATACTTTTTGATTGTTTTGGGAGAGAAATTATCTCATTGCTTACTTAACTATTTCATAGAAAAATGTTTCTTATTTATTATCTTTTGCATTTCATGTCGAGAAACAAGGTGTGTGAAAGTGACTTGACTCAGAAATCCTTATAAGTTTGGAGGAGTAACTATAAGACTTTTTTCTTGTTCCAGCCCCTCTAGCACTCTCCGTGAAAGCAGTAGAAAATGTGACTTTACTAGGAAAGAAAGAGAGATCAATATTTCAAATTATTTATTTGTATAATTAACTATCTTGAAATAAATCAAGCTGTAGTTCCAAAAAGCTTCATATTTCTTACAGACAGGTGATCAGATATTGCAGTGAAAGCCATTAGCAAATCCCATGTGTGGTATTCACCATTTGTGCCGTGCATTTACAGTTCTTTCCTGAGCAAGTGATGGAAGGGTAAATAATTTGCCTTACAGAGCAATCTGAGACTGTTTTTCATTAAATGCAGGGCTACATGAGCTGCTTACAGAAGGGAAACAAATTGCAACTGGAGTTAAATCTCCAGGGAGAAAGTAATTGCTCCAGCATGAGAGACATTTTGAAAATTTTCCTTAAACATAAATGTAAAAACCCTAGTGCCCCAGATGCACCAGATTTCAGTTGCCCCATGGATTGTTCATTGTGTTCACTGCAGCCCAGATTTTGTAAAGTTATGTACAAGTGTGGCACAACAGCTGGACCACAAAATCCCACTAAAGGCTCTGCTGCTACCAGTCCAAGCTCTCACTTGAGCTACAGTTTAGAAGTTCCCTGTGCCAGAATTAGTGCCATACGTGGCACTTACTGTGGAAGCCTAACTGTGGGTGAGGTATCCAAGGTCACCATAGGAAATAATGGGAAGAAAGGCTACATCTAAACCCTCTTGAAGAGAGTTTTAAAGGACAGGGAGCCATTTGGACCAGTTAGAGAGGAGAGTATTCAATATGAAAGAAACACTCTGGAAGAAAGCACAAAGAGGTTTGCAAAGCAGAGAGGAAGAGACTGGAGGACAGTGTCACTGGTGCAGCAACACTGATTTTTTTTTCTGTATAGAAATACAGAAGTTGATTTCTGTCTGGAACAATCCATGAAATATTAATGAAGAAACCATCACTGCTACTGCCCAAGTCATATAAGAAAACCTCAAAATATGAGGTATATTTTCAGTTCTCTGTGCCTGCTGGCTTTGAGGCACAGAAGAACCCCACAGACTGTGAGCTCAGTTACCTTCCATATAGGGCCTCTGCAGCTCCACCTGGGACTGGATCCTGGCCGTCTGTGCTCAGAAAGGACATCGAGGAAAGGTGGCATTGAAACACCACCTGATGAGGTAAAATTATTAGGCGCAGGAAATAAAGCAGTATCTTGTATAACAAGCTAAGCATCCAACCTTAGATATAAACTACCAAGTTCTCCCTGGAGAAATTAACAGTGAGGTCAACCTAATTGCTTAATGCTAGATCAAGGGTCACATTTAAAGTTACATTGACCTGACTTGGTTCACTTCGTGTGATCAAATAAATGATGTGGAAAAATAATTTTAAGAGATTATAAACAATATTGGATAAACTATGGATAAACTAAGAGCCAGGATGCATTCTGGTAATGCTGAGAGACACAGACATAGATATATAAAATGTTATATTTATGGAATACATTCATTTGTTGAAAGTTGTTACCAAAGATCTTTGTGTACAGATTGAAGATTGAAATTTTAATCACTTGTGACATTTCTGTACATCAACTCTTCATTATTTTAGCTCTGTGTCTGCAACTCAAGTGAAGAGGGAAAGTTCACAGTGTGGTAGAAGGCAAAGTGTCTCTATTCCTGGAATTCATTCACAGGAATGCCTCCTCTAAAAATAAATTCCTTGGAAAGAAGAGAAGGGGGAGAGGAGGTAAGCAACAATTGTTTAGGTTATTGATTCAAAATGAATAGTGACATATATGCAGCATATAAGCATAAATATCTCAAGATTTATTATGTTTCCCATGTCAAAATAAGTTATGAAGCATATTTGCTATGATCATGGGCTTTTCTGGGGTCTTGTCCTTTACTTGGATTAAGGTCTCCTACACCAATAGAAGCGGCTGGAAAAATGAACACAAGAAAGAATGAGACCATGTGAAAGAATAGGAATCATAAGAGAAAGGAAATACAGGAGCTGAAACTAGAAATGCAACTGATTTCAAAATAAAGTGATTTTAGAAAAAAAATCTGAAGAATTTAAAAGAAGAGAAGTGGAAGAAAGTTGACACGAGAACCTTGCTGAGCTGCTGATACCAAGCTCTAAATCGGAACTAAGTTTTAGATTCATTTGCATCTTTTTTTTTTGTTGTTTTTCAGCTTAATCAGATTTAGTTGCTTTAGTTGCCTAGTGGCTTTCCTGCTTAACAGGAGAGCAATAGAACAATTTTTCCCTTTATATTATTTGTTCCCCTCTACACTTACTTTATAGCTTATCTTTCTAGGATGACTCCTCTTACTCATTCTCTCTCTAAATGAGACAATATTTCAATTTCCTTCCATAGAGTAGCCTTTTTGATAACACTTCTTTTCTGTTTGTGAACCTTTTAATGCTGTCACATCCTTTTCTGAGATAGAAAGACAAGGAGTGAGCCAAATATTCTGAAGAAGAATCTATAATTGATCTTCCTAACGACAGTATCAGTTTCTTTGTGCTGTTTTGCTTATTTTTCACATCTTGTTCTTGCAAGCAATGTTTTGGACTTGAACAATTATTAGAGCAGAAGACATGAGCAGCTTAAATTTCCTTTCAATTGTACAACAGCCTGATTTTTTCAGTCATTCAACTGTCAGCTGTATACCCTTCCTCCAAGCATTCTGACCTCTATGAAGGTGTTCAGAGCTTTTTCTAATTATTTACAGCTCAAATGTTTGCTCCTCAAATATCCATGCTGAAGTAGTCCATCCTGCATCACAAGATGCATGCAAATCTCCTTTCTCCTCTCAGCTCCCATACAGTGAGTCACATTTCATAACTTTCCAGAAATATTTTTTTTTAAAAAACCCAAAAACTCAGAAAAGCAAGGATGTGGGATTTCAGGTTCACTTTCCATTGTAACTCTCTGGGGGGATGCAAATACATCAGCTTGAATTCATTTTACTAACATCTTCCACCAGTGAAAAGGAGAGACAACTTGCCATCTAATGTTCTGAAAGACTCAAAATACTATTTATACTTGATAATAAAAGACAATTTTTGAAAACAGTACTCCCAAATTAGTCTTCTCCTTCCCCTTAATCTACAAGCCCTTACCCAGAGACTGACAGTAGCTATGCCAAGGGAGAACTTATGAGCCTGTCTTGTGCATATCTTCCTACCAGGAAGCCACCTACAGCTTTCCCTGGCACCTAACCAAGCCCTCCCTTGAGGTGTCAGTGCTTGTCTAATGAGGTGCTGCTCCTCTCTTTCCCCCTCTTACTTCCCTTCTCGTTTCTGCAGTGTCTCATCCTCAGTAGCCCTTGGCTCCTCATCCCCAGCTCTCACCTGCCACTGCAGAGGATTAAAAGTGTCTGGGGAAGGGGACCACGCCTCCAACCTGTCGCCTCCATCACTCCTGCTGACCTTGGTCCAGAGAGTGTCCTGATCTTGGCATAAGCACTCCTGCAGGTGTCACCCCAAGAAGTGCTTAGCCTTTTTATTTGTACAACCATTTTAGCCTTTTGTTCCCCCAAGACTTTCTCACTCAGAAAGTGCACACAGCTAACACAATCAGCAATGCTTTCCTGTAGTCTTTTGCAATTCTTTGAATCCACTGCCTTTTCAATTGTTTCACAGTATAACTCTTGCTGGTTTTTCTCCAGGTAGGATTTCTAAAATTCCCTTAGAAGAAATCAGGGAAAATTTATGCTGCTTGCTGCTTACAAGTCTATCATTTTCTGTTTATATTCAAGGGCTATTCTGTTGTCATTTTCCTTACAGAGTGGAGTTTTATAAGTGCATAAATAGATATGTTTGTTGTAAAGTGTTGCCTACATTTACATGCTGGTGCACCTCTCAGTTAAATGACTCATACAGATCAATGACTCAAAGGCATTTCATATGCAGATATATTCTGTGTTTATCCTGCAGACCTCCCACTGCCAGCAAATGCAATTATAATTCCGTAATTGGAAGAAAGCTGGAAAGATGCAGGGTGTGTCTGCCTTGCTTGCTATGTGTATGCATGTACCAGTGCATGGCTGTATAAAATGCATATGTGCATACACACTGAGAGTGAAAAATACAGGAAATTAAGCGAATTAAAATGTCCTGGGTAATATGATTGCAACACATTCAAAAAGTAGCATATTTGCACCAAGTGCACTGAGAATGGCTGTGGAGGTCTCCATTAAGAGCAAGGCTAATGCTACTCCAAACCTTCTATGTTGGTTTGCCTGGCTTTGGTAGAACATTTAAAGCACAGCACTCAGGGTACGGGGTGGGGGAAGGGCAGTGCTGTGGTTCTGCCTCACCCACAAGCACACTTTTCTGTCACATCATATCTTTTAAACAATTAAGATTAATTAAGGAAATAATTGCAGAGGAATAAATAATAGAATTAAATTCTACAGGAACGTGTTTTTCCAGGCTTTTAAAAGTAAGACAGTACAAGAGCAGCAAAATAATATAATTACAAATAATAATTTTGAAAGAAGACACCTTGCTGTGATGCAATTTGTAGAAACAGTAAAAATGACTGTTTGCAGTGCCAGTAGGTGTTTACTTCCATACAGAGATGGCTGCGAATTTTTCATCATCACATATTGAAATAATCATGCTAATTTTGTCTAAATCAAAGTTTAATTTTCTTGAAAACAATTAAACGTAACATAAATTTTCTGTCCTTTTTGAAAGGTCATAATAACTAACTAGTAAAATACTTACCAAGTAGGAGTACTTACTAGTACTCTTTTCTCTTCTGGTACCTCATTTTCTCCTAAATATAAAAGTAATTTGTCTTTGCATTGCCATTAAAACTGAACACTGAAATATATAAGAGGAGAAAAAGGATGTGCTTGCTCTGAAAAAATAAGAAAAATGTTTTCATGAGATAGCAGCTCTCTTTGGACACGTTAATGAAATTGAAGTAGAACATCCTAACTGTATTAACAAGAACTAGCATTATGCTAGTGACTGCAGTTTCTGACAGTGAAAGACAATGGAATAAGATACATGACTTAGAAGCTTGAAAACAATTTTGAATTTTAATTATGAATTTTAATTTTGAATTTTTCCAAACAACTCAAAATCTAAATATTGAGTTTTGAGTTTTATTTTAAAATAGCATTTTTTGTAATATTAGAACTGGAAACACACTTGAAAGAGAGTGGAAATGAAAACAACAATTCTTTATTTCATTATTTATTTTACATACATTCTTGTAGACAGATATTGCAGCATGAAGACAAATGTATTGCATAATGTAGGTTACTATCATTCTCATGTCAGCAGAAGAGATTTTTTCAGGCTTTATAGCAAAGCTATCACATGGAAGAGGAATGGATCCCATGGGGCTGTGAAGCAGAAAACAGTTTTGACAACCAAGACCTTCAGCGCCTGGGTAGAGCAGAGGGGGAGCTCCACGGCTCTCCTTCCATGGAGAAATCATGGCTGTGGCTGCGAACTCCCTAGCAGGCAGCAGAGCGCCAGGGGACCGAGAGGAGCACAATGCTGCAGCTTTATGTGTGAGATTGTGACAGCTCTGAAAATGTAAAATTCCAGGTGTGTGTATGCAAGTGTGCTGTATGTCTCAGTCCTTGTCTTTTACAGATAATGATTTTTCAGTGACTTTTACAAAACAGTAAGTTAGAAAAATTTCAGTCAGTAGTTTGGCACTAATGACAAATAAGTTTCAGTGTAGCTGATTACATGTGTATTTCAGGCCATGTATTAAATGTGTTAGGTATAGACAGCAACATTTTTTAATGCATGTATTCTTCAGTTATCTCACCAGATAAATCCACTATCAGGGGCTGGTCTCTCTCACAGTCCCATGTGATTTCTAGAGGCAGAAATTTAGCAAGGAAAAGTTGCTTGAGTTCATTTTCTTATAAGCTTTAGGTAATGCGTTGCTAGATTTTTGGTTCATGTCATTTGGATAATTATTTTCCCATTTTTCCAGCTAACCATTTTTAAAGTTAGAGGTCTGCACTGGACTCATGTGTTGGTATTTCTGAGAGGGGACACCATGGTCTCTGCACACCCACACCAGTGGAGCGCCTCATTTAGGATCTGTGACTGCAGATTTTGTTTTCCTCTCATCCACCTTTCCATCCAGTTGTCTATTTAAATAAGGTGCTGAGGTTAAAAAAATAACCCCAAGCAATTATTTTCCTACCAAAAATCCCCTAACAAAAATGGATGGACTGCACAAAATGGATTTTACATGATGGGATTTTGTGGTCACTTTTTATTTATTTTCAGCTATTTGAAAATTCAATGAAGATACTATGACCATGGTTTTAGAACAAAGTTTCTGTTTTATTTAAAAGAATGAAAAAGTGATATATGCTCTTATATTAATGAAAACTACTGTCTTATTTTCATGAAATACCTATTTCATAGTTATCCATTTCCTAGAATAATTATTCAAGATTGAGATTTTGGACATATAAGGCTAGAAGAAATCTTCCAAACTACTTAAAATAATTTATATATTCAGTGAAAAAATATACACTTTCTGCAAACAGCCTGTTAACATCAAATTTCTAGCACCTGCCAAACTGCAGCAATTTCTATTTTTTTTCCTTTTTAAAGTCAAGATTCACTCTTTCAAGTCATTTATGTCAGTGCCTGGAGAAGGTGACACACAGTGATTCCAGTGAAATCCTGTGTGTTGTGTCAAATCTACTGCCTGCTGTGCCTCATCAACCATAGCATTCATTTCACATCTTATACATTGTGTTATTGGAATGGGAAAATATTTTCTCTTCTGTTTCCCCAGGTTATAGTGTCAGTGCATCTCTGTATCACTCAGAGTATGCCACAGACCACACTCCAGTAAAGGTGAAGAAGTGACATCACCCACATCATGATTTTCGGGAGTTAAATCTTTATGCCTGAGTAATACATCAACAATGCCAGATGTTTGCCAGCAACATTATTTAAACCTTATTTAACAGGCTGCAAGAGTCCCACCAAGAGGGTCATCAAAATGTAAATGAGCGTCTTGAACTGAGAGGCTTCCTAGGGGTGGGCAATTAAAAACCTGCAGTCTTCGTAAAGGGAACAACATAGGAAGTGGTGGCAAAACATCGAATTGGTGTGTGTCAGCCTCAGACTGCATGGGTCACCCACAGGGGTGCAAGGAGAAGCAATTTTTCATGCTTATCTTGCAAGTCCTGACTGTGGCCTTGAGTTTCGATTAATGTGGACCACTAGAAACTGTTTATTTACACAGGCATGCTTTCTGATAAGCTATCTCCATCTTTTTCATCTTTGTGGCATCACATCGAGGCAAAACATTGAAGAGTCCCAACAGAAATAATTGCTGCAGAAATAGCTCTTGACAATGACCTGCCTGTGAAAACATATTCATACTGGATCTCCCAAGCAGAGAAGTACTTTACATGATTAATGCTGGTCATATCTCCTCTTTCTCTTACTTCTGTGAAGCCTGTGTCCTTACACCTTGCTGAAATGTAGCAAAACCCCCACTGACAGATTATGGCTATGCATGATACATTTCAAAGAGCTTTCTTGCACTCTTGACTAGCTTAATCTAGACTTAAATTGGATGCTGCACACAAAAAATTACGTACTATTTTAATCAGTCTACTGAAATATCTAGTCCTATTCAAGAGCTTCCTTCACATGCAGTTATTAAAATATGGTGTGGTGTAAAAATGTCCTCTTCCTACATGACAGCCCACACCATGAGGCTACCAAGGAATTTAATGAATATTTTCAAAATGTTTGCAAAACTACCTTTCACTTTGGCAAGAGCTACTGAGAACTTCACCCAGAACAGTTTATGTCACAAAAAACCTAATGGCTGCTGCTTGCTGTGGTGTAAGAAGGAATCATCATTTTCCAGACTAGTGAAAGCAATAAAGCTCACGGGGAAGGTGAACCAACCTGCTCCTTTCACTTCTTAAATTATCTTTGCTGTCTTAATTTGCCTCAGCTCTGTTGCAGCCCTTCAGTCAGATTTTTCACTTGCATCAGCCTTACTTTAAACATTTGTCTCTCTTCTATTGCTCTGATGTCCTGATCAAGATTGCAATGAAGAAGACATATAGATTAGCTTAACAAAACATAGTTGTGTGCCCACCATCTTTCTGGCTTGTGCTCTTTGTCCCAATCACTAGGTACAAGCTTATTTGGCCTGGAAAAACAAACCAAAACAAAGTTTTTCATGGACTAACCTGTTGGTGTTTTTACTGTTAAGTACATGAGTAAAAGAAGCTTGAAATTACATCCATTTCTCTTGACCTTTTGGGCAATTTATGTTTGCACATTCTTGACTTAAAGATTTCCTACATCTGTAAGAGCGTCATCCGACACATTACTGCATCTAACTGTAGGACTTTCATCACTCTTCCGTCAACCTCGTTTATTACACAGTGCTGTGTTTGATTGTACTTGCCTTCAAATTTTCATTTTGCATCCTCCAGTTAAGTTTTACACCCACTGAAAGATCAGAAAAACCCTCCTCAATTAAAGCTTTTCCTTGTACGTGATTGGTGATGACAATAATTCAGGAGCTGTAGTAGAAATCAGACAAAGGTGGCCGTGATGACTCTGAGTGCTTGTTCTGGTTTTGGCTGGAATCAAGTAAGTTTCCAGATGGTAGCTGGTACAAGGCTGTGTTTGGCACTTGTGTTGAAAACAGTGTTGATAACACAGGGATGTTTTAGGTATTGCTGATCAGGGCTTGCACAGAATCAAGGCCTTTTCTCCTCCTCAACCCACCCCACCAGTGAGAAGACGAGGGGGTGGACAAGAAGTTGGGAGGGGATACAACCAGGACAGCTGACCCCAGCTGACCCAAGGGATATTCTAGACCATGTGGCATCAAGCTCAGCGCATAAAGCTGGAGGTAGAAGAAGGAAGGGGGACGCGTTTATAGGGACAATATTTTTCTCCCCAAGTAACCATGATTTGTGACAGAGCCCTGCTTCCCTGGCAGTACTGAGCACCTGCCTGCCTGTGGGAAGTGGTGGATGACGTCCTTGCTTTGCTTTGCTTGTGTACATGGCTTTTGCTTTACCTATTAAACTGTCTTTATCTCAACCAACAAATTTTCTCACTTTTACCCTTCTGTTCCCTCTCCCATCCCATTGGAGGGGAGTAAGCAAGTGGCTGTGTGAGACATAGCTGCTGTCCAGGAATTAACCGTGATGATGCTTTTTAAAACCGCTACATTTTCAGCTAAAACCACAAGAAAAATCTTTGTTTGTGGCCCTAATCTTTGACCATCCTCTAGATGAAATGCACTTTTCATTTTGGATGTATAGTTTCTTCCAAAGCATTAGTGCTTTTGGCTGGCTGACCACTACCTTCCTCCTACCAAATTATTAATGATACAATTTATCAAAGCAAGTAGTCAGATAAATGGTTTGTCCTGTCTCCTTTGCCTTTTTGCTCTGTCAAATCTTCTTCCCACTCACATGGAAGGATGAATATCACAGCATATTCTTCTTCAGCCTTAACATGAAAGAATTTGGGATTTGGTGTTTATTACTTAAGTGGGGGAGGAAGGACTGAATTTTGGGTCAGTCTTTACATGGAAAGCTAATGTGGGCTACAGTGCTGTTAACTGTCCTGAACCTGAATTTTCTGATACGAGGAAAGACTTCAGGGAGTTTTGGAGGGAGGCATACTGGATCATAATTTTTTCTTAACTGTTGTGACACTCATTTCTCTACCATTGCCAGCTCATTTGACCCTGCTGAACTGTTGGAATAAGCTTTCCAGAAAGTAAGTTATTAACAATTTAAAAATAAAAATTGGTACTTTGTTTCTAATTCAGCAGTAAGAAAATTATTCTTCTTCTAAAACAAAGGGACCTAATGTCTGGCAATTTATATTTCACACTTCTTGATTGAACAGCAGAACTCTGCCCCCTAGGATGCTGAAGAACTCCTTCCAGGGTCCATTACTAATAACATTATTCTATAATCCATTCTGTCTTAAATTCTTCCGCTATTTGTTCAAAATAATGCAAATCACACACAGCTCACAGTTAAGTTTAAATCTTTGCCTTTGTCCCCATGTACAGCCACTAGCTATCCAATTTGATCAGCTTTCAGATAGAAAATGAAGAATTATTCATTTTGTTTGCTAGTCCTCTTTTCATTATTCTCCTTAGAAAAATAATTATTTCCCTGTGGTCTCCAAAAAACTTCATAAAGTAGTTTAATTTTGTGAGTTCAGCAGAAATTCAACTCTTAATAGTTCCTTCTGGGCCAAGGAATAAGTAATGAACTCAATCCCACTACACCTCTTCTTTATTAAGAGTGTGTTTTGCAAAGTGGAAAATACAGTCTGTCTTGATTGATTGCTTGAAATACACACCAGCTCTGGGTTTTAATTTTGATCTTCTGATTACTAGAAAAAATGCATCTGAGTAAGTGAGGAATTTTCCAAGTGCTTTCTCTTCTTACACTGTTTTCAGCACAAAGTGACTCTTTCCCAGGCCTATGTTCTGCTGTGCCTGAAGCTCAGCCCTGATGATGATGACATGACTACCTCCAGCTGCACAACATACTGACATCACCTAATGAACCATCCCCTCATTCCTACACAATAAAAGTGATAAAAATAAGTGCCTTTCACTCCTTAACTTTTATCTGTCAAAATGATTTGGACTAGAAAATACCTACCAGTGAAGGTGTCCAAGCCATGTCTCCTTGGAAGCCATCCGGATGCTAACATGTGCCACTGAGCAGTGCAGCTCAAGTTTTTTAATGTTTCTTTCACTTTGGTCCCCTCTGGAACATGGGTTGTACCAATCTAGCATTTGTCACTTCAAATTTCACAAGTGGGGAAATTAAGCACTTGCGGTGTCTCCAAAGGCTGTGATGAGACGATGATGGTGTTTCTACCGAAGAGCTGATGTTTTCCCTTGCCATAGTGAAAATTGCAGCAATGTATGAAGAAGTCATCTCTGTAGCTGGCAGAACAAAACATATCCAAAAATATTAGTATGGGCACAGACAGGTGTTCATTGTAATCAAACCTTTTTAGATGGAGAATTCTCAGAGCAGTTTTTCATGGAAAAAGTATTTAAAGGGCAGAAAGAATTTGAAATAGGTTAGAATAAATCTTCCAGACTATTAGGGGTTCTCATATTATGTAACAGTTCTTGATGCACAAAACTTTACAAATAATTTTTTAAAAGTTTGATGTGGTCGTATTGATTGTAATGAGATGGTACAGGCAGCTTATACTCTACTTGTACGCCTTTGTTACCAGTTAACCCTGCATCAGGATCACAGATTTTTGTGTGCTGATGACATAAAAGAGAAAAGAGACAAGTTTTAAGGGAAAAAACTTATGTTTCAAAGCCACAAGGGGCTCTTTAATGCTGTTTCTACATTTTAAAAAAGCAGTACTTTGGTACACTCCACTCCTCAGTGCTTGCTACTAGCACTGGAAGCTGTTCAACATGCAATATGATGAGAGTCTTTCTTCTGTTTAGATCACTATCCATTTACAATGAGAAATACAGAACAGTACATCCCCATTCTGGCTGCAGACACATAAATGTAGGTTTGATGACGTTTGCTATACCATCTCCTGATAAGCAGTACTCAAGGCTGCAGAGAATATTTCAAGTTGTTTTAAGAGGGAAGTGTTGCCTTTCAAGTAAAAGAGTTATAGTCTGTAGGATATCTGCTTTCTGTCTTTGGAGACAGCATATGTATGCAGAATGAGAAAAAAATTATGCTCACATAATGGTTTTGTCAGGTTAATTGGATCCAATCCAGCATGAGATTTCTAATTTCAATTTAGATTCCATTATTTTGACAAAGATGCTGCATACGCAGGGCAAAAATAATAACTACATTATATTACCTGCCAGACTGAACTGATGGAAGCAATGATTTCTGAGTTTGAAGCCACAATAATTTTAATTAAAGTTAAGAACTCTAAAGCAGAGTCTGAGATTTACTGAGAGATTTACTGTCTTATTGTTAAATGATTTTTTGCTATTAAAAGATAAGTTGTCATATGCATTTGTTTCATTTTAGTATGCTTTCAAATCTGTTGGTAACATTCAAATGTTGCTCTTAAATAAATAAGTTTAAAAGTTTAACTAATTTAAAGGTGTTTTTGTTTTTTTTTTTTTTTTTAATGTACTCATTATTCCTCATGACATTATTTTCTTGCTACTGTTAGAAGAACTGATTGCTTTCTTTAGTCAAATATTGACCAGGAGAGCATCTGCACTTGTAATCACCTAGTATGCTTTCTCCAGAATAAATATTTATAGATTAAAAAAAAAATCCTGTTCCTGTTACACAGTTAGTCTAACTTCATGGACTCATCCACAGCCATTTTTATTCCTTCACTGTCACAATGGGAGCCTAATGTACTGTGCCTGCTAATAGCATTTTACATTATTGCTACCCTGTGTCTCCTGCGTCAGGCAGGCAAGAAACTCCTACTGCTGCTGACAGGTACTGCCTAAAAAGAGTGCTGAAACAGTGTAGAGGTTTCTTTTCTTTCAGTATGAGGCCTTAGGAATTTTTTTTTTTAACATATTGCCCCTCAGAAATGGAGAGGTAGCAGCTTTTGGTTGATATGGAAGTGAATATAATAGCATTAGAAACAACTTAAGATTTCAAGTCCTTGTGCTCCTGTCTAATCTTTACCTCCAAGTGGTACTCCCTGGAGAGCCTGGGTTCGAGTCTTCCTTGCTGAGCCAGCGTTCCTAAGGTCAAGGAGCTGAGTTTGTCTTGCAGCTGAAGCAGGAGACTCTCAGATGGGGATGCACAGAACTGTATGGGGTATTTCAGAGCTCAAGGGAAGGCAGATGTTTATGTGTACATAGTTGGTGCCACAGATTTCTGATTACTCATGTCAATCCACAGGTCATGTTTAGATGATACAGCTGCCACAGTTCTCCACTATACACTACAGCTCCTGGAATAGGCTGTGTTCAATAAATGATAAGGCAAACATGGAAAGAAAGCTCCCCATCAGCTATTTTATTCACCCAATCTCATTTTGTTCAGTTTAACTACTTTACACAATTCAATTTCTATGAAGGGTAGAAAGAAAAGAAGCAGGTCTTTTACCTAGAAGGCAGACAAAGATTTGAAAGAACTAAGGACTTACCATGTGTTGGCTTCCCCTTACCCTGACATGCCGAGTTCTTTGTTCTGGGACTGGGATCTAAGACCTCAGAGTTTCACAGTAAATTCTGAAACATGGGGCATGAGAGAGACATCTCCATATCCCCCATGCATTCACCTTGACTCATTTCCTCCTTGACTTTTTGAGAACTGTTTTTGTTGTTCTCACTTGTTGACAGCTCTGTGCTTGCTCTATAAAGATAGGTATTGGCAAACTGGAAAAAAATAAAAGGATAAACTGAAACAAAATATGTCCTAAATGTATATACCTTGGCAAAAGCATTATGGTCTATTAATAGCTAGGAGTTTAAAGGGTGGATTTTAAAGACAGTGTTGGGATAACAGAAGTCATCTTTTATGAAATATCGAGACTTTATTATCAATTTGTTGAGGTATGTTTATAAATGCTTAAAAAGAATGAGCTATTGGAAGTCTCTCTCTCTCTTTGCCCTTATCTTCCCTATTTCCAAAACAGGAAAGGAATAAGCCATCCTTTTCTATAGATTCCGTAATCTCATGCTAAAGCGGCATTTGAAAATATCCCAGTTAATACCCAAAGAAGATGTTCTTGAATGCAAAATGTGTCCAGAAAATGAAGATGCCATAATCAGATGCTGAAGTCATAATCAGGTATGAGCTCAATGCCCTTGTCAACAAGGAGTGGGACACAATCACTACCCGTGCTAGAAGGGATGGCTCAAGAGGGAGCATGGATCCATGAATTCACATTAAGGGTGCACTCCCTGGGAGAAGTTCACAGGAGATAGGAATGAATTTTAAAATAATTTCTAGAGGAAAAATCTTGGCAGCCACTCCCAGAACTACTTCTGATCTGCAACCAGCGCAGCCAAGCCTGTGGGTTTGCACAGCCATATTCCTTCTTACGCTTTTCGGGTTTACCACTGTGAACCTTTCATTGCCTCCTGAATCTTTCATTGCTTTCTTCACTGTGCTGTAGTCCCACTGGGGGGACTAACATGACCCACTACAAAGCCTGTGAGTTGCACTGAGTGCCTGGGAATGGTTACAGCACAGTTAATAAGCTCCTGGCAGACGTTCTTTGCCTAAGTTTTGCCCAGAAGGACACCAGCTTCTGCGCTGCCGGGCTGTTCCACACTGCAACCAAAGCACAGCAAAAACTGATTAGGACACTTGCTTTGAAGGCGTACTCTTGATCAAATGAAGCTTTTAGCATATGTAAAAATCCTCTTCAAACTAGGATATGTTGCTTGGACACTTTGAGGATGACAAATGAATCAAACTTGTGTCCATATCATCCTGTGTTTTAGTTGTTCAAGCATTTTGTTCAGGCACTAAAAAAATGGAAAATAATTTTTTCTCCAGCAATCCTCCTCCAGGTCACTATAGGTTGGGGGTCATTGTTCCATCCATGGAAATAGCAGTTCTTAGGACATTAGTCACCACTGAGACTTGGTACCTGTTGGCAGCAGTGCCTCCATGAATCCCTGAGCCAGGGGGTTTAATGTATTTTTTGTAAAGCTGAACTTGTTGTTTTATTTAACCAAAGAAAGATTTTGGATCTGAGTTTGGTATCTTCCATGGAGGCCAATGATGTAATCTGGGGGCTCGGTATCTGGAAACTGGGTACTATGGTATCCATAATTAGAGAAAGAAAAAAACACCAAACTAAACAGAGGAAACAAAAAGTTAAGAGTATCTTCTGCATAACAGAATCTCATAGAACCTGAAAGTTTAGAATTAGAATGTGAAGATGCCAGATTTCAGATTCAGAAATTGACAGGAAGTACTTTCTTAAAAGGAACACCATTTTAATGATATTTCCTGCTGACTTATTGGGCATCACTGACTCCTGTCTGCTGATGACAGTGCTTAATTGGTTACTTCTGTCTCTTTTGCCTGCTTTCACTCTTTCATACAAACACAGCAAGTCCCCAGCAGCAGCCTTTACAGATAATTTCAGACATTTATTCTTTTGACCAAGAGCAGGTGAAACTCTCATATTCACCTCTCCACAGGTGAGCAGGCTGTCATACTAAAAAAAATAATCAAAAATATCCACACCAGTAAAAAAAAAAGCACCAAACCCACACCCCTGAAATAAATTAGTACAATACAACCAACTTTGCAAAAATAATTAAAAAGAAAACAGTTTACCATATGGGACTCTGTCAAGCTCTGTGCCTGTGGGTCTTGGCTAGTCATCTCAAAACACCTCCTTGTATCTAGCTTTTTTTACTTTTAAAACATATAAAGGCAAAGCAGAAACAACAATAATAACAATATAAGGACTAACTCAGTATTTTTCACAACAGGGTGCTTCCCGTGCAGCAGATATATATGAAGCCAGAGTAAGACAGGCAAGTGCATAAACCCTCCTTCTGTTCACCCACATGCACATGGGCAAATACAGCTCAAACAAAAATACGAGTTTAGAAGAATTTTTCCCAGCTTTTTTGATTTTTATTGCAGAACATCCTCTGGTCTGAATAATAAGGGCTACAGAAGTTGCCTTATAATCTGCATATAGAGAGTGCAACTTCTACTTAATCTGCAGCATATCTTTTAGACAGACTACCTTTTGGATAGTAAGCTTTAAAGACTGGAGAACCCTGTATTTTTCTAGGCAAATTAGTACAGTGTTTTTTACTCTTGCTTCTAAATTGCATATAACTTCTATTCTGAATTTGTCTAAATTTAATTTCCAGGCATTGGATTTCATTAGCCTTATTTATTAAATTAAAGAAGTCATTATAGGAAGTCTTCTCTCCACTGAAGTACTTCTGAAGGCCATGATCACATCACATGTTTGACTAATTAACTACCCTGAGTCCCTTAATTCTCTCTAGACCTCAAATAAAGCTTGTAGGTCTTTCCTGAACTTTTCTAATCCTTCAGCATCCTTTTCCAAAGTGTGGGAAGAATCAGACCTGCCCCTGCTCTGTAGGAGCCTCACTGTGGTGACAAAAGACTGTTACTTTCCCATCCTTTCCTGGCAATTCTCAGCTCAAACTTCCAAGGACTGAGTTGACCTTTGTGGCTTCAGCACTGCAATGGGAATTTGCATGGAAAATATTTGGCTCCTAGATGTCTGACTTTTATTTAGATATGCCAAAAGGCATTTCTTTCTGCTAAACCTGGGTAACTGCTTTGCCCTTAGCAACACCTAGAAAGTTACCTGGTTCTGTGTAATTTACCACTTTTTCTGATAAGGACATTTTTTATTTTCTCCAGGTCATGCTTAGTGTTGCTGAAAAGCACAAGGAGGTCAAAAAGCATATATGCATATAAGGATTATGCAATCTGAACATAATGAAGCAATGTTTAGGTTGCACAATGAAGCTTGTTTGCTTTGTGAAACAACATAAATGACCAAACTATTTGAAGATGTTTAAACCCGATATAATACACGGTTACTAAAAACATTTCTAGTTTTAATTGAAAATGGAATCTAAATTGTTTGGGAAGAATAAATTCCCTGCTCAGGCTCATGTGAATTTGCATTAACTTAAATTCCACCCTTTGGGTTGCCCTAAGGAACACTGCCATTAAGTACATATACAGCTCAGGCTGCACACCATGTCACATAGTCAAGGTTGAATCCTGAATAGTATTCTTTACTCCCAAATTTCCACAATTCTCCTGCAAATCTTTCTTCACCAGCAATCCTGAAATGTTTAAGCACTTTCAGTACATTCCTGTCCTTTGATTTTATTTGTGATGTTTATTTCAGTGCTGTATTTTAACTTCCTGTACCCTTAAAAAGAGGCATCCTGCAAACTTAATCAGGAAACCTGATGCCTGCACAAACAGCAAACGCAAGACTCACAGCAGACCCTACTTTGCAGTGGTTTTGCCTCACATTTTCAGTCCTAAATACATTAAATGCTCACTCCAAAATAATTACTTCAGCGAAGGAAAAGCCATCATTTGAAATTGGTTTAGTCTGAAAGCATACCTGTAAATTTGTTTCATTTCTGTTCAGAAGATCGAGTGCCTAAAAGCATCCAGTTAAATATCAGGCACCTAGCAGGAGTGGGATTGGTTGTCCTTTTGGAAGGGCAGAGTACCAAAAATGCCAGAGACCATATCTGGGTCTCAGCTGTATCCCAGCTACCATTTCAGTCCTTCCTCATTCCTTCTTCAGGTCTCACTGAAGAAGTTGGGGCTGGAGAGCAGGGAGTCAGAAAGATCTCAGTCCGATTTCAGTGTTTATTTGGGGCTTGTTGAACAGGGTGTTTGGAAAGAAGACTACTTTCTCCATGTAAATTGAACAAGAATTTCATCTTTGAGTTTTAGAGAGAAAATGATAAGTGGAATACACAATGCCACTTCCAAAGTCATTTTGTGAAATAGTTGTGCTTTCAGAGCATTTAGGAAGGTACTTTACTAATTTCAACATACTTTAACTATAAAAACTATTCATTGGAAAATAAATGCAACAGATTCTCTGTAGATTTATTAATACAATCATGATGAGCACATTCAATGAAGAAGACTTCCAGGGAGGGTAATTTCACTTAACAGTATGGAGAAAAGGTAATTTCTACTCAAATAACACTCTGGTCAGGATGAGCATACACGAACCTGCGCTTTTTTTCATATTTTGGGAGTTTCCTCTGATTCAGACTTCTTCAAGTTTTTAATTTTCTTTTATATGATACCTAGCTGATAAAAAAAAAATCACAAAAGGAGTTTTTAAGACTGTCAGGGTGTCAGGTTTTCTATTTCAGTATAGTGATATGATTCATTCCTGCATGAGAAATAGGCATGTTTCATCACACATAAGAGGTTTCCATGAGAGGGAAGGTACAATCACTGCAACCAGTACAATAAAAGTTAAACTACATTCCAGTCTCATCTAATTAAGATTGTATACACTGAGGAAGGACTGTCTGCTCTGTCAGAGCAGGTAGATTATTTGAGACTATTTTCCTATATTCAGAATGCAGAACTGAAGGAACAACATGCTCAGATATTACTCTGTACATATGTATGACCCAAAGTTCTGGAGCATTCTTTCCATTATGGAAATGCTATTTCTTCTTGATTCCTGAAAAATCAAGGGATTTTTTTTCAGGTAGTCTGAAAAAAAAGTATTGGGATCTTCTGAAAATTTCCCAGGCTAGGGACAAGAGTTCCTGTGCAAAGTCTTATTAGAAGAATAACTCATAATTTCCTTTGACCTTAATGAAAGCAGTGTAGTTAAAGCCATGGTATTAATTTTATGAGACAGAGCTAAATCTCTCCAGAATACTCACACAATAATCAACTGAAGCAAATTTTCAGTAATGTCAGAGCAGCAGAAGCAGATCAGCAGAACATACTAAAGCCATGGTAGATAGGCTGGTATGCTTACTTGTCACGTGTCTATCTGACTAACCAGCTCAATTACTTCCATTGAAGTGTCTGAAATAGAGAAAAATCACTTAAGTTTATAAAATAGTTATTCTTACAGCTGTTACTCTTAGTGCTGTTTGACAAATAATGTATCAATATAATATGACAGATATGAACTTAGTCACACAACTGTTCCTGGGAATGTGCTCCTTATTTACCCATCTGTGAAAATAAATTCATACATTCCCTTGATAATTGGCACAAATGTATCATTATGTTAATGACATCTCTTGAGGATGAGCTACAAAATGAAGTTTACTTGGGAATATTTCCAGCAACATATATAATTGCAGATTTCAGAAAACATTTTCTTTGAACAACACGCACTACTTCCTAGGATCATCATTCTTGTGCGTAATTATCTTTTGATAGTCCCTTTAGAAAGCTGATAGGTCTAATCAAAGCTTGCATAATTTCTGTTTAACATTTAGGAAAGTTAGCAAGTCTTCACCAAAGGAAAACATCTCCTGCAAATAGTACAACTCAACTCATTACCAAAAGAGATACATGAATGTATCACTAAGAGTTTTTCTTTTCTGGTAAAATTCATGTTTTGTTAAACTAAATTTGACTATGGGAAGTCTGGAGATTTATAACTTTTTAAAATAAATATTAATATTCCTAAGTATGATATATACAGGAAACAGAATTCTTGCCAGCAGACAGATATAATCATTTGTGTAATCAGCAAGAACACTGATTATAAATAAACAGTCTTTGGTTAATGGCTCCATCCCAGTGCTCTTCAGCTGGTGCAGTTCCAGAGGCAGTTCTGCACAGGGGCAATCACAGACCCATACACTTCTATCAAAACGCAACCTGGAGCTTGGGCTACTGTAGTGGCAGCCCTCTGGTTCTGTCACTGTGAGATTTACTGAATGAAAGTTTTCCTCTTTTGTTTATTGTTTCAAAAATTGCTTGCTAGAAATGCTTTGATTATACTCAACTGCCTTTAATTTTATAAAAGTAGAAGTGCCTTTTACTGATAATGTAAAGCCTTGCGCCCTTCTTGGCCCATGTCTACCATTGCTCTCAAAATCAAAGTTTCTGATACAAGGAGGTATTCATGCAGTCTGTAGTTTCACTAAATTTATTTCCTGAATCTTATCAGTCATAAAGAAATAGTCTAGCCCATTGGTATATGAGAATACAAACTATTTTACTGTTTGTGCCTTCTTTAAATCTTCAAAATGTTTTTAAGACTAATATGCAGATGGATGTTTACTGCATGTAGTTCCAGCATTTTGAACAAACAAGTTTGAAATGTTTTCAAAGCACTTTTCTGGGCAAAAGCATAAGCAAAAAAATGTTGTTTGTGCAGTAGTGGGTGAGAGACTTTCATGTGCATTTTTTTTAAATTAAATTTAATTTGAAATACTGTCTGTATTGCAGACCAGACTGCTGATGCAATGTGGAAAACCAGATTGAACAGAGCTAAGAATCATGGTACAGGACTACTACAGCACTAGCTTCTTATGGTGTGATGGGGGCTTTGAGCATTTTCTTGTACATATCATCTCTAACCTACAGAAGATCTTCAAGTTGCAGCTAAATATACTTCTTCTAAATGACAATGGATGTGATTTTAGCAAGAAGTAGAATACAGAAGACATGCCATAACTACAGTAAATAAAAAAGATGGCTTTGTGGTTAGGACGTAGTAGTGAAATTCTCAAACTCTGAGATGTATCTTCCTTTGTGTTGCATTCCGTTGCATTATGTATGCTAATGTAAAGGCTACTATCAAAGCCATACCTTCTGAAAGTTAATGCTTTCAGGGAGAAAATAACTGCATGACAAGAATTATAGAATACTGGATTGGAAGGGATCATCTAATCCAAATATTTTTGCCAAAAACACAATCTAGACAGGTGACCCAGAATCCTGTCTAGCCAAATTAGAAACATCCAACACCATGAAACCCACATTTTTGCTGTCCCCACTCCTGAAACATGGTGGTAAAATGTCCCCTAAGCCTTCTTTTCCCAAGACTGAACAAATGAAGTTTTCTCAGACTTTTCTCAAGTGACAGATTTTTGTATCCTTTGGTCATCTTTGTGACCCTTCTGTGGACCCTACTAAATTTTCTGAAACTAATATTTGTTGCTACAAAAATGCCCATTGTGAATTCCAGTGAGTTCAGAGGAAATTACTCAACATCTCACCTGTTCCATGCAGTGTAAAATAAGCATAATACCTGTTAATCCACCTGCCAGGTGGATTGGAGACAAACATACAGATACCTGGAGAGAAGAGTCTTCAAAAACACAAATCCAGATAAGCTATCCCCAGTCTTAGACACTGTCTAGATGTTGTGCATGCCTCTTCCTGACTCATCAGACAAATTAGATTTCACTGACCATACCTTTGACATTGGACTTGTGCCAATGGGCTTGGTAGTCACACTACCTTAGCTGTGACTTTCTGGATTTGCTTCTTTGCCCTTCTCACTGTTATTTCTTTTCAAGCATCAGACATGTATATCATGTAACTACTTAAAGTTACTACCTGATAATTTTTAAATATACTTTTTCAACAGATTCTTAACACTTATGAGAGGAATAAAAGTTTAGTTTTTATGGTTTTTCTATGTCTTTCAAACAAATACAAAAGCGAGGGAAAGCATTGGCTTTCCGTGTGTGTCATTTTAAAACAGAATCTTAAAATATAGTGAAATCTAAAAATTATTCACTAGTGAAATTCTAGAATTCTTTTTTTTTCCCAGAAAATTATTACTTCTCATTTAATTCAGGATAATTTAAATATAGCTTCCTTATGAGTTCCAAGTATGTATTTGTACATCAAAAACTCCTAATCAGAACAGGATTAACAAAAACTCCTTATAAGAGATAAATAGATCAGCCATTGGAGATTTGAATCATTAAAGACGCAATAAACAGATGTTCATTATGAGATATATAACTCATTCTCAAAAAATAAATGACTTCAAGACTTTCATTACAATGCCTTGGGTACCTGAATTTTCTTATAAGGGATAATGGGTATCTGCTGAAACAATGTGTTCAGTCCTGGGCTGATGGACTCCTTTACAATCCCAGCCCAAAAAATCCTGCTTCTCGCTTCCTATTCTGCTTTTCCTCAGAACAAAAAAATTAATGGTACAGAAGAAGTAAGGAGCTAGCTTTTCAATTTAGCACTGACTTAGCAATTTTTAGTGACTTTGCTGTATTTGGAAGAATACCAAATAATGACTGTTTGAAACGAATATTTTTTTTTCTCCTGTGATCAGATGATCAGATTGAATGGTGCTTCAGTCCTAGGTGGTGGTCTGTGTTTCCCCATGTCACTGTCCTGGCACCTGTCCCTGTACTTCAGAAATCTTTAAGACTGGAACAATTTCCCCATATGTCCTATTAAGGGCAGTGTTGGTAAAATACAATTGTAGCACTGTTATACTGTAACTTCATTTATGGTCTACATACAGGTGTGCATCTGTGAGGAGGAAAGCTTGTACCTGGTGCTGCTCCCTGCTCCCCAGCACAGTCTGCAACAAACATTATCTGTTCAGCTGTGCCTCTACAACAGACACTCTGTCTGAGCAAAGACACTCTCTGAGCATGAATTAAGTTACCCTCAGTATGAAAAGCAATTTATCGATCCAGTCCCTGATTGATATCCTTTTGACTTAATTTTTACCTAGTGTTAGCAAACCATAGAGCTTTAAAGGGAAAATTCAATAACTGCTGTTCCTCTTGGGTACTGTGTATCTGGAGCTATAAAAGCATACAAACTTGTGAGAGGAGTCCTCTTCTGCATGGGTGAAAAACAGAAAAAAGAAAAAACAGAGAGAAAATGGTACCTTGCTTCTTTGGGAAGATCAGGATTTAAGTCTGCTTTTTCTGAGACAAATATGAGAGACAATTTTAAGGTGCTTACCAATTCGTCACTCTCAGGCTGTAAGCTATTTCTTTTCCCATATTTCAAAGAAAAGAAGAATCTGTGTCAATAGCTAGACAAAACAAAAAAAAACCTGAAGTCTTCTAAATACTTCCAGCTTTAAGATGCATACCTACTACTGGAATTTTCCTTTGGAAGACGTATTCTTCAAATGAACAATGCCTTGTTTTATGATGATGACCTGCTTATTAATTTTTTGTTACACCAGGAAGATTCCTGCTTTTCTGTTTGCTTTAAAGTGCAGCTAAAACACTTTTGAAAGCTTTTATGTCATCCTAGTCAGGCGTATTAGCCAGGGGGTGGGAGCAGAGCTTCCCTTTTTCTGTATTCCACTCCTTTTTCCTCCTCTCCCCCATGTCAAGGTATACTCTTTCTTCCAGGAAAAAAAAAAAGTTCCTGTTCTTTCTTCATTCAGATGAGTGATTAGAAGTTCTAATCTTTCTTTAGTATGTGTGACAGGTTGGACTTGGGCCCTGGTTCCATGTCTGGGTCTGGCAGCACGTGTGCCCCTCTGCAGGGGCTGGCTCTGGCGCGCTGCTGCCAGCGTGCCGCCGTTCCCGTTTGAGCTGCCTGCCGTGTTTCGTGTGAGGAACCCTCTGGCCTCTCTCCATGCAGCTTTGCTTTCATGCCACTTAAACAAACAATAACTACTTTCTTTTCCCTCTTCTTTATTGCTTTCATGTGATATTGCTGCTTTAGTAATAGCAGGTGAGTGATATTGGCAACAGTCTTCCCACAAAAGCCAAAATACTAATTGCTGGCTGCCAGCAATGGGACAGTATATGTTCAAATTCTCAGGAATCACTGCTCTAGCACAAAACATAAGGACTTCTCTTAAGACAAATACAATATATTAATTAAAAAGAATGGTCATTAATGATAAATGTCTCCAAGTGCCTATTACATAACAGACATATGCAGGGGTTTGTGACCTCAAATACTCACATGCACTCAATGTTTACAAAGAATTACATTCTTCCACAATAGCAGTCATACAAGGAAGTTTATTTTGTCATGCTCAGATTTCATAAAATAACATCTTCAAGTATAGCTTCCCTGTCCTCAGTAAAACAAGAAAGCTTTGTGTATTTCAGCACAAACACAAAATTCAGATCCTGAGGAGCATCTTAAACACATTGAGATGGATAAAAGATTCTATGATTTTAATATGATTTATACAGAATATGGCAAAAATTACAAGGCAGCATTTGCCAGAGTTTTCTCAGCAAAGTAATAATCACCAGAGGAGACACTTACTATGAAAATCATACCATAGGCTTTGATGAATGGAGAAGATAAATTACCTGAGTCAACAAAAAAATTGGATCAGAGTATATTTGATGGAGTCAGAACAGGACTTGAAGTTAAAGAATGACACATAGAGAGAAGGAAAGATTTTAGAGCACCAGGAAATGAAAAGCCCATATTTAAAGCAATAGACAGGTAGGAATTTCATTCCAGTTCTACTTGACTTGCAACATGAGCTTGAAATCTCTGACATTTCTTGATGTCTTCTCAGGTTTGGCATAATGATGTGGTAGTTTTCCAGCAGAAAATGCCTATTAAAAGGATGCTTTTCACTGGTTGGGGTTTTTTTCCTTTTTTTTTTTTGTTTTGTTTTTTGGGGGGTTTTTTTGTTTTGTTTTGGGTTTTTTTGTGTGTTTTTTGTGTGTGTGTGTGTGTTTTGTTTTGTTTTGTTTTGTTTTGTTATCACTAGAAACAAACAAAAAAAAAATCACAGAATTTCCAAACATGTTGAGTAATAAAAAACCTTACATTAAAGAATACATTAAAGAAAAAGTTAGAAGTTCCAAAAGAATTCTTCCTTTGCATTGTCATCAAGGATTTCAAGGAATGCTATCACTTTCTGGGAAAAAAAAAGTGTTTGTCATGAAACTCATCTTCCCATTAAAATTAAGTTTTTCTACGAAAACACAGAGCAAATTTGGCCAACCCACATCAGTACATGCCTACTCATCTATCTATCACAAAACAGGAGTTTTCAGTGCCCAGAAGGATGTGGCTTTCAGCTGACCAGGACTGACCAGGACTGACCAGGACTGAAAGCCACAGAGCTAGCACGTGACAAGCTCCCTGCTGAGGGTGCCCTCCATCTCCCTCCAGCCTCTGACCAGCAGCATGCCATACCCTTGGATGCATCCATGACAAACCTCCTAGGAAAACACACTCAAAACAATTTTCTCTCAGCAACAACTCAACACGATTCCTTCAATGCCATTCATTTATTTCAATCACTTTGCTTTTAATTAGTCCAAATGATTGTTCACTGCTTTCTCACACAGCTCCCACTACCTCACGTATAAACTGGCAGGGTAGGGACAAGACTGTCTTCTCAGCTGAGAAGACAGAATTATTTCTGGATTCGTTCAAACTGTAGCACCTATAATGACACACATCTGATAGGGATGTGCCAAACACTCCACAGTTTACAGAGTTAATTGGCACAGCTCGGAACAAAAGGCATGCAGGTCATAGACAGCAGAGCTCCACAGCCTGAGGTGGGGTCCCTCACCAATAAAGAATATAAAAGTGGCTACAATGTCATAGCCATAAGTAAGGAGGAAACTCTGAAAGCTGAAAGTCTCTCTGAGTCTCTCTGAAATGCTTTCCTTATTCCCTCATTTCCCGATGAAGTCAACAAAATGAGACTGACTTCTCAGTTTCATTACACATTTCTTTCTGCTTCAAAGCTAATTCTGTGGGCTTTTTACTTTCTGGCTATGTGGAGATTCACACGGCAATGAGTTTTGTTTTACTAATGAAGGACTGTTTTTTGGTGCTAACTGTTCATACACCCCGCCTGAAGATGTCTGTAGTTTTCAGCAACTGGTTTATTTTTGACAGAGCCAAATTTGAGGTTCCCCTAATATTTTCCTGGCTTCAGTGAGACTGAAGATAGTTTTTGAGACAGACAGGAGAGGGAGAGTTCACTGCTTCCAGAGTTCACAGAGTGCTGAGAGTTCACAGAGTGCTGCCTTTACACCCTTGTTAAATAAATAAAGCATGGACAGACATTTATAGCACCTGTAAGATAACCTGCTTATTATCTTTTTGAGCTCATTATTTCTTTTAATGAATCCAGCCTAAATAAACTCTTATGGGCTTAGCTGAGCAGCTACACCTTTCTTCTGCAGAAAAAAATCCTAGATGACTGTGAACTTGATTCCTGCCTGACTTGTGTAGTCAGGTACAGGTAAGTGGATATGATGAGGGATAGTTAAATTTGCTCATAAGGAATTGATCAGTGCCTGCTTGATACAAGGTGTTCTGTTCTGGGATCATAATCTCCTTTACTAATCTTCCTTAATTTTTCGGAATGTATGCCTTAATCAAGTCAAGAGATTGGTTCCAGGTGTAATCAGACAAAGGTTTGTCCAGGCCTAAGCCAGACAAATGATTGCCTAGTTTTGTGACCTGGCTGTCTGGCTTGAACTACAGCTTTTGCAGGGATAATTTTTGAACAGTAATGCAGCAATACAGATTAAGCAGTGCAGTCTGTCATGACCAAGTATCATCCAGAACTTCCCAGCCATAGTTCCAAGGTCTCACAGTTCCCCCCTAAAACCCATGCCTTTTCTTTCCTATTCTTGTTTTCCTCAATTTGAAAAACTGATGTTTCAGAGGAAGCAAGGAGCTAGCTTCTTAATTTAGCATTGTATTACTCAGTAGTTTTTAGAGGTTCAAAACTCATCTGCTTGTTATCTCATTGTGCTCATTATTGTTTCTGTAGAGTCCAGACTAAATAAACCCTTATGTCATGGCCACAGCTGTGCAGTTATGCCTCTCTCATGAAGAAAACTCCTAGATGACTGCGAGCTTGTTTTCTGTCTGTTTTGTGCAGCCATGTATAGGTAAGTGTTTATGAATTGTTGCTTTTTTAATTTAATATTTTGCTCTTATTTTGGGAAAACATAAATATAGGAAAGCAGAAAGTATTTCAGAAAGATTAAATTACTAGAGAATAGGATAAATCTTTAACAACTCTATGTAATCAATGTGAATTAACTAATCTAGAGCAATTAAATTTGTTAGAAATAGCAGAGGCCTGTGCTGATAGCTTTTAAAATACTTTTTCTTTATTTTCTATCAAAGGTTACCTTTGATAGCTGCAAACATAATGAATCATGTGTTCTTTAGGAAAATATTTATTATAAACGTGACTAGCCTTTTAGTTAGTCTTTTTCTGACTTAAGTCATTATTTAGACAATAGAAAAAGTAAACTTTTAGGCAAAGGCATTATTTATAAGACAAAATAGACTTACATATTTGTAATTGGTTACTCAAGATTTTTGAACACATGAGAATGTTTCAGTTTGAGTCTAGCCCTGAAATGGATGATACTGAGTTTTGAAAAGCAGTCCTTCATAATGCTTGTTAACTTGTTACAGGTAGTCATGTAAAGGCTGTCTAAGAATCTCAAATGCTGCCATAACATCTCTGAACTTCCTTGGCTACTTCCTAACCAATAAATGTGCACCAGCACAGTCTCCCTGGGCCATGCCCTGCACCAACAGGACTGAGAGATAATGTGAACAGCCTCTTAAAGGTTTCGGGGGATACACAGATGGAAAATCTCAGTTTGAACATAGCTTCAAGATCAGAATAACACCATGTTTGAATAAGCATTTATTTGCTATTAACATAACATTAATCTTTTTAGAGTAATTAATATCTAATATAAAAAATAACCATATTCATATAGAGATAAAGTCTCTAAACAAACTTTATGACCTTTACCCTGTCTGATTTTTTGCTTCTGAAACATTTCTTGTTTGAAGGTTCCCTATCACATAATTTCCTGTTACCACAATGAAAATGAAGTCAAATGCATGCTGCTTATTATGGCTCCTGACATTTGCTAAGCTTTTGCTGATATTATATTCTCACTGAGGGATATTTTTTATTGTTCTTATATAGTCCTATACTATTTAACACCTATAGACTGACTAAGTGAATGGGCATTGAGTAACAGGGTAGTAGCAGAAGCGTAGCAGGAACAAACACTGCAAATGCAGCCTGCTCTGATCATCTGCTCAGGAAACTCTGCATTAAGGGAGTCGATACCAAAAAATGCTGACCTTCATAGGCTTATCCTTTTTGTACTTGCTTCTTTTAGGTTTTCTGTAGTATTTGCCCCTTGATCTCTGGCAGACTTACAGTTCTTCAGAAAGACTTTCACAGGCCTGTGGAACTACAGAGTGTATGACCTACAAAATTAATCTCCTGCTCTCAGATCATATTTATTTGTGTTTGTGTGGTATAACTTGTCCTGACAGAAGCTCTTCAGATGTGCTTCAAAATCAGAGGTTTTCCAGTCATTCTTCACTCAAGTGAATACTCAATATTCTTGCTGTGCCAAAAAATAACAAAGCATATTACACTAAATTGTTATGTTTACATTTACAGTTAAGGCCACAATATTACAATGGCACAACTAAAGGTTACAAGACATAGTGTTCTTGAAAAAAATATTTATACAGCCTGTAACATTTCATTACTCCTGCTACTTCCTCAGGATCCAGGGTTTGCTTTCCTAGGGCTTCTGAAAGGGTCTATGTTTCCTTTCTGTAATAATTCTGAACATAATAAAGAAGGAAGATAATCAGAGCAGTTAATCTGATAACTCCATATTCTGTCTTATTTCTATATTCACATTCTATTTCTAGCAGTCCCTGTCTACTAATATGTAAATTTGGAGTAGTTCTTTTCCTACATTTTAACTCATCATGATCCCTATGAACATACTCATGCTTATCAGTATAAATATGTACATTTTAGGCCTTGGCTCCACAAACAATTAAACCAAATATTTACAAAATATACACAATAGAATTCTACATTTATTAGTGTGATTCATGCTTAACACTAGCATGTAATAAATCCATCTCTGTGTTGGCATAACCATTTGCTTGTACTTTTAAAATTCTCAGGATTCAAAAAAAGGAAATTGTCAGTCCTCTCTTTCAGATGTGTTATCCTGATGAAAAATATTTTCTAGAAATAGTTCTCCACCAAACTTTGAAAAGAGTTTATTACGAGCAAAAATGAACAGAGTGGGCATTTGGAATTTATGATCAGTCAAATTACAACAAGTACAGCAAGCTGAAATAAAAAAGGAATTATAAGGAAAAAGTTCCATCTTTATTTGTTTGGGGCTTTTTTAATATAAACTGTGGCACATCTTCTGCCTGAATCTTAATCTGCATTAGTGCAAAGTGCTTTTCAAATCTGCTAGTTTCTTAATCAACTTCCCTAACTGATTAAAATTTCTGCTGGAATGCCCCAGAAGAATATATTATTTTATGGGCATGGCTTTTGAATATAAATATGAACATAGAAAATGTATGAAAAATCCATTACTGACTCTGAAGCAGATAATTACCCTCAAACTGAAAGTTGTTTAAAAAACCCCAACAACTTGATTTGTGAACCTTTTGACTGCATAATTCTCACAAATTTAATTATACTGCAAATTCAGAAGAGGGGGATTTCAGCACTTATAGATTAGCACTTACAGCACTTTTATTATTCAGAGCCCTCAAAATAGATCACAAACACTGATTTATTAACCCATGAACTAATGAAAAAAACTGGTCTTTGTGCTCTTTCCATCTTTCTTTTCAAGAGCTGTTTCCCCTTGCTGCCTCAGTCCTGAAACCAGCATATTGCTGGCCCACTTGGAAATAACTTCAGCAATACAGACAAGCCTTTCCCTCTGAATAATTTCCACTTGAATATACATATCTTAGGGAGACTGCCAAATCCTTTTCCTACACTGCTCAGCTGCAAGGATTTTGATGCTGGATGATGGCATCTAACTATACCTCAGGGGACTTTTATGAGAAATTGTTAAGGCTCCTGAGGATGAAGGCCAATCATAATTGTTCACTCTTTTTCCAGATCCTAACAGGATCTCAAGTTATTGCTCTCTAATCTGCAGCAAGACATGCTCTTTTGAAATGATATAGCACCAAAACACACATTTTTCTGTACCAAGTGAATTGGAAAATCATGTGGTTTTAATTAGCTGTAAAAGGACAGTACAGCAGCTGGTACTACAAAGCATATGAAAAGGTTTGCCTTGCTTTGGTTTTGCACTTAGAGAATCAAAGAGTTAAGTGCCTGCTTTTGTACAGTGAGTGATTAATGTGAATTATGTGGACTGGAGGAGTGGTGGGGTTTCAAACACAGACTCTTCCCATTTCACTTTGGTGCTGCTGAGTGGCTGCTAATTAACTCCTGCTCTAGTGCCTCTGTCTGGATCGTTACTGAAACTGTGTTAGTCACAGACTCCCTGAGATGTTTTACAACATTTCTTGAGTAACAGGCAGCTGGTGCACTGTGACAGCACAGCATACAGGCTCCAGCCACTGTGTACTCACTTGTATGCTCCCAGGCAGGGGCAGGTAAAACAGAGAAACCCACAGAAAAATCTCTGAGGGGTAAAAAAGGATGTGTCTCCAGAGCAGGATTTCTGCCTCTCTTTTCTGTAAATTGCTTTGTGTGAAAGAAAGAAAACAGGAATTTCAGGTGGTCAGGTGGCACATTTCCCTTCCTTCAACGTCTGCTTTTGGAAAAGCTAAGGAACAGTGCCAAATGTGCTCCATTAATATTTCTTGATGCTGTATGAATTTGTCTCATGTATTCAGTGGTACTCATTTTAGGAGAAACAAACTTCTCTCAAGCTCCAGCTTCCCAGAAATCTGCACTAGCCTCACTCAGGTGAAAAGGATACTGAACAGGATGATTGAAGATTGGAATGTGCAAGCAATGAACATTAGAAGCCAATTAATATTTTCTGTTTTCCTAGACTTTGCCTTCAAACTTTGAAAGTATATACAAGGAATTTTGTAGAGTCATAGAATCAAAATTCTTCCTAATATCTATCTAAACCTACCCTCTTTCTGTGTGAACCCATTTCCCCTTTTCCTGCCACTACATTCCCTTGTAAATAGTCTCTCCCTTTCTTGTGGGCTCCTTTCAGGCACTGGAAGGCTGAAATTAAGCCCCAAAGCCTTCTCTTCCCCAGCCTGAATAACCCCAATTCTCTTTGCCTTTCCTCATAGGAGAGTTGTTTCATCTTCCTAATCCACTTGGTGGCCTCCTCTGGAATCTCTCCAACAGTTCCTTGTCCTGCCTGTGCTGGCACCCCAGAGCTGGATGCAGCACTGCAGGTGGGGTCTCACCAGAGCAGGGCAGAGCAGAGCAGAGGGGCAGAATCCCCTCCCTGGCCCTGCTGCCCACACTGCTGTGGGCGCAGCCCAGGACACGTTTGGTTTCTGGGCTGTGAGCACTCACTGCTGGGTCATGTCCAGCCTCTCAT
>JAYDZK010000169.1:45404446-45496560 GCA_034509185.1 Euphonia xanthogaster
CGCCCCTGGCTCGGTGGGGTCGGGGATCGCGGCTGCACGGTGCGGAATGCCGTCCTGTGGCGGCTCGCCCCGCAGCCCGGAGCGGGGCTCGACGTGCCGGCCGGTTGTCGGGCTGGCCCCGCTGGGGCGGCGAGGAGTGAGCGGCGGTGCTTGGCCTGCCCTTGGCAGGTGGCTGATCGTCCCCGCGGCTGTGCGGTGACCGCTCCGTTATGGATCAAACGAGGTTCCTCGGGACTGCGCGCCGGAGTGCGGGCTGGCGTGCGGCTGGAGTTTGGGAAGGCAGCGGTGGGTAGGGTGTGCGCTGCTAGCGCACCCACAGGAGTGTCTGAAGCAGAGCCCAAGTGTTTACTTAAAACCAGAACTAGCCGTACTCCCTTCCCTGTGTAATTCTTGGGGCAGAGAAACCCAAATGGACTCCTGTGCAGGGCTATGGATCGGCTCGTGTGGGTTTTCATACTGATTAACTGCCTTCTGATTGCCTGGGATTACTTTGGAAAAACGCAAATCCCGGCTAATATCTGTGCTGACCATATATAGAAGTAGTCACAGACAGAAGTACTATAACTTCAATATTGCTGACACAGGTCGAGAAACTTTAAAAACCGCAAGCAAAAGCTGGGATTTCTCCTGAGGATTTTTTTGTCCAAGAGTTATATTTTCCAGTGTTTGCATCCTACATTGACTGAATTATTTCTACCTTTTGTTTGTTTGTTTACCTGCCTATAAACCTCAAAGCTAGTGAATGATATATTGATTTTATTTTGTCGGCATCTATTTAATCTGGCAGTGCTTGGTTTGCTTACTTGTGTTGGACCAGGACTGCAGTAGGAAATGCTGCTTTTTCTGGAATAGAGGCTTGGTTTGATGGTTTTCGGAAACGTGCCTCAGCTTGGAAGCAAGCATGTTGCTCATACAGTAGCAATTTTCCACAGCATGGAAGAAGTATTGTAGGGTTTTCTGATGTTGTGTGTTTTGTGTTGTCTTTTTTTTTAAAAAAACAAATACATTAGGTTGTTTGTTTTTTAAATAACTCTGCTATTACCAGAAGCTTTTATGTGTACATTATTGTCCCATAGAGCAATATGAAGACCAGTGCTGAATCTCATTCAAAGGGTTTTTATTTCAGTGTCATGTGCATGTTAACAGGGTAACTCCAGCAACGGGGAACAGGAATCTGTTGACTTGAGCTGAAACACTGAAAACAATTCTCTTGGACTGTTTTGGGTGTAGCAGTTTTGCTGGATTTTAGTAACAAAGAGATGAAATGCTCCAGGGATAATCCAGTATGAAATTCGTGTGACTTACTGGCAGCTATATGAAAACATGTTGCAAGTTCTCATCTTCTACCAGATACAGTATGCCATCAGAACTAGAAATTCAGTTTCGTATGTTTTCGCGTTTATTTCAAAAGAAATAGAACCTAACTTAATTTATTACAGAAACTGTTGCGAGGTGTAAATTCCTCTAATTTTCAAGTAGATGAATAGTAACTTTCTGGAGGGAGGTGATTGCCTATGTTATATCGTACATCTGTATATTGTCAAGTACAGTGTATTTTTCTTTCTGTTACTGAAAAAAAAATAATCTAACTCATAGCAATATAGTCTGCATCCAACAGCTTATTAAAGTATTTTTAGAGCAGCAGTCTCAGAGGTAGGTTTTCACAGTGAAAACCAACCATGACCATATGAAACATCATAAACACAGTGCTCAATGGTGCCTTAAATTACAGTTCTAGGTATTAGTGTTAAGGAGTAAAGTGTGTTGGTTAATTTGTAAGCTGGTCTAAAAAATTTTCACACTTAGTACTCTTTTAATTCTAAACCTATAGTAGCTGCTCTAAAACTATCCAGCCTCCCTTTTCTTGAATTAGTATTTGGGTTTTAGTCTTAATGCCATGAATGTTTTCAGGGTCAAATCCTGAAACACTAAAGAAAATCTTGTGATGACTAATGTGGAAATTTCTTCCACATGAATACTACAGCGTTATGGTTCTCATGTTCATATCTTCTATTCTCCCTCAGTCTTCATTGTAGCAGACAGCCTAATTGTGTACTTTGTGCCAGCAATTACTGTGCTTACGCAGTGTTATGTGACTCAAAAAGGAAGGGGTGCAAAAGGTGCTTGACACCAGGAAAACATTTGAAGTGATCTGGATGACCTTAATTAATATTGTTCATTATCCTGTTACGTCTTGTTTGCCATTAAGAGGAGAGGGTGTTCTGAGGAGAGGGCAAAGTGTCTGTGCAATATCTGAAGGCAATGAAAGCTCTGGTCAGTGCATGTCAACCCGTGGCTGCTTAGTTTAGTATGAAATATGATTGAAGGCTTTATTAATACTAATGGTATCTTTTGCTGCAATGGCAGATTCTTATTTAATGAAGATATATAATTAATTTTTAAAATAAGGAGCAGTATCTATAGGATTATGTCAAGGAGGATATGCAATGCCATCTCAGTATCCTTATTTGTATTTAAGTACCATAGTTTGTGACTAGGTGACAGATGTTTGAATGGATCTGTATGCTTGAAATAAAAAGAAAGAGCTTGGTAACACCAAAAGTTGTCTGTTTCACAAATCCATTCAACAATGTTGTTACTTTCTTTGTGACTTTGTTCTATGTCTTTTTCTAGTGAAGAGTATCAGTTCTTCTGGGCTGCATGGTTGCTGTACGTGTGAAACTGTCAGAGGTGCTGGGAGAATGTCCATCACCTCTACAAGATAAAAATGGTGCCTCCCAGTCCACCCAACGGTGTTGCAGCATATACCAGCTATGTTCCTGATGGTGTTGGAGTGCAAAACATAAATACATTTACTATAAGCCTTGTGTGCCATGATTAGATTAAGACTTTATGCTCAGGATTTGTTTATGTCTTATTTTTGTTTTAAGAGAGGATAAGGCTGCAATATTTTCTATTTCTTGTGACTTGGTTGAGTGTCAGCAGAATGCAACCTTGTCCATACACTCCTGGCTGGGAGATTCAGTGAGGGCAAAGACAGAATCCACTCTTGGGAATGTAAAATATTGAAATTACTGACTGTAAAATAGGTGACGATGAGCAGTTAACCCCCTTGCATATTCTAAGTATGTAGTTAGTTTCATGCTGGAGGCATCTGTTCCTGTAAAGGAGGGGAGGCTTGAGTGAGTTTCATTATACAATGTTTGCAAACTGAAGGCAAAGTCTTTCCTGTGGCTGGAAAATCTTTGGAAAAACAAAAGATGTCAGTTATATTACAAATGATAAATAATTGGTTGCTGCAATGAGAGCTGGAGGTAGTTTCATACTTGTCTAAATTAATCCTTATGGAGATAGTTACTGAGAAATAATTAATAGTACAGCTTCAGTATGGATTATCAGAAAATGTTTTCCTGGGTATGATTTGAAAGTACAGATACTTGTCAATGCCATTACCTTTCCTTCTCTGTTTTCTGTGCTTTCTTGGTTAAGATGGAGTAAACAAAACCTTTTTAATTTAAAACAATTTCCTGGAAGCAAATTCAAAGTTTCGTTCATTTAGCTCATTGCAATACAGCCACAGTATCAGAATTCCATGCACACCAAACATCTGATAAATTGTCTATTCTCTGCGGTGGGCATTAGGCCCAGTCTTGTTCTCTAGGAGGTTGTGGCTGCTCTGCTAGTTTGTAGAGAGTTCTTGTGGGGGTAGGGAATGTGACTGGGGGCTTCCAGGATTATTGAGTTACGTTCAACAAGTTGATGGACTTGTGCTCTATAATGATACGTATTTCTATATTTTTCCTTTTCCTCTCAGGATAAGAAGGCTGTATGATGATGTGTAAGGTTAACCTCTCACCTTATTTGGATGAAACTCTGTCCTTCTTCATTCCCATGGGAAGAAGATTAATTATGGCATAAAAAGATTTGTAATAACAAAAGTCAAAAGTTTACCTCTTACAGAGAAGTTCATAGACGACTGAGAAATTTGGAAGGAAGGGATTCAGAGAAGTGTTGTATACACAGTGTGTGTGTGTGCATCACTTCTCTTAAAGAAAACAGTCTAATCTTGGTGCCAGGGGTTGGCCAAGGGGCTTCGTACAATGTTGTTTACCCGCTGAGCTCTAGCTGTGTTTGTGTGTAACATTTTGTCCATTACTGCCTTATTTGACAGCATTAGGCGTACTGGAGCCAGATGCTGAGCACCTTTAAGGTTCCATGTGAAGCATGGAGGGACAACTTTTCAGGTGAAATGTATAAAGTCATGACAACGTACATCATCCTGCAGGCTCATTATTCTTGTCTGTCCTTCTCATAAGCAGGAGAGGACCCTTCCATCATCTAGGATTAATGGGTTTTAAGAAACCTTCATGCAGGAATGTTGGGAGGCTATGAGGTTTCAGCTGTAGCACCTAAAGGAAATAAACCTGACAGTTTGGAGAGGTAAAAATGCTATCTATCATCCACAAGGATTTATAAAAAGCCTCCATTATTTCATTATGAAATAAGGAAATTTGAGTTCAGTAATTATGTGGGATTCTAATAGCGGGAAATACATTATTAAGGCTGTCAAATCATAAATTAAGAAAAATTTCACTAAATATATACTGAAGAAGCAAAGCATTCTATTTTCTGCTGCGTTGCACTAGTCATGTAGAGCCACACTATATCCTTTATAGGATTGAAATAACAAGCCAAGCCTTTAAAAAAACCTAAAACCTTAAATACCGTGTAGAAGGTCCTGGGCTACCACAAAACCAAATAATTTAGTGAGATAATAGCAGTCTTGGTGTAGAAAATTAATTACCTCTTTTGGTTTCGTATGACCCAGAAAGTACTTGTCTGCTTCATGGCTGTTAATCAAGGATGAGAATAAGCAGGTCATTATCTTGAAGCAACATACTTTGATACACTAAAAATGTAGTGCCAAAGAAAGGTCCCTGCAAAACACTGAAAGAACAGTGTCAAATCTGCAGAGAAAAGTATTCAATTTCCCTTCCTGATATTATTGTAGAGGAGCTTGTCCCACAGGGTTCTGTTATGACTGAAAGGAGACACATCCCTGTGGTCTTCTGGGAATTCCTGAAACACAGCAGAGGCTGAGTCTGTCTCGAGCTATTAAGGCAGCAATATTCATGCTGCATGTACTGAAGCATGAAATATCCATTATGCTTGCTTTTATGGCTGCAGGCTCTATAATGGTCACCTATGCAAAATCTTACTGCCTTTTTTTTTTTTCTTTTGGGGGCCAGAAGCCTTTTAGCACTTCCCCATGTTTCTCTAGTAAAAATTAATAGTGCTAATTGCCACTTTTTATCATTAATTTCTGAATCAACACGAAGTATTGCTATAGCAACAAATCCTTTTGAACTTCACCACAGACAATTGGTAAGAGAATTCAATTCAATATGTAATAAGCACAATTGTAAGAACTATTCGAAGGATTAAGGAACTTTCTTTTTAAAAAGAAGGGGAGTAATGCAAATACTCAAAACTGTCACGAAAGAACAGAACTTGAAAATTTTCAGCATTCTCTTCTTATTAATCATCTCCAATTGCTGTACAAAGGTGCATAGTTGCTTCGAACAAAGTATATTACAGCGCACTGTGTCTCCTCAGAGAAAAAATGCATCACTGTGGAATACTCCAGAGATTTTCGTCTCTGATAATAATGATTTGACATGAACTGCTGCATCTTCTCTCAAAGTATGGTTGTTCTTCAGCCCTGACAATGCATGTGCAGGAAAACCCTAAGTAGGTTTCAGGATTAGCTGGACAGCAAATAATCAAAATTTATGAAATCAGAATTAGATGGTGCTTTATCTTTGCTTTTTCACCAGTTGAGGCATCTTTTTCATCAGAGTGGATTGCTATTTGCATTTTACCTTGTCATCTCTCTTGATAACAGGGACACAAGGGAGGTTATACATTATATGCACACACAAAAATCAGAAAGCATAAGGGGTGTGGAAGTGAGAAATACCCGAGGAACACTGAAAAAAAGGGAAAGGTCTAGCACTGCAAGTCTATGATTGATGTTATTACCTGTGATAGATTTTGAGGCAGTGAAAGCTTATAAATCTTTAGGGGGAGCTATGCTTCTAAGGATGCTGATTGCACTGAAAAAAGATTGTGCGAGAAGAAGCTGTAAGGACAGGTGAAGGGTAAGAATGATAAAACCAGAAATTAAGGAAATTAAGAGGTTGGTCAAAGGAGGGGCAGTGCTTGTAAGAGGGGAGTCTGAAGGGAGTATCCTGGGAGCCTGTGGCTCTTGCATACACACAGGACAGAGAAAAGAAAGAGGAACAGTGAAAGACCCAGAAAAAAATGGAACAATGTGACCCTAGGTGCTGAGGGGAGAGTGTTCCTGTGGTAGACATCCTGGGAAGGCCATGGTGGTTTTCTGGGGAGTAAGGGTTGCTTTGTGGATTCTTCTTTCACCTCATGAAGTGGGTGGCTTCATAATGGTGCTTTGCTACCAAGGCTGCTTCTTCTGTGTATTATCAAAGTATGTTTCTTTACTAGCAGTGCCCCCACCAACCAGCAGACCATCTGTGGTTACCTTGGCCAGACTGTTTGCTTTGCAGACAATAACTGGGAGGAAATAAATACTGAAAATGCAATGGCATGCAAGGCCACACCTCTGTAACTTTCTCTTGTCAGAACACCTCTTCTTGGAGATCCCTTCAGAACCCTCTGCAATTGTGTCAAAGTTAGCATTTTCAAGCAAAGTTTTAAATGCAAGTTGTTCATGTTGTATCTCTTGGTTCTTCCTTTTACTAGCATAGTGGTGTGGCTTTGTTAACTAGGAAATCTTAAAGAAAATTCTGAAATAAAGGTTAAAAGAACATTACAAAAGACAGCAGTGAAGAAATTCTGAGTGTCCTTATTCCAGGATTCTTGGAAGACAAATGATCCCTAGGCTATTTATTCATGTGAATATTCTAAAATATCTCCTGCAGAAAGCATCTAGCTCTGATAGCATCTAGGGAAAGTCAGTTTAGCAGTGTCTCTTAAGAAGAGATGGATAAAAATGATTGAAGTCCTGTCTTAGGCTTGGAGCTGCTGAGGTAAATTCAAGAAAACTTAAATCTAGTTTGGAGGCTTACTGGGGAGACTTCTGGATTTCAAATGTCATTGTATTATTTTTCTGATCATTGTTTTGTATAAAACTGTCTTGTATTTTCCGTGGAAAGAGGTGGAAGAAAGTCACTCAAAAAAAGGACATATTTCCTCTGGAAGAGGCAAGAAATTGATCTGTAGTGTCTGGATACAGTATTAAAAAAGCTAACAAAGAATGACTTTAGAGCAAACACTGGTGAAAGGTCTGCATTGAAGCAAATGTGTGTCAGAGAGAAACTTGTAGAACTACAACTCAAGGGGTAAGTGATTGTGCTGCAGAAAATAGTTGCTAAAAATGCTGCTATAGAATGCCAAGGGAACTCATATAAATAGAAAAGCAATGAGAATAATTAGTACCTCCCATTTCTGGAAACTGCAGTTCAATAGCTGCTGGTGATGATGTGTTAGGCACATTGGTACTGGTTCTCCTTTTTCTTGGTGTCCATTTGCAGTGTGGTATGGGGATGCATCAACAAGTCTGAAGGCAGTGTCTGACTTTCCTGTTGATGGACAGTCATAGCTGTGTGCCTTGGATTGTCAGGTTTTTCCTTTTCAGCCCCACATGCAGCTGTCAGTGGAAAAACATAAAGCCTACTAGGACTTTCAAATAAAAATATGAGTGACTGTTAGTTTTCCTCCTGTTGCATATCTCCATTCAAAAAAAAAATCGGTTGTTTTGTGAACGCAAGTACATGGAAGGTGAAGATGAACTGTACTTTTCAGAAGCAGCAGACGGTGTTTATACTGTTCACTACTGAGTCAGTAATTTTCTTTCTCACTCAGCTCAATGAAAGCTGTGTTTGTTTGCCAAAGGGAATGCTAAAGAGGCAAAAAAAAAAAGGCAAGCAAGATTGAAGAAAGGTTTATTGGGTTAATGTGGCTGGATTTTGGTGGCAGGGGAGATGAAGGGGCAGGCTCTTTGTGAAGCTGCTAGAAATTTCTCATATGTCAGATGAAGCCAGTGTCAGGCAGCTCAAAGGTAGTCCCACTGCTGGCCAAGGCTGAGCCCATCAGTGATGGTGGTAGCACCTCTGGGAGAACATATTCACAAAGTGAAAATGTTACTGCGCAGACAGCAACCCTGCAGATCCAAGCTCAAGGAAGAAGGAGGGGGAGGACAGAGATTCCCCAGCAGCCCGTGGTGAAGCAGCCACCCCCCTGCAGCTCCTGGAGATCCATGATGGAGCAGATATCCACCTGCAGCCCATGGAGGAGGCCTGTGCCAGAGCAGGTGGATGCTCGAAGGAGACTCTGACTCCGTGCAGCTTGTGCTAGAGCAAGCTTCTGGCAGGATCTGTGGGCCCACACTGGAGCAGGTTTTCTGCTCAAAAAAGCCTGGATCAGGTTTGCTTGTGACCTTGCAGGGGACAGTTGGAGCAGTTCGTCAAGTGCAGTCTGTGGGACAGACTCAGCTTGTAGAAGTTGGTAAAGGACTGTCTTCTGTGAGAGGGAGCCCGTGGTGGAACAGGGTAAGAGTGTGAGGAGTTCTTCCCCCTAGGGAGGAAGGTGCATTAGAGTCAATGTGTGATGAGCTGTGAGTTTCCCCTAATCAAGGGAGAAAAGTGTTTTTAGGATTTGGGTTCAATCTTCATTATCCTACTCCAATTCTGACAGGGAAAATTTTACAACTTACTACCAAAGTGGACTTTCTTTTGCCCATGATGTCAGTCAGTGAGTGATTTCTCCCTGCCCTTATCTTAACCCTCGAGTCTTTTGCTGTATTTTCTTCGCCCTGTTCAGTTTAGGAAGGGAGTGATAAAGCAGCTTTGTGGGCATCTGGTGTCCAGCCAGGGTCAACAAAGGTTTATAAATGCAGCAGTAGGCTGAAGCTTTACATGCCGAAGCTTTTCAGGGCACTGAAATCTGCTGCTGCTGTTTATCTGCCAGGATCAGCTCTTGAATTATGGCTATGGTAAAATCAAACTTTTAAATGTCTGAAATGGAAGAATGATGTTTATGTGACTCTTGTAGGCTGACAGCAACAATAGGGAGAAAAAACAAAAATGATCTCAAGTTAACCTGAAATAAAATAGGAGACTGAAAAGCTCATCTCGGCTAATTTCCTTGCCACAGTTTTGGTATATTTACACAATTTTAACTTGTTGTCATATTTGCAAGCTAAGAAAATGGAATTTCAAATATAAATATGATTAGGTATGTTGTTTCCAAGAAGAAAATGTTGGAATTGAAACAATTTTAATGTACTGATTGCTTTTTAATGTTGCTAAATATCTAATACCTAGCAACCTGCTAGTATTGGCATGCAGAGGTCTTATCCTCGTTACATCTGTTGGAAACTTTCCATGGTACAGTGAGTCATGCAGGTGATCAGTATCCTTTTCTGTGTCAGATATGATCAACTTTTTTCATTTGATATGTTGTTACTTGGTGGATTGGTTTGTTTCTAGGGATAATGCAGCCCTTTTACAACAGCTGTGCAGTCTTGCTTCTGCTTCTCTTAAATTTTGCTGTTTTTATGTAAGGTAAGGAGGGCAAAGGTTCCTTTAAAAAAGCCCAACAAACAACAACCCCCACCAAAAAAAAAACAAACAACCCCAAACCAAAAAAAAACAAGCACAATCCCAAAATATTGTTCTTTTGATTTACCAGATGGGAACATTTCCTGGGTATGGCTCACATAATGGGATGGGTAATAATTAATTTGCACTGTATATTGATTTTTGTAACAAGAACACTAGAATCCTGAGGACACTTGGGCTGCAGTCTTTTTTGGTTGTGTGGTTTGTATGACTCTGATTCTCCTTTCTGATTCTAGTTGGCATTGGGTGTTGCAATATCATTAAGGAGAGGGTTTCTGAATGTTAATGCTGGGCATACTGAAACACTGGATTTCCAGAGTGGTCCTTTGAATTACTCTTTTTTTAATTTTATATATTTTTTTAAATGGATCATGTGTTTGGACCTGCAGTTGTGTTTCTTTTTAGCCTGAGCAGATATTTTCCATTACATATTTATTTTTTAGTACTGTAAAAATAACATTTGATGGCCTTTCACTTGGTTTTTCAATTGGTAATGCTGCTGCTCCTGACCTGAGTGTAAACACATTCAAGTCTTTGTGGACTCATTGGTAAGTGACTTGAATCTACAATGTTAAATTATTATTTTAATTTTTGCATGGATTGTGAAAAGTTTTGCACCTAAGTCATGGCCAGTTGCAGGTTAACATTGTCAGTTTAGGGAATGTAAGATAATTACCATGCTGGTTTTGACAGAAGTACTAAAACGAAACATTGCTGTAGGGCTTTGGAGAATTCTAATGATTAAGATGATAGGTTGTGCTTGGGCCTGAATTTGTTTACTAGAAAACTGTCTTCCCTTTTACCCTCCTGTTTATCTCCTTCTCCCCCTCTCCCAGTCTTTAATGCCAAGTGCCCTGGATTATTAGTGATTAACAGCAATGAATAAATGCAGAAAAGATTCACTAGTCATGTTTGACTAGTCATGCAGAAGGTTATACTTAAAAGATACAACATAAAGAGGAAGTACTATAGGAGCATTCTTACATTTCATAGTTTGATGTATGCACCTGTTTGATTGTTGTATGTATGACTGTTTCTACCTTACTTAAAAATGTGGGGTGGCACCAAACACTGTTAAGATAAAGGTTGGGTTTTCTTTTTGTTTTGGATTTGGACAAATTGAGGTTTCACTTTAGCCTATATTTCACTTTCTTTTACTTTTTGTTTTTAAGCTCAGACAAGGGAAAGTGTAGGGCTTTTTTTCTGTTCAGTTTTACTTGTGTGTTCCTTTAGAATTGTTTTTGAGTTTTCCATTTTTTCTACCAAAGATATTACTCTCTCTTGGTTAAATTGGTACAGAAATGTGAATGTTAGAAGTGTGTGGCCAGTTTTAGCTAATGATGTGCTTGGAGTGTATGTGTGCAAAATATACTTCAAGGCCTGTCCTAATCAACTTAAGAAAAATAAATTGAAATAAATATCCCCAAACTATTTGCAGCTGTTAAATTATATTAATTTAAATGAGATTAAAGCTATAATATGTGTAGCTATTTTCATATGAAGATAAGCTTAAGCAATATTCTTCCACTGATCCTAGTTCAGAGTAATAACCAGACCAGAACCTTTCATTTGAGGATTAGAACTTCCCTTTTGAATTTCCGTTCTTGTCTTTTTTTCCCTTCTGTTCATTAGCTGTATGTAATTTTTCAAAATATTCTGGTTTATATGTTATTTGCCAGTTTGTTTCTGATGCAGTGATCCATTTATATATATATTAGGACAAGTGAGAATCATGGAACTGGAATAAACATTCCTTAATAGGTAATTAAGCTCAAAATCATAAGAATATAGGTTTTTGTGCATAAAAGCTTGGGTAGGAAGTTTTGGTTTTGTGTGTGCTTGTTAATAGATGTCAAATGTGGGAAAAACCATGAACCATTGGAGAAACTTGAGTGAAATGTCACACATGAAATCGAATTGAGGATCTGTGGAAGGAATCCCTGTTGTATTGTATTGTTGTATTGTGCATGTGAAGGTATGAAAGTCATATTCTGAATCAGCCTGTAAGAGTGAGAGATCCTTGATGCAGTATAGCTGTATTAGTAGTAGAATTAATGATGGATTTCTTTTGTTTTGGCATTTTATCATTCCAGCAATATTTGGACAGAGCTGAGAGGGCTGACTGAGAGCTGAGTAATGCATATAACAAAAAGATGAGCAGCTAGTGACTCTTACCAGTAGGCTGTTGAAAACTGCTTGGGGTTTCAATGGTATTAATACCATTTGACTGCATTATTTAGTAGCAAGGCTTTACCTTGCTTCGGAATTCTTACTATCTGGATTTAGTGAAATGTTGTGTCCACTGGAATATCGTGTAAATATGTGCAAATGGCTTCAGCAGAAATGGAGTGCAGAATTCTTTAAAATGACTATTTTAAAGTTTTATTCAAAATAGTTATTGGGTATTTGCTAGTCATCTGAGCTTTACCTAAATTGATGATCATAGAAAGCTAACAAAAATTTCAGATATGGGCAAAGAAAAGATGATTGAAATAAGGAAATTGTTCCTGAGTCTATACTGTCACCACAAGATAATACAAAATTGAATGTACACAGTATGTTTGACTGAAAGGCTAGTTTTACTTCTGTAATCATGAATATCATGTACAAACAGCCATAGAAGTATATTGTGACATTTTATCCTGAGGAGCTTAATTTAAAAAAATGTGTGCTAACATCAGAGTGGTTATCAATTAGCCAGGTCCCATTAGCTCACAGTTACTAATATAAATTTTTAGCTCCTCTGAAATCATCTACAGAATACCAGCTCTATGCACTCAGCTTCTGCCACTCCTGAGAATTTTAAATAACTACAGCTGAAGCTCTTTAGGCCTCTTGGTGGGGGGGGGGGGGGGATGGGGGGGAGGCACACTGTAAACAGACCTGTGTACCAGCTGCTTTGTTTTCCTTTCTCACACCCTTGGTGTTATACATTTATGGTTCTTTCTGTACGTTTGTTGATCTTTCTGAGATGGACTTCACTGAAGATGTCAGCTGAGTGTTGCAGCTTCCATGCTGGAAAAGTAAGTGTGTGAGTAGTGAATTGTGAATTCCCCTGTTTATATTTAAATGCTTTGACTACCAATCCTGTATTTCAGGAGTTCCTTGAAATTGTTGTAATGAGAGTTGAGCTGAACTACTCTAAACTTCGAATGCTACAAAGTGACTTTAATACATAACAATTTCAGTAAGAAACATGAAATAAATAACTCTGGCCTGAGGAATTTGTTTACTCTTCTGGCAAAGCCTGTAAAAATTATTTGACTAGGTACAGTCAAGGGAACTTACCTGATTTTTCAGGCATGACCTGTGAATCTCTGCAGTTCCACAACAACTGTATTACTACCTCAGGGAACTTTTAAACTCTCTAGCTTACACAGCAGATGGACATGATACTGTCTATTTTTCACTGAGTTAGTGCCATAGGATTTCCCCTTTTGCTGTTCCTGTTAATCCTCTAGGTTTAGTTAATATTCAGAGAAAGGAAATGAGGACAATTATCTTACTGCAGAGACAGGCTGGCCACCCAGGAGAGTTTAAAGTTTATAATGATTCTAGTCATTGAGAAGGAACTGGTGAAGCTTCTGTCGTTCATAGATCTGAAGTGTGGTACTTTCAAACTTTGTCATTACCTTTATGCCTTGAAAATCTAGACAGATATTTTAATTTCCATGAGACAGTGCAAGTTGTCTGATAGTGAGGTATGGGTACCTGGGGGTAATGGCAGGCATGAGATAATGGGAAGTGATGTTGAAATAGTTCCCTAGCATGTATCCCTGATTTGGAAACGTGTAAGCATTCTCAAAGGCACTTCTCAATGAAGGAGAAATGTCAAGATTTGGGTCCTGGAAGTCTTTGTATATAATTTCAACATGACTCTATCATGGTAGGATGCAGCTGTGTCCCAAAGTACTTGTGAGTTTATAAGCTGCTGGTTACTAATCTTCAAGGATTTAATTTTTTTGTCCCCTGAAAAGTGGAGCTGGTAATCTACTTCAAAAAAAACTCCCCTCCTCCCAAAAGTCTGCTGTAATTCTGTGGCAACTAATCCAATGAAACATCCTTGATGTGGATCATATGTTTGTGGGTTTTTTCTGGGTATTTAGCTTGAGGAAGTAGTTTGGAAGTGTTTCCAGTTTCCCAGCCACCTGTTACAGCTTTCTTTCTTGAAACTGTTTGTTATTTCTGAGGCTGCTGTATATTTCTCGCTAAACTATAAGGCTGTAGTAGTCAAATATTTCCACAAGCTGGGCTGCTGAAAAACCCTTCGGTGGCAAATGTGAGCCGGTACTGTGTGTCAGTATAGCAGGTGTGTTTCAGCATTAATGTGAACTACAAACAGAACCATAAGCATGTCACAGGAGAGAAGCAAACTGTGTATGTTGGAGAAAAAAGAGTGAGCGCCACAAGGGTGGTTGGTGGTGGATTAAGGCATTTGGAAACTCTTGTACAGGGAACTGGGTAGGTTTAGCAGTGCTCTTCTTCCCTATTGCTTTTGCTGGAATCAGGGTGGAAAGAATTGCTCTGCATACTCAGACAAATCGATTCTCCCTTTTTTTTTTTTTAATTTTATTATTATCATTATCTGTTTGAGTCTGCTCTATGTAAAACATGTTCCTCAGTTGCAGACCACCTCTCCACCAGAAGCACAGTAGTCTGGCAAGCCAGCAGAAGGGCTGAGGACATGGGCAGCAATTGCCAGACCGTCACAGTACATTAATTTTACCTAGATTATACTTGGGCCCGTGATTAATGCAGGTCATTGCTGCCTGGTCCCATTGTAGATCATGCTGAAAATTATACTATGACAATTACAATTCCTCTGAGTCATTTTGACTCCATGGCTTAAATAATCATTGTTGAAAGACAGTAAGGAAATGGTTTATTTTGAAAATGTTTCCAAGAATCCGAGTCACCTTTTGGGGTAAATTGACGAGTTTCTGCTATGGGATTACTCTTAACTGTAGAAAGCAGTTAGGTTGAATACTGAAATGGTAACAGAAAAGGTAGTTGTTTTAATTTCTCAAGAAGTAAAGCAAAAAAAAAATTACTGGATTGGGTAGATTCCCTCTTTATCACAAGGGCTGAGTGGGATATCTTTGCAGGTCAAGATATGACTTGATCAGGCAAAAAATCTGTTCTCGGGAGAAGAGTTTGGACAAGGAATGCTTAGAAGGAGTCTAGCTCAATGCCTGCATAAAATGATGATAAAATCCATCACTGGATAAGAAGGGGGAATCATTGGCTTAGGATAGATCATTCATTTGCCATACAAGGTAGCATTAGGTGCCTTGTTCTTACGAGTTTTCCATATTTCTCCTTTTCCCAGAGGCTTCCTCAAAAGGAAGTTGTATGCCTCATACAACTTTTCTGGTTTGCATTGCTTGTAGATCATGGTTATAATTTTTGTAACCAGCTGGCACATACCTGAGCAAGAACTGCAGCCTTGCTGTCACATCCCTCTTTGTTTCTTAGCAAGCATCCCTTTTTCTGTCTTAATTGTAATTTGGATATTTTCCTCCTCCATGTATTTCATATCACATGGTATAGCTTCATCAGGAAGGTCCAGTGCCTGTGTCTCAGGAAGGTGAGAGATGCATGTGAGTGACTTGGGGGATGGCTGCCCTGTAGCTGAATCCCTTGCTATCATTACACTGACCAGTGAGCAACCTTCCAAGAGCCAGGTTTGTCTTGGGCTTTTCAAGTAACCACTGCTTTGCCTGAAAGCTATAAAATGCAGAAATCCTAGTGCTACCTCAGAAATCCTAGTGCTACCTCCTGTTCTTGCTTCCCTCTGTCTGGGAAGCAAGAACAGGAGCACAGCTGGGGCTGACAGTCCCTGTGTGTACCTTGTCCCTGTTCATCATTCAAAGCCTTTGGAGAAAAGCCCCTCCAAGGAGAAAAGTAAAGTCTCAGCTGTGTCCTTGGGAAGTCAGAAATAAACACTTGAACCCATGGGTTCAATTCTGTGCTGCCTCTGAGGATACTCTTTGGCCTGACTTATACTGTAAACTCTGTGCATGGGCTTTTCCTTCAGATATGTGTCTTTATTTACATGCCTTTTCCCTGCTGGTTGAGCGTAACATATTTACTTGACAGAAGATGATTCAGTTTGGTCTCTGTTTTGTAATCAAACAATTTTGAAAAATAGTAATTTGGTTAAAACCAATTGATTGCAAAATGGAATCTATTTGCTTTACAATTTCACTACAAAGACAAAAGATTTTATACTTCTGAGTTTCTTGTGTGGTTATATTAAAAAAAAACAAAACTGTGTGAAAAGATTACAAGTTAAGTCATAAAGCAAAGCAAATTATTTGTTGACAACATTCACAGCTAAAAATATTTTAAAAAACGCAAACCAACAATGCAAACCCCTTTATGCATAGTTGTGGTAGAGGTTATACTGTTGGAAGCTTTTTGCTGGCACCTTCTTTCAGGAGTAATGACTAAATACATGTGTGTATAAGCACAGTTCTGTGACCCCTACTTCTTGTTCATATTGCAGAAGCCTGGAAGGACCTTCCATAAATGATAGCTGCTCTTCAGTTTTATTACATGTACATAGATGTAATATGTCTTTAGAAGCTCAAGATTCCCTTCTTGTCATCATCTACAGTTATGTGAGAGGTTTTTTTTTTTGCTCATAGGACCAGGTAACTTGCAGTAATGAGCAAGTGGGAGTAGGAAGAAAAGAGCTCTGTTCATTGAGTCCTATATAATTACATTTAAAATGATGAATGAGTCAAGGCTAAGTTATCTGGGCATCTATGCATACTGAGAGGTTAGTATAGGTAATTGCATTTCTCAGATAATTTTCTTATTCTTTTTTTATGTAAAGGTTTGCAAGAATGCAAAACTTGCATTCAATAATAACTTTCTGTCACTAGGCAAAAGATTAACATCAGAAAGCTCTTCCTGGTATACTTACTTCTATGCACAAAGTACTTGACTAATTTGGCCACAGAAGCTGTTCCATTCTCTCATGTACATATATTCTTCATTGCCTTGATATCTCAGAGAATTTTGTTCTTGGGTGGAAGTAAACAAAAATGTTCCATCTGCTATTTTAAGCAACAAGTGGAAACTTTCATGAGTGAAACAAAGAGTTGAAATATAAACTTAAACAGCTTTCAAGTTTAAGTTCAATTTTTGGGGTTATAAGCTGTTTTTGTAAGACTTCACTGTAGCTTCGTTGCTTCTTACAGATACATGATTATGTATGACTGCAAAACGCTGTTAGCATTTCCCTGAGGTATCAGGAGGGTGAAGACACTTGTCTGAGAAGACTGAGGAGCTAGAGACCTTCACTCATCCATTTGAAGTCTCTCTTGGCTTCTATAGTGGGAATCAACTAATGAGGAAAGCACTTGACTAAAATATCTGACTATCTGCTGGTTTTTTCCTCATCTTCACCTATTTTTTGGTTTTTTCTAAGTGCTTTGTACATTGAGTCTAGAAAAAACTCTGGTCTTACCAAGAGTGCTCTTTAGGTGCTATAAAAAAAACAGTTTTGTTTATATCCTCAGATTTTTGCAGGATCTTGTCTTGTATTACCCACTGTCAAGATAGAAGTTGTAACTACTGATGTGCCTCATCTGAGCTCCTGTTTTTGATTTGCATTTAAGCTGAGGGTGCCTGCAATTGCATGTCATGTTTAGTATGCTGCTCTGCTATAGAGATAACAGCCAAATAGAGATACTAATCCGTGGTGTGAGAGTCATAAAATAATCATACAAAGCTCATAATAATCCCAATTTGTCACTTTGGATACTGAATAGCCTTTTCTGGGGTGCCACTGTAGATCTCTAAGAAATAAATTGAATATAATTTTGATCATCAGATGCTTACCTGAGATGAATGATGCTGGAATTGATACAAACGTTGTGCCCAGTCCTTTCCCGGAAACATGCTTGAGGGAAATGTGCACTGAATTCTTCCTCTGTAAGAGCGAAAATAAATTAATCAAGTCACCTCAATAGAAAGAGGGCCCAATTAGATTTAGTATGTTGCAATTAAATTTTTTTCTTGATATTAATGTAAAAAAACCTTAAGAGGAAAAGCTAGTGGCTGTTACTATAGAGGTATATTAGCATTGTTAGTGCAGTTTCAATTCCTTACGTCTTTCAGGTTTACAGCATTTATGTAAAACTTGAAATAGAATGTTGTGGTGTTTGTGGTCTGTTGTGTTTTCTTCCTTAGCATCATTTTACTCAGTCTGAGAGAAGTGTTACTCTTTTCTAAAATCATATTTTTACTGTGCAGTTTTGAACTCTGAAAGCGTGATGGACTGCAAAGCAAGAATACCTAGATTAAAGTGCAGTTTATTTTCAGCCTAGGGCTATGGAACCAGTACTAGGGAGCCTGAATAAAATCATTCAATTTTTTGAAAATACTCCCACTTTAACATGGTTTGAATTTTCTGTCATGGACCTTTTCTCTTTAATGTTCCCATTTCTTAAAATTCTTGGAAAAGTGAAAACCTGCACTCGGTGAGTTAAAGATTTATTAAATTCTCTTGCGTTGCATAGCTGGATTAAACAATGTATGTTTTTATTTTTAGCAGAACCCATTTTGAGTTGGAGCAAGTAGGAAATAAGGTGTAATGTGAGCAATATACTTATTCTGCTGAAGGTGTATCAACGGATACTGTCAAATATTATGCTTTAATAGCCCATTCTGATATGTACTTGTGAAATTACTGGTACCATTATCAATGCAATATGGTTTTTCTGTGAAATATGGCACAGATATGGAACCATAGTATTAACTCATTCTAGTTTCCCAACTGAGCTAAATATTACTATAATCATAATTATTCTAGTCTAGTAATACCCATGGATGTTGAGGAGATGAAATGGTAGCATGCAGGAGGGATGCTGTTGTTGTGGGAATGGTTGAAGCACAAAGCTTTCTGGTACAGCTGGAGCTTTAAAATCTACAAGGATGATCACACTTGCTCTTGAAGCATAGCAGCCTGAGGCCACACACAGGACATGTAAACCTCTCACATATGCCATGTGCCAGTCAGGAAAGGTGAGGATACATTTAAACTGCAGGCATGATAGTTTCCTAAATTGAAATTTTGTTGCTAGTTCAAGTTTAAGCCTTATCCCTATGAAGGTCATCTGATATCTGGTTACAAATGAACAAAGATTTGATTTTGAAAGTATAACTGAAAAGTTTCCACCTCTGTGATGGTTCTCACTAAGAGGCTTTTGGGTTTTTATTGCAGTACTGGCACCCATAATAGCAACTTCCATAAAGAGACCATTTCATGTACATTGCATGGTGCTCTTCCCCTGAAATATCTACCTAATGCAAAATGTGGGTGTTTTTGGTTTCCTACCAAAGCTTTTGTCTATGACATGAGAATTTGTCACACCTTTTTGCATGCTGTGAAGTACCTAGCTTGTTTTTGCATAATTATGCTTCACCAATATAGGAATTTGTTAAACATTGTGAAATGCTATGAAAGCACTCAAGCTTTCATACATGTCTTTGAAAAGTGCTAGTTTAAAACTGTAATTCACAGGTGAGATATTGTAAACTCAATGAGATACTTCTTTCCAATTTGTGTATGCTGTTGTCCTTAGGACTAGATGAATCTTCACATATGTGGTATCGTTTGTTAATACACGTTAGAGAAGAGCTGGAGACTTTGCTTCAGCATTTTCCTACTCATAAACATCTCTCTTGTTTTGTTACTATATATTAGTATTGATAGCTGTTTTTGCTAAAAATTATTTTTTTACTTGGCGTGAGTACCACTGTTTTTCCTCCTTGGCTGAAGTAGACTCTTTTTATCTATTCTACTGAAAGCATAAGTAAAGGTTACATCACCATATAATAATATTCAATGTATGCATCTTGAACAGTTAGTGTGCCTTGCTCTTAATTTCCAGTGTTTTTCCTTGAAAAATTTCTTAGTTTCAAACTCCATATTTCCTTTAAAATAAATACCCATGAACACAAATGATGAACATAATTTTTGAGAAATAAAATATAGTAAATTGAGAAGAAAGGTGGAGTTCATTTTCAGTTAGAAAAATAAATGATTTTTTATTTTTTAGTTTATGCTTTTATGTTGTTGGATTAATTTAATGTGAAATAATAAAAAAAGCTGCTTTCAGATATTCACGGGAAAACTTGAAAAATACTGATTGAAATCTAAGTTTCTAACTAAGACTATGGCCTACATCTAGAACTACCTCTGAAGGTGGTTGTATGTTTTGTTTGTTTGAAATTATGTTGATATTTAGTGTTCATAGAAGTAATTTTAAAGTGGTACTTTCAGTTTATGGATGATCTATAAAGATGCGTTTAGGAAGTGTTTCATGCAATGCTTAGAAGGCAAAGGAGGTATTTGCAGGTTTTCCTTGGCTTTTTTTTTTTTTTTTTTTCATTCTTCCAATTCTGTTTATGGTCTAATGTAAATTTAATGAATTTTCTTGGTCTGAAATATCTCTTGGAATAAATGAAATTTACAACTCATTCTGAAATTTTGTAGAGAAAGGAATAGGCATGTTTACTCAGGAAACATGAAAATAAATGAGGTCAGCCTAATTGAGACTGACATTTTAATCTCTGAGTAACTGTGGTATATCATGAGGGCTGCTGCAGTGTCTGACATAGTGGCTTTTATCTGTATAAAGCATGGCAGTTGTTAATGTGTTGTGCCAGCCAGTTGTGTCCTGGGTCTTTTAGAAATTAAAGCTGACCCAAAGTGAAATGTATCTGCTGTTTTCTAAAAACTGCTCATTTTGCAAAAGTTCGTTCTTCTTCATTTGTTTTTTTTAAATTCATCTTGGAAGTGAAGCGAAATTTGCTCTGTTCAATTAATCCACATTGTGCTTATGAGGAGTACCTATTGCACTACTGCAGAGTTTGTCAGTCAAGTGGCTTAGCTTTCAGCTGTGGGAGGATGCAGACCTCCCCTTTCAGTGTTCCTTTATTTTACTGTTCCTTTGAAAAATTCTGCTTTATTCTTGTGTTTTTAGTCTCTAGAGAGACTATGCAACAGAAGAAATGAGCACCTAAAGTGCAGTTCACAATTCAGGAATTTCTATCTAGAGAAATTTATAACTTGCTTGTTAAGTGATAGTTTTTAACTGTCTTGGTGCACTAATATTTCTGTCACAATACAGTGAAAAGTGAAACAGTGTGTGGAAGGCTGTATACTCACTAGTACTGAGTGGTTTGGGAAAGGGAGGGATAAAAATTTAATGTTGCCTGCAGTGAATTAATGCAGCCTGGAAAAAAACCAGAAGCACTAGGGAGCTTTCTGATTGTTGGCCTTTCTCTGTGTATTGGAGAGCATTTCTTCCCTCGACTCCTTCAGACATACTAAAGCTTTAGGTGGCCCAGTCTCCTCAAAGATTCCTGGCTGCCCTGGTGAGGGCTTAAAAAGAGCTGGCTGGGACTGGTGCTGGGAAGTCAGCCCAGGCTGTACAGCCAAGAAAGGAAGGAATTTCACACAGAGGGAAAACGTGTGAAAGGTCTGAGGACCCGTTCACCTGCTAGAGGAAGATGATCTAAGATCAGACTTCTGGAACTGCACACAATGTTGAAAGTTATTCCATTGAGGGGAGGTACCTTATGTGTATGGACTGGAAGGCAGCAGAAGCAGCACAGCTCTTTTAGTCTCTTGGTGCTTGCTGGGAAAGGTAGAACAGCTTTTGTTCCTTGCTTCCAGGACAGGTTATATGCTATTTCTGGTGAGTCCTAATATGAAATGAGTAAGCAGTCCCAGAAGCAAAGAATGAAAGTTGGGAATGTGCTCATCACTTTATTGCACTAACTACATTACCAATAAAGCATATGCTAAATGGATTAAGGATGCCATCACAAAAGTGTCTCTTCAAAAAGATGCCTCACTCTCTTCAGAGCCTGAAATAATTTTTGGTAATGATCTGGAAACAAAGATGAAATCATTGACAATTATGCTGTCTACACATTTTATCAGAACAGTAAACAGCTATGATGGTGAAATCAAAGGAGTTTCACAGTTGAAGCAGCCAGTTTTTGAAACTGAGGAAATCAGACAGACCCCATCATAAGGCTGGGAATCACAATCTGAAACACTTGGACTTTGAAAGGGTCCTTGTCCCCTAGGTGGTGCTGTAGAAAAAAAAAGATTGTGATATTTGTATGTTCATGATCTATATATGTATGTATAAGAATATGCATCTGTATATATAGGAATTTATGTACACCTGTGTGTTTGTCTGTATATAAAACATTGTTGAGATTGGTGAATGAGGAGGAAAACACTGAGAAAAGCAAATGTTCAAGAACTTAGGATAAGTGTTTATAGAAAAAAAAAAAAAACAAACCAAAAAACAAACCAAAACAACAAAAAAAAACACAACAAAGCAAAACTTCCTTGCTAAGTTTCCTAACAAAATCAAAAATTGGAAGTGAACACAATAATGGCACAGAGGAATTTTGAAAACAAAAGCCACGTATGAAAGCATTTTCCTATCTAATGCTGTGATTAGATGCAGGATGACTGAGAGCAAGGTCCAGATTTTAGCCTCAGAAGAGACACACTACCAGAATTGGTGGAGGTTCTCCACACCCCAGCAGTCCTTCATCACAACTTTGTGATGTGCTGACAAGCCTTCTCTGGCAAGCTAACACTAGCAGACCTAGATAGAGCAGATTAAATGACTGAAGTGAGATTTGCAACATAAAGGAGATCAGAAAAAAAAAAATCTTTGTTTTTAGATATATCTTCTGACCTTAAATTTGGTTAAATGCTGTTATACCTCAAAGGACTGTTCTTGATGTTTTACAGTTAAATTGACTATTGGCTGCTGTTGTACAGTAGAGGGGGTAATGGTTTTAAGAAGTTAGATTCAGACAAGATTTAAGGAAAAATTTTCTTACAGTGAGGATGGTGACATACTGGAACAGGTTTCCTGGAGAGGTGATAAGATGCCACATCCCTGGAGATACTTCAAGGTCAGGTCAGATGGGCTCTGAGCAGGTTGCTATTCACTGTAGTTGAAAATGTACCTGGTCATTGGAGAGGGCTGGAAAATATGAGTTTTAAAGCCCAATATATGACCCTTCCAATCCAAATTATTTGATGATTAATTTGTCTATACAGGAATTGTATGATTGCCTTGCTAATGAGGTGGTTTTGGTTAAAATATAGTTCAGCTGCATTGCATCAGTTAGCATCACTGTTGGGCATGTTCTCTTAGTGCCTACAGTGTATCTCTGTCTGACCACAGACAGCTTACTTTCTGGTTGTGTCCTCATGACACAGGATTTAGTTCATCTTCTAGAACAGCTGTTATCATTACCTCAAAATAAGATGGGAAGAAGAGAGACAGTCTTCCAGAAAACTTTGATTCCATTTAAGTCTGATTCTTTCTTTTGCCTTGGTTTTATACCTTGAAAATGATTTAAAAAATCCTCATCTCTGACCATTTTTTTTCCAAAAAGTTTTCAAAAAGGGTAAAACTTGCAGTTTTTTGCCTTTGCATAGTCTCTGTATTGAGATGTTTCTAAAAAGTGGTATTACAGGCATTTAATATTTTTTAAGTCTTTGAGTACTGTTAAAGAGGACTGCTTAGTATTTCTTCTGAAGTAATATATTTCTGTGGAGATAAAGATCTCAGAGCTTACTTAGCAGTGTATTTTGGTTTTGTGTTGAAGCTCTAACTTCAGCTATTAGAACAGAAATCTGGAAAGCTCTAATTTAAGCAGGGAAACTTTTTTTTAATAAAAAGCAAAACTAAAAAAATGCATAATTCCAAATTTGTGTGTCTCCTTGCTCTTGCTTTAACAAATTGTGTAGTGCCAATGGCACTTCATAACATTTAGTTTCTCATTTAATGGTAAAACAAAGGAAGACCTAATGAAGATGGTAGTCTTAACTTTTATTGTCGTGGCTCAGAAGAATTGAAGATAATGGCACATTACCCTGGGTGTGCTAGTTGTTTTGGAGGAAACAATAAGGGAATAATTCTTTGATCTTGTGCTAATAACCAGAAGATGTTTAAATTACAGTTTCCTTCCATGAAACAATGATTAATTGGAGTGTTAATAATTTCTATTCACTTAAAGAAGATTAAGGAAAAAAATTCCCCTGTGCTTAAAGACCAGAAAAATATTTTTAAAGATTAATGAGTGTTAATTAAAAATGCTGATTTTTCAGCTGCTTCTAATGTTGCATCAGCAGTAAATTACTTACCTAAAGAATCTTTCACTAGGGTTATTTATTAACCTAGTGGTAGTTGTTTTGGGCTTTTGTTGTTTTTCTTGGTTAAAACTTCCCAAATCACTACTGTTGCTTCTTATCACAACAACTGTAAAACGGAGAAGGAGAGTGAAGATAGATCTCTTTTGGTCTGTACCCACAAAAATGATGCTGTTTTTCCCCTGCTGCACCAAATGCTGCCAGGGACTCTTCATTCAACTCTAAAGCAGCGACCTGTTCCATTATATCATTCAAGTAATTTAAAAGAAAAGTAAGGAAGGCAAAATTAATTCGGGTAATGTTAATTCAGCAGCTGTTTTGGATATGTTAATATGCTAGAAATCCTGTTAAAATAAAGGAAAGAATATTCAGGCTGTTAACTTCCAGCTCTGATCATGCAATAGTATTATTGGTACTCTTCTTTTTAGACTCTTGTCTTGTTGAAGGAAGATAAAGGGAATGTAAGGCCTGTGTGCTAGTGTGCATCTTATGGCTGGCTCAATCCTTCTGCTATTAATCACTAAATTATTAGTCTCTGGGAAAGTTTTGTTTCTAGTCCAGGAGACAGTGTTGTGTATTTATTGAAAGCAGCATTCCGTAGGATTTTGAAATTTATTATTCTTTTTTTTTTCTCTTTTACCTCGCATGCACTGCATTTCCTGAGGTCAGTACACATGTGAAAAAAAGTTATTTTTGCATTATTTTCTGTTCAACGGTTAAATCATTACCTGCTGATCCCTTTCTTAGGTCTTTTATGTGCTTTTTATCTTGGTGTTTGACTTTCTGACTGTTTGTATCATAAATTTAAGTTCTTCTCGTATGGTGAAATGCTGAGAGAAATCATTGTCATAACAGGGATTTTTGTGGTAGTAAAGGTAAAACATCAAAATCTCAGAATTGTCTCTCAAGGATGCTTTGTTGTTCCAAGGAAAAACAGCTCTCAAACTAGAAGCTTCCAATTGGCTTTTGTGAAAGTTCTTTGAATGGCAGGATACTCCAGCCTCCCTAACATTTGTTTCTCCAATGAAATTCTTAGTCACGTACAGATAACTGGGCTCTATCTCAGTAAGTCTTCCAAGTATTTGTGGCTTCAAAATCCTTAGGTCTGTGGTATAGCTTTTATCAACTCTTTTTTCCCCTGTTTATTTTTTTTTTCACTTCTGCTTTTGGCTGTTGGTCATTTCTTTCTTATTTATTCTGTAGACAGTTTTTAAAATATCACAAAAAAATTAAGGAAAAAACCATTTTTGGCCTGATTGTTATGCTGTCACTTGTCTGTGTTGACATCCTGTTGTTTAAAAGAGAAAAAAAGGGGCAACTCACTTCTTCCTTCCTAGGATAAAAGCCTTTAGTAAATTGAAAGTGGGATGGGTTGGGAGCCAGGAGACTGGGTGCTCTTGTCTCTCCTCTGTGGTTGACCAAAACCTCTGGTCTCATTTTTAATGTTGATGTAACAAGCATTTTGTATATATTTGACTGATACTATGCTCAATCATGGAAGTGAATGTTTGAAACAGGCATCAAATCTCAGCTGTTTAGCTTGCTTTGATCTCCTAAAACTTCGGGCATGAATGTGCTAAGTACATATTCAGTGGTATCTGTTAACATCTGACTTCCTTAGTAGGGCAGGGTTTTGCTTTGGAAATGAGTAACTCAGGAGCTACAGTGTTGGACCTGCCATTGTCCTGTGGCCATAGTGTCACAAACAGTGGCACAGAAAAATGTGGGCAGGAAGGTTGTCAAGGAAAACAATAAATCCCATGGTAGCAGTTAGCTGTGAGCATCTTCAGGAGTCCGTGGCTCAGCCAGCTGTGTGTTCCATTCCTCTTTTAGCTTCTCCATGACCACTGGAGGCAGAGAGAGAGATCTAAAAGATGTGTTCATATCTGCCTGATCCGTTCCATGAACGGGATAGCGAGGAATGGGTGTTTGCTGGGAAAACTGTAAAAGCGTAAGCAGTGCTCCCGACCCTGTGCGTTACACATTTTGTTATTAGAACTTGTTGAGCACGTCTACCTCTTTGTGCTACTTGCTGTATTAAAGGGTTCATGGTAATAGTAACATACTATTTACATGGTAATAGTAACATACTAACTTAGAAAATGGAGGATTCTGTTAATAAAAGAGATTAGTAATGAAGTCTAGTAAAATAAAAGTAGTTTTTTTAAACTTCATTTTTATTTCTTGATCCCTTTGTGTTTTCTGCCATATGCTGTTGTGTAAAGAGAAACAGAATTACTGAAAGGGAAGATGTGCTGGAAATTTTGTGTTTTGTTAAGAAAATAACTGTTTGCTAGTGTGCAATTAAGAAAAGAAGAAAAACTTTATTACAAAATTATGAGCAACGTAGCACTCAAAATATTTATGCTTTTAGCTTCATATAAAAGCTCAAAGACCGCTTAATTTTATTAGTTGATAAAAAAATGGGATTGCAAAGCATTTAGTGATACCTGTACTTGATTCTGTCTGAGAACCATTCTGTAAAACAAAGAAAACACAAGTTTCCATTTTGTGGGAAAAATAGACTAAGAATATTTTAGATTTTTGACAACAATAATAAATTCTGACACAGTGGCATTATTTAACTTTCAATGCAAAACTTGCATAGCATCCTAACTAAAGAAACAAACTGAAGAATGGCAAATGAAAAAGATTTCAGAGGAATCTCCAAAATGCACACAGTTTGCCTGGCATGTGCAGTGTGAAGCCTGGGGCAGAGAGGCCTGCTACTGGCATAAGCATTATTTTCACTTTGGACAGGGAGACTGCATTTATAGAACGGTTACGCTTCTCACAAAACTAAGCAGAAAAGAACATAACGTACCTAAAAAAGAAACATAAGTACACATATCCTGGAAAATGATTTGTTTAATAAACTACTACATCCCCTAGTTGGAATAATTTCCTTGAACATGATGGAACATTGGTGTTGCTTATATACTTGACACTGAAACATGATTTTTTTGGTAGCTGAAGTTGACACAGCTGAAGAAAAAAGTATTTTTGTGTGAGTAAGCTAGGTACTCTAGTAGCTAAAATGGAATCCGTATCCTTGAAGGCTGAAAGCAGTTTAAGTGTAATTCTGGAGAGCACATCAGGAGCCTCCTCCGTTTCCTAGTGGCATTTGATTGTGCAAGTAGAGATGTTTTACATAAAAGTAAATTTAAAATCAAACAAAACAAAAATCACTCAAGGACATTGCACCACAGAGAAAAATAAACCAATAAATAGACCGTGACTTAAGACTGCATCAGTTAAACCTTCATAGCTACAAATGATGTGCACAAATGGTGCCAAAGAAGGCCAGAAGCCTTAGATGGAATGGGGGGATGAAAGGGCAGCCGAGCGGAAAAAGTATTAGATAACTTCAATGTAAAGCTAAATGTGAATGCTGTAGCAGGGGTGTTAAAGCATTCAGGAGGAGGTCCACATAAGGTTGCTGTTTGGATTTGGGTTTTTCTGATGTTTCCTACAGCTGGTCCCTACTGTGCTGCTGTGGTGAGACTGTTGGGAGGCTGGGTGATCAGCAGCATGCATGGAGCCTTTCCCTCCTTCCTTCAGTTCGTGGTCTTGCGTGTGTTGGTTTGACACCAGCATTGCAGGTTCCTTCCAGGGGCTTCGTCATGTCATTTATCTCTGGCAGCACCTGGTAAGAGTGACACTTGTGTTTGTAAATCACCAAGCTACCACCAATGCAATTGCTGTGACAAACAATGTGCATGTAATCTCTAAGGTAAAGGCCGAGGTACAGCTCCAGTGGTGTAAATGGCAGAAGTACCAGTTATGTAAAGCTGAGAATACTGCTTCTCTTACAGGAGAGCTGGAAGCTTTGTCATATTGTCAGACTTTCACAAGTAAAGTTAAGTTTATTAAAATATCCAAAAGTTTTTTTCTTATGGCCTGAACATCCATTATTTTCCTGTTGATGATAAATCAGAATTTTTAATATTGATCTTATTTTAGCCTTTTTAAAGGAAAGGAAGATTATTTTTTTTTTTACCTCAGTTTGTGCATGGTAACTATTGGGGGTTCTGTAAAGATTCCTAGCTTTTTTAAGTATGTACATGTTCTCCTTTCCAAATAAAATGACAAGAATTTGCCTAAAAGAAAGACTCCAGAGTGTATGAACAACTTCTGGTTTTTTTTGTGTTTAACACATGAATTTTATTTAATATTGATTTTAAAACTACTTTGAAGGATATGGATTGATTAATTACTATTGGTGGTTTCATCTCCCTAAACCTTTCAAGCCAGTCATACTTCCTGGCAAGAGTATGGAACTTTTTTTTCCTCTTGGTCTTCTGATCTCACTGAATTCTGTGACAGAATAACAATGTTAATTAAACACACAATTTTGTGTTTATAAAATTGGTCTTTCTAGACTTTTTTTTTTTAAGACCCAAACATTGGCTTAAATACTTTGCTTTAAGGGGTTACTGTAGTTCATCTGAGCTGCATTTTGACCTCATTTGCAAGGAACTGAAGTCATGGATGTGGTTGGTGATTGTTGGTTACCTGACGTGCAACATCTGCGTAAGTCACGAGAAGGTAAATTTATATCAGAGGTCTTTTCAATCACTATCCAAACAAATCTGACTGCAAATATTGTTTTTCAAGTTTGCCACACAACGTATCTACTCTGGAGAGCATGTTGATCCCCTGAATCACTGACCTTGAATAATTAGAAAATAAAGCCTTGGGTACTTAGTTCAAATAGTTGCAATGTCTTCTATCTATAAAGAAACTCTTGTTTAAGATTAAAATTTTTAATCTTTAAAATTTATTTTAAAATAGCTTAAAATGCTTTTGTTTTGGAATAAATATAATTTTAAACTATACACAGATGGGTGAACACAGGTGATTCCACAAATTTAATAATTCAAATCTAATTCATATTTTCAGTGAAAAGGATTTGAATGCTGATGTGTTTATGGCATGCGAGCAGCAGAAAAGGATTTGAATGCTGATGTTTATGGCATGCAGGCAGCAGATTGGTTCCTGCAGATAGGTAGTTCTTTGTGTTATAAGTAATGTTTGCAGTTTTTGTATTCTTCAAATTGTGAAGCTAAAATTAAAACCAAAAAACCCAAAACAAAAACCTTTACATTCTACACCATAATGGAAGCCATTGAAATTTTGAGAGGAAGACTTTCATGGTCAGGAATAGACAAGCATTTGGTGGAACTGGAGAGCTTGCCTATGGGAGAAGGGGGAACCTTGGTAGCCATCCTTTCCTGAGGGACCCTGAAGGATAGTCAAGCAAATCCTCTGGTCAGGGAGCTCTTGCTTGAGGGGTAGTGCATGTGGTATCACCTTACCAACTACCTTCTCCCACAGCCCCTCCTTTTTTTGTTAATTAAAGAAAACATGTAAATGCTTGTAAGGTAGGAGAGGGCTCAGTTTGGTGGATAGTTTGAAGATCTGCGAGGAGTTAAGTCGGTTGTTACTTTATCGTTGTTGGACCACTCAGACCAGTATGGAATCATTGGTTGGGCATTTAAGGATGTTTGTGAAAACCTAAATTCCACAGGGACTGAGGGACTCAGCAGGATATTTGAAGGCTTCTGCTTTCTACATAGACACCTGAATTTCTAACCTACCTCAAAGCACAGAGGATAAAAATCTTTCCTAAATGACAGGAAAAAAAGATTGTTTTAATCATTTTACTGAAACCATGTATCCCCTGTAGATGAACTCTAATGCAAACCAATATGTTATGACATTTAAAGTGTGCTTCAGGGTGCAATATTCATGCTTCTTTCAGTAAAAAGGTATAATGGGTTGCAGAAGTCTGAGGTAATAACTCTGTATGAAGTTGCTAAGGACTTCTTAGGCCTGCAGTATCTGGCCTTCCTAACCCCCCAGTTACATTTGTAACTGTTGATAAAATTAACTGAGGGGAAAAAAAGAATTCAGCAAAACTTACTATTGTAGTTGTTTTTCATACATAATTAATGAAAAAAAATTAAAGCTCTACAGAGGCAGAAAAAAACCTTCCAATATTTAACAATAGTTCAGATTATGTAGTCTTTTAAGAAAGTAAAATAACCTGAGGAATAGGGCTTAATTCACCATGATGTTTGCTTTATGGATCTGTGTATTAAATTTAATAAATAATTTATTGAATATAAAAAATAAATTTTAATTCTTATTAAGAATAGTTTTAATTAAATATAAAGATAGACACTCACTTGACAAGAGTCATAGGAAGGCATGGCAGCATGTAATTGAAAAGTTTATGGTTAACACTGCAACTATGGATTGAGTTTTTAATATATGATATATTCAGATCACAAAGAACTTTATTAAAATGTCAGTTTTTAAAAGAAAAGTGTATTAAAGCACAGTTAAATTTTTTTTTACATAAAATTTTCAAAGTATGTAGTGCATATCAGCAGTTTAAAAATAAAGTTACTGAAAAAATAAATGCCATTTTATGGAACACTTTATTATTTAAAAAAAAAAAAGTTATTAGTATTCCAAATGAACCCACACACATGCTTCAAAAACTAACAGAAGAGATCTTTTGATATTAAATGTCAGCACAATGGATATGAATTGTATGCAGCATTTCAATTTCAATAGAGCAGCATTCTGTGGTGGATAATTGTTCAGTTGTAGTTTTTTCCAACTTGCTGTAGTATACAGTAGCTACTTTTATGAGTAGCTGTGCACTTTTTATTTGTGTACATTTTATTTGGTGTGGCATATTTCTGTTTCATCTTAGGAGTTTTATAGAGATTAAGCTTTATAGGGCCCTTTTCTGGAGGTCTTATCCCCATTACACAGGAAGGTAAGCAAATACAGAGGAAGGTTAATTGAATTGCCCTGCTGCAGTATGTGACTATTGGAGCTGGAACTACAATTTGGGAATGATCATTCCCAAGTCAGTACCTTAATCTAATATAGCACAGGAGTCTTTCCTCTTGTGTTGTAAACATAGAAAAAAAAAAAAGGTCAGAAAACACAAAGCTAATAACAAAGTCTTCACATTAATCTTGAAAGTATGGTTTTGCATCCTATTAAGACTGTGTTTTCCTTTTATTCCTGTTTCCAGTAACAGCCTTCTTTCCTTCATGCTGTAGCAGGCAAGATGGGTGGGACCAACTGTGGCAAATAGGAACCTGGCGGTTCATTTTAGGGACCAGTGTTTTAGTTGATCTTACATCATGGTTATATTTTAATATATATTTGAATAAGTGACAAGGCACAAATTTTTAAGGGACTTTGAAAGCTCAGCCTGGCAATGAAGACCACTTTAAAACCATCTGTGTAATTGATTGTCTTGTATTCATGGCAATGGCTTTGTGGTACCGACTGTTTAAACAGAGTATGTACAGTCACTTCGTGATAAAAGTAAATCCTTTTATCCTTTTGAAGACACTCTGAAAAGCTGTATAAGTGATCTATCACAGGTATGGGTGGTTGCCTTCTAGCAAACTAGTCTAAGGATTTGTTACACCTTTAACTCCTGTTTGGTGTTCCTGTTTCACTTAAAGGAATATTGACAGTTGAGATCTGGTCACAAAGTGTATTGCATTGGTTCTCTGATTTTGGAAGAATTATTTAGTTGCAGCTTTTACTTTTTACTTGTGTTTCTATGAATCACTTGGTTAGGTGATCTTGTTGGACTTACAGTGGAAATTGAGGTAGGCAGTGCTGAAATGGGCCTCATTTAATGCCAAACCCCTGGCAAGGAGAAAAGGGGAACACAGCAGGGAGGGTGGCTTTGATCCTTCCCAGAAAGGAATCATCATGGGATCTCTATAATAGCAGCAACAGCCACAGGTGCTGTGCTCTCTTTCACAGACCCTGTTTAAAGCAGCCTTTGGGCTTTCAGGGAGGGAAGGAACAGCTTGTTAGTGGTTGGAAAAGGGATGTGCTCGATATTCTGCTTTCTCCCTGTGTTCTTGGAGTGTTGATGAGAAGCAAGGCTACGAATATATTGCAGCCTTTGCAGGAATAATAACTTTGTATTTCGATGTTTCATCTGTCTATTATCCTAAATATTTAGCACAAATATGTTTTTAGGAAATTTAAGACTTTTATGTGGTAGTGAAGTGACAAAAGTTCCCCTCAGTTCTGGAGGGTTTTTTAACAAGAAGCATTTTTTCTATCAGAGTAGTTGTCCAACTCCTGTCCTACTTTTTTTGTGACATTTTAGGTTAGTGTACCTTGATTTTAAACTGCATGTCAAAAAATGATTTACCACAGCATCTGGAAAATGTTCTGAAGACCTTGGCAAATACCTGATAGTTTAGGTCCATGTCCAGATACTAGGTCCTGTCCCCAAAATAGCTTTGTAATAAATGGTGGAAATAACTGGCAGGTAAGCATGAGTGAAAAGAAGAAAAGAAAAAAAAAAGAAAAAAACCCTCCAAATTGTCATCTTTATTCTTGAAAAGTGTCTTTTTAGTAGTTTTCTTTTCTGAAATGTGTTGCTAGAGCTCCTATTGTGGAGAAACTTGCTTACTTGGGACCATAATTTTAATCAAAATTTATGTGCTTTTCTTGTTGAAACTTTTGGAAAGAGGACAAAAGTACTACAGCTCTGTTATTTCTCTAAAAACCTGGAAGATACAGCACAGTCCAAAGGGATTTGTATGGGTACGAGAAAGTAGGATAACTTGTTCTCCATGAGAAGTATCCAGGGCTCCTTGACTTGCCTCCTAAGGAAAACATCTTTTTATACAAACATGATGACTGTGTACTAGGGAATGTTTTTTGACACTGACAAGCTCAGGAGCTAATTTATTATATGTCATCATGTTGGTCTGTATCTGTAATTAGCCTTTAGTCACAGTGTCTCTTGCAAGTTTGAGTATTTTTGCAATAGATTGAAATACTAGACCTATATGAATTTTTTTCTAGTTTTCGTGCCTGTGTGCTAACAGTAACGGTGGAATGTTCATTTTTAAGGATACGGAGATACAAACGTGTATTGAGATACTATGAAGCACACTGTGAAATAATAAATTTTAAAATCTCTTTATTGAAATGCCCTGGATTATTCCTAATGGGTGCTGTTGAGCTGTGTTTAGTGGGCTGTGGTAGTGCTGGGCCACCACATGGGCCACCTCCTGCTCTGTGTAATGGTCACCTCTGGTCTTGGCTGTACTTCTGTGGGTTTTGAGAAGCTTAAAGTAAAGGAATGCTGTGACAATTCCTCACTATCCTGTGATATGAGTGCTGTATGCCTGCACTGAAGGATGTGGGAAAGGCATCCTAGTTGTTCCTTACAAACCCTTTCTGGAGTAAAGGCAAGCACTAGCATTGATTGACCTGGACACTGCAAGCTGAAGTTGTACTACAGCACCTGATTTTCATTTACCTCTCTGTCGCAGCTGGTGAACTTTTCTGGCTCAAAGTTGCCCAGAAGAATTTAGAGTCTTATGTAATTCTTTTTACTCTTAAGCTCAATAGGGCCTAGCCATTTTTCCTTCACTCCATGATTGAGGTAAACTTTTCCTTTCTCACTGTTTTTCTCCCACACTGATTCCATTGTCCAGTGTAAATGCCTTCAGAGTGAAGAGAGAGAGCAGTACTGAGAAATGTAGGGATCATTTGTGTCCTGGACTGTTTCCATAAGAAAAAACAAAGTAATCTGTCCTGTACATACTGTACAACAGAAGAGACAGGATACAGTTGGTGGTACAACTATCTTTAATTTGTTGGTTAGCACTTTCCATAAATATGCTGTAAAATTAGGGGAAGTGTATTTGTTTCCTGTTTATGGAAGAGGTTGCTATTTTTGTCTGATCTTTGACTGAAATTTTGCAGTTCTGTGAAGAAATACTTTGTGGGGAAAAAAATATTAAAGGAGAACTCCAAAACAAACCTGTCTGACTTTAAAGAATGGGCTGCATGCAATAGCCAGGCATGCACAAACCGTAAGTTCCTCCTACGAAAAAAGTTATATGCTGCTTTCAAGGTGGGTATCTTTTTTTGAGAATAAAACATAAACAAGATAATTGACTCTGTTATGCTATTTGTGAAATAGTATTTGGAAGGTATGCTGCTGTTTGGTTAAAATATGGATTGGGAAAAGATGTAAATGTTGGCGGGGGAAGATTTCATTCCCTTCGGAAAACCCCCAGCAGGAGAAAGCTAGGGCACTGATCTTGCTTGCAAACTACTTATCTGTCTAGTCCTTGGGCTCAGCCCTGCTTGCAAACTGCTGCAGGGTGTCTGGGCAGTGGGGAGAGTCTGGGGCAAGGCGAAACCCAAGAGGCAGATGGTCCATTTCTCCTTTTGCCCACCTCTATTGCAAACGTGATCTTTGCTAGCCAAACATTGCCGTGGCTTTGATTACTTGCTGTGTCTCCTATAACCAAAGGGTGCTGGAGTTACTCTCCACTGTTTGGACAGCCTACTTTTCCCCCACCCACTCCAGGCTACTATCAGTGGTGTTATAATCTCCTAGAACTGCCTTCAGGCACATCTGGAGTAGAGTGAATCCAGCCTGATGAGGGGGAAAGGCCTTGGAAAAGCTCGGCCAATGGGAAGGGTGGGAGGCAGGGAAACACCAGCACATGAGCCTCTGCCTGGCACTGTGTTGGTTGCTCTTGTCTCAAGAGCTAGAAATTGGGAAATAGTACCTAAAGTTGAAGGGTTTGGGCATTTCATTCACTCCAGGGTCTGTTGGACTGTAGCAGTCACTCTGGTTCCTGAAAAACCTCCCTTGTGGCTGTGCCTGTCTATGAAGGCTCCTTTGTTGGGAGCCGGCTGGGTGGTGTGTCTGTATGCACAGAGCAGGGCTCTGTTCAGCACTGATCTCACCCGAGGTGTGTTTACTAAGCAGGCTGGGCATGGCAGGTGGTTGGTGCTTCCTCTCCAGCAGCAGATGGCAGGGCAGCCTCCTGACACCTCCAGTTCCAGCCCTGCCCCACTGGCTCAGCCTTCCCGGCCCCCAAGCAGGGCATGTGCTGCAGCTGCCTTTCCTGCTGGGATGGCTTGAAACCACAACAAAGTGCTGTTTGCTTCTTTGCTGATGTCTTGGTGCTCTGACCAGGGCCTGGCCCAGATGTTCTTTTCTTTGAGGTGTGCAGGAGGAAGCCCAACAGTGCAGGAGAAAATCCTCTGAGCTGGAAGAACTTCCAGAAGGAGCAGGAAAGAAACAAACTCAATAGTTTTGAAATATCTTTTTACTGGATAGTATTCACCCCTGCCATTGCTCTGTGTCTTCAAGTCATTGTATGTCTGGCAGCTCTTCCTCCATGTAGGAGCACATGTTATGGGGCTTCCCTTTTACAGGCAGCAGAACCAACCCGAAATGCTCTCTGCAGCTCTTTCATTTAAGAGCTGGAGTCTCAGGGATTTGAATAATAAATCCCAAGAAGAGTCCTATGTACTTCAGTGGAAAACAGCTGGATAGCTTTTTTTTCCCCCTTCTCACATTATAATCCCATTGGCCATGTGCTTTTTCTTGTGCTCTCTCTTTTTCCTCTATTTTTCTTTCTCCTGTTTTTTTTTTTTTTCCTTTTGCATACTTAAAGCAGTGCTACTTAAAAAAATTCTTAACCTAATATTTGCAGAGTCTGTGCAGGTACACAGTCCTCCCCTGTGAGGTGAGGAATAAGCAACAGTGTACCCTTATGCCTTGTCCTGTGTGGCTTCTTTTTTTTTCCTCATTCTCTGCTTTATCAATTTAATCTGTGCTGTACGGTTTTTCCAAAGAGTTGTGATAATATACCTCTTGTTTAGAGGGAAGGAAGAAATATTTTTTTCCTTCAGTTGTGTATTGAGAACCTATGTACAACTATCTGCTGGTTTTGGAGGCCTAGACACCAAAATGCACTATTTCAGGGTGCCAAGGGAATTGCTGATTATAATAATTATGCAGTCATTATTGTACCAGCTGCTCCAATATCCTGCATTCTTGGAGCCCATTTAACATCAGGTTGCACTATCAATTCTCTTGCAGTTCTTATCTAAGAATTTAGCTAGTTTTCTTTTCTTTTTCTTTTCTTTTTTTTTTTTTTTTTTTAAAGTTATCATAAATCGAGCTGCTCTAGGCTGGTAGGTTTCTTCAGTGGCTCTTCCATTGTTCCAGTTTTAGAAATGAGGACCTAAAGCAGAAAATTGTAAACATCCATGATTTTTGGAGTTCAGATGCCTAGATATGTTGGTACTTCTAGTGCTGATACTCTACATGGGCTTTAAATAAAGGTAAGTAAATTTACCTCCTATTGTTTTCTCAGTTTGGGATATAAATAAAACTATTTTTCTGTTACCACATCCTATAAAGTTGGTCAGATTTAACTAAATTTACAGCTACTCAGTGTTCAAGAGTAAAAATAAATTGAAACTTTGGAGTACTATTTTTTAAAATAATTAGACTATTAGTGTAGGTAAACTATTACTTTTAATAACTGAACTAATTCTAGTGGCTAAAACTAAAAAGTGAAGAGTGAAGAGCTAAATGGTCTCTAAGGTTTGAAAAGGATCAGTGTTGATACTTTGCATTGGATTTTAACACAAGGGTTCTGTTTATTTTAAGTTTGTTACCATAGAAGTATAAACTGAAAGGTAGCAATGAGGACTTTGTGTAATATATTATATGAAATAAACTTTCCCTGTTAGCACTGTATGCAAAGCTTTATTTACATTTCAGTAAACTGTTTTCTGCTGCATTTACAATTCTGCTATACAGATAAATTAAGGGATCTCATGACAGTATGATTTACTTTCTCCTTACAAACTGAAAACCAATATTTTTAAATCTATTTGCCTGAAGTGCTTGCATTAAATTTTCTGTTGGGCAGCATCAAATCTACCATCAGATGAAAGTCAGCCTTATCTTCTTGTTCCGATACTTAAAGGATGGGCAAATATTAAATATTGTGTTTACAATTCATTGTTCTTGCAAACAGTATTGAATAACCCTTTAAAATATATTCCTAGCCTGCAATAACAGATGAGCTGCCATCAAATTAAATAAATAAAAAGATCTGATAGAATCACAACTAAAGCTTTGACTGTTTGATTTTCTTTTTATGTTCTACAAACTTACTCTTCCAGAAATCAGTGAATTTATGCTTCAGGTTTGGTCTAGCTGAACAGGTGCAGTTGAGTGAATGACTCGGGCTGTAATATTGGTGGTGATAGATAAGCTGTGAAGGAAACACTGGGCCTGAACTTCCAGTCTCAGGATAATTTGTAGGGCTGGTAAGTCAGAAGGTGAGGGCAGGAAAGAAGTATTTCTGTTTACATAAAGGAGCAGATGTTGTCTGCACTCCAGGTACAAAGGCTGCAAAATGTCATAGTCCAGCCTTTTTATACAATATTTTCATTAAGGTGCATCCTTCTGACATGATGCAGGTACAATTCCTTTTGTTAACACTGTTCCTTTAAAAATAAGTGTCAAGTATGATTTAATTTCACATAGAGATGGTAGAATTAATTTGAAATGCCTCTTATGCTTTTCCACTAAAAGCTGTTTTACAAAACACAGGGTAACCTATTCTGTTTGTAAACCTCATCACTTTTGCTTGCTCAGCTTGATGCAGGTTTTATTCATTAGGAGCATTCAGCCTGGCTGTTGGAAGAAGAAGGATGTTCCTCTTGCTAACATCTGACTCCCTGTCCAGGACACCATATAGCAAATTGTCCTCTATGAGAGCACATGCCATTAAGCAATTTGAGCCAACAGGTTCCACATAATTCGAAGTTACAAACTCTCCAGCTGAAACATTTTTAGGATTTTAGTTATCTGCAAAAGTTTTAAAGATATGTATAAGTAACGCAGCTCTTTTATTTGCAGAAGCTCCCTCCTTTGCAGACTGAGGTACATACCTGGCTACCATGAAGGCATTAAGCATTCATATGCTTATTTTCAGAGCACCTAGGAGCACAAGAGAAACCTCATCTCTCCTATGCTCAGTTGAATGTGCTGTGATCCACACTTGGGTTTCTGTGTTCTTCTGGCTGGACAAGTTTCTTGCTTACAGCTCGTTTTTTGAGCATATGTAGTGTGATGCCATTGGTTCCAATGTCCTGTGAGCTACAGCTGTTCAGCCTGTTTACAAAAAATTTCCTCCACTGCTGAGGTTTGGTTTAAGGCTTGTTGAACACAGCAAGTGGTGGGACTAGTTCACAGTGAAACTAAGTACTGGTATTTGGAAAAAACTCTAGATATTACTATAGTTTAATATAATTGGGCAGTGGGAGCTGCTACTTGTGGCCTTGAGCAGATGGCTGTGAAAATGTTAGCCTTTGTCTGGTTAATTATTTGCTTACATTTTTTCATTTTCTTATTTTTATTCTTTTTCTCTTGTTCTTTTCCTTGAACAGTTGAGTGGGACAATAAACTTGCAATCCTTTAAACTATTTTCCTCAGCTCTGTATTCTAAGTAATACTCAAATTCAGATTCCATGCAGTTTATTTTCCAGAATGAGCATCCCGTTATGTTTCAATGGAACAAAAATTTGCAAAAAATTTGCAATTGAGAAATAAAGATAAACAAGTTTACAAGAAAACTTAGAAATTCCTGAAATGTGCTCTAATAGTTTCTTTCCTTTATCTGAAAGCATTTTAGAAATGCGATATTTCTTTTGATTACTGTAACGAAGTTGTAGTACTGTGACATGGTTTTAAATGAAATATTTTCTAGTTTTTATAAAAGCTCTTATGTAATTAAAAATATAAAACAATAGACCAAAAGAAAGAACCAGTCAGCAAATAAGGAGTAGGAAATGATGTGTAATTGAGGGAAAAAACTACATTTTAGCATCTGAGCTGGACACAATGACTTAGCTTAGAAATTACAAGGCATTTGACAGCAGCTGCTGCTGATTTGAAGTTTCGTTAGAAAATAGTAATATTTTGTGATTTCTGGCAAAGGTGATCTGAAATGAATTGTGTAATGTGTCTGTAGCATTGCAAGCTGTAAGTCAAATATAAATTACTACTACCGGACCTCTCTGTTCTTTCTCTGTCAGTAGAAAACCAAGCTGAAAGCAGAATGCTTTATGCATTTATCAGATAATGCTTACAAAATGTTGTGAATCTGACAGATATGGAAGAGTAGAATACTTTGAAAGGCAAATTAGCTTTCTGTTACTGAACCTGTCTTAAGTCTGACCATGGACTCCTAGCAAGGCTCAGAGCTGCCTGGGGTCTGGGTTGTCTCTGGCCTGTGAAGTCTCACTTGCCTAATCGAGGTACCTCAGAAATGGTATGAAACAGAAATGGCTCTTAAATGTTCGTCTTATTTAACACTCCTAAATATGTGTGTTATAGGTCTGTTAAATAAGATGGACATTTATAATCTCATGGTGGGTCTTGTACTAGGAGCTTGACATTTTTCGTTATAGCATAAGGCAGTCCCCCTACGTTTTCTTATAACACAATTCACAAGATCACGTCTGCTGTTGGTGTTTCTGAATGTGAATCTCCCACTTTGGTGAGCATCCCTTTTAGGTACTTTACTTTGACATATACATGTATAAAGTTTCTTTTCTTTTTCTACTTAGCTTATGATTTTATCTTTTCAAAATAATTAAAAGCAAAAGACTCATAACTTTTCATTACTTCATTTAATCTCTTTGTTATCAGTGCTAAACATATGTACTCACACTACATTTTTTTTTTTCTTGCACTGTGAGGCTTTGGAATATGTGTCCATTTGTGTGACTTGGGCATATTTCTCTGCATGTTTGCTACATTTTTGTCAAAGTAAATCCTCCCATCATTTTGCTCATTTCTGCTGCTCTGATCTATCTGAAGCACCTTTCCAGTTGTGTCTGATAGAGACAAGCTTCAGCTTGTTGTATTTTATCACATTCTTACATGGCTTAAAATTATATTGTCTTTTCTGTAGTCCTCCTCTATAAAATTCAAGATAATTTCAAATTAATTTCCTCTAATGTTGCTTTTCCCCTTCTCCCATTATATTAATTTATTATGGAGACCATCACGTAAGAAAGGCCTGGTAGTGTTAGAAAAGAAAAGCAGGAAAACAGAGGTTAGTCCTGTGTAGGGAGCAAGAAAAAGTCACTGGGGAGCTGTTCAAGTCTCTAAGATGCATGGGCACAGAGACCATGTTTTTTGCCATTGCTGTAGTTTCTTTCATATCTAAATCACAATTACTTTGAAGACTTTATTGTTAAGAAATCGCCAGGTTTTATAGCATTGCCTTTTGCTGTTTCACAAGAATATGGGAATATTTAATTTAATTGATACCACAATCAATACATGTTGATGCTTGCATTATGATATGTACAGCAAAAGATTTAGTTGAAAAAATAAGTGTATATTAAAATTGAACATAATTCAAGTTCTTTAGAGGATTCTATTATTCAAATTCAAAAAGGTTTTATCTTTCAATATATGTCTGGTTTCCTAAGAAACTTTCTTCTTATCTAGAGGCTTTGTAGATCACTCCTGTCAGCATAGGGCTAGACAGTTCACCTAGATAGTTTTATTTCTTATTGTTTGTAAAAAGTCACCTTCCCATTTCTCCACAACTGATCATGTGAAACAGTTTTCAGGAAGATTTTGCATGTGGGTGCAATCATCCACAAAGTGCTGAGAGGAGCTGTGGGTGGCTGCACTGCTGGCATCCTGTTTCCCAGTGCCCTTGAGGCCATGGGGCTGCTGCTGTTCCTGCAGTTATGGATGGGATGAGTCAGAGTTAAGTGGCAAATGACCATAAATTTTAATGGAATTTGGCTGCCAGAATTTCTTAGGCCACTTCTAAAATTTTAAGCTGTGATTGACTGTTTCTTGGGAAAGAGATTTTCTCTAAATTCTCATCTTTTATTGACCCAAGGAAAGTGGGTTTTCATTGTGCTGGTTTTTGAAGCTGAAGGAATCAGACTTGACTGGGAGCAATTTTTCTCCATAAAATACATAACCATGTAATTCTGAAAGATGATGCTATGTTTTATATACCAGTCTTTTCAAAACTGTTTCTGTTGACATATCTGGTCTGTTCATATTGCCTTTTTAGTTTTTTTAATGATATCAAGTGCACTGGTATATTATTTTATATCTCATACTAAACGTAATATTAGGCTCAAGCATTTACCCTAAATATTTGATCTAATATGATAACATACAATCTAGGCATTCCTTTTTGTTTTTTAAATTTAATTAAAGGGAATTGCAGGTTGCTTGGAAGAAAGCTCCTCTTCATTGCTATGACCAGTGTAAACAGGTCAAGCTGTCAGGTAGGCCTTGGTATCTGGGTCCTGGTCTGACCTTGCAGCACCAACAGACTCCATCAGCCTTAATCCAGGGCTGCAGGTGGGATGAAGAGAAGCTGCAGGGTAAGGTGTGTATCAGTCACGTGGGCTGGTGGGGAGCAGACAGTAAGAGAGAAGGGACTCTCTTATTTTGTTTAGACAAAATAAGAGAGTCCCTTCTCTTCATTCTTTCTAAGAAGTCTGCTGGTGATTCAACATGATGAATAGGCAAATAGGTAAATACTAAAGCTGTATAATGACAATTCTTTTCTTAATAAATCAAATCCTTCCAGTGTGGAAGAAGTAAAATTTCAAAATTGCTACTGGAAAAAAAAGCATGTCAAATATGACGTTCACCTGAAGCAGAACAATTAGAGTTAGGTATTTTCTGGCTTTTTCTATGTGGTTTTTTTGGAAGTTTTTTTGTTGTTGTTGTTTTTGTTTGGTTGTGGTTTTATGTGTATATTATTTGTTTATTTCACTTATTTATTTATAAATTTTAAAAATAATTTGTATTATAAAAGTGGTGAAACAGGGAAAGGACAAAGTGGCTTGGTTCTGCTTTTCATAGTGCACTAAAATATTAGCCTGGTGATGAGGGTGGTCATGTTACGTGTGGTAAACTCAGATTCAACTCACTATTTTTGCCTAAGCACTCTTGAACATGCACCTTCCCTCTCTGAAGAAAGTGTTCTGATAACCAGACTAGAAATAACTCAGAAATAAGGTTTGTTGTGCTGCTCTGTATACAAAATTAAACTCTCAGGGGAGCAGGGATTGAAACCAGATGTCTCATTTCCCAAAAGACTAATCTTGCCACCAGGCTAGAGGGTTGCATTTTCTCATAACTCTTCCATTCCTCCATTTACATACAGTTTAAACAGGAGACAGTTCCAATTATCCTGGAGTATTAGACATTTTCACATTGGCATGTCATTTTCCAAAGGGTATAATTGGACCATGTCTAATTCAAGTGCAGGACAGAATGATTAGCCAAAAGATACTTGAGTAGGTCAAGCACTAAGATCTGCATGGTTCTTCATAGAGACAACATGTTACTCTTGTTTTATCTGTAAAAGTTTTGTGCCCTTGTGCTTGCCTCAAGGAACCGAGAGCCCTTCAGTTGCAGTTTGAACTGAAATGAGCACAGGGACCGAGCTGCATTAGGACAGGTGTTGCCTGCACGTTCAGGGAGGTGAGGTGATCATTCCCCTCCCTTCCTCACTGCTGGGGGCACGCCAGCAGTGCTGGACTCAGTTTCCCAGTATGAGGGATGTGGACATAGTGAAGCAAGTCCAGCACAGGGCCTCAAATGGGATTAGGGACCTGGAGCATCTTCTCTGTGAGGGGAGGCTGGGAAAGCTGGGACTTCAGCCTGGAGAGGAAAAGACTCAGGGGAGCTCATCAGTGTAAAGGAATACCTGAAGGGAGGGACTGAAGAGGAGGGAGACTGACTTTTCCGTGGTGCCCTGTGACAGACTGAGAGACAATGAGCACAAGCTAAACTACAGGACTTCCTGACTGAACATCAAGAAATATCTTAATACTGTGAGGGTGAGAAAACACTGGTGCAAGGTGCCCAGAGAAGCCGTGGAGCTTTGTTCTTGGAGCTATTTGAGACCTTACTGGACACAAACTTGGACCATCTACCTTAGGTGACCTTTCTTGAGCAGCTGTGTTGGATTAGACAATCCCTGGAAGCCTCTTCTGACTTAATTTTTTTCTCTGAAAATGTGTAGTTCTCTATTCTTCTACTCACAAATACTCCTTGACAATATAAACATCGTGTACCTAAGTTTATTACTCTGTCATATTACAATATGGAACATAAATTTAAAAAAGACAAGTCCCAAACCAAATATATTTAAAAAAAGTGAAAACATAAATTAAATCTTCCCTTATATTTGTAGGTGAAAGAAGCCAATCAGGCCAATAGTAATAGCATGATTGCATAAATCACAAGAAACCTTTGGTATTTAGATAAACCCTGAGCAGTTGGTTTTGATATCAGGGATTATGACACAAGAATCTTTCCTTTGAATCTGAAAAGCATATGTAAGTGATTTTTTTTTAACATCATTGTGCTTGTTTAGACAAAATAATTGTTGAAAAAAAAAAAGGAAGCTCTTTGTGCAAAAAGGTGGAAAAATGTGAAAGCAGAAGGTTCTGTTTAGTATTAACCTGATTACCTTTGACTCCCAGATTCCTGGGGGAGTCAGGAGCAGCACATGCAGATCTCCCAGCACAGAGTCACCAGGAATTTCGATACGTAATTTGAAGAGGAAAAGCTGTACTGACTGTATTCCTGAATACATTTATTTCCATGATATTTGGATGACATTAAAGCTGCAATTCTAAATAAGTTTTCAACAGAGAAAAATGTAAATTTGTTTTCATTAATATATTCAAGGAAATAGAAGATTTCAATTGATTCTCTTAAAAAAACAGCAGAGCAAGGTGTGAGTCAGGAAGATCATCTTCCAAATTCCTTTTATTTACCAAGTCTCATCCTCCCATTTTATTAGACTAAATCCTTTGCAGTATATATCCATCATAGTTTATGGCTTGAAGAGGGTTGGTTAATATTTGATTAGGGTGGACAGTGCTAGTAAGTTTATTGACTCAGTCTTTTACTGCTAAGTGAGATAGCACTCTGAGAAGATCAGAGTGGCAAGTTCTGTCACTTGAAAAATTTTTATGACATTTAGTATCAATTGTGAAAAGAAAAGCTAAATCCTCACTTATATGTCTTCCTTCCTGTGGATAAATATACTTATGACTCTTTTTTTTACCTCCTTTCAATGAATCTGTTTCTTCATTTATCTTGACTGGTGAAAAATATTTTTGTCATTTTAATAGCTATCAACAAGAAGGTTGGCACAGTGATTAATTGTATTGGCTGCTTAATTATATTTGGTGCTTTCATTTCAGTCCTTTTGGTGATTTTTTTCTCTTAACTTTATTAATGATAGACCTTAGGAAAAGTTGATTTTTTTTCAGATGAACTGTGTAAGGAGAAAAATGCATTATTTATTTTGTTATAAGAAGTTTAGAAACAGGCAGAAGATATGCATGCCTATTTGGGGAAGAAAGGGAGCACAGGTCTTAAACTGAAGAAAATCAGAAATTTCACCAATTATCTTTGGACTGCTACTTAGGCTACATAGGAGCTAGGTACTGAGGGAGTCCAAGGCTCATAAGTACCCAGGTAGGCAAGTTTGATTGGCAAAAATATTTTTTTTTCCCCAATCTTATTTAAAAATAACTTTATAAAACCAACAGATTTTAAAAATGGAACATTCTTGAGCTGGAATCTGGGAGATAATTCATTTATATTGCTTCACTGCCTATTATAATTTCACTTTGTAGCAATAGAAGACAGCAACAGCTGAACAAACTGCATATCCAAAGAGGAGAGATTTCCTATGCTTACATTATCTGCTAGCTGCAAATTATATTAAAATGAACAAAATCAGGAAAATAGCAAGATTTGAATTACTGAAGTCTCTCTTTGTAGATTAAGGTTATTGAAAGTGATGGCCTTGCTTGACATGAGTTTGATGAGTCATTTCAGATAATTTCATTTCAGTGGTCAAAAATAGTTTAAACTAACTCCTTGTTTTCCTTAAGAAGTTTGTTTTTTTTTCCCCTTTTGTTGTTTTTCCTGCCTTCATCCTTTTTCGAGAGCTGTTTAATTATTTCCACTGAAACAGTTTATGTCTAAATGTTCCAGTACAACTTTGCTGAAAGGTATAGATGAAAAAGTGAAACTTAGTATCAGCCTTGCCTAATTGAAGACACACCCTGCTCTGACCACAAAAGTTTCTTATAGTTCAACAGTGTTTGATGCTGGTTTCTTTAGATTCAATTCAACTTCCTAGAACTGCATTTTCCATAATTTGGTAAATTGGAAAAATTTACCAAATTTTTCCATTTGGTAAACTAACTAATTTTCAGTTAGTTTACCAAATGGAAAAAAAAAAAAAAAAAGAAGAGGTCATGTGGAATATCAAGGGATATTTATTATTTTAGTGAAAGAATTCAGATTATTTAAGTATTTCTGATGGGTGTAATTTCTGTTGTAATTTTTTTTTCAACATATAGAATGTTACCACAGTTGAAACAGGAATAGTAACAATCTACTCTGCAACCATTAGTAATTTTATGATGAAAGCCTGTCCAATTTACGTTTTTTTGTTTGGTTTTTTTTTTTTTTTAATTTTCCTAGTAAGCTGCTTTTAACAGATTTCTTCGGTGCATTTAATTTTGCCTTACCAATGGGTAATACCTTAATGCTTCCTTGAGTTGTTCATGTGCATGTTTTATTGTCACTAAGGAGAACAAGCTGTGCTAGAAGTATCCATTTTTATTAAATTTGGTTTTCATGTATCCTGAAAAATACAGAAAATTAGCGTCTGCAACTCATTGATCTTGCCAAGGGAAAGATTCATGCAGTTGCTTAACAGCTCCTTTTCCCAGATGTTCTGTTTCAAACCTCTGCTGATTGTTTATCCCTTAGCAAGGCTGCTTGGAACATGTGTGAGGTGATGCTGGAAGTGATCATTGCATGGATGGGCTTCATTGCTTATCTGAAAACAGCAAAGCCAAATCCTTGCCTTTTCTGGAGCAGGGGAGTTTCTGCACAATGCTAGGTGCAGCCTGAGCCCGAAATGCTTTGCCTTACTTTTTCTCCCTGAAGTTACTTTAGGCTCTTCTCCAGCATTGTCAATGAGCATAGAGATTATTTTTTATGTAACTAGTTTTGTTAGTTTTAGTAGGATAACTTAAATATGTAAAGCTAGACAAAGTTGAATACTTTATTGAATCAGGGACTAAATTTTTCAGAATCTTCACTTTATTTTTAATCTCAGTGAGTGGGTCAGTCTCAGAAACCAGATGTCTTACTTGCAGAGCTCTGCACTTTGTCAATTGTTATCAGCCTATTTTTTTTTTTAAACAACATTTATTTTCTCCCAGTCTAGAAAAAATGAGATTTTTGCTTAGTTAATGGTTCTTTTAAAGAAGGCATAAGTAATGAATCTACTGAATTAACAATAACTATACCTCAGCAGCTCAGATTTGGAAGTTGCAGTGTAATATTTAAATTTCTTTAGTGATAAGGACAACTAATTTTAGACTCTGTTTTATAGCTATCTCTGGCATAGTAAGGTTAAGTTACAATAAATGAGCATGGTATTCAATATTGACCTGTATTTTGTGCATGCCAGGCCTTCTGGAATTACTGGAAAATTACGTCTGGCTGAGTTAAGTGTTGTATAAAGTTTTGAAGAAATGCTTCTTGAACTGGGAGAGTGAAAGATTCTTAGTGTCCATGTTTCCTTGACCTAAGAGATGTCTAAATTGTAATTACAGTTAAATGTCCTCAAATGGCAGTATTTCCAATTATATAGAAGTTTTGGGTTTTATCATAGATTTCCAAAAATTTTTAGAAGCTTTCTAGAAGCTTGTTAGCATTTGGAGGGGACACAAATGTATTCTGGTGTAAAGTATTTTTTTTCTTTCCTTGTTTAACATATAACCTATAAAATGTTATCTTTCAGAATCCAATGAGTTGTTTGAAAATATTCTTAATATTTTCAATTTTCTGTTACAGCAAGGTTTGTTAGAAGTTGTTAAGAGTGAAGGAATGCCTGACTTTTATATTAGATTCCATTAAGACTGCCACAGTAAGTTGGCCAGTATTGCATAGCCACAATATTTGTATTTAGGAAAGGAAACATTCACTTCCTTTAATATGAGAACAAAAGGTGATTAATCTAAAGTGTTACAGTTGCCACTGGTCCACTTCTAGTCTTTAATGAGTTTATTATCACAATGTTATTGGGAAGTCAAAAATCCTGACTGTATCTGCAACCTCGATGTAAATTATGGAGACCATCATAAAAATAAAAAGAGTAATTAGTTTTAATCAAAGATAGGTGCTTAAAACTCATTTCAAGAAATTAATACTTTTGAAATCAAAAATTATGTCATCAAGGATTATCATTTTATAAAATCTAATTTTTTTCCTCTTTAGTTCTTAAGCAAGTGCTAAAACCCCAGCTGGTATTGTCTTAAATTGACTGAGCAAGCTGGAAAAGAAAGAACAAAGTAATGAATACCTGCTAGGACTAATTGCAGGGTATTTTCTGAATTCAAATTTTTTAAGCAATTAAGTGAAAGTTGTACTGTTTTTTTATATTGTATTAGTTTCTTAACTGAGATACTGTGTTGTACCAGATTTAAATAAAAACAAATTTATGATCGTAATAAACTTAACTAAGTCTATAATCTTCTAAATATAAACTTTACAAAATAAGGGTTCCAAAAACTTATGTTGAGTAATCATTACTTATATTAAGTTCCATTACTGCTTTTGATTATTAACACTGTTGGTGTTGTCTGACAAATTCATAATGCCTGTAGGTATTTTTTGTTTATAAATTAATCTTGCTAAATATTTCTAGTGTAGCTTTCTTTCTGGAAGTGTTGCTGGAAGTGTTGCTGAATTCCAAGTGGCAGTTCAAGGGACAGAGCACTTCTTAGGCATATCTTATAATTTTTTCTTTTAAACAGCAATTTGAATTTGCTCATGAAAAATACTGTAGCTGCTGCTTAGCACTCTGCTTACATATTATCATACTAGCAAATACTTATTAAATAAATATTGCCTAGCTTTGAACTGCATATTGGTATCTTATGCTATTTGTTGATTACTGCTTGTTAAAATGCTAATATTTTGTTAAAGTTGTTTTACGTTTCTTCTGCATCGTACAGAATCCTGGGTCATGTCAGCCTTGATAGTCACAGGTTTTTCAGTAAGTATTTACACTATGTATATACTTCCTGGAGAAGCAGCCCATCACTGTAAAGATTTTTTTTTCAATTATAGATAAACTATTTGATTACATTTGATCCTTTTCAGTAGAACTAGTTTATCTTAAAATAAGATAAAACAATGTTTTTTCACATGTGCATGAAGACAAGATGGTAATTATTTTATCATTTTAATGTATTCTTTTTATAGCATTTCACAGATTTTTAGGAACAGACCAAAACAGATATTTTTTCCCAGTATATTTCATTAACTCATAAATACACCAACTTATTGTTGTCTATTTCTTCCTTTACTAGTTGAAGTCTAAATTTTGTGGAAGAATGGAAAAATTGATTTTCGTTCAACTTGGCTTCTTGCATGACATTTCTGATAAAAAAGACATGTTTTTATACATATAATCAGATAGTCACATAGCTTTTAAAAAGTGTGTTCTGAGAAATAAGCCTGCTGTGTAACGTAACCTTTCATGTGCTCTTTCTGTGAAGTGCTTTGGAGTATTCATGAGCTTAAAATATTCAATTCCATGTACTGGCCTTTATCTGTCTTTCCAGGGTTTTTGATGTCTCAGTATCAATGTATCTTCCTATGCATTTCTTCATTTTCCTTCTTCAGGTTTGAATATAGTTCTTTCCTATATCTCTAATTCATGCCATCCCTTCATGCCATTCCATGCCCTCTCATTTCAGTATGGATTTCTGCTAGATTCTTTTCAGTAGATTTGTTTCAAGGAACTGTGAATAATCAACAAATGAAATTAAATTGCTTTTATAAAACTCTTCTCCTTTTCTGAGTGCCTGTCCTCAATTCATGAGATGTTCTAAACCAGACACTCTTGCTTACATATTAGCTGTACAGTTCTTATTTGTATTTGGAAATCTAAAACCTTTGTCATTGTCCCTTTTGTTGCCATTTGGAAGTTTTGCTGACAGAGTATATTCAGAAGTATATTCAGGAGTATAATCTCCTGTCTTTAAAACCTATTTTAAAGTCCATTGCAGGGTAGAATTAAAATAATTTTGGCAGATTTAGTAATTTTTTTCCCCTTGAATTTCTGTCCCATAATAAAGCATAATTTAGAATAAGTGCCCTTCTCTGCTTCAGTTGGTTTGTGTCAGAGATACTGCAGGTCAAGGCTGAAGGACATAAAAGCTTGCTCAGCACATCACCACCCTTTGTCTTATCACATTAAACTTAATACATTTCTTGAGAACATTTAAAGTGAAAAAGAAACATTAGGCTAAACTCTTCTTGAGGAAAAATACAGTCACAAATCATCATCATTTTTTGCTATCATATGAATCCCCAGAATCATGAAAAACAGTATATTGACTGACCTTTTCTTGGTTCCTGTGCTTCCCGTTTTTGGACTGGATCCTTAATCCTTAAACTATAATATTAAACTTGGTAGCTCATTTTGGTCATTACATAACCTGGTAATGACTGCACTGTTTCTCATTGCTCATCTTATTCTGGACTTAAGTGTAAATGAAAGATACCTTCTTATAACATGACATAAAGAACTTAACATTAATCAGGGAATCTGCTTTGGAGTGCAGTAGGCTTGTTTGGATACCATCATCTTGGGTAAATGTGAAATGATTAGTCTGTATTGGCAATTCATTTAGTTTTGCAGCTTTATTATGCACTTCCATGTAATGAACTGGCTAAGCATGGCTTTTGTTATCTGAACTCACAAAGAAAGCAGATTAATCTTTTTATTTGTTGGTGACTAATTCTGATGCTTTCATACTGTTATACTGTAGTCACTATTTTCTAATGCTATAAAGCATGATTACAGGTACCAGAAGATGCTGAAGCCATCTGCAGTTGTTAATGTTGAAGACATCAAAGTCTTGGTAACATTCATATAACAGAGGCAAGTGCTTAGTAATTTGCAAGGAGAGAAAATAAAAGAGCTGTGGGGTAGATGGCATTTTCCAGATCCACTCTGTAAGAGACGCCGATTCCCACTCCCACATATGAGCTGATTACTGAAGGAGGAAGCGTTATAAACAGTGTGACAGAGTAAATTGCATCACTTGTCTTCCCAGTAAAAATACACAGGAAGGAAGTGACACCTGTGCAGAGGACATGCTTTTAATAGCTCCTCTGTTTTATCTCAGGCGGCAGCATCTTGTCGAGGGGTTCATTCTTGCATGTATTTAGCTCCTGAGACCTGATTTTTTTTTGGCCCACCTGACTTACCCCTCTCACCCAGATGGGCTAGAGTCCTTCACTTTTTATGCCACTCTGTCTGCTGTTTGAAGTGTGCATTTTGGATTTGTTTGGAGAAAGGGTGATCCCGTGTAATTTTTTTTTCCCTTGTAAATTCCATTAGCATTGCCCATGTGATTCAGAAATTCCAGCATCTCTAAAGTAAAATACTATTTGATTTTTTGTTATATAAGCAACTAAAGATTTTTGTTACTTTTAGGTCCCAAATTATCCTTTTGTTACACCAAATAGGTGCATTTATATGAGTAATAGAAATTAAATGTGGATTTTCTCCACAACGAAATCTACTCAGTAACAAATATATTTCTCTGACAAGGGTCCTGCAATATTAAAAGAATAATTGAAATGGATGATTGTAGGTGCTCATTATGAAAGTATTACTCAAGAAAAATAGTGTTAAATGGCTTACTGGTTGTAAACTTTTTTCTGAATATATTTTTCTCTTACCACTTAATGAGGTATTTGAAACTGTGGCTTGCAACCTTAACCTTTCATTAACAAAACTTTTAACTGTTTATTTCCTTCATGATTTTGATTTTAATTTTCAAGAAAAATATTGATATTAATAGCTAAGTTGTCCACTGTCATTCACTGTCATTTTAACTTACCTTGTCTTAGAATAGATAACTTGTGACTAAATAACTCTTCTTGTTTATTTGTAATAAAAGGGCTTTGTGGTCATTCATGTAAGTATGAGGAATATATTATGATAGAATGGATCAGAAAAAAGCCCACAGATGTGGGCTGTATTTTAAATGTGTGTTGGTTATCCTACCATGAAGCCATGAAGAATCTGGACCCAGTGTGTGCCATGCAACTGACCCTTTTCCTCTCTCCCATCCACACCCAAGCCCTTGTCCTTGTCTCCTCTTTCCACAACCAAGTCCTTGTCTCTTTAAGGAAGCCACTGATATTTTAGAAGAGTTTTTATAAAGCTAATGTGAAGAACTGGTTATTTGGTTACCAAAAAAGCAACAGAAAAGGAAGGATGTGTTAAAAAAACACCGCAGATTAAGTAATTGTCATCTTTAATAAAGTAATTCTGTAACTTGGGTTTGGTTCCTTCCTCTGCCTGAAAGATATTTCCTCCCTAGGACGGTGCAGTGACTGCAAGGCTATAAGATATTTAGATCTTTTGAAAGGCTGATTACAGATGGCAGTCCTCTTAATTTCTCTAGGTCATACTGTTTCCTTTTTATGCACTTTTTTGAGAAGGTTATAGGAGGAAAAAAAAAGGTTTTCTGGGTATACAAGTGGGAGGAGCAGTTCCAGGCACATTTGGGCAGGTGTTTCTTGTCTCCTGTGATGGCGAGCGGAGACTAGATGTTCACAGCTGATTTTTATCCCCCTTTCCTGGTGTCAGCGCAAGTGTTACAGCAGAGGTGTTCAGGGGCTTGGCAGGCAGCCCCTCTCTGGTTTCTTCCACCATATGACCACCCTGCATGGTCATGTTGTGTGACATCCCATCACCCCCCCCCCCCATGTTTATTTTGGAATGATATTTTCCCATTCAGGGAGCTTCTTAGTTATGATTCTAGCTTGGGTCCAGATTTTTGGCTTCTGTTTTTTTGGTTCCTGACAAGCCCTAGTATTGACAGGGCTGGCAGCATGCCTGTTCCCTATCCAGTGGGCACATCTGCAGGTGATCTCTGTGTCCCTGCCCCTGGCTGGAGAAAGCCAGTGCTTTTCAGGTCACAGGAGTTACATGCAGAGGCAGCTTTAGAGGTGTTAAAAGGCAGGACTGCATTCCAAAGTTTTTTTTTTTTTAAAGGCATTATCTGGATGTCTCAACAGATACCACTCATTGCAGGGCTGTGATCTGGCAATAAACACCCCCATGAGTGAAACACTGCAGCTCCCTTGTGCTCTGGTGAGGTAGGGACACTGCAGGGTCAGTAAATATTGTAGGGTTTGGAGCACCTAAGAGTCCAGTGTTAATATGACAGGGATTTGCTGAAAACCAGATAGATTAATTCCTCTTGCCTTTAAATTGAGAAAATTATCCCTTGATGAGCATGTACTCTGAATTGTTTTTGTTATTGTTATTAGTAGTAATAGTAGTATTGTTATTATATTTAAAGTAAATTATTACACAATCTCAGTTCAGATCTGCAGTTTCAGAACTTTTGTGGCAATGTTGCTGCAATAGACAATGCCTAGGAAAAAATGGCTGAATGATTAAAGGCAAATGATTGTCAGAAACTTAGGGAGAAGGGATAGAGATAAAAAATGCTATTTAGACTACAGTAATATAAATTTGGACTGCAGTGTGTGGATACATTCCTTTAGACAGCTGGGATGGACACAATTTTTAATTCTGAGATACCACAGCCAAAAATGGGAACAGTTATTTTCTCTTCTCCCAGAAAAAGGGAAATCCAAATTTTTTGCCGTCCTGGTCAAATTGTTTTCTTTTACTTACTTCGAGCTGTATTTTAAATGTACAAATGATGTCATAATTAGTAGAATATTTATGTATAATGCCAGAATTAATTATGTCATTATTAAGAATTATCATCAGTAAGAGATGTGTGTGATAATCCATGCTGGATTTAAATGCATGCATCTGGACCATTCTGTAAGCGTGAATGTGAAATCAGGTGCAGATATGATAATGCATCTAACCATTTTTGGCTGTTATGATGCTGTACAGACATGTGAAAATGAAGTTAGGTCAGAGGTATTATGGTATTAGCAGAAACTGTGAGTTTAAGTCTGAATGCAGAAGACACATGAATCATTTGTGGTTTCTTACTCCGTGCACGTTGCATATAAAGAGGCTGGGCTTGATGTAGGTTTTCCCCTAGACTTTTTGTCAGCATTCTACTTGTCAAGGGACTTCTTTCAGAAAATGTTATTTCTCAGATGTATTTCCAAAGTAAGCTTTATTTGTTTCTCTTTAAGAATACAACTGGATCAGGAGGCTGTATGTGGTTATTTGGATTTTCCCTTAAAAGGCAGAAATTTTAACCACCCATAGAAATAAATGTTAAGTATTAAAAGACACTGCAGCTCTTATTTAGAGTCTTAGCAGCTACTGTAAACACCTTTTTTCCTTCCCTGTTAGTTTTTTTCTGATCAGATGTGTGACATTTTGTTTTGCAGGAAGAGGGCTAATGGCTTTTTCGTTTCACCCTAAGTCCATCCACTATTATCTTATCCCTTTGAACTGGTTTCCATATTATTGTGTCCAAAAATATTTTTCACTTTGAATAGTTGCTTTAGTTTTTTTTTGTTTGGTTGGGGTTTTTTTGGTGTTTTTTGTTTGTTTGTTTGTTTGTTTTTTGTGGGTTTCTTTTTTTTTTTTTGTCCCTGCCCCTTCTCCTCTCTCCCCTCCCCCCCACCAAAAAAAAAAAAAATCTCACCACCAGATCAAGTGATGCACAAACTCATGCCTGGCTCTGCTTTTCTAGGGCTTTAGCAGTGATTCTGAGGCTCATACTTCAGGGGGAGAAGATGGGGGAGCATGTCTATCCACAAACTTCTGGCAGGTACGACAGTGTCTCATTCTGGCCACCAAAGAAAATGGAGGTTATACAGTTTCTCAGAAACTTACCTTGGAGAAAGTATTGGCAACATGGAAACATTTTTGCTAAATATCCATGCCAGAAAGCCCATCGTTCTGGTTAGAAAGACGTGGACTCCCTTATAGTTCTGTCTTAGAGTGCTGTAGAAAGGCATGACGCAACACTAAAAGGGCTTGGTTTACCTTTTTTTCCCCTTCTGTGATTACACTCAGTACCTTAGCACATCAGTCTAGCAGAATTCATTTGCAAGATGGGGCATATGTGTGAGTCAAGATTAGGCTATTGTGTGATAAACTCTGTAAAACATATGATGTGATTTCAGTCTTACTATGCATCAACTTCATAATTTGCAAAAGTTTTTTTCTAGATACATTTCTGAAAGAGGTGTTTGACTCAGCTTTATTTATCTCCAAACTTGACTACGTTATGTAATTTATTCAGACGATATTTAGTTCTGCCTATATTTCTGTCACTTTCATACAAGTTACCTTTATCTTAATTTTTAAAATTAAATTATAAGGGAAAAACTATCTCAACAAGATGATTTCCAATTTCCATTTGGTACTTCTGCTTCAAACTTTTAGTTAAGACTCTGTTTTTTGTTTTACTGTGTTGCCTTTTTTCGTTACCAAAAAAAATGGTTTGCCTCACTGCAATTTGCTAGCACACCTCTAAGGATTATGTAACTGTGAGCTATTTGAAAGAAAATTTGTGAGAAGTGGTGCCATGTGCTCAATTATGACTGTGAGCTCTGTCCTGTCTCCATCTGGAGAAGCAGCAGTCTGCTGCCCAGTCTTTGCCTGTAAAGTGAACATCCCTTAGGAAGATGGGCTGAAACCTGTACCTGGTACTCTGCTGGGAGCTGGGGAAATGGGAGGGAGCTGGTGGCCTGGCAGCATTTCCTGCAAGAGTTCAAAACTTTCTGTTCCAGAATGCATAAAATGTAGTTGCCCGCCCTCTCCCGTGGAGCACAAGTGTAAACAGTTATCCTGTTATATCCTGAAAATAGTACTTCTGCCTCTGCATGCTGGGGTTCTTTCAGTTTGTCTTAAGAATCTTTTTCCACTACTTTTGTGCTTCTCTGTGTCTCTGTTCATGGTGAATGTGTCTGCTCCAATCTACTTATTTTATATGTAGTGCTTCATGAATTCAATTTCCTAGTGAAATTTCTTTCCAAATATGACTTGAAAACACATTTCTTCTTTACCTTTCATGTTAATATGTCTTCCTGGCTTTAATCTACTATTTAATTCTGTGATATTATTACTTAGAGCTTCAGATCATGCTGAAGTTCTACAGTTTCTGAGAAGCTCAGTGTATAGATATGCACACTGTTTAAAGCTGGTTAGAAATTTTCTGAAAGCAAAAAAAAAAATATCTTGAAATTGGAAATTGACTGAGGCTAAATATCTTGTTTTAAATATCTGAGTTGAAAGATCTTGGCCAATTTGAAGGCAGGAGTCTGACAAGAACCTGGAATTATCAGGAGCTGTGGCTTTCTTCAGAATGAAAAAGGTTTTGGGAAAAAAAATATTGGGGGAAAAGGACATAATTTTATTACTGAATAGTTAAAAAAGAGGGGGGAAAAGGGCACAATTTCTAGCTCCTCATTCCTGGTTCTCCAGAAATACCATAAAGCTGATGAGAAATCCGCTCACAGTTCTGATTTTCTGGACCCAGGTCCTTCACTGCACATAGCTGGAGTAACTGAAAAAGTCTGATTTTTTTATATGCAAAGCAACAGCATAAAACAGAAGAGAAGTGAACACTGGTAAATAAAGATTAGTACTTGGCTTTGAGCCCATGTTCCTGAAAGTACCATTTGTCTGATCCCTCTGGGCTCAATTGTTAATACCATCCTAAAGCAGTGGCAAAATATTAATTTAGTCCTAGAATTCTTCAAACCACAGCAAGGTCTCCTTCCAGAAGGAGTTGCAGATGGCTGAATTTCATTCTTACAGTTTCTGTATATCAGAATAGATCGGAGTTCTTCACAAATGAATCCCTTGGTTCAGGAAAGTGCCAGCAAACGACATTTTCCCTATGTGTATATTCATTCTGGATATCTGTTGCCTCTTAAACATCAGGACTGAGGAAAAGAGTAATTTACAATACCTGCTTGGAACAGAGTTATGGGAAGTAGTACCTGGGTTTCTCAAAGGCAGGGAGTAAAAACCACTGTTACGGTTCTCCGTGAGAGATGATTTTTCAGCAGCACTCCTGGTACATCTGTGTGCACCGTGTTCTGCCAAGTGAAAATAATTGAGCTAACTTGGAGGAAGCAGTGCCTTGTCAGATGTGAGTTCTGCTTAGGTTAAATGCTGCCTCTCAGCAGTGCTAATTGGAGAGTTGTGCTAATATTAACTAAACTGCCTTTCTTCACATCAGTGACCTTGCACTTTTCATTCAGCTCAGTTTCTGTGAGTTTCGACCTTTGGATGCCCATACAGTTCAGGATATTTTCTAGTCATTATTTTGTGAGAAAAAAGTTGAGTATTATGTTCTCTGAATTTTTTTGTCATTAAGAGCATGCACACATGCATAGCTGGATTTTTGAAAAATGCAACAGTACTGCATGCCTGAAAGTAAAGTAAGCAAACAACCCCCTCCCCCCTTAGTAATTATACCTTTCCAGGTTTTCTTATTTTGTATTTCTTTCTAACTTCTTCAAGTCCTGATTTTAAATGTGTCTTTTTGACAAGACTGAGAAACATCTGAAGGGCTGTGAGTCTAATGCGATTTCTTCATCTGGTAGAAGTAACAAAAGAGAGTTAAATTTATAGTTTTACATATTATATATATCTTCTGGAAAATATGTTTATATTTTTGACTGTATAAAGCTACAATACTTTGGTATTATATGTAATTACAATACTTTGGTATTATATGTAATTTTTAATATGTTCTTTAAATTCTGGATTTAGAATCTAGAACCTGAGCCAAGACTAAAGTCTAAAACTATCCTCCTCAAGAAGATCCACAACACACGGAAAACATAATTTATATTTTATGTGGCTTTGTGCCAACTTCCTTAGAAAAATAGACTAAAAATATAAGTGCTTTTTTTTTTTTTCTTTTCTATATTTGTTTTCATGGTTCATGAACTTGCTATAGCTGTATTTCTGTACAGATGCGAAATCAATTATTTCAAGATTCTTTTTTGTGGTTTAGGTTCAATCAGATTTGCCTTGTAGCCATAACTTCAGAGGAACAAATCCATTTTTCCCTTCTCAGAATTTGCATTTTTAGCTCTTAATGTTAAGAAAAATCACTGGACAGTTCCAACTAGCAGGATTTCATGCAGTGGTGCAACTGAGGATTTACCTACCTGATAATCTGATGTCAAAGTAGTTAAAAAGATCCCTCCTTAACTAAGCCATATGTTGAAGTGGCATCCTACACATGGTAATTAGCAGCATATCCCCCACAAATGGTTTCTGGCTGAGACAGTGTAGGTTGTCTAAAAATCACTTGTCAGCATGGGGGAATTATGATTAGGTCCTATGATGATCTTCATATGTTGTTAAATTGCAGGATCAGAAAACTCTCTTTTCTCAGAATTTACTTGTCTGTCATGGTCCAAAGTTGTTCAGGGACATACTCCTTGGAGGGGTGGAGGAAATATGCTGATATTTTGTATTACAGCATTTTAGTGGGCAAAGGACAACTTCTGAATGTGGTACAAAACCATAGGTTAGGTAAACACGAGATATTAACAAAAAGATACCTCAGGCGTGTCTTTGATGTCCTGAGGAGTGAGAGCCATATATTCAGGCTTGACAGCAACAAGAAGTAAAAGAGAGACTTAAAACAAGATAATTATTTTCCTAAAAGTTATAGAGAGGTGTGATCATGCCTGTGCTCATAGGAAAGAATCCTTCATCCTAGAGGTTGTCTGGGAGAATCCATGATAACTCAGCTGTGCTATGTATGTAGGGGAGGCCCAATAACAATACTTGATATTCATACTCTGGGAATGTACATGGTGAAGACCCTAATAGCTTAAGCCAGACCATAAAAGGATGGTAGATCATAAGTCTGTCTTTGCAAATGCTGTGTTATTGGCATTCTAATTTATGGCATGTGGCATTATCTAATGGTTCTGCTCATAAATGCAAGTCTTTATTACAGTTTCAGTAGCTACATCATTTTAGAAACTAGCTTCTGCCTCTCTTTGATGCAGCCAGATAATCTGAATTATATCATTAGCAGGAGAAAATGTTTTCATGCCAAAACCTCTTGCTTAGCATCATCTCTTAAATCACCCTTCTACTTTACTGCTGTTCTGTGCGACATTTCTGTGTGTATTTCTGCTGAATCTCACTGACTTTTTTACCTTTGTAATGGCTTACCATTCAATTAAGCTAGTTGGCTGAGTAGAAAAAGAATGAGCAATGATTTGGAGACTATCTATACGTAAGTTAAAAATATTTTTATCTTAGTTCACTAAAGCAGATATTTAGGTTGATATTAAGAGTAAAGGCAGTGTGGATGGGAAGGGCTGTGGAAACTGGTTTGGCTTACACTAGGGAATGAAATTATTATCCCTCTTCAGAGGAGAACAGTTCCTGTAAAGACTACCACTCGAATATCTTATGGATTTCTTTTTGTAATTCAAGTGTGTGGGGAAAATTCTTGAAATACTTTATTTACAGAAGACACAAGTATATAGTATTAAAAGGTCTAAAGCTGCTGAGATGCTCAACTTAATAAGGAGATAGTGATGTTTTAAATCAGGCTTGGCATTGCATATTGGATGTACTTTAGCAGGCTTCACCTTGAGTTCAGTCCTGGTGAAGTTAAGTTTAGTTTAGTGCTACCTGTGTCACATAATGCTTCCTTTGATCAGCACAGCAAGGACTGGGCCAGTGTGGCTCTTCAAAATGAAATGTTCATAAGGATAGTCAATCTTTAAAGCTATTCAGTGTCAAAAAGTTCTTGTTGGCTTTTTTTTTTTTTGTTGTCTGTTTTGTTTAATTTTGGTTTCATATATGTTAACTAATATTTATCAGAGGAATGAAAATGAAGTTCTCTTGTGAAAAATTCTTTGGTTCTTGTGCCATGGTAGATAGCACAATCTGTGTTATATGCACACTTGAGAACAATCGAAGAATCATGAGATGGTGGTGAAATTATTTTAAAGAGAGAAGAAGGAAAACCAGGAAAAATATTTCTTGTTGTGTTTATATCAATTTGTCCAATGAAGCAGTACTTTTTTATTCCTACATAACTACTTTTAAGAGGCTCTTCTGTGTTTAAAATAACATTTATTTTTAAAAGAACGCTAACTATTAGACTTTGTTAACATGTGCAATGTTTTCCATCTTTTTGATATAGTAAAATACTGAAGTAATAAGGTTTAGTGTTTAGCATTTACTTTGCTTGAATTAATATAGCTACTTTGAAAGGCTTGGTAATTACCCTTTCTTGCAAATGGCAGTTCAGACAAAGAGGGTTCATAAATCTTAACCTATGCTTAGAAGGACAGCAATTGTTCGTGTGCCGGGGAACTAGGAATAATTCATTTTCCAAGAATCTACCCTATGCATTCAGTTAAACCTATTCTCTATGAAATATAAACTAGACAGGTTCTTGAAGACCTGTATACCAAAATAAGACAGTCCTTTAATTGTTGGAGAATAAACAAAGATCATTAAATCACAAAGGTTAAGTGTTGTGGAGATTTAGAAGAGAGTGCTTTGTTCCGGTTAATAAGGTGAAGGTTGAGCACTAGGCACAATGTTATCAATTTTGTGAAACAGCCATTGCAGCAGGTTGACAAAGCTAAAAGGACTTAATAAAGTTAAAGGAAAACAAGTTGGAAGGATGGGGCAAACTCATCCACATACAACTTTGATATTGAATATTATTTCCCAGTGGGAGTGTTCAAAGCCAACAGCCTTGGGACTAAATTGCTTAAGCCTCATTCTGTGTCAACTCTGCTTTTAATGTTTTTTCCCCTTAAGGAACAATATTTGGGCTTTGCAAACTAAGTTGGCTTAAAATAATTGGTTATGTTTGAAAACATATTTAGTAACTATCAACTTTGCTGAGAGTCAAGGCAGCTCTAAGGAGCCCCAGGTATCTTAGAAATCTGGCTGCTTAGGTGGATTGACCAACAGTAGTTTTGAATGCTGCGCTTTAGTTATAGCAGGCAGATTCCTTGATCATATAATTCTACATTGGTCAAATCTAGTAACAGGTAAAATGCTAAAAACTGTCTCTTCCAGGTAATATGTATATATTAAATTATTTTTTTTAAATTAATAAAATAAAAATTGAATTCCTAATGATTCCTGCATTTTTTTTTTGTCATTGAGAGATCTGCTTTTGGATCCATACCTTTTCCTCTTCCACAAATATAGCCATGCAGCAGGATTTGTTTAATGGTATTTTCAGTTTTCTCTACTGCACAAAGAAGTGGTTTATAGTTTGAAAGCAGAGGACACAGTTTGATACCCCTAGCTCCTCTTCAAATGTAACTAAAATAAAATTAATAATGAAGCTAATTTAAGTCTGGGTAAACGAATTTCTTTAAGGAACAAAAGTATATCCATGGCTGCTTCCATGGCTTCAGCTTTTGTCTTTTAATGAAAAAATAATTTTGTTGTGCTCCAATATTTTATCCCTCATTGGTTGCATATGCATTAGTGTTTTTCTGATCAGTGGAGTGCTTATAACTCAAAGCCCCCATGGGTCCCTACTTACTGAATGTTGTTTTGTTACATGGTTTTGACAATCGTGACCTGGCTTCTCAGAGGAAATTATACCAAAAATTCCATTTCAGATCTGCACCAGTGGAGTTTATCCTGATCTCTTTTCTACTCGGGGAGATTACATTACTTTGATTATAAAATTGTTTGAAAATTTATCTCAAGCTTATAATTGTTTTTAAGCAGATAAAACAGAAAACATAGAGCCTTGTTCTTCATAATTTTCTTTCTCCCTTTCTTGGTAGTTTACTTTTAAATTAATATTCAAATTAATTGGCTTTTTCCTTTTTGGCAATTTTAGGTTTTTTTTTTATTATTTTTAACGTTTTCTTATTGTTGAGTTTTGAGGTAGTGCTTCTTTGTGGGAAGCACTTGTAAAGAGACTAAGGTTCCTCTAAAATTTACAGTGGTAAAGGCAAATTTTAATTTTTAAACTTTTTAATCTTTAAAAAGTGTGCGCAAAGAGTTTGTGGGTTGTTTAAAACTGCTCAAAAGGAAAATTAAATTTTTTTTCTGCCTGTGTATTTTGAGAATTGGAAGGTAATGTTTCAATTTGTACTAGTTCAGAAACAACATTTTTTTTTAAAATTTGGTTTTGATTAGTTAAAATGTGTACGTAAGCTTGAAAATTAATTGGTAGGGTAATTGTAGAAGTAACATGATATTACAGGAATAAAATAAATCTTTTAAGAAAATATTTTAAGCCTCTTTCATTTGATTTATGAAAGGAATTGAAATATGCTGCAGTATTATTCTCAACACTGATTATATCTAATGGGCAATTAATTAAAGCTTATTTAAGAAAGTGCAGGGAAGAAATGAAAGGGTTGGGCTACCATTAAGAGAGGATGTGAATGTCAACCATGGTGGATCAGAAATGAGTCAGCAATTTGCCTTTTAAAGGCAGATATCTGATGTGATCTACAGCTTTCAAATGCTTGGAGCTGACACTTGATGTAATGGATTATTGCTAATGCTTGTTGAAAACCAAAATATTGGTTTTTAGAAAGCACTTTGAAATTTGTGGCTTTGTTCCAATGAGGAAACAAAAATTGAGGAGTTTCTATTTTGTCTTAATAGAAGAGTAGATGGATGTACTTTCTCCTTCTCCCCTCCATCTGTGCAGGGGGATGCAGGGTGCTGGTGGGTGCGCCCAGCTTCAGTTAAATCGTTTTGTGTGGTGGCTCTCTCTCTTTCCTGCTTCACATACCTACGTACTTGATCTTTTGAGAAACATTTTGCATGAAAATGTGAGCATGGGGATGCTTTCCAATGAAGAATGTAAGAGTTCAAAAATTTCCTCTTAGCCTTAGTGTCATGTTATTAAGCCATATTCTTCCTGTTCTGGTCTGTGTTATATTGGTGTAGTTTGTGGCTTATGTGAATTACAAATTTTAGAGCCTTCTTAAAATTCCTAGCAGACAAATATCTATGTCAAGAAAAGAAAATGTCATTATAAGGATGGTTCTGCTGGGAATTATTGGGTGTGGGTGTGATGTTTGTTTGTTGTTGCTTTTTGGGGGGGGAAAGGGGGTTTGTTTGTTTTTGGTTTTGGGGTTTTTTTTGGACTTATGCCTGTCTTTGTCTTTTCTTTTATCCCTTGCTGCACTTGGGCATAAGAAGCACTTAGAAGCCTTCCCCAGTTACCAAAGCAGGAGGAGGCACTTTAACACATTGGACAGACTGAGCTGGTCTGGTAGTATAAAACAAGCAAATTCAAGTGCATTTTGAGTTGTTATGCACATCTAACAAAACCAATCAAAAATAAAATAAAAGTAGGTTTTCCAAATAAATTGCAACTGTGTGTTTGACAGGTGATGTTGTTCATAAAGAAATAAATTACAGTTCATTTTGGGAAGGAGATGGAGAACATCCATAGTGTTTTTGTTTTTTTCAGATAGGGCATCTAATATAAGGATCACCTTGTCACCAGAGCAGCCTCTCTGCAGCAGTGCTCTGTGCTTCTGTTACACTTCAGCTGCTGTAAAGTGATGGTGAAATGTCACTGGCTAAAGGTCGTTCCAGTTCTGACCAGTCTGCTCTCTGTTGAGTGGTGGCATTTTCTAGCGCATGAGCAAGTCTTTGGGCAATGGCTGCTTTAATAGCTTATGCTTTTAGTGCTCTTACCTGTTTGGCTTATGCCAGAAGGGAAGCATCCTTTATTTCAATAAGGATTGCATGCTTATCTCTATTTCCTTCACAAATGTCTTAATGTCTCTCAGACATCTCCTCCGAGAGATTTCTGACTGGCTCCTATTTGTCTACAGCTTGTTGGTTCTGTTTTTCCATTATAGGCATGGTGTATCAACGTGCTTTACTAAATGTATTTTGTGGCAATATCCCCTCTGTATGGCCAGCTGGCCTTCCCTGTGTCACAGAGGCACCACATGACTATTGTTAAAGCACTCCCTTGCTCAGTCTTCTGCTCTCCCTGTTAGGTGGCTGCTCCAGTTTTCTTTCAAAGTAGACCTAGTGTGAGGATTTGCTAATAGCACAGACATAGCTTTGTGCTGTACAACCTGGGAGAAGATTTTGGGTCCATGTGTTACTGTAGCTTCATCCTTTCTCTTCATGCACTTCTTCTCTTCTCCCTGGATGATCAGGCCTGAAGACAAAGTTTTCTGAGCAGTCCCTTGGCTGGGCAGTGAGGTGCCAGGGAAGCCAAGTATGAGGATGGTGATGCCCTGCACATCTGGGATGACTAAGGCTGGCAGGCCTTCCTGTGTGGCTGTGGGCAGTTTGTCATCCTGGGGAAGACCCTACAAAACAAATGATCCCTCTTTGGGTGTTTTTTAGTGCTGTGTGCCTTGCTGTTGCCTGCAGAAGGGTCTCACCCCACAATCTGCTGCTGCAGTGCCACGGTGTATGTTCCCTAAGGCCTGGAATGAGTTGCATTTTGGAAATCCAAGGCAGGCTCTTTCCCACGGAGAGACCATGCACCTAGAGCCCTTATCTGAAGACTTGGTTTGGGCAGGAGTGACTTAGAGGGCTTTTCCTTTCTATCAGTCCCTCCACTAAAAACAGTCCTGGTATACACTTCCCACATGCCACTCTCCTTCTGAATCAAGAACTGAATGTACCAGTTCTGAGTGGTACAGTAACAGTTAATTGTAGTAATCCTGAGGGTTCTGTTTGATGTGTAAGCCGCACAGTGTGCTGGGACAGTGTCTTTTATTTAGTCTTGTGGTTACTCCATGCCTCAGAAACATCTGCTGTGACAGGAAAATGCAAAGTGTGGAAGAATTTAAAAAACAGATTACTGTATTCTACCTGATAAATGCAATAGTGATAGAAAAAATTCTTTGTGTCCCTACCTCTGACACAAACTGCTCAGGTGATTTCAAGGAAGTTAATTGGAAGTTCCTCATTCTCTGCCTGAGATCGCTCATTCACTCATTAACTCCTGAAGATTTTCAGGAAGTACAATGTAATTTATAGACGTCTTCTAAAGGGAAATCCTGCTTTCTGACTTCAGGCTGTAACTTGTAGAGAACAAGTAATTTGTCGTGTATGTGATGCTGATGTTGTCTCATTACTGAATGACTAGAGATTTAAAAACAAGTTTTGCTGATTGTGGTGTAATTTGATTTATGCCTGTCACTAGAGTAATTATAAAAACTCTGACAAGTTTAGATTCTTTTCCTATTAGTACCATTCCTGCAGCATGGAGACAAGTCTGCTGTGCAGAAAGAATCATACTGTATTGCATGTAATAGAAAAAGTGAGGGGGAAATTGACAGGAATAAAGTAAAAGCTTTCTACAAAGTGAGATGATTAAAACTGGAATAGGTATGAAATTCAGCTTTAAACAGTAAAAATACAGAAAGCTTCAAAGCTTCATCTGTTATCCTGTGATTGTAAGGCCGAGCCCCTGTGTTGTGTTCTGCCAATAACTGTATATCAAACATTTTTGCATCTGGATGTTTTCAAGAATGGGTGAAAACTTGTTCACGACGTTTGATTGCTACTTTACAAATAACTGAGTACAAAGCAACAGTAAAAACACTTGTCTGATAGTGCAACATTGAGTATGGTATGTGGGATTTGTTGCAAATGAGAAACATCTTTAGGTTTTTATTTCCCTTCAATTGTTGGAAACTATTCTTCTTTTTTATAAGCATTTAGAAAAAAATAATTCTGGAATGTCACATCACTTCCGCTGGCACAAATCTGAAGGAATATGCACACCTTGGGGCACCTCTCTACCTTGGTAGACAGACACACAGATTCACTGAAAAATCTATCTTTATTGCAAAAATTGCTTTTGATTGCAAAATTAGTACTTTACTCTCAGTTTTAGTCTCTGAGTTCTTGACTGTGACTTCAGCTCCTCCAATAGAAATCACCATAGTTGTGGAAAGCCACCTGGAGGCACCATAAGTTAATGCACTGGAGTGGAATGGGGTAGTTTTATGTTCCTGTAGTTGAGGGCTCCTCCCTGTCAATTTCTGACAAAAACATGCAAAGTTAATGATGATTTGCTCTGTAAAGGCTTCCTGTAACTCTAACAGGCATATGCATTTCTGAGATAAAAGTATTGGGTACCTTGACTCCCTTCATTTGGCCATCCTTTTTGGTTTGTTTCCTTAATTTTTTTTTCTGCTGTCCTAAACCAAATTTATTCCAGCTGGACATCAAAGTAATTAAGCAGAATTGAATCATCCATGCATCTGATGAGATAAAGACATCTTAATGTGAAGTTTTGTTCTAATTGCCTTTTATGGAGCACAAGAGGATTGTAAATAGCCAAATGAGCTTTCTGTGATTAGTAAAACTGGCCATTCCTGGAAGATGACAAACTAGAGAAAACTTGCATTTTGACAATAAAAAAATGAAAATTATAGAAATGAAATTTCCTTTTTCATATTATTTGACTAGATGCCAGAGCATTTTAAGTGTTTCAAAGCTGCTCAACATATTTAAAGCAGGAAGCAATTAAAAATATGTACTTAAATTTTCACCTTTTTCAGAAACAAATATACATGAAATGGGAGTACATAATAATATATACAAATATACAAGAAATGGGAATCCCTTTCAGGAAGATTTGATTAATTTGAATCCAGGTATATCCTGATTAATCCGTGGTTCTTGATGTCTTTTCTATAACATGATTTTTGAAGGTGGCATGTGTAAGTGGTTAAGAGACTTTCTCAAGGCCTTACAGAAATGGTATTTTGAAGCAAAGAATGGATCATCTTTCTGATGAAAGTCAGTCTGGTACCCTAATTACAGCAGCATCTGCTGACACTGCTGTCTTTGAAAGCAGATCTCTTCCTGACACTCTCCCAGTATAAACGGGTGACTCCAAGGACGTGACGTGTCCAAATTTAATTTAGGTATCTCTAGCCAAGCAATGAACTGAAAAATTAGTAAGTTACCGGTGAGATGTTAGCAGATTTCACAGAAAAATGTACAATTACAGCTCTCTACCTGGCACAAGCTGTAAGAGAAATGTTGCCTTTTACTTCTTCATAGGGAAAAAATAGTCCTTTAAAATACTTTATTTCTCTTATGACATTGAAAGTGGCTTTGTATGTGGTAGGTCCTTTCCATGCCTTAAAAAGAAAATATAAAGCATTTTATATATCCTCTGATTCTTTGCCTTTAGGAAGCGCAGATTACATTTTTTTTATTTGTTGATATATGGGTATGTACAACTGGAATTTTGTCCAGTCATAACTCCATAAAACTCTTTATGATATGCAGGGTTATTTAAATATCTTCATCTGGAAACCCAGAATAGTTTTAGTAATCGAAGAAAGACATCCTAGACCTAAGAGAGTACATACTGAAAGTGGGTCCAGAGAAGGGCCATGAGGGTGATGATGGGTCTGAAGTACCTCTCCTATGTGGAAGAACTGAGAGATGGGGCTGTTCAGCCTGGAGACAAGGAGGCTTTGGGAAGACCTTACTATGGCCTTTCAGTACTCAAAGGGGACCTAAAAGAAAACTGGAGAGAGACATTTTTGCTTGGCCTGTAGTAATAGGATGAGGGGTAATGGTTTTAAAATGAAAGGGGTTCAATTTAGATTAGCTATAAGTCAATTTTTTAATTTTTTCTTTTATGATGAACGTGTTGAAAGACTGGAACAGGCTGCCCAGAGAGGTGGAGGATGCCCCGTCCCTGGAAACATACAAGGTCAGGTTAGACAGGACTCCGAGCAACCTGGGCTTGTTGAAGGTGTCCCTTCTAATTGTAGAGGGATTAGACTCGATGACCTCTAAGGGTCCCTTCCAGCCCAAACTATTTTATGATTGTTTTTTAGGCAAGAAAGATTCTAAAAGCTCTACAACGGAGAAGATATGACTTTGTTCATTCAGGCCCAAAACTGTTAAGAATGTTTATGCTGATGATATATCTGAGAATCAGACTCTCTTAAGTCATTAATCTTTTTGTCTGGAACCATGTCTTACATCTTCTCTGGACCTTTCCCGTTTTTCATGTGCAATAGCCTTGAGCGAATGCTACTGCTGCTTTCTCTTCACCTATGTCCTCTTCAGAGCCAGCATTTCAGAGAAAAGAAATACACAAACTTTTTATTCATTTCTTAATTCATCCCTTTCCTGCCTCTCCCTCATTTGCAAAACAAGCAGGAAGCTATTTGTGACAGTGGCTCACCACCAGATTTTTTGAGGGGATTGTGCTGAACCTCACTGATTCACATGTTCTAGGCTTCGTTGGAGGTCAGTGTCTTAGCAGCATTCCCCTGCAAATACTATCCAAGTACCAAGCTGTTGATACTGAGAGTGTTAAATTGTTTCTGCTTTCCTTCTGCTGTGCTTTTTGTTCTCAGCAGTTGCTGGCACGGGGGCAAGGTGACAAATTTTCTCCCTGTATCGAACATAGAAATTGGTCATTCAGTTGGTGTGCAGGTACCTGCTCAGCAGCAGCTGCTTCCCTGGAATGTGCACTGATTTTTACTTTCCTGAATTTACAGAGCTGTTGTGATGAGCCCCTAAAATATGATTATTGTTCATGGCTTTTCACTTGGTTAGGTTTCCTCCCCTCTTACCACAAGATGCTTCCTGGCCCTTTAAATCCGTTCTTGCTCTGTATCTCAAGGTACATTCTTTAGGTTGCTTTAAGGCGTCTTTAAGATCCTTTAGTTTAGGGAGGTGTCCACGAATTTCAGAGTTATGCAACAGAATCCCAGCTGGGGATTTGGTATTTACCTCTTTGTATTTCTCTAACACTTCCTGCATATTTGTGGGCACACACAGGGAGCAGCTGTAGTGAGCTGTGTATTCAGTAGCATTTGGGGAGGTCCTAGAAGCAGTCCCAGTAACACAACTGCCTCATTAACTTTGTTTTCCTGAACCCTGCCAATGGTGTATTACTTAATTTCTGGCACAATTGGCCACGATACAGGTTGTACCCAAGACTTTGAAAAGGTCATTTGAAGGCTTCCCAACAGTGCAAGAAAACAACAAATGTCCCATAGAGTCAACTTTAAGGTGTTCTTCTTTGTGTTGTCATAATTTTCTGATTTTTAAAAAGTTATCTTTCTTTGAGAACTTTAAAATAATGAGATAGAATATAGGTGAAAGAGACTTACCAGGTGTGAATACAGGCTTTTGCTATCTGACACTCCCAGTGAATCTTACTCTTTCCTCTTTCTCTGCTCCTGCAGGACATTTCCTTGCAGCCTTTCTGTCTTTCCTGGAAATAAAGACCTCCTCCAGATTTCACTAGGCAGGTGCAAAAGTTCATTGGGCTTGGAAAGTCTTTTGCATAGACAAGCTAGTCACCAGGCATGCCACTGGATGCTTTGTTGTACTTGGTCATGGGGACTGAAAGATTCCTGTGATGGATAAGATGAAGAGCATTCCAAGTCATCCATCCAACCCCAAGCACACTTAGTTTTGGGCAGACCTCAGTGTAGACCTACATCTTTGCCTCTCCAAGTATCTACCAACTAGTCAATAAAGTCTCTATCTATAGGAAAATAATAACTGGCCATTTTTCACAGCAATGGAGCTTTTCCTTTGTGACATGTTTTCTTATAGAAGAAAAAAAAGTGTTTTCTAAACTCTATTGCATTCTCTTTTCCTTTCTCATGTGCACAGGAAGTTGAACCATTATCAAAATATGGCTCTTACTCTGTGCTGCTAAAACAGCATCTATTTCCCCCCCCCCCAATATAGGGATGTTCAGTTAGATCTGGAATTTGCAAAAGTTTGTTCTATAAGCAAAGAAAATAAGCTTTATTAGTTGTTAATTTTTTTTTCTCTTATGTCATCTACATTTTCCTATCATCCTCTCTCTGGGTAGACCTGATTTGGAAAGGACAGATCTACAGATACTCCTGGTGCCAGCAGATGGAATGGATGCAAGGCAAAGCAGATTAACACTTGGTGTTTCTTGCCCACTTTTAATGGCCTTATTTCATTACTGCTGTCTGTTTCCACTGCCTATTCATCCTGAAATTGTAGAAACCTCACAAGTTAGATACTAGGCTCATATATGCATTCCATTTTTAGTGTGGTTTTTCAGAGAACTCAGAAAACAAATAACAAATTCCCTTCTAATGAGGATGTTTCTTCATCTTGTATTATCATGATTTTATTGTATCTAATATTGCAAATATCAATAAACTTGACATTAAAAATGCTCATTCAGGTGAGCATATATTTAATTAGAGACCAGCTGAATGGCAAGGTTTACTGATGGTGTAAAGTTATTTGGGATAGTGAGCGAAATGGAAAGAATTGCAGAGGGATTTTAGGAGATGAGGTAATACCATACACAGAAGCCCCCACCATATGTGTCTCAGTGATTCTGTGAAGTTTCTGGAAGCTGGGGAGTAGATGGTTTATTGTGCATAACTTGTATTACTGCCTGGGCATTTGCTTTTGGCCACTGTTGGAAGTGACAGTCTGAGCTCATTGGACTCCTTTCAGAGGCGGTACGATTCTCTTATGTTCCTATAAACTTCTGAAAAAAATATGTTCAAAAAGCCAGTAAAGCTGTTTCAGGCATGACAAAGAGCTAAGCAAAGAAAAAGAAGCAAATGAAAATAAATAAAAACAATATGAAAGCAAACCAGACACTCAAGCATAAGTTATACTTGGGAAGAAGCAACTATAATATTGACAATTTATGGATGTATTTCTTATGAGGAAGTCTTCAGCTGTGTCACTTTGGTGGGTTTCACTCTAAATTATCAAGAAAAATGTTACCATCTTTGTAAGAATTAAATGTTTTCAGTTCACAGGGCATGAAAATCTTTAGTTTGGCTGGATGTACAGAGTGAACTTCAGCACAAAATCCTCAAGATGAGATTAAAATCATACGTTTACAATTAATGTCGGTTAAAAACCTTTGGAGAAACAAGCTCCGTTACAAAAATGGTTTGTTTTGCCTGGAAAGAGAAGGTCATTAGTGTTTGACTTATCATGGTCACTATCTAAAATATAAACACAGTTCCCTGTCACCAGAGTGTCTGAGGAATTGCTGATTAATTCTACTTGGAGGGAAAAGATGTGTTTTAGATCTCACCCTGTCAGAATTGTCATGTATTGTTGCAGATACAGGTGTAGATAGTATTGATTTTTATTGATTTTATTTAAAAATGAATGGGCACCAAGTTTAACAGGCTTTCTGTGAAGAATGTCTAGAAATAGCATAATCTTTTTATTAGAAATAGCAGCAGGGAAATACTGATGCTAATGAAACACTTAAAACAATTTTAGTTTTTCAGATTTTTTTTAACAAGAGCTTGACTCTTTGTTAAAGACAAAACTAACCAAACACTAATCTGAATTAAAAAAAAATTTCTCCCCATCCACCCCTGTAACTTTTCCTTTGGAAACAAACACAGCAATTTTTGGAGTGTGTTCAAAATTTAGACTAGTTTTTCAGAATGCTTTATTATTTTAAAAAATTGTTTGAATTGATAAAACAATATGGTTAATAATCTTCCACACATAATGGATGTCTCTTAAGTAAAAAAAAACCCCAAAACCAGCAAAATATAATTTTGAGGTTTTCTTAAAGCTGTAGCTCTAGAATACCACATGCTCTGGAACGTGCCTGAATTAAATTCAAATCTCTTTTTACATGTAATCTGATTTAAAAAATAATAAAAGAAAGAGAGACAATAAACAGATTGTAATTATTAAGTGGAATTAATTATATGGTTTCTATTATTCTATCAGTCATAGCTGCTTTTCATTTCCTCCCTTACCCTTTTTGATCCCAGTTGAAAAAGTGTTTTGTACTCTCGTAGGATCACAGTTTTGTACTCTTGTAGGGTTTGTTAAGTACACAATTATCCTGCTATTCTGTATAAAGCAGTTACAAGCTTGTATGGTTCTTTGGGCAGTATAAATGATTATGGATGATAAGGGATAAACTGTGACCAAAGAAAAACATTGTGCTTTAATGGAAGCATTTTTCTTTGATGATGTTCTATTGAAATATTCTGGGGTTTTTGTTTGTTTATTTTTGATTGTGTTGTTGTTTTTTTTCATGGATTTTGAAATAGAATGTAGAAAAACCCCAATAGCCTGTCTTAAGCCTCTTCCAGCCTTTAAATCATTCTCCTCTGTGATGAGTTAGCTTTTAAGTGATAGCAAGTGTAGCATTTTCATTCTCTCTCTCTTCAGCAGTTGCCTATTTCAGACATCTGCCTAAAGTTTATGAAGTGATTATCTTTCCATATATAGCAAGTTCTTCTTTGCCTTTTAGAAATTTTTTTTTAATATCTGAAGGTTGGCCTTTAGGTCATGGCTTTTATAAGTTTAGCATAAGCCTTTAATCTCTCTTGAATGATTTTTGTGTGTAACTTAGCCTCATAATTATTACTAATAAAGCTACCACATAGCAGGGAACAGTACGTCCTTGTGGTATCTGAATTCTTTATCTTATTTCTTTAGATCCTATTAGCAGAAAAACTATTCTCTGTCCCTTCTTATTTCCTGAAAGAGCACCTTCCTAGACAATGTAACAGAGCAATAGTAATGCAGAAATAGAACATTAAGATTTGGCTAACAACATCTTGTTTAGGAAAGCATTAGAATTTTGAGGGGAAAGGCTGCTTATTCTCTCTATCTCTCTCTCTCTCTCTCTCTGTGCTTGGGGCTAATTTAAAATAAGAATTATGCTAAAATAGTAATAAAAATAGGTTTTTAAACATTATGTTTTATCACCCATTTAGAAATCAGTAATGTAACTTGGTTATCTGGAATTTGTACTTATGCCTTAGTAACAGAAGACATCTTCTGCACTAATTTGCTCAGCACTTTAAAGAGTATTGTGAACTTATGAATATTCTCTGCTACCTCAGATTCTTTTGGATATTGTCTGTCTTATTAATTATACAAAATTTACTTGGTCCTTAGTGATTTTGCAATATAGTATTTAAAAAAAAAAAGTAATGAAACTTTATAACTCACTTTCTTTCCATCTTTTGTGATTTTACTCCTACTTTCAGGATGCTACTTCCAATACAGCTGTTCTAGAAATGAGAAAATTTGATGACCCTGTCTCTGGTTCCTGTAAGGAGAAAGTTCTGCCAAATGGGCAGCTGCCTCCATTCCCCAAGAGACAAAGAGTAATTTTTTTGGTTCCTGTATTCCATGGTTTGAGGTCTTTACCTCTTCTCTCCCCAAAACTTGCACTCTGAACAGGTGGCCTGTGAATTGGAACATCACAGGCAAGCTTCAGGGTAAATCAACATCTTAAATGTTCAGTACGTCATCCACAAACGAAGTAGGTGAAGTGCTGTACCAACAATTTTTAACTGGCTCCCAAACAGCTTTTAATTTTTTTTTCTCTCCAGTGCTGCCTGCTGCACCCTTTGAGAAACACTCCTATGTTTCTAGTCTGAACCTCTATCTGTAAGATTGTTGAGGTTTTTAACTACTTGCTTTTACCCCACATCTTAAATTTTCCCTTTGCTTCAAAGAAGCCAGGATTGTTTCCAGATTTTGTAATCCCAAAAAGTGTATATAGTGGGTATTTGCTGGACCAGTTTGGGTTTTCTTCATACTACTGTAGAGAGGGATGAATGACCTCTGAAGAGGTTAAAATCAATCTCATCCCCTCACTTCTGAGTCTCAATCCATGGTGCTGGTGTTAGTGTGCATTAAGGAGGAGCTGCCATGAATCTGTTACAAGCTGATTTCTCCTAGAGAAGTTTTATTGCAATAAAATTAATATATCACAGGGAGTATTTAAAGGTTAGGATTATTTTTGTTTGTTTGGTTTTTTGTGTTTTGTTTGTTTTTTTAACAAACGATTCTATGGCTGGTCTGTGTAGAGGTTTGTTAACTACCCTAAAGGATTGGTTTTGGGGGCACATGCTAAGCACAACCTCATTGCTACCTTGTGAGGAAAATAATTCTCCTTTCAAACTTTTTCCTGGATAATGATTATTTCTGGTTGAGAAGTATTTTTTTTTTCTCTTTTTACATTTTATTGAATGATTATTGCTAAATGCTAGACTATATGTTCAAGCCATCACTTCTGACTTTATACTTTGTTTTCTACTTTATTCATATCTCACACAGGCAAAAGAAGCTAATCATTGTACAGAAATCATTGTACAAAAATCATTATACAGAAAAACTGGTCATTTAAGTGTACATAACACAACAGGTTGTATGGGAATTTTTCCAGTTTCTGAAAATATGATTTAGTTAATATAAAATGAGTATATAAATAATTGCTTTGCCAAGCAATTTTTTACTAGAAGTTTTTAATAAATTACAATATAATAATAAATAATTTTATATATCTCACAATGTTGAAGAGTTGAGGCAAATAGCCTTCAATTCATTACAAACATTGAATGAGAATATAGTAGGGTGGGGGATCTCTATGAGAAAAAAGCAGAGAAAGATGTAAGAGGAATGTAAATTATGTTTCATAGTTTCACTTGCTCTGCTACAAGTGTAGTCACAGGTAAATAGTCTTTTCTTCCTTTGAAGAGTGAAAATCTGTTGTTTGGAAAGTCAATATCAGCCAATTCTTTGTGAAAATTGCTAATTTGTATTCCTTCTGGGTACTTGTATAGCTGCATAGGACACTCAGGAAATTGCCAATTTTTAGAAAGGTCTTTGTGGCAATGACAGTACGACACAGGTACCATCTAAAACTGTGTACACAGGGAAGTGAATCCAGGACAAATTTTTTACTTCATCCTCTGATACCATCTGAGTCTTTTTGCATTCAGCTTAGAACCTCTGCCCTTGGAGCAGGCTGCCCTTTTTGATGGAGGTGGATACTGGTGCCAATAATCAGAATTTTAGTTTGTTTTTTTTTTTTTTAATGCAGGCTGCCGTATGTGTTTTTAATTAATTGTGTTTCAAATGCAGCTTTGTTCATTTTTTTTTCCTACATTTTTTCTTTTTGGAAAATAGTATTTTAATGGAAGATCATATTCTTTTTCCTCTGAGCAATCGACTTTTTTTCTTGTAAGTGCAAGCTGAATTGGTTAAACTTTGAAAATAGGTCGGTGCTTAGTACAGTTTGTTTAAAGACCAAAGGACTCATTATCATTATCATTTATCAGGACTCATTAGATGTCATGGTTATGAGGTCTCACTCTTAAAACAAACTTGAGAGTTTCAAGCAATAATGTGCTATTCCACAGTTTAAAATGTTGCATATTCATAACATAAACCAAAATTTGATTAAAACAAGTTGTATTACTTGTTAGGGGCCAAAATTCTTAGTCATTTGAATACAATCCAGTTTTGATTACTTTAAGAAGACAAATGCATCCAGGTTATTTGTGAATAATAAATATATAGTTATTTCTCAGTGTGTCAGAATAATCAACTGCCATTTAGCATGTTGCTGATGCAAATTTTAGTAGAACTAAACCTGATGAGAAGTTTTCATTTAAATAATGAAAACTGATTGTTTTATATAAATAGCAATGTGTTTGAATAAAGCCCATGACTGAAAACCACATGTAGCTTACTTGTTTTTGTCATGACAGCTCTTTAGCACCTGTGTGCATTTACATGGTGTATCCATCCTGCTTTGCACAGTGTGTAGCTGGCAGCACTGTTGGGTTTTTGTGTTTTCTTTTTGTTATGTTATGCTAGGTAGTAACCACTTGTTTGACTGGTTGAAAGAAAAAAAGAACAGGAGTCAAGAATTATGCTTATAATTAGATGTGCTGATGCAAAAAAAAATGTTCTCCTCAGTGTTAGACTTTTAAGGAATGGAAATTCATGTATGCAGCATCCAAGCATGGCTCTAGCATGCATGGTGGCCTGGTGGGGTGCCTGCAGAGCGACAGAGGCAGGCTGTGGGAATGGCTACACTCCTCTGCCTGTTCAGATGAGCAGCGCTGGGACAGCCCTGTGTAAGCTGACAATAAAGGGTGCTCGAGTGACTTGTTCTTTTTATCTGTACAAGCTGAGCCATTTGCAATTGGCTATTTGAGATCAGCCTTTCACTGAGTGTGAAATACAGCTATGTACCTATGGCTTCTAATTAGTTTTCAGTGCATGTTGCTTGTTAGTAAAAAAACCCTTTGCCTTTGTTGAAATGACACTTTAGATTTCATTAGAGAACAATGCTTGCAAACTGCTTCTGTCAGTAATGTTCAGTTCCTTCAAAGCAACTTTTCTAATTAATGAAATCAATTGCTAGTTTGCCTTCCATCTGGGTGCTTGTGTAGCTGCATAAGACACTCAGGAAATTGCTGGTTTTTAGGAAGGCTTTTGTGGCAATGACAGTGAGACGTGCGCAGCCTGAAACTCTTTCCACATTTTTCTGAAATATCAGCCTAGGAGAGAATTTTTACTTCATTCTCAGATTCATTCTTTTTGTATTTTGCAGACTGCAGAGGCTCTGCTCTCGAAGCAGGCTGCCCTTGGTGCTGAGGTGGGTACTAGTGTCAATCCCTGTAGCTGTGCTGGAGCACTGCTGATCTTGCAGGAGCTGGCTGAAGGGACAGGTGATCCCAATATAATGCTGGTGCACAGAGATTGCTGCTTTTTATGTGATTCTGAGACTGTGATTCAACTAACTGTTTTGTGTCCAGCAGAGAAGTCACAAATAAATTCTTACTGTCCACCTGCGACACTGAAGTGCTGGGAACAGATTAAGACTCAGGATACAGTGAGCAGATTTTTAGTTGTTTGTATTTTGGGTGTTTTGTCACTTTGGTTAATATTTAGTAGCTTTCTTAAAAAGCCTCTTTGTAGGGAATAATACCTTATTTGGTTTTGTGCATACTCAAAAAATACAATGATGTTAGTCATTGCAAAGTTTATTTTTTTCCTTCATGTTATTAAAGTCTTTGAAAACATCAAAGTCTTTTTATGGCTTTTTATTTTATGGGCAGTCAGAATACCACAGGATGGCCAAAACTCGTATTGTTTTGTCTCTGCAGACATCTTCTTGACGGATTAAGGCTGTCATCAGAATGTGTAAACACCATTTCCAGCTTTTTACATTGGTCACCAAAGCATCCTTAAGTGCAGCTCAGGAATCTAGTCCTGCAAGACAAACCCCTCAATCATATGACTGAACGATGGTCAGGGCCTTCTGTTAAAATCCTTTAATAACTTTGCACTTCACAGCAGTAAGTCGATTCCCTTGTATTTGAGTCACAGTGCTTGATCATCTCTATGTAGCTAGTCCACTGACATGTGAGTGCATTCACTTTAAACAGCAGTGCTTAAAGTTAAGGCAGTGTTATTACTTAAACAGAAGTGTAGTTCTTCAGAAATTATGATGCAACTGCAGCAGTTACCAGACCCTGTTCATTGTGCATATTGATGGCTTTCTACATTCTACAGCTTCTCACACTGCAAAGAACAATCTGCAAAGTTCCTGAAAATTTTCTGGAGTATACTACTTTATATTAAAGGAAAGAATTGCTAATGTAAAAAAGACTCTGATTCCTCACATTAATTAATTTTATATTTATTAAAGGAAATATCTAGGAGAGTGGGAAATTGTCTCCTCAGTTTTCTTAAATCCTGAACTTTACAGGTTTTTGCCTAGTTTTAATGTTATTCTTTGGGGTTATTTAGTTTAGTTTTGTTTTTCAGTTCTTTCATCACCTTGAAGGAAGTCCTTCAGTCTGTTCAAGGAAAAACTAATTATCTGCTTGCCCACCTTACTGTCTTGGCAGGGCTGGGCTGGTGCCTTGTCATAGGTGCGCAGATGAAAATGAAGAATGAAATAGCAAATAGATCACTTTATCTAAATAAGTTATAGAAAGAGCTTATGATACAGGTATGGTTCTTTGAGAAAGATAATATCCTGTAAAAGACCCCAAATAACTGTATTGATTCTGTTACAAATTTTTCACATTTGATATGAATTTCATTTTGTCTTTAGAAAGCCTAAAATTTTAAAAGCTTGTAGTGCATAATGCATTGACATAGCAAAACAGTAAATATTAAATACTACTTTAAAATACTAATATATTCATATAAATACTGTCTTTACCAATACAGTACTTTTTCAAAACAAAGGGTGCATATTGACATGTGTTTCAGTAGTAACAGTAGCAGGTGAGTGAGGCACTTTCTTCTCTCTCTGTGCCTACTCCTGTGTACTTCATCCATTACAGTAGTGTTTTGGGTTCAGTAGTATTCTAAGGAGAGAAAACAGACCTGCCTTTAAAAAAAAGAACAAGTTGTTTACATCTTTTCCTTGTATTGGACCAATTCCTCGCTCCTGTTCATTTGCGCTGAAAAGATGGCAGAGATGTGAGATGTAGCAGCAATAAGTAACCTGTTGTGCGACCTCCTAAAAGTTGCTGATTGTTTGAAAAAAGCCTTGCTATACTTGAAAATACATCATTTTGTCCTGTGAAAGAGAATTAGAAAATGAGTACAGAAAAATATCTAGAACACATACAACAAAAACTATTATGTGTGAGTAAAATGCCTTTTCCCAAGCATATTTGTTTTAAGTTTTATGCTGGTCTCCACCATGATAAAATACTCTGATGGTTAGGAAAATTAGGAATTTAATTCCCTTTTATAAAAAAATCTGAATAAGAGTTGGTTATTCTATTTGGGTGATGATGTTTTCTACCCATGTACACTCAATTGAACCCATCATTCAGCATTTTTAGTGGGTTTTTAGAGGGGAAGAGCAGAATAGGGGGATTAAATGTTTGGAAGGGTCATGTTACTGTCCTTAAATTATCAACTGAATTTAGGCATAAAATTGCAGAAGAGGGACTCAAAAGAAAAGTGTGATTGATACAGACAAAAATAGACCATGGAAAAAAATGTCAGAAAATTATATTCATTTTGCCTAAGTTGTTCTCATAAAAGATGAAAAGAAAATCAATTTCTTAGCTTTTAAGTTCTTTGCAGTTCTATGGAAAATGGAAAACCTCGTTTCACAGAGATCCCTGAAATCTCATGAAATCTCATTCTCTATCTGATGAAAAGTGTGTTTTGGAACATCTGACTTCAAAAGAGTTTCATGAGAGAGGAACCACTGTGCTGGGGTCACATTTTCACTTTAATCCAAACTTTCTTTTAACCTAAGGTTTGACATTAAATATATTTAAAATTGAAAGCCTCTTTTGAGAGCAAGTATTTAAATCTGATTAAATTCAATCTATTGAAATAGGATACCTCTAGAGTGGTGGAAGCCTCCCATCCCTTTTTGCTCTGAGGAAACAAAATCCAAAAAAACCACCAACCAGACAATAACAAATAAGCAACACACCCCCCTCCTCCAACAAACACAAACCACAAAACTCAAGAACCCCAAATTTGTCAGGTTTTTTGGTTTGAGCCAGTGTTTCAGTTTAAATTGTAGCACTTTCTGGGAACTTTGAGCAACCATGAAAAAATGGTTCTGTATAAAAATTCTTTCAAGGAGGCCTACTAAGGATTAATAAAGAGAAAACAAGATTCCTGAAAATTGCTGATATGAATTTTTTCAGTGAAGCTCCATTGGCTTTTGCTTCTGTGCTATACGGCCACTTGGCCTAGAACCCACCTCTCTTATTATTCTGCCCATCACCAATGTTTAAAAATGCAACTCTGGGATCAGATCCTCAGGCAAGCTTTGTACCACTCTGGCCTTTGTGTTTAGCAAAAGAGAAACAAGGAATTAATAGCTGCTGTTGGTGGGGTGGTGGGTGTCCCTTTTTGTGCGTGTGCTGTTAACCCTAGCTGAGTAGTGTATCTTGTATTAGAGGTGTTGGCTTTGTCAGCTGCCCACTCTTGTGCAGTGGTCTTCCCCATCATCCACCTCTGTAGATAATTTTGGCATGTGGATTTTGTGTTTTGGTAGAAAATGTGTGGTAGAGTCCTGCAAAAATGAAACAAGAAGGAAGATAGCACTTGAAAAATACTGTTTTGAGAAAGTGCCAATATGCACAACTGCCATTGTTAAACAGCATTGAATAAAAGATATGAATCTTGAAATCAGCTGGATGTAAAAAAATCTGTAAAATGATTGCAAATGAAGTATCTGAGCAAATATCACTGTAGTGGTTGTAAGAGAATGTGTATCCATCACTTGCTGCATGGTAATGATATAGAACAGGCTTTTTTGTTACTATTGTTTTAAAAGTATGCTTTAAACAGCAGTGAAACTGTATTTTAAATATGGAGCATTCCATTTTAACTTCTTCAGTGTGTGATTATCTCGTGACTTCTCTATTTTATTTTTTTTTTAAGATCTTTATGGTTATGGCAAAATCTTTCATCAGCCGATGGTATAATGGACTACCAGTTGGATGATATACAGTCGTCTGAAACATGATCTATACTTCTCCTCTTCCGTGTTCCTGGTGAGTTTTGCTTCTGTACATATATATTAAATGCTTCAGAGGAGGAACTGAAACCTAAGTTCAGAAATAACTGTATAGAACTGAAACCTAAGTTCAGAAACAACTGTGTAGAACTTTTCTCTTTTTGGATGATTTTAGAGCTGTGCAAAAATTCTGATGCACAACTTGAAAATTTGTCTTTCCCTTCAGCTTGAAAACATCTTCACCTTTATTTAGTGTGTTTAGTTCAAATTAGATCCCAACCAAATGTTCTTTTTGGTCAGACACGTACCACAATGCATTTAAGAATAAGCTAACTGTAACTGTGTTACAAATATACTATAAAACACTGGTAAAGAAATTAATTGGAGAAAATATTTGGAAATAATTTGTCAGATTTGGTTTTTGTGCTGCTTCTCTGTTTTGTGCCTACAATTAATCTGATTATAGTATCTGTGAGCACTGTTAAGTATTGTATAATCAATAATATTAAAAGCAAGGCTCCTCACATTATAACTGAATTATTGCTTCTGTGTCTAGACATACAGTAATGAGATCCAAAGCACTCATTGTTCATTTGGCTAAACACCTTGACAAACTAAATTTGGGTATCAGAATGTTTCACTGACTACTCCTTAACACACCAGAAACTGCATCCCAGTCTTCTCTCCAAAAATCAGACTGAGCAATTGAGGTTTAAATCTTCACTCTCTCACTCTTCTCCTTTTTGAGGGTTTAGATATGGTTCTTATGCCAGAGATTGGTCATGAATGATACTGAATCGTCTGCAATAGTTGCTTAGCCACTGTTAAAATTTACCTGTAAATGTTTGTTACCCTAAATTTGTGTCTAGTGTTTGGGTGAGAAAAGATATGGTATGAAAGGTATCTTTCCTTTTCTGCTCCAGATTTTAGAGTTCTTAGAAGGATGCAGAAGTAGTGAAAAAAGTAAAGAGAATAGAAGAGGCGAATATTAATTTGCCTAATGCCATAAGGCATTTAGTCAAGGCTGTTCTTACTACATGCTTAATTGCTGTAATGAACTAAGATAGAAGCAATGCAGTTTCTAGAAGTGCACTTGGAAATAGAAAGATGTGTTTAAATATCCCATATAAGTGGATAGAGATGTTCACCAGCAAAACTGGTTACTATTATTTTTGGTGAAAATGGGTGTTTACACAGAGAAATGGACAGCCATGTAGCACATTTTCTCATCCTGTGGAGGGCATTTTCTTCCTGCTTCTCTGTTACCAAGTTCAGCTGGCTTTGCATTTCAAATTTTCCACCTCCCAGGCAGTAACCATACAACTCTGAAACCAGGGAGTCAGATAAATAGCAAAAAGAGCACCACCTGCATCTTTTGAGGGGAAAAACTTGATATTGTTTGATGGGTTACCCAGCACCTGTTGGTTCTGTGAAGCATTTCCCTCGGTATTTATTGAGTTCTGCATTGCACTCTAACCAAGCTTTGTATTTTCCAAATTAGCAGACTTGCTTCAAAGACTTGACCTTTTCTTTTCTCTTTTTCCTTGTTATTAATGTGCCATACATTTCTTAGCCTGTTGATACATCCTGAGTGTACACTGATTCATCATGAAATCAGGGCTTTGTGACAAGTCTCATGGAAGAACTAACTTCTTTAAACAGACAAAACTGTCTATCCCATATGTGTAAATACTGTAGGATTATGTCTCCTTTTCAAGGTGTCTGCTCCACTACATTTTACTGCCATTTTACTGTGTTTATTCCCTGTGTCCACCAGCAGGAGAACAAAATCCGTTCTAATCCACAGTGTTTCCCTTGAGGCCAGATTCAAGATAAAGAGGTGTGACGACATCTTCAATTATTTAAGAAATTGTCCTGACAATTTTAAAAACACTGCTTTGGCATTCTTGTTAGAACTGTTCTTTGTGGTCAAAATCTTCAAACAAAGAGAATGTACCTTGTGTAAGGGCATCCTCATCCTCCTCTCACTTCTGCATCCACTCAAGGCTCACATAGGCTCTCAAATGTTAGAAGCAGTTGCACCACTGCTCATTACTAACCAGAAGAAAGCTAAAGTGCATATCAGAAAGTAAACTGAATGCCATCACACAGGATGTGAAACCTAGAGGAATTTCTACCCTTGCCAAAGTAGCTTGCAGAATGAAATCTAGAGGATAAGTAAGGTTTTCTCGTCAAACTCAAACCCTACAAGAGAGAAAACAATATTCAAGCAGTATAAATTTAAAATGTGTAAAAAAATAATGATAACAATATTTCTAGTTTGTTCCCCAATCCTATGGCCCATTAGATAGACCAGGGAAACCTGTTACAGATGTCCTATTACAATAAAGTCAGGCTTTTTGAGGGCACAGTGGGATTTGAGAACTTATGTGAAGAGGAAATAGAATCTCTTATAAGGAAGAAGTACTTTAAATACAAATTTGTATATCATCCTGTAGTTAAGTGCCTTCTGATTTTCATTCTGCTTTAGACTAACTGATATCAACTTTAGTAGAGGTTTTTGGTTGCTGGAAAGCACTGAGATTTAAAAAAAATCCTAATGAATCAAACCCCAAGCAACAAAAGCCAAACCAAAGCCAAGCAACAGTAAAAAGTGTAAATCTTGATTTTCTGCTATATATTGAGAAAATTCATATGGTATTTTAATTTTGAAAATATATATTTTTAAGATATTCAGTATACAAAGTCAGCACAGTATGAAAAAGAAGCCATAGAGAACAGATGCTAGGTGCTATTTGGGAGATGTTTATGGTAATTGAAAAGAGAATGTATAAAACATTAAAAGTCAGGACATCTACAAAGAATTTTTCTTTCAGGGCATATGTTAAGTTTTAAGAATAACAAAGGAATTTTTAATATAGAATTGCCTTCATTTACTTGGAAGACTGAATAATTCTAGAAAACTCAATTAAAAAAACCCAAAAAAACATAGCAGGTATTCCTAATATTTACCAGCTGTGTTTTCTGAGTGTTATATTTAATAGATAGCCACTTGAAGAAGCAATAGCAGCTGCTGCTAAGTAAGATTACCATTCTATTACCTAACTTTAAAAAAGGGAATAAGAAAAAAAAAAAGGCAATGAGAAGAAAACATGGAAAAAGTCTAGCCCTGTGTCTCAGTTTCTCAACCCAAAACGATCTGTCAAAAATCATGTATTGAAACCTCCTGTACCATCACTGGACAATGGAAGCTTGTGTTTTGTCTGGTTCTGCTTCTGAACTCTTGTTTCAGCTTCTCGGTGCTGGAGGCTCCTCAGAGTTTACAGATGGTGTTGTAACTGAAGTGATCCATTTCAATTTTAAGGCATCATTTAGAAGTATTAAACCCAGTTTTTGTTATTTCCATTGCTTTCTACCTATAGTGGCAATATTTGGGGTTCTCTAGACTGCCATTGATTTTGCTTAGAGCATTGCTCCATCAGAGTTCACACTGTGGATTCAGTGAGCCTGGGTCCATCAGTGCCACCTGCTAGTGTGGCTGTCCAAATGCATCATAGGCTTTTTTTGGATGACAGAGTAAATGGCATGGCAGGTACACTGAAAAAAATCAAAATGAAGCATATAGTATTTATTAAAGTAATCTTAATCCTACTGAGATATATATATATATAACTGAGATAATAAAAAAAATAATGCTAATATTTGTCTTGAAAACTTCTGCTTTGGGTGAATTTAAACTCCTGTTACTGCAGTACATTCAAAGCAAGAACTCCCTTTTGCCCTTGTTTCCCTACACCTTTATGTACTTAATTTTCAAGGTGATGTTGTGATACTGAAGGACTGCTCTGTGTCAAGAGTCTTGAATAAATTATGTCAGAGAAGCTTTGAAAGCTGCTGAGAAACTGGCCTCAAGGTTAGGTATTGATTAAAGAAAGGCCTGATAACTGAAGAGGCATTGCTGCTGATGTGCTTTGTTCTAATGATTTGCTATTAGTAGGGAGTCTTGATTAATGGTTCTCTATCAGCATGTCCTGATAAACATGCTAGTCAATGAATCAGTGTGTCATTTTATTTTCTCTTAAAGAACATCGTTCTAAAGTGAGTGTGACAGGAATTGGTTTTAAATGAACTGCTTCAAGTAATTTCTTTATCTGAATGGAGAAAATATTTTCACTTTCTAAAGTTTTGAATTCCTGCATAATTTTCTTCTGAATTCATTAATTATTTGTACCAAGTAACTACTTCTGTGAGATTTTTGCATATAAAAAACATACTAAGTTTTTAAAACTGCTTGGAATCAGAAGAGGTTCTGTGGTAATCTTACTGTTGTGTTTAAATTCTATACTCTTTTTAACTGCAGCAGGCTCTTAAAGAAAAAGCTGTGTCTAAAGCTTGAGCAAGCTTGCTGAAAATATATTCAATGTATTAATATTTAATTTTTAGCTTTTGTACTGTGCTACTGTAAAAAAGCAACAGCAGCCTTTTTCTGCAGAAAACTTAGACCTTGCTAGTTTTGTTAGGATGAAAAAAAAAACACAAAAAACACCAGTAGACTAATTTATTTTTTTTTATTTGAATATTAATCTAGTTTTTTATGGGTTTTCTTCTCATTAAAAATAATACAAGAATATAATGAGTGCTTAAGATCTGTTTGGGTTTGTTTGTTTTTGATTTGCTTGGGTTTTTTTTTTAATAGTCTTGCTATGAAGATAAAGTTTCCAATGGATAACCAAGATGTGGTACAGAACTTGCAGAACTATCCAGCACATTATCAGTTTGATAGGGGAGTGAGGATCCTGGAAAGCTGGAATTGTTGAAATGGTGTGTGAACAAGCAGAGCTGTATCAGTGATGAGCTGCTTGTGGTGCCCAAGGAGCACTGCCTCCCCTCCTCAGGGTTAGACCTTGTGGAACTGCATGAAATTGGTGCAGCTATCCCAGTCAGATACCATCTGGAAGGGAGAGGCGGCTCACTTCAGACAGTCAGTAACCGAGTTCACTGGTTTGTGGTCTCACACTGGCACGCTCACAGCACTGAAATACGTGCCCAGGTGACCTGGCCAACATCACTTTTGTCCAAGTCTGGAGGCCAGGAGATGCCAGCAGCTGCATTCTCACCACTTCTCTTGGGTTCTTCTTGGTGGCAACAGATGAGTTCTAGGGATTCACCAAAGAATTTTGCTTACTTCAGCCTCTGTAAATGCTAGGCAAATCTGCTGCCAGATGTTCTTTCCTGTTTCTCAGGGTGGCTGGGCTGGCAAGAGGAGACACATGGCGTGTTGTGTCACCTCTCCTGCCTGCACGCACTCCTGACTTGCACAGCAACCAGGTTTGCAGTGTAATGAGTTACACAGTTTTAATTCTGGATACCTAGCTTGAGAAGATATGCTAAATTCTTACAAGAAGAGTTGAGGACCTAAAAGTAACCTTGGATTAATCACCCAAAAATATGCCTAGAAAGTGGAACTTTGTATCTTCTAAAGATAAACTAAATATCCACATCTCCTATATGCTGGACATTGACTGTTGGAATTGGGTAGTGCTTCCAATATCTCTGAGAAACTTGAGTTTGATAATCCCCAGTTTTGTCACAGAAGTGATTCAATAGGGACTTCTGGGGGGAAAAAAAAAGAAGTATGCCGCTTAAAGAAATCAGTAATATTTTTCTTATTTCTTTTGTATATAGCAGGTAGAGTTCCTTTCTGAAGGTTTATTATTTTGAAGCTTTGTATTATATAAATATAGATGCTGGAAATAGTTTTTTATATAGGCATAATTCTGAAATAAATAATATGATAATGAGATATTTAAAACCTATTTGTCTAGGACCAATGTCCACCCAGATGAGGGGAGGTGTGGCTTCTGCCCTTGCCAGTGCTCCTGCCCATCCCTTCCAAACCTGGTCCCTACTCATGCTAATGGTTATTCTGTGACATGAATCCACATTGGCACCTAGGGTAGGAGGTTTTTGTTGGCTTAAAGCTCAGGAGTACAAACATTTCCCAGCTCGGGACACTGCCATCAGCTATGTCAGCACTCCCCCTAATTTACTCTCAGTTGTTGCCTCTTGTGCAATCAGCAGGTCAACAACGTAGTTATTGAAAAATATAGGCTGCTGAAATTTGCCTTTAAAATGAGGTAAGAATTAATTTTTCATTTTATTTTAATTATTGTCAATATATCAATGATTTTGTATAGTTTACCTAATAGCAGAGAAAAGTTATAAGCACGTGTATCCAACTTAAGCATAATATCTTAAAGACTTGTGTGAAAAGTGCCTTTGCAAAGCACAACATGGAAAACAGGTAAGAATCACTGCAGTTCTTTGATTTCCAATTGATCAAATGCATATGAGGTCTATATCTCCTCTAACTGGTAGAAGGAGGAAACTGGTAGAGAAGATATTCTTTCTGATAATTTATATTTCTCAGCTCAGGGAAACAAAATCTAGGCATTCAAAACCTAATTAAGTGCTTGAAAAGGGGACAAATAAGATTGATAAGTTTAATTCATGTTGTTGCAACAGGCATCTACAGTTCAAAATTGCATTCATTGCTTTAAGATGAGGCTTGTATTAAATCTGAACAAATTTATTCAGAAATCTATGTAAGGCTCGGGATTTAGTTTTTTTCTTTTTTCTTTTATTGTCAAATAATTTTCACCATCTATCACCAGATATTTGCAATTTTTTAGCTTGGATAGAACTATCTAAATGAGATCAAAACTATATCAGTGCAGGTTTTCACAAGTATATCAGTTATACTTTCTGATAGAATTACTAATGGTATTCAATAATCACCTTTTCAGACTCACTGGTTTTAGTTAAATGCCCTTTGATATCCTTTTTTACCAGAAAATTAAAGGTCCAGCTCAAATCCTGATTACTTAACAGGCTATCTTTTGTGGTGTTGCTTTTGATGAAAGCATTTAGGTATCTTTCTCTGCTTTTTGTAAAACTATGAAATACTTTTTCTTATTAGCTTTCCTCTAATTTTATTTCCCTTTGTATTATACAACTTTCTTGAGTTTTAGATAAACATGTCTTCTAACTGCATTTTATAGGAATTGACTGCTTTTTGCAGCAGTTTTTAGCTACTAATTTGGGCTATACATTTCTGTGTATAAGCATTTCTCTTGGGAAAGTTTAACTTTTCCGACATATCATTTGCTTAAATGAGGCAGTAAATAGATTTAGTATTAAAAGTCATTCTTTTCCATGCTAATATGGAAACAATTTAGATGCTTCAGAATACTGATTTTGAGTACTTGGTACTTGAGTACTTGATGAGACAAGATATTCATTATTCTAAGAATTAACATATGCTGTTATATCTTGAGTTCATTTCCTGTACATATTTTTTGTATGCTGCGTATGTATATATATAAATGTGCATATACATAAGAAGAGGAAATAATAGTTTAAATTTTACAGAGGCATTTTAAAAAACAAGTTGTTTTCATGTTTTCTTATTACTCAGTTCTTTATAATAAAGGTAGGATTCACCTAGGGTTTCTAAGTTGTCCATGGGGAGAGGCAGGTGAGTTCAGAAGGCAATTCTTGTCTTATATCTGTCTTAGATACTTATCATAGAAGGGGATATATTACCCTCTGGGTAATTGTCTGTGCATGCAATATTGTTATTTCCTATTTTAAAATGCAAGGCCAAGATAAGCCTGAAGAACTCAATGCTTCCTTTAGTTCATTTTATTTTGTTGGAGCTGCAGTAATTGCGGCTCTGGAGCAACCCAGCCTGTTCAAATGGATTGTACATTTTAGGTTACACAAGAGGTGTCTCATAATGATAGGAACTCATAGCTTTGAGTCTTACACTTTCCATTTTGCATGCTACCTGATGCATTTTTTATATATAAACAGAATGTTAACTTTATTAAAATGAGGAGTTTGTTTAAATAAAGAAAAAAAATGTCATGAGAAGCAAGACTTTTTGAGCCATTTTCTACTTGTTACTGAAAAATGTTTACTCATATGTAGTAGAGTCTTCATTTCCTTTGCTCAATGAAATGGATGTTTTGGTGCTCTGTTAAATAGTCTCTATTTCACCAGAGCAATATGGGCATTTTAGTGATGTGGAAATTATTTCCCATTGGAGAATATATATAGCTCTTTTTGGGAATTAAAATTTACAGCCCAAGTCTCCCCTTCAGCCAAGTGAAGTTAATGGCCTGACTCCATTATACAAGACTTTCTTGTGTAGTTCTAATTAATCAATGCCATACTTTAAAGCTGAAACATTTTGAGTGAGATAACACAATGGTCTGGTTTAACTATTGGTACTAATAGTTTAGTTTACTTCTGGTTTAAAACAAATTATATCAATTCAGAATATCAACCAGATATCAGCTTACATCTGGTGTTATAACCTTTTTATAAGAATTTTGCTTATATAGTCTCATTCTGTAATTCTTCCTCTAAGCTGTTCTGTTGCTTGGTTCTGGTGAGCAGCTGCTGTGTCCCCTCCTCCAGGTGGCTTTGCTTCAAATGCTTGGAAAAAATTATTCCTCTTAGAAATAGGTAACGCCACAAGTATTTAAAATATCTCATGGTCCACCTTTTCCTGACTGAAAAATTGTTGATATTTTGTCTTTGCAACATTAAAAAAGAAGAAATCATTTTTTATGTTAGGGAAATAATTTTATTTCTTCATGTGCTGCCCAGCTACATAGCTATGGAAGAGTGGCTGAAGGCTTTTGAGAAGAGAGGATTTGTGGGTGTTATTGTGCTTTGAGGAGAGGAAGTGAAGGACCTGCCTCAAAGTGATAAATCCTGTGAGAATTGGGGCATCAAACTTTCCAACAGCAGCCTGAAGCAACACATTAGCATCTACAGCAGGTGATGGCAATGATTCTGAAAAGCTCAGATTAAATGAATTCAGGTGTTGGTGTTAGAAAATCTGGTCTCTGAAGAATAGTTCTCGTTACTATGGAAAGTTGTTCTTGCCAAAAGAGATTTGAAGGTAATTTAAGTGCAAGTCAGCTTTATGTTGACTCCAAGCAAGGCCATAAAATAATCGTGTGTAGGATTTAGTTCTGAAAGTGAGTCAGCTGTGGAGCAGGAACACTCACAGAATTTCTTTTGTTTGGCGAGTGCACATACTTGAGCTGATTCAAGCACAATTTCACCATATTTGTTAAAGTCCTAATACAGAATTTTTTTAAACCAGAAGAACAAGAGCCAGGAGAGACATGATTCACAATGGGTGACTTAATTTCTGTGTTTAGGGGACCTGCACATGCAGTGACATTGCCCAGTGCTCCCAAGCTTTTGTGGGTGACACAGGTAGAAGAAAGAAGGTGCATGTAACTGTAGGGCTGTGTGCACCCTCTTCTATTACATATATGTCTGTGATCTGAGCAGTTTATAAGATAACAGCTAATTCAGTTGTTCACGAAGAGTCATTGTTATTTCAGAGTATATATAATGCTGTCATATTACCATCACCTCAGTGAGTATGATGAGACTGCTGACATTGACTGCCCCCTCTGTTTGGTTAAAGAAAGCTATGAACTTTGCTTGTAAACTGTTTTATGCAGCTGCTTTTATATCCCATTTCTGTAAGCCATGTAATTGTTTACAGAGTTTTTTGATTATGTTTGACATTCATTTTTGCTCTCAGTGTTCAATGCATTTTGGACTGAATTAATAATTATACAGAGTGTGGTTACTGATAAGCTTGTAACTGTTTGAAGGACTGAAGTAAACTTCTTTTTCTTTCCTCTCCTTTTCCTCTCCCTTTACTAAAATTTGTCCTGTAGGAGAAGAAAGTCAAAGCAAGACAGCAATGTTCATGTGCAAATTTGTTATTACCTGGTTATTCTGCTGCAAAGAATGCTTTAGTTCAAATGTGTTGATACAACACACTTAAAAAGCTGCCTGTACTTGGTCTGGACTAAATTACTGGAAGAATTTATTGCTTCTCAGACTTGATGAACTATAGAGCTATAATTTTTTTTTTTCAAATTCTCTAATTTACACTTTAGCTTTCATTTTCCTCATGTGATAGGTGAAAACTGAACTAAGAGAAAAAATGGTTTTGTGATTGACAATTCCAGCCAGGAACAGCATTGGATCTCCAGAGTTGAGAAGAGCTCATTCCATGCTGCAGCTGAATGTGCTCCCCATTTCCATCCTCCCCTGTGTCTGAGCCCCAGGCAGCACAGAGATCACTATCTCCCAGCAATGTTTTGCCCAATTCTACCCATTCATAGGAACTGTGGGTTTCTAGAAAGTTTTTGAAAACTGAGGTTCTTGTAAGTTTCCCATGTCCATGTTAATTTTTTGCAGTGTTCCAAAATAATGTTAAATTCTGTGAATGCTTTTTTCGCCACAGTAAATCTACCCTACATTTCCATTAAATTAACTGTAAAACTATTCTGGTTTTCCCAGAGAGGGTTGTTGTTTTATGTCAGTCAAAAACCAGTGAACCATCACTTTTACGCCCACCCATTTAGTATTGGTGGGGATTGTGGTGTAATGAACCCATTATCCATGATTAAGTATCCGATATCCATGATTAACTGATATAGTGTGAATCTTCATGTGCCACCCAGATCATGTGAGGAATTGTTTGAAGCACAAGAAGAGCTTCAAAGTTCCTCTAGTTTGGTAAAAGAGTGTTGCTTCCAAATATGTGAGCACCGCTCTGTTGGCTGTAACCCACTTCATTTCAGAGATTATACTCCTGTGACTCCACTGAGAGGATGGTAGTTCCTGTGCCCTGGCACATGCTTAATAGGAAGAGGCTGTCGTTGTTTCAGAGGGTTTCAAGGTGCAAGAAAATTAAGGAAGAGGCCTCTGAGGAAACAAAAAGCAAAGATAAAACAAGGCTAGCCACTGTGAAATGGTAGCTGTCCAGCAGAAGCTGACATTGAGGTTCCAAAGGCAAGCCCAATGGCATAGCATCATTTTATGGCTTCAGGATTTGTAGCTGTTCATAGATGAAAAAGATGAAGTTAAGAAAATTATTTAAAAGATAGGAGGATTTTTGAAGAGGTTATTTCGCCTCTGCGATATTCTCAATAAGTCTGTCAGAGCTCTTTTGTAGCATCTTGGAAGTTTGGCAGATCCCTGAGATCTGGGGCAAACAAGGGTCTCACGGGGATGAGTTATTAACTAGCATTATGTCTACATGTCTGTGTATGTTTTCACCACAGTTGTGGGGGTTGCTCTCTACTTCTGGTGTATATGGATACCGTAATACATAATCCAGGAAAAGAACAGGTGAGATTAATTTTAAACATCTTTGACACAGTGGAAAAAGCATGCAAATCACTTTAGTAGCTAGTTTGTGTGCTCTTGTGCATGCTGGAGCTATAAGTAGAGCAGAAATCAGGAATAATGGGAGGAGGGGGTCATGCTTCTTTGAAAATGTCTTTCTTAGAAAGTAGGTCAAGCAGTTTCTGTCACTGTGATGTTTTGTTTATGAGGGAAAGGACAAAATGAAAATAATTTACTAGCAATGCTTGAGAGCTGTCACCATCTATTCCTTGATGAAGTACAGATAACAATAAGTGAGTGGTATGTTAGGGTACAAGTTAAATTAGAAGTATTAATTGGCTGTCTGAGCTCTCTGTTGTTTTTCCTGCTGTGAGTCTTTTCTAGACACATCTTGTGGGTCATACAAAATATAAACAAAGCAGTTGACTCTGCTCTTATTTCTAAAGAAATATATATATTTCTTTATCTCTGGTTTATAACTACTTGCTCAAATGTGCAAACTGCTCTGATTAACTCTGCTGGGTTAATCTGGTGTAGAGTGGTGGTAGTTGTCTCAAAATCTTTGTGCTTCACTGTGGAGATTTTATCACTTACTTTAGTTTGAAAAGGAAAAGTTCAAGTATGTGGACTAATATCAGCTGGTAAGGAGGATGTGCAGAGGGGATGTTGTGCAGACTTAGCACTGCTCCTGTGCCCCTGTTTGCCAGTAAGGCCTGATTGCTCATGTCCCTCACTCTTGAGCTCATTCAGCGCTAACAGCAGAGTAGTTACTTGAAGTATTTTTTGTGAGTCTGATTGGGCTTGGGTTTGTTTCCTGTTTGTATTTAGTGATTTGAAAAAATCAAGATTAAATTGATGACCAAATGAGGCTTACAGGGGTCTTTAATATGAATAGAAAATCACCCTTCTTTTTTTGGTTATTTTAATGGACCTCTTTAGTATTTACTTAGTTCTGACTTACCAAGTCTCTGCTTTATCTTTGCCTCTGCTTTTATACAGAAAGAGATAGCAGGCTATATTTTCCCCTTACTTATATATGTATCTAAACTGGTTATTGCTTTGTTTGTTTCAACTAGTTGTTTTTAAAATTGTTTTGGCTTTTATTGTGGTGCTGATTTAGGGTGGTTTTGTTGGTTTTTTTGGTTTGGCTTTTTTTTTCCCTAATGAAGACCAACACTCATTAAATGAAAGAGTAATTTTATAAATTATGTATAAATGAAGTTTAGGAGTTAGAAGAGAATCTTGTCATCACTAGTGCAATTGAACTATGCAGCCACCTCTGCATGTAGGTTATGTTCAACATAAATAATGAATTTTTTAAATGAATCATATGACCTTTTGCTGCTGAGCACCTCAGTATCTGAAGCTCCCCTTGCTAGAACTGTATATGTACCATCAGTGGTTGACGGGTGGCTTTTAAGAGTGTATCTGCTTCTGTAATTTATCAGAGCCCAGTGAGGCATGATGGCATGGCAATGTAACAGGACAGATTTATTGTTAGCCAAGTCAAATCATGGCATAAGAACAGCATTGTTTATCCATACGGGATCCCCCTTAAAACAAGCAAATACAGAACTTCCCAGCTCTCCTACAGAAGGCATCAGGGAAAGCAGGATGGATAGTGTGCTGTCCCAAACTAAGTGTTTTTCTATAGGCTGTCAGGCTTTAGTAGTCTAATCTCTTGTGTCGATGAGAACTGATAGAGTTAAGCACTACTGGGTAGGGCCAAGAAAAGAGTTATAAACAGAGGTCTCACAGGACTGGGCAAGTCTATTGAAATCACTCTTCTGAACAGTGAACAGAATCACAGCTGCCACAGTGGCAGAAATTGCTGGCAATGTTTCAGCACCTAAAAGGCATTTCAAGTGTCTTGAAACAAA